>CM053989.1:2111434-2711434 GCA_028641955.1 Protonibea diacanthus
TTATTCGTTATTCAAAATAGTGATAACTGTCTTAATTCCTGCCTTCTTGTCATCATTTCATTCCGACTTCAAATTTGGCTGCTGACGTCACACACTACACCTCCTCTAATGGCTGCAACATTTGCTGCCAAGATCTTAAATGAAATACGTTCAGGAACAACACACGAGCTCGTGTTAGATTCAAGAATTCGTGCAAAGGCTGAACATCAGGACGGCTGCACTGCCTCGTTCCACCTGTAACCCAGTACGAGCTGTCATGGTAGGTTACTATGGCAACTGGGACAATAGTTGGATGTCATGACAACTGAGCAGAACTTTAGTCTGTAACATGTAAGAGTTACACGGTGTCCAAAATGCTCCTTTTTGTTCAGTCGCACGATGTTCCCTGTTTGACGAGCACATTTTTAAAAGTCGACTCCGGCGTGAGCAGGAAAATTAGATTTATGAATCATCGCCATCATTTCTGCACAGACAGGTGTAGTGTTGCATAATAGTCATTTGTACTAATATGACACTAACGAGAGAATCCATTATATTATGAGATGGGATTTGAAGCATGAAGAAGTGCTTTCTATTTGCACATGTTTTTGAGTGTAGAAAATGTTTTCGACTGATCCCACTGGTCTTTTTTCTCTAGGATCTGTCTACCGTGACTCCGGTGACTCTACATGTGGATGCACATGGATTTTACCTCTACTGGACCGACCAAAACAAGGTTGAGCCACACAGACACAATCAAATCACCTCAACGAACAGGAGCAAATTTAGCCTCATGCTGAAGTTAATTAATTAAGTCCAGATTTGACTCATCAATATTTAGCCCTGGGTAGTCACGTCATCAGAATTGGGACTCGGGTCAGACACAGTTCTGAGTCAAAGACTAATTGCATATTACTTGAAATCTCACCTTAGCCTCTCATTAAAATTAGACTGGGCCAAATATGAATACATTTCCAGTAATGGAGGAAGTATTCACATCCTCACACACTGTAAAAAATAGTCCTGCATTTAAAATGTTACTGTAAGTATAATTAAAAGTACTTAATGCAGAAAGAAGTCCCATGTGACAATATTAGATTATTTTTGCTAATTAAATTTGGATTTAGTTGATTGAACCAACAGTCCGGACCTCAACATCATTAAAAATAAATCCAAGCTGTCTTAATGATTCAAAGAATTTTCAGTGACTGATTATAATTTTATTTATTTAATTTCTTCTTGTTGATGTCAGTACTCCTTGTACATTGCATACATCTTACTACCTGTTAATGGGAGCACCTGAATGCATAAAATTTGTCAATTACTGTATGTAAAACTAAAAATCCAATAAAAATATATGTAAAAAAATAAAATAATATCGACAATAACGAATAACCAATATCACCATAACCATAATCATTATTTCACCTTTGACTTGAAGGACCGGTGTGTAGGATTTGGTTGCATCTTGGCCCAGATAGAGAAAAATGTCTCATGTTCAGGTCTCGCAACATTGTCATGTTGAAGTTTTGTGTGTCGCTGATTGCAGCCTCCTCACTTCATCCTCTCCTTCGTAGCTATGCTACCTGCAATAAAAAGCCTTATTCTTCAGGTGATTACACACTGATGAAGACATAGTTATGTATATTAAATTCCTTTTCTGTCACATTCTGTGAATAGAACCACCTAAATCTGACAAACTATAAATATGTTTAAACAAGACCTGCACAGATAATACCACAATTTAAAGATTGTAGGAACAACTGAACAGGTACTGCAAAGAGCAAGCCAAGTAAGCATTGATTGTCACACACACACACACACTTTCTCTTCAGGTGGGCTTGAATCCTTAGCGGGAAACAGGATGTAGCACCTACCTCCCAGATAACAGCTGAATGTGTGTGTGTGTGTGTGTGTGTGTGTGTTCTTCTGTAGGAGACAGAATTGTTGGACCTGACGCTCGTAAAAGATGTCAGAACGGGAAGAAGCACCAAAACACCCAAGGTACGTACTCCACTTTATCTCTCAGCCTTTTATGTGTCAAGTGTGTGCTATCTCATGCCTGCACCTCTCTGCTTAGAGACCTCTCTTCAGCCGTGACCTCTCAGTGACACTCAATGGTTGCATTGATGCAGAACAACTGATGTTTTCATCATTCAGTTTTCTGGTTTGTGCTTTTATTTTTCTTCTTTTAAAGTGAGTTTGGCTTTTCTTTACAACTGATCCCTCTCTTACGTTTCATTCATTCACTGTGAGATCTTTTTTTGACGTTTTCCTGCTATCATAGTTTAATACTTTTATGTCCTGTCATGTTTCATGTCCCTGCTCCTAAAAAGCTATTTGTGTATGTTGCCTGAAAAGTGCTATATAAATAACAAAGAATATCTTTCATATATTATATATATATGGTCATATATATATGGCTTTATTATATCATGTATTATTTGATTGTGATCTTCCTGATATTGTTTTGCACATTCATGACATTCACGGATAGTGCAGGCCTAATCCTATGTGCGCTCCCAAAACCGAACACATTGGCAGTTTGCAGGGGATCTGCAGAGTTTCCGCATGAAATGGCAAACGCCGCTTGTGCCAACTTAAACTAACAGCTTCTTCGGCCAAAAACAAAACACCATGTGTACCAGTAACATGTTAAACAACGTGAGAGGCCTTGTAATGACGGAGCTCAAACAGGGTTCACAGGAATAAATACATAATATTGTCTTTAAATTAAATTAAATTAAATGTCTTTGACAACAAGTTGTCCAGAGATGAAGTTAAATCACCCCCCTGTCACTACATGGCATGGACATACATCATGTTGGATGTAAGCTTTGATTATCTGTGATAAATATAACGCCCTCACCATAAGAGCAGCACACTTTGTCAATCGGCAGATGTTTATTTAAACGAGGAGCAAAGAGAAGCCTCCCTCCCATCATCTGTCTCCTCCGTGCGCCTCCGGTGTGGCTCCGTTTCAGCTGACAGCTTTTATTTCACTCTGTGTCGTCCAATAAGGAGGCCAAGCTGCGGGAGCTGCTCGACGTGGGGAACCTGGTTGGCCGGCTCGAGAACCGAATGGTTACCGTGGTTACGGCTTCAGACCTCGTAAACGTCAACCAGCTCAACTTCATCGCTTCGCAGGAGGACGAAGCCAAGGTACTGAAGTCACTGCACCGGATGATGATGATGATGATGATGATGATGATGATGTGAGTGTCTGATTTTGGTAGGTGTGGTGTGAGGAACTGTTTTCTCTGTCTTCCAACCTGCTGAGCCACAATCTCAACAGAGACCACAGTCTGTTGAAAGCGTGAGTACACACACACGCACACACACACACACACACGCTCAGGGAGAGATAAGTGCTTTTACACTTCACGACATGTCAACTGTCCTCATAAACACACGATGTCCTCACAATGTGGCGTGCAATCCGATGAAATGTCCTCATATGTAGGTGAAACCAACGTGCACACACACACACGCACACACACATACAGAGAAGGGAAATGCTTCCACACTTCCCGTTTTGTGAGGACACGTCAGCTGTCTTTAATAACACGGTATGTCCTCACAGTGTTGGTGCATATTCTGATGAAATGTCCTCATTTACAGGTGAAATCAACGTGGGCACACACACACACACACACACACACACACACACACACTTAAGTCTATTTAAAGCAGACTTGTCAAACTCAAGGCTCGGCCCGCGAGATAATTTCATACGTCTATTATTAAAGGCCCGCCGGTAAATCGCACTCCCACCGCTCATACTACAAATGCACTGCAACAGCTGCCACACAGGTCGAGATACTGTCATTGGTCAAGACCTGTGCACCACCACCACCACCACCACCACCCCTCCCCCCTGCTGTTTCGGTTGTTTATTGACAGGCTAATCACTTACCGACATAGGAGGTAAACGTGTGTGTGCCTTGTTTGTGTCCATACTATGATGCGCTAACGTCTGTGTATTCAGAGCCTGATATATTTTAATCCTCTGCTCCAAAATCTATTAGAAACACATCAGTGAGCCACGCTGCTGCACCGAGTGGCATCTTTTATTATTACCATGAACACAAACGCTGCAGTTTATTTCGAGTCAATTCCACCTACATGATCCCGCTGCCATAAATACTCACTGGAGAGCATCGAATGTGTGTTAATCCACCGCTGAAAATAGTCCCCAAAACAAGTGCATTATTTCTTTCTGCTAACGTTTGCTTAAAAAACTACAATGCCCAGCTGTTTTAGGGCTGATGCATTGTTTGTTGTGATCTTTTCATGAGATTTGTTGACAGTAAGAAAAATATAGCAGCATAAATCTGATTCAATGATGATTTAAATTTTAATTATGTTGCACCAAACTTTAAGAATTACATTTAGACCTCCTCATTCTTCTCCAAATGTAGATTAAACTGAATTCTGTTTAAACTCTCCAGACTGGTTTGGATCTGAACACAGGAAGCCAAAAGCATCAACTGTCAAACGTGGCAGTGACAGAAATGTAGCTGTACCACAGCTGATGCTTCAACTCCTGCTGGCTCTGAGATTTTCCAGAGGGTGGATGGGGACCTGTTTGGCCTACATAATTTTCAGCAGTGTGTAGAGCAATAGCACGTCTGAAGACGGCTAGCTAACTTTTTTGGCCATCCATCCATCCATCCATCTGCAACCGCTCATCTTTCATCAGGGTCACGGTGGGCTGGAACCAAATAGGGCGCATAGAGACGGACAAAACAATGTCACAGTTTGTTAAGAGCTCATTTATCGTTTACACAATAAGAGTAGCAGTTTTTAATTTTGCAACAGAGCTCTGCTTAATTTTTTGAATCTGGATTTACTAATTTTAAACTTAGCTTTGCTCAACTTTGATTAGAGGTGGTGCAACCCAGCCTATATTTAATGGGGAGAGTTATACTACTACTGTGTGTCCGTAATGTGTCCGTTAAAAGACAAGGAAGTCACGTTTAGGCCCATAACATCGCATTATCTGATGTTGAATAGTGTTGGTCACAGATTTTTGCTAATTTTCTCTGGGGGACAAGTCAACACTGCCATCAGCAAACATCAATAAACATGAAATATAATATAAAATATATACAAGTTTAAAGAGATCCAAGAAAAATACAGCAAATCTAAAAAGACATAAACATTGTAAACAGTATAAACATGGCAAATATAGAAAGATATTCGCAGCATAGAGTATAAACAGCGTGAATATACCAAAAATATCCGATCTATACAGTTTGTAATTTACCATTTAAACTTGTTAGCATCCAGCATTAGTGACACCATTGGTTCCCCATCTGCATGTAGCATGTTAAATTTAGGCGCTGTGACCTTCATCAAAAGATATAATAACCAAAACTAAATAGAAATATTACCTCAGAACTCTAGAAAAAAATATTCTTGAACGTTGCAACAGGGACACCGAGAAATCTGTCTGTAGGTCAAACTGCTCTTATCACCATATTTATTCTTATGTATTCATGGTTAAGTTGCATTAAACTCTTCCTCAGTTTGCTGGGTTGTCCTCTCTGGAGTCTGAACTTTTTTACTCTCTTTGTTTCAGGTACGTCAAGTTAACTCTCCAGCCCAACGCAGAGGGGAGAATCCCTGTCAAGAAGTGAGTTCCTGATCATTATTATTATTAGCTTCCTAATCTTTAATCAATGGTTCTGTCTGAGTGTTAACTTTGAGACACGTGTTACAGTAGATGGTCGAGGATGTGAGAAAATAGCCCGACGAAATCTGCAGAGACACGCACAAACTCAAACTTTGCTCTTTCCTGTCCCTCGCTTCCAAAAATAAACTTAATTCCATGTGCACTTGGGAAAGCAAAAACAGGGACAGGATTCATGAAGGTGCTTAATTCAGCACTGACCTGGTAATCAACCACTGCCAGAGGATGAGATGGATTATACAGTTATGAAGGAAAGCTGTATTTTAGGAGGGAACCAGGAGGAGAATTAAGGTCAGTTGATATATCTTGACAGTAAAGGGAAGTTTTAAGGAAGGAGAGGTTTGGGGGTGGAGATTAAGGGTGAAATTAGTTAAAGTTAATGTGAGATTAGGAGGTTTGGGGAAGGTAATGGAGTTTGTGACATCTGGGGGAGTTAGAGGAGTAAATTATGGGTGGTTAATTAGACAGAGAAGCCTCGAGGAGATATTTTAAGAAGTCAAAATGCAGGTTTGGGGATGAGCTGATAATGTGATGTCGCTGTCTGTCGCAGCATCGTTCGACTGTTTTCATCAGACAGAAAGAGAGTTGAGAACGCCCTGGAGAACTGCAGGCTGCCCTACAGTCGGGTAAACATAAGTTTATATTACTGTTATTGTTATTGTCGGGTGTCGACAGTCTCCAAATCCACAATTCGATTTAAACTTTTTGACTTGTAAAGATCAAGAGATCGCTGGTTTCTTCTTTAAAAATATGAGCTACGTGGTATCAAATCTGACATAACTGGCATATTTTCTTCTTGAATTTAAATTTTCTAATGTATTAACAATAACTTATGCACAAAAACTACTAGAAAACTAGATGGCAGAAGGATACTGTAGTGCTTTACGGCATTTTGATTTCAAATTTCAAATTTGTAGGCACAGATGAGGCACAACTAACAGCTTACATCCAGTATTACACTTTAATACATCAGTTTACATTATCATCAGTAAAATTATACATTATACATCGCTGATGTTTTCATGTTTAATCCATTATTTCCCATTTTCTGTTAAACACATTTTCACTCATTTTTTCCATCATGAATATTTCCCATACTTTATCTGACCACTGACTGTGTCTGGGTGAGTCCATTTCAGGCCATTTTCTTGTGATGGCCTTTAGCTGTGAGTAGTAATTATCTTCCTTTAGCCACCACATCAGTTATATTACCTAGATATAAACTAAACATTTCTTGGGGACTACATGTCCTGATAACTCGTTCAATGCTGCATTCACTCTTTCTCAGAATGGCTCTATTTAGTTTTGGGTAACTCCAGAAGATATGTGAATGATTTGTATCTGTATGTCCACATTTCCTCCAACATGTTTGCTGTCTTAAGAGTTGTGATGAGTTGAAAAATTCCTTTTCCCACTTTAGTATTACAGAGTGTAGTTTTAGGTTGACTTTCCATTAAACTATGGTAAAGCTTCCCTCTATCTAAGTTTATAGTTTAACCAGTTAGAACATGTCATGGATGCATGCTCTCTGCGAATAACAGCCAGATGCACGCAGTCGTTTTCAACTTTATCCTTCTTTCGTTTCTCTGTTTGTTCTCGAGGCTTTTATGTGAGGCTTTTTGTCCAGAATGACTCACAGTGCACGGAGGGTTGAAATGAGCTCAAATATCTGGGTCATCAAGTTTAGATGAAGCAACCAGTGAAAAACAGAAATTCTCTGCTCGATCTCACATCGAATATTCCCGCGAGCACAGAAAGATTTTTGAGTTTGGGGAAATGATATATGATAATATAAAAGACTGAGGAGAAGTGGTTTGTTGGTTTTAAAGATGTTCTGTATATCTGACAGGGCGACAGCATCAAACTGGAAGACTTCACACTTGAAGTTTACAAGAGCTTTTTGGACAGTCTGTGTCCTCGTCCAGAGCTCGGCAACATCTTCAAACAGGAGTAAGTATTTCGACGATCCGCTTTCAGCTGCAGTCACTGACCTCTGATCAGCTCTGAGACTTATAAATATTGCACAAGCTACTCCACAAGATAAGCTGTTGCTACTTGCTTCAGGCCATTTTCTTTGATATGTGAAGAATGATGAATAATGATTCATCTTCTGTCCCACTCGTACACAGAGAAGGATTAAAGAGAGAGGCTGTATCTTATGGAAGTATATCGATGTTGATGCACCAGAAAAAGAGGTTGTTTTGATGTTTTGGGGACCTGTAGACATCCTGTAGTTCCTCCTGTATAACCTCATCCTTTCACCCTGCTCTGGTCTGTAGAGGAGCCGATGACGGGACGCTGTCAGTCGACCAGATGACAGAGTTCATCAACAACAAGCAGAGAGACCCGAGGCTGAACGAAATCCTCTACCCGCCTCTTCGTCCTGCACAGACGAACGCTCTGATGGAGAGGTACCAACACGACCA
Source organism: Protonibea diacanthus (assembly GCA_028641955.1). Taxonomy (NCBI): domain Eukaryota; kingdom Metazoa; phylum Chordata; class Actinopteri; family Sciaenidae; genus Protonibea; species Protonibea diacanthus. Next base: position 2,119,535 of record CM053989.1, read on the forward strand.
GGCACAGCTGAAGCAAGGTACGCGTCGGGAGCCGTTCAGCTGTGTTTGTTAGCATCATGTACTTCAAAAACCACCCACTTCCCCACAGAGGGTAAACCACTAAAAAAAGCACTGAAGGTGTTCACATTCGGGTTGAATCCTGCCAAAAGAAAACGTGGCACAGACTTGAAATCCGACATTTTTGAAGCTGTTATGATGGTCAGACATTGCTAAAAATTATTTTGTGGCAAATTTGGTTCAGGAAGGCTCTGAAGTGTTTAAAAAATTGCTCCAAAAATGTCCAGAAAAGCCATGCCAGCGCTTATTTGTTCAAACAAGTAGCAAAGCAGGAAGTACTGTCACGTTTCTCTCCCTAATACGGGAGGCAGTGTTCGGTATGACTGACCCTTTCTGTCAAGTTTAATTGGCTGTTTTCAGATCTAAAGTCTGTCTTTTTGTTGGCGTGTGTGTGCATTTGTGTGTGTGTGTGTGTGTGTGTGTGTGTGTGTGTGTGTGTTATGTAGGCGTCATCTCTCTGCAGGCATTCTCCAGTTATCTGTCCAGCGATGAGAACGGCGTCATCCCGCCAGAGAAACTGGACCAGTCTGAAGACATGAACTTCCCCCTGTCTCACTACTTCATCAACTCGTCACATAACACATACCTGACAGGTACACACACACACACACACACAATGCTGCAGTGATGCATTCAAAGGCTGTTTGATAGAAGATGTAAAAACTTTCTACGGGAAACTTTTACAGGTGAGATTGTTGCAGAAAATTCCCCAAACATCAAATTTTGATGTTTAGTCTTTGTTTGCATTGTTAGGTTGTGAGAAAAACATCTACTATAGTATGTAGCCAAATCTGTAGTCCAAAATGGTGTTGAAGGAGTGGAAGTAAGTCCCACAGTACTGAGAGCTTGTGACAGAGCGTTGTACCGAGACGCTGCAGGCCTAAATCAGGACCTGATAACGGTGCAAAAACGGACAGAAACCCCGTTCTCGGGTTGTAAATTATCCAAAAGTCCAAATTTGGACGAACTGGAGCCAACTCTGGTTTATTTCTTGAGAAAGAATAGACTGTGGATATAGTGTGGACTGATTCTAGTTCTTATTTCTTCATTCAGTTTATAGCTGATATGAACAGCAAAGACAGTAAATGACAATCAAGGACACATATCAGAATCTTCTGACATCCGGCAGAGACGAGCGGTAGCTTTGCAGTTTAATCTGTCATATTAGTGTCTTATTTTCTTTCTTCTTCTTCTTCTTCTTCTTCTTCTTCTTCTTCTTCTTCTTCTTCTTCTTCTCGTGTTGCAGCGGGCCAGCTGGCGGGGAGCTCCTCAGTTGAGATGTACCGGCAGGTTCTTCTGGCCGGATGCCGCTGTGTGGAATTAGACGTGTGGAAAGGACGAACCGCCGAGGAGGAACCCGTCATCACGCACGGCTTCACCATGACATCAGAAATCTCTTTTAAGGTGTGTGTATACGTGAGAGTACGACAATCCCTCAAACTACCAGGTGACTGAAATCTTTGTTTCTTAAATCTAACAGAAGAGTTCAACCCAGTATCACCGTTACCACGTACAGCAGTAACTACAGTAGTAACAGTACACACGTATACAGCAGTATTAGCATTTGAAATATAATAATAAATCAGTCACGGGGGTGAAAGAAGTACTATTACTTGTCCAGAGTGTACCTAAGTACAAGTAGTAAGTAAGTCTCGCCGGATAGGCTCCGGCCCTCTCTGCGACCCTGATGAGGATGGATGGATTTCTCATGCAGGACTTGAACTTGTAATGGAGTGTTTTTACAGTGCGGTATTCATCACACCTGTTAATGCGTTCTCTCTTCTAAAAACGTAAAATTTAATGACCAAAACATTCATTAAAAAATCACTTTTGGACCCTCTAGTTTGTCATAAAGTCCAAATTATAATTGGTGAAGTTGCTTTTATGTGTTTTTTATTTATTTTCCAGGAAGTGATTGAAGCCATCGCAGAGTGCGCCTTCAAGACGTCGCCTTTCCCCGTCATACTCTCCTTCGAAAACCACGTTGACTCGTGAGAATCACTTTGTTATTTACTTATTAATTCACGTGTCAACTGAACTAAGTGAACGCTAAAATATGTCTGTCTGTCTGTCTGTCTGTCTGTCTGTCTGTCTGTGTCTGTCTGTCTGTCTGTCTGTCTGTCTGTCTATGTCTGTCTGTCTGTCTGTCAGTTTGAAGCAGCAGGCTAAAATGGCTGAATACTGTCAGTCTATTTTTGGAGAAGCGCTGTTGATTGACCCTCTGGACAAATACCCTGTAAGTGACACACACACACACACACACACACACGTTATATTAAATATATCACAAACTGTGTGTTCTGTGCACTGTCGTCGCCAATGTGTGTGTGTGTGTGTGTATGTTTGCAGCTGGAGTCCGGCGTCCCCCTGCCCAGCCCTCAGGAGCTGATGGGCAAAATCCTAATCAAGAACAAGAAATCCCACAAACCCTCAAATAACACAGACACCAAGAGACTGACGGACCAACCTGCCAATCAGAGCAACGATCCAGTGTCTCCTAGCAACAACACGGGAGGTAAGACACAAAGACACGAAGGACAAAGAAATCCATGTGAAATGTGCTCAGCTGTGAGAGTCTTTATATCGAAGCACGACAACACGAGAACGACCCTGTGGCTGTTAAACTGTGTTCAGGCGTTAATTTGGACAGTGAGTCTTTACAGCAGACGTACGTCCTCTTAAACATGAGTCACCACCAAATTAGGATCATTATGAAGAGGTACGATGATGGAGCAGCGGGGTCAGGTGAAGTTATTTTACAGGTTTACTGAACAAATCAGAGAGAAAGAGGGCGAAATGTGAGAAATATCACAGGCTGAGCATCGTTTCTGTTTCTGAAGTTTAAACCTGAAAGTCACGAGTTGAGTTACACCTTTCGTTATGCAGCCGTGATTTTGGTCAGATCTCCTCCTCCTGCCTCCTCGCCACAGATGTCTTTTGATTTTTTTCCTCTGCGGTCCGCGGCGCCTCATCAGGGATGTCTCCGTAATGAGCAGGACATCCCAGAAGAGGTCGGCAGCTCAGAGCAGCAATTAACACAGCGGCGGTGCACGGGGAAATTAGGAAGTCTTATTGACACATCTGATGTGCAAAAAATCCTGAAAACAGGTCTGAGAGCGGAGCTGTGCGCTGAAGCACAAACTCTGGATGTGACCCCCTTTGGTCGGATGTTTGAGTGGGCTGAGTAATCACCTGCAGACGAGTTAGAGCAGCGGGTTGTGTGCTTTCTACCTGAAATCCCAGCACAGGTTTCTGCCTCCTGTTGGTTTATTTGCAGATTGATTGTGACGCGTTAATTATTTATCTCATTACCGTGTTTACACTGCCATAAAGTGTTTTTTTAAACCCTGACTCAGGACTTTTTCAATATTTGTAATCAGACTTGTAACTCATCTACAGTGGTGGAATGTACTAGAAGTACTCTAAGTATAAATGTGAGGTATTTGTACATTACTTCAGTATTTCCATTTTATGTAACTTGTAAATTTCCGCTCTCAGGTTCCAATTTATCTACACGCTTCCTGTCTGGTATAAAATTCATTGATTTGAATTCCTTTATGAGTTTAAAAATAAATAATTTAAAAACTGTCTTGGATTAACTAAAAAAATGCATCGTTAAGCTGAAAACTGTTTCTCTCATACAAAGTGATGACCTTATAGAAAATGTTACGTTGCTGTAGGCTTTAAAGTCACTAAAGGAGCAGTGTGTAGGATTCAGTGATCGCAACCATGTCGCCGCTTCTTCCATCTTTTATCCAAAGTGACTTACAGGGAGCAATTTGGAGTTCAGTATCTTGCCCAAGGACTCTTCGACATGCAGACTGCCAATCATCTGATTATCATCTACCTCCTCTAGAGGCTCAGAGTATAACATTACAGTTAGTCATGAGCAGTTCATTTCTTTTATTATCTATATTAACGAAGGAGGTGGGGAGATTGTCGCTGTGAGCAGGATTCGAACCTGCGCGGGGAAACCCCATTGGATTTCGAGTCCAACGCCTTAACCACTCGGCCATCACAGCTCAGCTTCCAGAGCCAGAGTTTAGTTTGTCCCTGCTGGGCCACTGTAGAAACAGAGTGAGGATTATACACTGATCAAAACACACATGTGCATATGTGTACATATTCTCAACACACTGGACCTTTAAAGTGAGCTCAGTCTTTCTATCAATCAGATAGAATAATAAAACAGAGACAGAGAGAATCTTCACTTTAAATAATTAAAGTACATTTTGCTGATAATACTTACTGCTGCATACTTGTATTTAAGTATGCCAACTAAGGAGTATTTTTTACAGTACTTTTACTTCAGTACAGGCTCTGAACACTTCTTCCACCTGGTATAAAGAGTGTTTATGAGTTTTCTTTTGGTCTGAAAGAGAAGAAGGGGATGAAGAGACGATGAGGATGAAGATTTGTTTAACTCTGATTTTAACAGAGATGGAGGCTGAGAGTGAGGAAGATGATGATGACGAAGATGATGATGGTAAAAAGGTCAGTGGTGACGTCATAAAGGGGCGGTCGCCCTCGCTGCTGTCGCCATTTGTTGTTGTTGTTTACGAGTGTTGCTCATTGTTTTGTTGTTTATTCTTTACGTCATCATCATCGTTAATATTTAAATGTCGTCGGTCGTTTTTGACACTTTTTGCTGTCGTTTTTTTTTTGTCTCAGTGTTGCCGTTCAGTCATTTTTGCTGCCGTTGTTGTTGTTGTTGTTGTTGTTTATTCTTGATGTGAACTGTTGCTACTATTTTGTTTTCTTGCCTGTAAACGATGACGACTCCTGTGTTCTGGTTTCCACTGAAGATGCACCTTGTGTTTTCTGAAACATCGTCTTCTTTGTCAAAACCTGGAGCCTACGTTACCCACAATGCAGTGCTGTGAAGTGAGGCCAAAGTAGAAGTGCCAAAACAAACTGCAGTTCCTCTTGTCGTCCACTTGGGGCTGGCTCAGAAGTGAGACAGTCTCCATAAGTCCCCATGTTAGACAGCAGAAATAAACATGTTTACAGCCTGGTACAAAAAACAGTTTTGGTCTCTGTAGCTAATTTCCCCGTTCATGACAACTGTACTGAGGGTGAATTTATATACAACTCACCTGTTCACATTATATTAAGGCTTAAAGTTATGCAGGATTAAGAGTGTGGACGCTTTCAGCCCACCTCAGGTCCATCGATGATCCACGTATTTGCCGATTTATAGATTGGCCGGTAGGCAGAGGAGGAAGGACTATAAACATGGCGGCAGCCAGAGCCACACACACTCTGAGCTTCGCAACAGCTCTTCAGAAACCTGCAGGTGACGTCACACGTACAACGTCCATTCTTTTTACTGCAGTTCCTTTGCTGCATTATGCTAATAGCAGCTAATGCAGCCCAGAGTTTCTAGCCTCAAGCAGATACAAAGAGCAGGCTACGTTTTCAAACTTTTGGTCTTCAACACCAAACAACGCTGACCAAAGTGACATCACTGGTGCCACAAACAGAAGCAGTGCTTCCTATGACTTGTAAACACACGATGATGTGTCAAAAAACACCTGAACAGCTGAACGTGAGGGTGTGTAAACAAGAAGAGGCGCAATCTGAGAGGATTGACGGATGCAAACAGTAACAAGAAAAACAGTCAGAGACGTTAGCGTGTTCGCACGTGTTTGTGTGTTTGTGGATGTCTTGTTGGAACTGGTTTCATGTTTTACGCTTGTTGTTGTTGTTATGTTAGTGTTACTGGTCGATGCTCCTGGATACTGTTTGTTGGAGTGTATCTGTTGAACCTGACAGCTGCTTCCCTCCCAGCATTTGCTCAGTAAACTCAGCTCTCTTAAGCTTTAACTCCCGTTGTTGTCGTTTATTTCAGGGCTCAGCAGAGCGTGAGGCCGTGGCTACAGAGGAGATGTCAACTCTGGTCAACTACGTCCAGCCGACCAAGTTCAACTCCTTCGAAGCCTCCAAGAGTAAGAACAGCTAGATGAGATGCCAACACTTCCACACACACACACACACACACACACACACACACAGTCTGTTTGATAGTTCTCTCTCCCACAAAGCTGGAAAATCCTTCAATTTCATGTCGTGGCTCGGCTCTCTCTGTACGGGGATCAGCATTTCATGTGTCGAGGATGATTTGCAATGACGGAGCCGCGTGTGTCATTTTGACCTTCATCATCAAGCAGAGATTGGGTGCTTGCATTTTATCACAGAAGCTTTCAAATTAAATTTTAAAAAGGCTGAAATTCATCTGCAAAAATCATTTAGAAACCAAGATAATTGCTGAAAAATGTGTGTGTTTAATTTTGTGTGTGTGTGTGTGTGTGTGTGTGTGTGTTTAGAGGCAGCCCGCTGTTACCACATGTCGTCTTTCGTGGAGACCAAAGCTTTGGAGCACCTCACAAAGTCACCAGTGGAGTTTGTGGAGTATCCTTGGCAACAGTTACGCCATGGCAACCGCCTCCATATTTTCTATGTTCTTCTTCCCTCTTTTGATGCCGAGCAGTTTTTAATATTTATTTTAATTTCAGGATTTTCTCTGAAAGTCTCTGTAGCAGCGTGTAGGTGTGTGATTGATGCTTTTGTTTTCATACATAATGTATGATATAAAAGTTTTTAAGAATTGTCTTTAACCCTCCGTTCACCAGATATAATAAATCCCAGCTGAGTCGTATCTATCCGAAAGGAACCCGAGTCGACTCGTCCAACTTCATGCCTCAGCTCTTCTGGAACGCCGGCTGTCAGCTGGTGGCTCTCAACTACCAAACTATAGGTGAGAGTCCGAGCTTTTCTCCAGTCTACCAACAGAACAGACTGAAGCACAACAGGCATCAAGAATCAATGTTGACTTTATTAAAGGTTGCAGGTTATTTTATTTCTCCGTGATCTCCCCTCGAGGTCAGTTATCTTTCCCTACATCCGTTGGGTCAGCAGGACGTCGCTTGCCTAGGCTTCTGTTGTTTGTCGTTATTTTTCAAGCTTTTTATTTTATCTCAGTTTTTATCGAGTTGCACTTTGTTTTCAACCGATTTGGTTGAGTTACTTAAATACGTGTCCGCTCTCTCTGCCATCTTCCCGGAAGTCCTCAGATTTTAATTTTATTTTAATATTTTTGGAGGGATAAAGAGCTGAAATGATCCACAAAGTCACAAAAAAAGGACGCATTAGAAGACCGCTTAGAAAATCATCTTCATCTCTGTAAACAGATAACTGCAGAATTTTTAGGTGAGGGACCGAGATTGCAGAGAAGTCATCATGGTTGGTTGAATGCAGGTAAACTGTGTGGATACAATCTTAGAACCCTACAGCTCTCGACTTTTTTTAATCATCTACATTCGTCTGCAGAAATCTGTTTGTAGAGATGAGCATGTGTCTTTCTCATTATTCGTGTGGATCGAGCTGCTAATCAGACTGTGGAGGAAGTTTTGGCCTGGATACCTGTCCGCTGCCCCCCAGAGGCTAAACCATCGTCACACCATAGCAGATTGGTACTGAGATGGATGAGAACATAATTGTGTGTAACAGAAATATGTTTTTTCTGCCTCACTGTCTCCTCACTGTCAGTCATGTCACGACCCCCGTATTCCTTTAGTGATGCTCTGGTGAAAACCTCTGTGAGTGACTAACTATTTTTCCATCTCTAAATAATCCAGTTGCCACGATCTCTGCAATCGTTGCACCATAGTTGCTGAATTGACCCAAAATTCATCCAAAATCTGGAAGTAAAATGGCGAAATGATGAGATGATATTCATGAATTCAAAGCAGTCGTTAGTGACTGTGTGTTCCTCACTGCAGTGTCCTCGTTTGGACTCATCTATTGCTTGATGCAAACATCAGAAATCTGTCAGACAAAAGTGTCTCCAGGCGCCGGGACGGCATCCTAAACTTAACATCAGCTTCCCGTTGCAGATTTGTCCATGCAGCTGAATCTCTTCATGTTTGAGTACAACGGTCGAAGCGGCTACAGACTGAAGCCGGAGTTCATGAGACGGCCAGACAAACACTTTGACCCCTTCACAGAAAACACAGTGGACGGCATCGTGGCCAACACTCTCTCTGTGAAGGTACAGTAGCAGCTGCAGCTTCCTGTTGCTACATGTGTGTATTCACTCGCTGACAGACGCGTGTTTGTATCTATCTGTCTCTGTGCTGCAGGTGATTTCAGGCCAGTTTCTGACTGAGCGGCGGGTGGGTGTTTATGTGGAGGTGGAGATGTTCGGACTTCCTGCAGACACCAGGAGGAAAGCGCTGAAGACCAAAACCTCCCAGAACAACAACGCCATCAACCCAGTGTGGGACGAAGAGCCGATCGTCTTCAAAAAGGTGAGAGACAGAGAGAGAGACGGGAAGGTGTCGATATTTTACTGCCACGTTCTGATCTGTCTGCTCACGTGGTGACAGGTGATTCTTCCCACGCTGGCCTCGCTGAGAATCGCTGCGTTTGAAGAAGGAGGGAAGTTCATCGGTCATCGGATTATTCCAGTCTCTGCCATCAGACCAGGTACTTATTTTACTTCATCTCTCTCGCTGTCTTTCAACCTTCTCTGCAGATTACCCTTCACCCTAAATAACCCAGATGATGTTAACATCAACGTTTCCTTCAGGTTATCGCTACATTGGGTTGAGGAATGAGAAGAACCAGTCTCTGATTCTCCCGGCTGTGTTTGTCTACATCGTGGTCAAAGATTACGTCCCAGACACCTTCGCAGGTACGAACAACATTTCAATGATTTCTTCCTATTCTGTGCAGTTTATTGAGCGCTCACAGCTCTCTAGACCAAATCCAAGGAAGGCAGACAAAGTCCAAAATCCAAAAAACAGACAAGGTCCAAGGGAGACAAACGACATGTTTGTCATCTTACAGCACATCCATGAGACAGGCAGCTCTGCATTTAACTGTTTCTATGTACTTCCTCTCCAGATGTGATTGAGGCTTTGTCCAACCCCATTCGATATGTCAACCTCCTGGAGCAGAGGTCCAAACAGCTGGCAGCTCTGACGCTGGACGACGTGGAGGAGGAAACGCAGCCCGAGGTCGGTCCTGTTTTTCTGTCTTTGTCTTTGAAGCAGAGCGTCTGTCTGTAACTCTGCTCACTGTTATTCAGGATGAGGTGGAGACGTCTGTGGAGCGAAAGAACGACCTGAAATCAGCTCCACTGGAGAACGGACTGAGCCCCGCCTCTGGACCTGTAGGCCACACCCCCATTGCCACGACGCCCAAAGCCTCCGCAGCCAATCAGCAAGCAGCTACAACAGGTAGCATCCGCTCACAAAAAATAGCTCCTGTTACTAAAAGTAAGTTGATTTTATTGATGACGACGTCTTCTCTACATTTTAGATGCAGCCAAACCAGCAGCAAAGACTGAAGATCTGGTGTTAAGTGTTTTGATAGGTCAGTGTTCATCTTATAAGTTTTATTAACTCTTATAAAAGGCTGATTAAATTAAGCTGCGTGATCACTTGTCGGTAACAGATGTCCCAATGTGCACCATCGAGAGTCTGCAGCAGTCAAAGGTTTATCAGAAGGAGCAGAGACGTCAGTTTAAAGAGCTGAAGGAGTTAGTGAGGAGGCACCAGAAGAAGACCTCCGAGCTCCTCCGAGAGTTCAACAACAAGTACAAGAAGACGGCCCGACAGTGCAGCAAGAGCAGGTACACATCACATTCCCTCCAGTCTGCAGCTCAATAGTCTATACTGCCCCGTGCTCATCCGTGTTTATGTAAATATGTGAATATGTTCTTCAGAGCTTCGTGTTCGGACAGCGAGAAAGACGAACGCCTCCAGCAGCTGAGGGACGAGCAGCAGCAGCAGCTTCTGGCTCTGCGGCAGGAACAGTACTACAGCCAGAAGTATCTACAGAGAGAGCACATTAAAATGGTAAAGTCTGACACCGACCTCGTCAGTGTCTATGAAAGCTGCGCTATGTGAACGTGAATGTAAAATATAATTTCTGTTCCCTCCAGCTGACGGAGCGACTGAGCAGTCTGGCTGAGGAGAGTCACAACGCCCAGATGAAGAAACTCAAGGACATCTGTGACAAGTAAGATACAAACAACAAAACACATTAAATATGTTGGACAATAAACAACAAACAGCAACACAAAATCAGGGAGATGACGAGACAAACAGCACAGCTGTGCAGCTACAAACCTCCCCACAGTTATATATTTTGAGTTTCAAGGTTCGAAATTGGAGGAGCCCCCGCTTGTTATACAAACCATACTGCGTTATGTCAGTGATCAGTGATGAGTGTGGGTGTTGGGTGTTATGAAACTGTGCTAACTTAAACTACCATGAACCAAAGCTAAACTAAAACAATCAACAACCAAACCAAACCCAATCTGTTCAATATGAGGCTTTACATTCGATATTTTGTGGCGATTAGAACATCTCTGGGTCATCCACGAAGCATCTTCTCCCACTTTTTCCTGTATTAAGACTATTCCCTGCTGCAGACTCAAACATTTCTAACCACTCTCTTTTTTTAAATTCCCAATGTTTCCTGCTGCTGCAGAGAGAAAAAAGAGCTGAAGAGGCAGATGGATCGAAGGAGAACGGAGAAGATCAACCAAGCGAAGACCAAAGAGAAACATCTGGCCGAAGAGTACGATCCATAAACACACAGACAGACACACACCGACATTAATCCTCATCTACTCCATGAGCTGCTAGTCTTTTCTCAAACTCAACCCGTCTGTGTGTTCCCAGGGAGAAGATCGAGATCAATAAGTCATACGTCAATGAAGTCGTCCAGAACATAAAGCGGGTGAGCAGAGTTAAAGCAGTACACCATCTTTTGATGGTTTGAATACTGTCGAGATGTTGATGAAAATTTTATGTTTCTATATCTCTGCACTCATAAAACGCTTCAAACTGTCCGTTTTACTCTTTCCAGCTTGAGGAGACTCAGGTGAAGCGCCATGATCAGCTGGTGGAGCAGCACAATGAGCTCCTGCAGGAGATACAAGACCAGAAACCAAAGGTAAAAAAAAAAAAAAAAAAACAGCCTCCCGTCATCGCCTCCTTCTGAACTTCCCTTGCTGTTCCTCGCACGTCTGCGGCGCGGCACCCACACAGTTTGAGGATCAGTACTGACGTCAACGCGGGGCGTCCGAGTGATATAACGTGCCCTCTGGCAGCCATATTGGAGCTGCTCAAATGTTGGCAGTAACGGCTGACAACAGCTGGTTCCTTTTCTAAATGTACAGCCAGTCTGTCTCAACAGGGAGGAAGTAAACAAGGCATATTTCTGTGTTGTTTTTTGACTGAAAAATGAGTCATCTCCTGTGTATTTCACTTCCTCTCTTTGATGTTTACACCACCGATTATACACTATGCAGATGACACACCTCTATCTGACGACCCGCACGGATCTCTGTATGACTCTCAGACATATCTACATGTTTGAAAGCACACCACCTCCAGCTGAACCTCTCAACTGCTCGTCCTCCCAGACAAACCTCCTCTACACCATGACATCAACATCAAATTTGACTCCCTACCTCTCGTCGTTACCAGGGCAGCGAGAAACTTAGGAGTCATGATCGAAGACCAACTAACTTCTCTGGTTATGTTGCCTCGGTTACTCGGTCGTCAGTGAAATCAGGCCTTACGTGACTCAACATGCCACCCAACTCCTGATACAGGTCATGTTGATCTCACAACTCGATTTACTGTAACGCCCTCCTGACAGGCCTCAATACAACATGATACTGAGATGATCCAGAAGACAGCGGCTCGCCTGGTCTTCAGTCAACCCAAAAGGTCACATGTTACTCCTCATACAGACACGTTACCTCCTCCAGTGAGCGACGCCTGGCTCTGCCACCCGTACGCTCAGGGCAATCCAAACTTTTCTCGTCTGTTGTTCCCCGTTGGTGGAACGTCCTACCAGTTCCTACCAGATCAGGGGCGTCCCTCTCTACCTTCACAAACCTCCTGAAGACCTCCAGCTCTTCAGAGAGGACCTCCTCTGCAACCCTACCAACAACTGGACACAATAAATATATCCCCCTCTACAACTGTCACAGTACTTACTGCTGCACTAACATGTCCTTGTCTCTCTGTACATTGATGTGATTGTGAATCTCAATTGTCTTTCTCCAGCTGCAAGGGGCCGTTGAGGCCGATTTCCAGGAGCGGTTCCAGTGTTTGCCCGGAGAGATCGAAGACTTCCTGCAGGACAGGAAGGCAGAGGTGAGAGGTCAAAGCAAGTCCCGACCATCGACGCCACACGAGACTCTGTCAGAGGAAGACTGAAGACCGAAGATCGAGATACAAGGAAGTAAGAAAGACGTCCGAGGGGAAGCACTGACGAAGATTAATGAAGACTGTTAATTTGTTTTTAATGGGAGAATGCTTTAATGATTTATTTTTTGATTCATGATTCAAGCATGCACTTTGCTGTCCTTCAGCCCATTTTGTCTTTTGTTTCTGTCATCTGTTATTTTGACAGACAACTGAAAGCCAACAGTTTGTACTGCATGACAACTCTATCTATCTATCTATCTATCTATCTATCTATCTATCTATCTATCTATCTATCTATCTATCTATCTATCTATCTATCTATCTATCTACGTGGAGAGACGTTACACAGTGGTACACACAGTATCACTGCCGGCACCTCCACCTTCATCGTCGTTAGCAATGCCCTTTCTTCTTATTTGCACTCATTCTCAGAAACTTCCCGGTCTTATCTGCTGGAAGAAGCAGCTGGAGGTTAATCGCTTTGCTCAAGGGCACTTCAGTGCTCCAGTGGTTGGTAAATGATGCTCCTCTTTCACCTCCTCCTCATCCACCACCACATCTCATGTTCATCTAAGAAAAGAAAGTAGAACTAGAAATAATGTCGCTTGCCAGGATGAATAACACACACACACAGTGTTTTTCAATGCATCTAATGCTTTTTTGTACCTAATTGTTCATTTAGAAGCCGACAGTCGTCCATGTAACATGTAACGGACACACTTCAGATCAGTGAACGTACGGAGACAAAAGAGGGCCAAAAGTTTTGACAACTGAAAAACCAAAATTTCGATCTTGAACTTTGAAAAATAAAAATAAGTGTAAGAAGTTTCTGTGAGTTTGATTCAATGATTTTTTAGTTTTAGTTTAATTATTATTTAGGGGTTTTTTTTCAGTTTCAGATTTTTGACCCTGATGTGGTGTCTCAACTGAAATAATCCCAGAATTGAATCAAAATTCGATTTAAAACTTTTCTTACATTTAATTTTATTTTGAACATGTTGATCAAAATTCAACTTTCAGCTTCAAATTTGTTTTTCCAACTCTCTTCCAAAACTTTTGTCTCTGATTTGCCTCCATATGAACGAGTTTAATCTGATTACGGAGGACAGAGAACGTCTGTACTTTACAAGATTAAGGCTGTAGACCAGATCATTTATCACGTCCTCAATAAGTTTGATTATTCTCTTATTTATTTATTTACTGATGAGATTTTGGGGACAAACATTAATCTCAATGGCAGTTTCTGTTTAGTAATTATATATCACAGCATGACTGTTAGCCTAAGATATTTATTTATGGACCAAGTGAAGAGCTCAGAAATTTTAATGGGATGTGAACAAATCACATGTTTTTAGTTTATTTATTTTTTAACGCATTTTCTGCGACATCCCTTCAGTTTCCTCTTGACTGCTACACAAACTGTCTGATGGTCCCGTGAGACGTGGAAGAGCCTCAGAGTCTGCTGCTGCCGCTGCATGATTTATTTGTTTTGATGTGAAAGTTATCACACTGATAATCTGTTTATTTATTAATTGTTATTTTCACGATAAATTAAGGCTGATAAACAATTTATTAACAAATTGTCTCAGAGTGCAAAGTCGACCTTTTTTTGTAAAAATGTAAAGCTCATCACTCTTTGTACAGTGATCTTTCCCAGAAGATATTTGTCGGACACGTTTTCCATGTTTTGCTTTTATTCTGGATTATACGACTGAGGCTTAAGCTGCGTTCAACAACCTTTTTGCAGGGAACCGTGTCTTCAAATTTAAGGCCCTCATCTGACCTCGTGAAGGTAATCTACACTCTGCGTGCTAACATCCCAGATAGCAGACCAACACTGATCAACACTGATTCAATGCTTCTCTTCTTAACATTGAAAAAGCAAAGATTTATCAGCATTGATTCAATGCTTCTCTTCACAGCATTGAAAAAAACTAAAAATTATCAGCATTGATTCAATGGTTATCTAGCCTTGAATATTCAACCTTCACCAAAACGATGATTCTGATGGAATTTCAACATTGAATCAATGCTGCCTTGATATCTGGGATTAACATACCTCACTATTCTGTCACCACTTCCCCGTTGAAAGGACGTTTTAAAAGTGGCTGAGGTTCTCCAACAAAACGCCTTGTTGAACGCACCCCCTGCTTTAGCCATTAAACTGAGCATGCTTTATCGTCTGGATTTCTCCGCCGGTTGAAATGTTTTTTGGATTTACTGAATGCTGTTTTAACTGAAAGACTATTAAAAGTATTTGGTCTAAAAAAAAAACAAATAAACGAGGTGTTATTAGTCGATATTCTTTGAGTTTAAACTTGCACTTAAGAGGCCACATAGGAAAGGATGTAATTACTGTTGTCAGTCACAGAGACAAACCTGCTGCGTTTGTCGTGTCTGTACACAAAACTTTGCTTTGTTGCACGATGGTGTGGGCGGTATGCTGGAGCTGTCATGGAGGAGGAAGGTGGAGGAGGGACTTCAAGCTGAGAGTCTGTCAGCTTCTGCCTGCCGATTTCACTGACAGTTAGATGCTGTTTTCTTTCTTATTGTGGATGCGTTATTTGTTTTATTTGGTTATTTACCTCAGCAGTTACCTGCTCAGTGTAACAACCTGCAGAACACTGAAGAGCCACATGGCAGCAGCGTAAACAAGCTCACACAGACATTTGTGTCCTGATGAATTCAAGTTTCTCTCTTTTAGCTCTAATTTTCACTAAATCCCGAGGGAAATGTCTCATAAACGTATACGGTAGGAAGATAGGAAGGATCTCCTGGACCAAGAGGCAAGAAGATGGTTCTGACACGACACCGGCTCCACTTCAGGTCAGCAATTCATGAGTCCTGGGCAGGTAAACCTCTTCTTCTTCTTCTTCTTCTTCTTCTTCTTCCTGGTGGTCCAAAACATGTGTGGTACAAACACTAACACTCCCCCAGTGCTCTGAGCTCACAGTCCGGCTAACAAACTGAGCTAACAGCAGCTACAGTTGTCAGCAGTTTACTTCACTGTCCATCATAAACTCTGTAAATCACAGAGAGTTGAGGCAGAGCAGCCGGAGGACATCAGAGGGAAAACCAGAAAACATTTTCTCCATAAAATATGATCCAGTTTCACCAAAATCAGTGAAATAGTTGGTGGTGTGTGACTTAGTGCTGTAAAGCGCTACGTACTTCTCCCGACCTGGAGCCCAAAGTTACATAGTGTGAGAACAGACGTACAAATGACGGAGTCACCATTCACCTGATCACACCTGCTTACTGTAAGGTTTTACCACCCCCTGGTGGCCAGGTGTGACAGTGCACCTTTAAATTCACATATAGTGCAGCCTGCTGTCATT
The DNA here is from genome assembly GCA_028641955.1 of Protonibea diacanthus. Taxonomy (NCBI): domain Eukaryota; kingdom Metazoa; phylum Chordata; class Actinopteri; family Sciaenidae; genus Protonibea; species Protonibea diacanthus. Next base: position 2,135,166 of record CM053989.1, read on the forward strand.
GTGTGTTTTTAAATATAATATATGAACGTCATGTGCAGCACAGAGAGAGGAGGGTGGAGGCGACACCACCAGAGAGGTGAGTGAGAAACTCTTCTTTCTGTCCAGCAGATGGCGTCGGTGAGCCGTGTATGACCTTTCTCTCTCTCCGTAGAAGAAGAGCCGCAGCATCAGCACCACCACCATCACCACCAGCAGCAGCCTCATCCATCCTCTCGTCTGATCTCACTGCGGAACATCGGCCCCGTCTTCCTCCGTCCTCCTCATCACTCCGACCCGGCTCGCCATGGACAACTCCGGCAAAGAGAAGGAGGCCATGCAGCTGATGGCTGAAGCCGACAAGAAGGTCAAGGCGTCCGGATCCTTCCTCGGAGGGATGTTCGGGTAAAAAAGGATGCTCCGGTTCTCCTCCATGTCTCCATGTTTACCTCCCCCCTCTGTCTTTCTGTGTGTGTGTGTGTGTGTTCATCACGCAGGGCCCACCGCCGCAGCCTTCTGCGTTTTCTCTCACGCACAAATGTTCTTATAATGTTCCTTTAACGTTCGCGTTGCGTTCCTGCGACGATCACGCTGTGCTTTGCTTTGTGTCATATGTAACAGCTGATAATTTGATGATTTATTCTTTTTTATTTGGCGTCAAATGCATCAAACAAATCTTGAGCTGTCATCGCAGATAATGTCGCGTGCGTGTCGCGGCCTGTCACGCAACATAAAATGTTAATGTTGCTGCGGGAGAAAGGACGATGGTGGAGGCGTGTGTGTGTGTGTGTGTGTGTGTGTGTGTGAGGGGGGGGGATACGTGAGCGTGAGGCCGGGCAGCAGCGCAGCCTGGACGGTGGTGATGAGGTGATGCGGGGGTTGTTTGGTTTTTTTATTCATGGTGTGTGCGTGTGTGTGTGTGTGTGTGTGTGTGTGTGTGTGTGTGTGTGTGTGTGTGTGTGGGAGGGGCGGATGTTTACAAGTAAAATGGAAACACTGGGATATAAATTTGATATGATGTAATCAGATAGATGATCAACTGATTGACTGAGGATGTTGAGTGATTCAAGAAAAAAAATACACATTATATCAAAGCTGCAGTGACGCACGAGGCTCAATTAAGAGTTTATATAATCAATTAATGAGTCTGCAGAAGGTTTGTTGGCAGAGCAGCCTCTCTCTGCAGCCAGCCTCAAGTGGACAAGAAGAGTAACTGCAGGCTCCTCTTCTTGACAAGAAGAGCCACTTGAGGCTGGCTCCAGAAGTGAGTCAGTCTCCATAAGTCCCCATGTTAAAACTTCACAGCAGAAATAAACATGTTTACAGCCTGGTACAAAAAACAGTTTTGGTCTCTATAGCTAGTTTTCCCGTTCATGACAACTGTACTGAGGGTGAATTTATATACAACTCACCTGTTCACATTATATTAAGGCTTAAAGTTATGCAGAATTAAGAGCGTGGACAGAGCAACCAGGCGTCGTTCGGCCACCGATGATCCACATCTTTGCCGATTTTTAGACTAGCTGGGAGGCTGCATGGCTGCTGTGAAAATGGTCATCACTCATGAAATCAGTAGTGACCTGTTCCTAATCTGTGTCTGTATTTTTACATCTTATTTTTACATCACATGAACTCTGTTCTGGATGAATAACATGATAATATCTCTCCTCAAACCTGAGAACTAAAGGGGGTCACATCTGTTTTCTCCATATGGGTACCAGAATGTTTTTTTAATGAGCCTCAGCCCTCGAGTGAAGCTAACCGAAACAAGCACGCTGAGGTCATTTAGTGCTTTTGTCAGGTCGTGGCGAGTCGCTGTGTTTCAGCTCGAAGCTCTCTTCAGCGAGTCAGTCTGGACCCTTGTCCACATTCTTCCTCAGTCACTGTCCTGTTTTCTCTTCTTAGCTTCCACCGTCAATGTCGCCTTCAGTCTCTTCGCCTCTGTCATTATGCTCATAAAGGCATCCGAGCCTGGTTACATTCACACCTGCTTAGCCCTGCTCTGGTTCTGGCACGACAGCATTCAGCATTTCCTGTAAACCTCCTCCTCTTCTTCTTCTTCTTCTTCTTCTTCTTCTTCTTCTTCTTCTTCCTGGTGGTCCAAAACTCCTGTGGTACAAACACTAACACTCCCCCAGTGCTCTGAGCTCACAGTCCAGGCAGCCCGGCTAACAAACTGAGCTAACATGAGCTAACAGCAGCTACAGCTGTCAGCAGTTTACTTCACTGTCCATCATAAACTCTGTAAATCACAGAGAGTTGAGGCGGAGCAGCCGGAGGACATCAGAGGGAAAACCAGAAAACATTTTCTCCATAAAATATGATCCAGTTTCACCAAAATCAGTGAAATAGTTGGTGGTGGGTGACTTAGTGCCGTAAAGCGTTACGTACTTCTCCCGAAGTTACATAGTGTGAGAACAGACGTACGAATGACAGAGACACCGTTCACCTGATTATTAAAGCCACAGTTTGGAGCTCTGTCCCGTGGAGAGTGACGTAAACACTACGTGAACTAGTTCATGCTGCAGTCACGTGGCCACAAAGCAGACACAGAGAATCAAACATGTGAAACTGAAGTCCACTTAAGTTTTATTTCTCTTCGTGCAGCCTCATAAAATACCTGATTTATGTCTCGTCAGAGGCAAAATATTCGATTTTTAGAGCGTTTCAGCTGCAGGGTGAGCGTATCCTCAGCTGCCCTCCTCTGTGATGTCCTTCAGCCGGACAACGCTGGATGCAGAGTGTGATAGTTTGAACATTAAAGAGAAAATTAAACATTCATTATCTTTAAAAATGAGTTAAAATTATTTATAAGTTCTAAGTCTTTCATGTGTGTGTGTTACAGGGGAAACCATAAGGTGGAGGACGCCTGTGAAATGTACGCCAGAGCAGCCAACATGTTTAAGATGGCAAAGAACTGGAGTGGTAGGTGACACACACACACACACACACACACACACACACACACACACACACACACACACACACTTATATATGTCACATGCTGCATAATAAACACTTAAATCTGCACACAAATAAACAAACACCCACACACACACGTTTATTTGAATGGGTCGACATTTTAACAGGATAGAAATGATTCACCAGCCTGCAGAGAGCTGCAGCTTTGAACACACACACACACACACACACACACACACACACTGGATTCATATTTGAACATTAAAGGCGGATGAGACAAATAAGTGAAACATTCAAGGCTGCAACAGCCTGAGCTCCAGACGTGTCAGTAATATCTCATGCAGAGCCGTGAGTGCAGTCATGTCGTTAAAAAATGAGGATTGTTTGATCGAATGCATTCATTCATTCATTTGAGCTTATCACATTAAAACTGTGACTCTGTGTGTGTGTGTGTGTTTGTGTGTGTGTGTGTGTGTGTGTAGCTGCAGGGAACGCCTTCTGTCAGGCCGCTCGGCTCCACATGCAGCTGCAGAACAAACTGGACTCCGCCACCAGCTTCGTCGACGCCGGCAACGCCTACAAGAAGGCCGACCCACAGGGTGAGCAGCTTTACTCTGTCTCGGACTGAAGACGTCGTCCGTAAACAGACGCATAATCACTCTCACTATCGCTTTGGACGTCAGATCGAGTCGTTGGTGGGCTGCTGAGATGAAATCACAGATTCGTATCAACAGGGAGCTCGGATAATGTGTGCATGTGACGTTTAGATCGGCTCTCTGCAGAGTTTTGTCACTTTCTCGTGCACGGCTGATTGTTTATGGATGATTGTGCAGGAACATGCTGGATCTGAGGTTCTGCATGACTCTAAATATGGTTTACTTGTCATTCCTCTGTATTACTGAGCTGTCTAGCCGGAACTTAGATCAGCAGGCAAGTGATTTATCGTAGGGCTGCCGCAGATCCAGATCTATAGATCTATAAATATCTGTAAAGCTGTCGTCAGTTTGCTTTGGAACTATTGGAAAAAAGTGTCCAGACTCATAAAAACTGGCAAACCAGTCGAAACGCTGACGAAGCAGTCACACATGAGACGCAGTATGAACAGTGCAGCATTAAGGAACGGGTCATAACATTTCAACAGCTTCAGTCAGCCGCTGCTTCGTCATCCCTCCTCAGCTCTGCGAGGTGTTCATGAGTCATGTCGTTGTTTTCTTTGGACCCTCTGACTTCCAAGATGTTACCAAGCAGTGGAAGCCCAAACCGAACCTCAAAACACACATTCATATCTTACATGTTAAGTCCAGGAAAACTCCTTTTTCTCCTTCTGCAGACTACAATTCAGTACGCTAAACCAACTGCAGCAAATCAAAGGTCCAGTGTGCACGATGTGAGACGCTATATTTACTTTTTACCTTTGTTTAATCACCTGAAAATAAGAACAGTAATAATAACAATGTTTTTATTACCTTAGGATGAGATGTACAGATGCTGCAGGTCCTTTCATGGTTTAGTTGTTGTAGTTGTGAAGCGAGGCGAATGCGATCAGCAGCTTCATCGCTGATGCTGCTCAATCCTTCACACTGCTCCTTTAAGACAAATCATCTAAAATATAATCAATAAATAAGCAGCTGTGTGTGTGTGTGTGTGTGTGTTGTTAAAGTTAGCTCCACCTTTAGCAGCTTTATGTGCAACTCTGGTATTTCTGTTTTTGCTCGAGTAATCTTGGCTGGCGTTGAGCTCCGTCTTTTTCTCTTTTATACTCTGACACCGGCACACGGTGCGTGATGAAAAGGGGAAGCCTTCACGGAGCGAGTCAGGACCCTGAGGTGGTATTGTTGGAGGATTAAACACGTCCCTGGTCTGCTCTTAGAAGAAGAATTGATATCTGGATTGCGCTACCTTCCCGCGCTGAGCTTAATAAAATACTGTGGGTTAGTGGGTTAGCAGTCACACGGGGGAGGAAACGGAGAGTTTTAATCTGACTGACTCAGAAGGCTTCTCTGTCTTTCTTCTCTGTCTTTCTTCTCTGTCTTCTTCCAGAGGCCATCAACTGTCTAAATCAGGCCATCGACATCTACACTGACATGGTAAGCTCCTCCTCCACCTCCACCGTCGAGCTGCTTCCTTTCTCTGTGATTGATAACCCGTCTGTCTGTGTCACAGGGTCGGTTTACCATCGCAGCCAAACATCACATCACTATAGCAGAGGTCTACGAGTCTGAGCTGGTCGACATCGAGAAGGTACGCGAGCGGTTTGTGTTCACTTTAGTTCTTGTTCGAATAGAAATGATGATCTTCTGATCGCTGTTTTGTTTTCAGGCCATCGCCCACTACGAGCAGGCAGCAGACTACTACAAGGGAGAAGAATCAAACAGGTACACTACACTGTGCTACAGCAGGTTAGGAGTTAAGAAATCTGGTGCTCTTCATCTGGTGGTGCTCCTGCACCATCTGCAAGCTCCTTCAAGATGCTGTGTAACTTCTGCAGGCACCGTTGATGAAGAATGTCCGGTATGCTGGTGATGTTCTGTGCCGCCTCCACCGCTCTCTGTGCTGATTTCAGAGAGGTCAGTGAAGTCAGAGAGCTCTCGATGGTGCACCTACAGAAGTTTGAGAAGTTGCTGGTGTTCGTACTGAACTTTCTCAGTCTCCTGGCGAGCGACGTGACCTCAAACAAGCTGTCGGTTCATCAGTGGAACATTATCCTGCAGCTAGTTTGATCATCTGTTAATTATTTCAGTCAAACTTGAGGCAGAAATACCAAAATATTTGATTCCCAAATTCTCAAATGTGTTCAGACAAGTGCATGATGATGAGTAGTAATCATGCATGTAACAATCAGATTTATGGTGACAGTAAGTATCTAAATTAGACTACATCAAGATTAGGAGCAGAGTGGATGAAGACAGGTGGAGGCACCATCATTACCTGAGCCTCATCGACAAGTACGAAGCTCCAGAGGAAGTCAATCAAGAAGAAACTTCTCCCAGCCTCTGTGGTGGTTCAGAAGGTGACTCACCTGGGACAGAGTTTAAGGTTGACAGCGACCTGAAGACACTCCAGTTTGACTCCACAGAAGATGGAGAGCAGGTGTTGGTGTGGTCTGGACCCAGGAGGTGAAGAACACAGACCTCCACACACATCGACTGACACTGAGAGGTGGATTCACTCCATAAAGACTCGGACTGGATCTGTTGAAACTCTTGAGGACTTGTGCATATCTGTGGAGACGTCCGTCATCAGACGTTCACCGTTCACCTGTGGGCGTCTCTGTTTGTGTTTCAGCTCGGCCAACAAATGTCTCCTGAAGGTCGGACACTACAGCGCTCAGCTGGAGCAGTACCAGAAAGCTATTGAAATCTATGAACAGGTAAAGACACACCTTCATTTACGATGTTGTTTTATTTGATCGCATTGTTTTTATAGGTGAACTTTTCTCAGCAAAGTTACTTTCCAGTGTGTAAAACGAAGAAATCGTGTGTGTGTGTGTGTGTGTGTGTGTGTGTGTTTCAGGTCGCGATGAGCACCATGGACAATCCTCTGTTGAAGTATAACGCTAAAGAGTATTTCTTCAAGGCTTCACTGTGTCACTTCATAGTGGACGAACTGAACGCCAAGGTAACACACACACACGCACACACACTCACGCACACATTGTGTTATTTACAAATAAGCATCAGGATTTTAATGACTAAGCGTGTGTGTGTGTGTGTGTGTGTGTGTGTGTGTGTGTGTGTGTGTGTGTGTTCCAGCTGGCCATAGAGAAGTATGAGGAGATGTTTCCCGCCTTCTCAGACTCCAGAGAGCTCAAACTGTTAAAGGTAAAGGATCTTTTCTGATTGTGTTCTTCTCATGTCGTCCTCTGGGCGGACGCGCTGGGGTTAGAGCGGCTCGTCCACTAATCAGATGATCGGAGGTTTGATTCCCGGCTCCTCCAGCCTGCATGTCGAAGTGGCGGCCAATGAATTTTGTATTTGTAAATTAGCAAGCATGATATTACTCTTCACTGCATGATGAAAGCATCACGTCTGGGTGGTGCTGGTGGTGGTATGAATAAGTCCATAACTTTCATGTTCATCGTCACAGAAACTCCTAGAAGCCCACGAGGAGCAGAACAGCGAGGCGTTCACGGAGGCCGTCAAGGAGTTCGACTCGGTGTCCCGTCTGGACCAGTGGCTGACCACGATGCTGCTGCGCATCAAAAAGACCATCCAGGGAGACGCCGGAGACCTGAAATAGACAAACGTGGAAAGAGATCAGGGTGGAGGGTGGAGGAGAAAGAAGGGCAGGGGGTGTGTATACGGGAGGGTGGGACTGACGGAGTTTACAGTTGTACATATCAGTCTGCATGTGACCCCCAACTAGCTAAGCATCACCTTTAATCCACCTTTAGACGACCCCGTGTCCCCGTGACAGTATTTCTCTCGTAACACTGGACTGAAAGAGTGGAAATGAAAGGTGTGTGTGAGTGTGTGTGTGTGAGAGAGAGTGTGTGTGTCCACTGCAGTAAGTTAATATTTGATGGGAAAGTATGCAGATGTTATTAAAAAAGGGATATTTATGAGATTATTAATATTTATTGTCGATACTGAAGATATTATTTATTGTTTATTCTGGTGCTCAGTGTTACGATTCGTCTTAATATTTTAGGTATTAGCCCCTCTCCTCATCTGTTCCTCCCTCCTCTGTCAGTCAGTCGGTAAATATCACCCGTCGTGATTGGTCGGTTCTCTTTGTGTTCTGGTCGAACGTTCTGGTTGGTCGGTGCAGTCAGCGCGCCGCCGGCGCTCGCCCCCGTCCCCCGCCTCGTTTGTGCATGTCTGTTGTCATGTTGATGTAAGTGTTCTACGTGTCGTGCTAACGTGTGAAGACCATAACATGTAGCCTGGTATCATGTGTGTGAAATCAGTAAATATGTACCTCAAGATGCCGAGCTGAAATAAAAACGTCATCGCTCCAGATGTCTGACTGCTTTTTGGTTTATTTTCGGGTATTCGGTGTGAATATAGGTTGAACTGTTTAATGCAACTTATCCTATGTTACGAGCCTGGACTAAATCTGTGCTTGGACTCTGCTCATTCACTCCATTTAAGGGCCAGTCTGTTGGATTTAGTGGCATTTAGCTGTGTAACTGCAGATTGCAACCCTCTCGTGTCAGCAGTTCCTTCCAAGCAAGAGGTTTCCTCTTCTACGTTGGCTGTGAAATACATGAAAAACAAGAAAGGCCTCATCTGGAGCCAGTGTTTGTCTGTTCTGATATAATATATAATAAGGGGATTCAAACTCTGAACTATGTTCAGATATAAAAATGTCATTCTGAGGTAACAAAAACATTTTTTAAAAACTTATTTTGAAGTGATTATACACTATTGAAAACATAGTTATGACATATAGAGCACCCTAAATCTGCCACTGGACCTTTAAGGGGATTTTAGGTTATATAAATGGAGAGTTTAGTGGGAACTCTCACACCTTTAAGCCCTGGAAAAATATAGGCAAAGATTCTAATAGCAACACGCTAAAACAATGTGTTTATTTTATTAAATCCCAAATACTAGTCTAAATATTCAATGTAAGCAAAAATATTGGCAAGTGCAGGTAAAATTAGACTGTTATCTCTGGATAACATTCGTTGTTTAAAAATATAATATGAAATAAACAACTCGACATCTTGAGGAAGACTAATTAAATTAGCCGTCCTTTCTTTCTTTCTTTCTTTCTTTTTTTCTGTCTTCTTAGCTGGGTTTTTATGGGTAGTTAGAGAAAACAAATGAAATCAATAAAAAATATTAATGTATGGCCGCTCAGGGCTTCCGTAAGAGAGAAAAAAAAAGGATCTGTGTTACGATGAAGTTTGTTCCCGCTTCGAATAGTGTCCCCTGAGCCGTTACCCTCTGTGTTTGGGGCTAACGGGGGGTTAGGTTACAGCTAACGTTGTGTAAAGCTAATTTAGGGTTTTGTTTAAACATCACTAAATATATATAAATATGTACAACTCGCTAAATTTGGGCTAAAGTTGTAGCAAAGCAGAAAACACTAATCAGCTGGGGTACAGATTTTCTCGTAACACTTAGTAGAATAACACCCACAATACATTTCGGCGCAGCCGTTGAATCCTGCGACACAAGTTTCCGGTGTGGCGCACGCTCATCGTCGCGTCAGTGTGTGTGTGTGAGAGAGTGTGTTGGACTTTGTTTGTGTCACCTGTGGACGTTATTTATCTCCAGAACCGGTTTCGAATCGGTCATAACGGTTTCACCGAGGAGAGGAGAGACAGAACCGAGCCGCCAAGATGCCGCGAATCATGATCAAAGGAGGCGTGTGGCGCAACACCGAGGTACGGCTAGCTGCCTGCTAGCACTATGCTAACTTTACATACAAAGTCTATGAGCTGAAGTTAGCACGAAGCTAGCTGCGACGCTTAGCGGGATTTTAGCCGCTTTAGCGCGTTTGTTGTGTTTGTGCTGCTGCCGGCGACCTCCGAGGAGTTTAATCATGCTAATAATTAGCAATATGTTTAGTTATAATAGATGGCTGCGACGTTAGCATGCATTACTGCAGGCTGTGAATGTTAGCAAGTGAGCTAACGATGAGTGTCTGTCAGCTGTGGGGTCATCAGGAGATGTGTGTGGTTCATCATGAGTGTTTATGAAGTGTGATTAAAGATGCAGAAACATGCTCATGACTCAGATTTAAACCTGATACATAAAGATCAAATCCTGGATCACAACAAAGGGAATAACAAAGTTCTAGGTAGGCAGGTTGATCCTTTATTGACCCTGAGGGAAGTTCAAGCGTCCAGTAGCAGCATGCAAACATACACTAAACATACATTAGAATGAACCTATAACACAGCAACCATATGTTAAAATATAAAGATCTAAATTTAAATATGCACAGAGAGATTAAAAATGTGCAGGAGTTAAACTCTAAAAGTTAAAAAATGAAATACTTCTTAAATACTTCTTAAATCTAAGATTCAGATCAGATATCTCCAGATACGCTATTACTCTGAACATGTCATTAAGTATAAAACAGACTTGGACACTGAGAATATTTACTGCTGCTTACAAAAATGATGGACTCTTGTGCATTGTAAATGGAGAGAGTGCAGTTATGAAATGAGCTGTTCCAGAGTGAATGTCCTCTCTCTGCACAGAGGGGAGTCATCATACAGAGCTGCAGGAGTCTCTGACTGAAGCTGCTCTGTTGTTTGGGCAGGAGGCCGTGGAGTGGATCAGAGTCATTGTCCGTGATACTGAGAAGTTTGTTGAGCTAAATGTTGGAGGCAGCGCGGGTCTCTAGAAGCCAATCACTGGCATATATTCTGGGAACGCCCAGTGATAAGACTGTTCTGGGCTGATTTGCTGTAAAATGAGCTGCTGTTATAAATAAAGAAGAAACATAATAACTGTCTGTCTTTAATCCAGGATGAGATCCTCAAGGCAGCGGTGATGAAATATGGGAAGAACCAGTGGTCTCGTATCGCCTCCCTGCTGCACCGCAAGTCTGCCAAACAGTGTAAAGCCAGATGGTGAGTCTTCATGCAAGACACGTTTATAAAAACCCAACCTTCAACGGTCTTATAGAAGCATTAATGGTCTTACATGGTCTCTACCTGTCGCTGGTCTGCAGGTACGAGTGGTTGGATCCGAGCATCAAGAAGACAGAATGGTCGAGAGAAGAGGAGGAGAAGCTGCTTCACCTGGCCAAGCTGATGCCGACACAGTGGAGGACCATCGCTCCCATCATAGGACGCACCGCCGCCCAGTGTCTGGAGCACTACGAATACCTGCTGTACGACTTTATACGACTTATGACGCATTGTTATGAAGTGTGCTTTTAAATGCTGTTCATTCAAAGTGTGTGTGTGTGTTTGTGTGTTTAGAGACAAAGCAGCACAAAGAGACAATGAGGAGGAAGTAGGAGACGACCCCAGGAAGTTAAAGCCAGGAGAGATCGACCCAAACCCTGAGACTAAACCCGCCAGACCTGACCCAGTGGACATGGATGAAGGTCTGTTGACACACTGATGAGACTTTTCCCAATCCAACGGACAAACAAAACACAAACCTGTGATTAATTGCATGTGTGTGTGTGTGTGTGTGTGTGCGCCTTCTTACCATCTACAGATGAGCTGGAGATGCTGTCCGAGGCCAGGGCTCGACTGGCCAACACCCAGGGCAAGAAAGCCAAGAGGAAGGCCAGAGAGAAACAGCTGGAGGAAGCCAGGTGAGGGGTTTAATAATTTCTTAACACCTGATGCTCTAAAAAAAACAAACCCTACAACTCCACCATGAAGTCCGAATAGACGTGACTGAGTGTCTGTCTGTGCTGCAGACGGTTGGCGGCTCTGCAGAAGCGCAGAGAGCTGCGAGCTGCCGGCATCGACGTCCAGAAGAAGAGGAAGAAGAAGAGAGGAGTCGACTACAACGCTGAAATCCCCTTTGAAAAGAAACCTGCACCGGTAACCCGCCGTTCACGGTTAACGTTGATTTAAAACAGAACCAACAACGTCAGAACAACGTTTGATTCAGTTTTCTCCTTGAAGGGTTTCTACGACACGAGCATGGAGCAGTACGTCGCTCTGGAGCCGAACTTCAAGAGACTCAGGCAGCAGCACCTGGACGGAGAGCTGCGCAAGTGAGTAACAGAACACACACACACACACACACACTCACTGTGAACGTCTTCATTCATGAACTGTTTTCTTGTTCGTTGGTAGTGAGCAAGAGGAGAGGGAGAGGAAGAAAGACAAGCAGAAGATCAAGAAGAAAAAGGAGAGCGACCTCCCGTCTGCCATCCTGCAGACGAGTGGCGTCGCCGAGTTCACCAAGAAACGCTCCAAACTGGTTTTACCGACCCCGCAGGTAACCGCCACCTGTGCACATACTGCTGTTCCGTGTTTACCCTCCGCTCCGCTGCTCCGTAGCATGTTTATTTATGTTTAATATTTAATTCACAGATCAGTGATGTCGAGCTGGAGGAAGTCGTCAAACTGGGCGTTGCCAGCGAGGTCGCCCGTCAAGCCGCGGAGGAGAGCGAGAGCGGAAACTCGGCCTCCTCTGCGCTCCTGTCAGAGTACAGCGTCACCAACACCATGGCAACGGGGCTGCGTACCCCGCGCACACCCGCAGTCCAGGACAGGATACTGCAGGTAACACACACTGAACATGTGGACACGTCTTTGGGGGTCACCTGGTTTATTGATGTTTCCAATGAAGGATGAAGATTAGTTTAGTTTCTGGAAACTTTCCATGGGAAGTTGAAATGTTGAAAATTCCTGACTTTAACAGATTTATTTGTAGGTAGAACTTTATCGTTTGTTTTATTGAACAATATTATGTAGTCCACAGACTCAAATGTGTGTCTTCAATAGTCTCTGTGTGCTCTGGGCTCTAAAGTGTGGTCCAGGTACAGAAATCACCTGTGCAGGTAGGGGGCGTGGCCTTAATAGCCCTGCAGTAAGCAGTGTCCTATGTGCATGTGACTGAGGAATAGCAGATATTTAAGTGTACCTGCATGAAATCTGGTTGTTTTAGTTAAGATGATGATAAAATTTATTATATAGATTTAAGTTCCCTTTTGTTGTTTGAATTTCCGGTTTATTCCCATAAATTCCCAGAATTTTTCCACCCTAATGACCAGTGATCTGCACTCTTACTCACCTTTTAGGCATCAGTCTGGTTGTACCGTGTGCGAAACAGAAGTTCTGTTCGACGTCAGCCTGGAAACATGAAAGATTCAAACAGTCCGACTGTCGGGGTTTTGTTTTTGTGGAAGACGACCTCAAACTTTTGAACGTTTGTCACAACTCTAACAATTAAATTTAGAGATCAGTGGTGTCGTCTTTAGATTTATTTCTTTGTTTTCTCAACCATAAAACGTCCTTTTGCATACACAGTTTACGTTTGGATATTAAGAAACTTGTGTCGAACATGTCCCACCTCTCTCTGTCTGCAGGAAGCTCAGAACTTGATGGCTCTGACCAACATCGACACGCCTCTGAAGGGCGGCCTCAACACTCCGCTTCACGAGAGCGACTTCAGCGGAGTGACGCCTCAGCGGCAGCAGATACAGACACCGAACACCGTCCTCAGCACGCCGTTCAGGTAACAGAGCGTTCACGCAGACGGATCGAACACTGTGTGTGTGTGTGTGTGTGTGTGTGTGTGGATGACAAACCAGCTGCTAACATTCATCGATGTGCCGTGTCTTGACAGAACTCCTGGACAAGCTCCGGGGCAAGAAGGCATGACGCCTCAAGCAGGAGGAGGAATGACCCCACGCGGGCCGGTGACCCCGGGTTTGACCCCCGGCCGCACGCCGCTCAGAGACAAACTGAATATTAACAGTGAGGACCAGCTGGCTGACCCCGCCTACGCCAAACACATGGTAAACACACAGACACACACACACACTCCTTCACACATGTGACATTAAGACTAGTAAAGAAAATGAATGCTCTCTCTCTCTCTCTTGCTCGCTCGCTCTCGTCACACAGCAGAGAGAAAGCCTGCAGCAGCTGCGGCAGGGCCTGATGTCACTTCCTGTTCCCAAGAACGACTTCGAGATCGTCCTCCCGGAAAACGCAGAGAAAGAGCTCGAAGAGACGGAGACGGACACGGGATTCATCGAAGACTCTGCAGATGTGGAGGCACGCAAGCAGGTACGCACACACACACACAAACAAGGCGTAACACTTTAAAGTCACAGCAAGCGGATAAAGACAAAACAGTGATTTAATGTGTGTGTGTGTGTGTGTGTGTGTCAGGCTCTACGGGACGCCGAAAGAGAGAAGGAGCTGAAGCTGCGACACACTGCCGTGCAGAGGAATCTCCCCAGACCCACCGAGGTAACAAACACACACTCAACAATCTGAAACACCACTGGTATTCGAGTATTCGACGTGTCTGATGTCAGTAATCTTGTACTTCATCATGAGGGTCTGTTTGTGCTGAATGCAACCGCCGTGAAACAATCAGGAAATAACTTTATTTGTCTGATTTACCCACTTTATCGAGGCCGGTGCTCGCTCACTCTCATTCACTGTCTGTGTCGCTGAACCAAGTTAAACTTCTTTGTGTTTGCAGCGCACATTTCAGTCAGACTTCACGAAGTAAACAAAGTTACTTCGTTTTTTGGCAGCCAAAACACACAACAGCACTCAAATGAAGAGAAACACAGGATCGAGTCTGAATGCAGCCTCAGACTGATATTGTTTTATCGCGTTAGCTTCAGGTTTGTGATTGTTGTGTTGGAAGAATCCAGGAGGAAATGAGTGTTTTTATTATCGTGATGATTTCAGGTGAACGAGTCCGTCCTCCGTCCGACCTCCATGGAGCCGCTCTTGGACCTCCAGCTGGCCGAGGAGCTCATCAAACAGGAAATGATCACCATGCTTCACCACGACTGCCTGCACCACCCGTCAGCCAACGCAGGCAGTCAGCTGCAGCGCGGCAAAAACAGAGGCCCCGCCTCCACGTCGAACAACGCGTCGCACATCGCGTTCCTGGAAACACACCCGTACAAACCGGTCAGCACGGAGGACATGGAGCAGGTAACACACACACACACCGCTCATAGTGTGTTTGATCGAGTTCATACGTGGTTATTAATGATAATGTTGATGAACAGGCGAAGGCGGTGTTGGCAGCAGAGATGGAAGTGGTGAAGGCGGGAATGGGTCACGGTGACCTCAGCATGGAGGCCTACAGCCAGGTGTGGGAGGAGTGTTACGGACAGGTGAGCCCCCTCCTCTGCTCAGAGAGTGTGTCTTCACATTCATGTTAAATCAACGTTTGTTCACGTTAAGTCAACGTTTGTTCACACGCTCTGCGTCTCTCTGCAGGTTTTATATCTCCCCTCTCAGAACCGATACACCCGAGCGAACCTGGCCTCAAAGAAAGACCGCATCGAAAGTCTGGAGAAGAAACTAGAAGTACGAACACACACACACACACACACACACACAGAGCAGCTCTCATTTTGTAAACACTGACCTCCGTCCATCTCTCTACAGGTGAACCGTGGTCACATGACTGCAGAGGCCCGGAAAGCAGCTAAACTGGAGAAGAAGCTGAAGATCCTGCTGGGAGGGTTCCAGTCCAGAGCGCTGGGCCTCCTGAAGCAGCACAATGAACTCTGGGAACAGGTACGTGAACAAGTTCCACCTGCAGCGTGGAGGAACTTCCTCTAACATGAGTCTTAAAACTTTAATTAACTTTAATTAACAAGTATTTTATGAACGATTTATTGTAACGTGTGCGTAATACTCATTGTGTCCACCAGGTGGAGCAGTCAGCCACGGAGCTGCAGACGTTCACTCAGCTGAAGAAACAGGAAGACACTGCGATCCCCCGAAGACAAGAGGTACACACACACACAACTTGCGACGTTAAGCTGGGGAATTTTGGAAATATTCCAAATCCTAAACTTTCCATGGGAATTTATGTGAATTGGCCTCCACAGCCCTGCAGTAAGCAGTGTGCTGTGTGCATGTGATGAGGACTAGCAGATATTCAAGTGTATGAATCTGGTTTGTTTTAGTTGAGATTGTACTAAAATATATTTTCCTGTTAAAGGCCAACCTTCAGTTTTGTAAATTCCCGGTTTATTCCCATGGAAAGTTTCCCACTTTGAAAATTCACAGAATTTTGCAACCCTAGTTGTTACCATATTGGCCTGAATTGTTGCCCTGTTAGTCTATTAATTATTTCAGATATCTGTTTAATCACTTAGATCATTTAACAAGTTTAAAAAAATTTAGTTTTAATTTCCTGTTTTTTTAACGTTAACAACACTGAGAAGCTGTAGCAGGACAGACATTAACATGGACCTATTTTTCTGACTCGTGCTTCTACATGTGTAAATATGCTACGTAAATTGTTTCTCTTCCGTCTGTTTTTACGACCAGAATTCTGCACATGGTGTTTTATTTTGAAGGTCTATGCTGGTTCTGTGTCTGACTTCCTGTCAGCTCGAGCTGCTTGCAGAGTTTTCTTTCGTTCTGTTGAATCGGACCTCAGTTATCATCGCGTTGCGTTATTTTTACCGTGTTCGTAACTGTTTGACGTCGTCTGTGTGTTTCAGGCTCTGCGGGAGGACGTGGAGAGGCAGATGGAGAGAGAGCGAGAGCTTCAGCAGAGATATGGAGAGCTGCTGATGGAGAGGGAGGCGCTCATCAACAGCGCTCAGAAATACTAAACACACGCTAATCACACATTCATACATGCCACACACACACACACATCAAGCTAACTGTGAGAAACAAAGTCGCTCTTCAGCCTCTGATTCGTCGCATTTCCAGAGATAAGCCCCGCCTACATGTTGCTATGATGTCACCAGCTGAGTTTGGAGCATGCTCAGTAGTCCTTTTGTGTTTCTGTATTAGTGACCAATAAAGTTTCTTTTCAACGACGACAGAGCTCCAGGACGTGTTTGTTTGCTGCACAGAAACAAGGTTTACAGAAAAGTCTTTATTAGAAACAATCAAACAAAAAAATAGAACTTCATGAGAACGTGTTGAATCTTCAGCAGGCGAGGAATGCCATCCCACTCCTCCAATACGCGCTCTGGGAAAGAGAGAGAGAGGTGATTTGTTACGGATGGGCGACGTATCCGTGACGTCACCCACAGCGCGGAGGCCCCGACCACCGTCATGTGGGCAGCCCTGTTTCGGCAAAGAACGTGAGCGAATGACAGCGAGGTGGGTCACCAAGAGGGTTTTTACTCTGAGGCAGGACTGCCAACATGACGACACACGGAGCTTCACAACAACGCTTCAGAAACCTGTGGGTGACGTCAACATTCAATTTACAGATTTTGTTGCGTCAGTAAACATTTTTTTGGGATCTTTCAAATTTCAGGATGTGGACAGCCAGCCACCTTTTTGTTGACGTCCATGTGTACGCTGAATAGGGCTGCAAAATTCTCAAAACTGGAAACTTTCCATGGGAATAAACCAGGTAACTTAAATATAGTTGTGAAAATATATTTTATCATCATCTTGATAAAACAACCAGATTTCATGCAGGTACTCTTGAATATCTGCTGTTCCTCAGTCACATGCACATAGCACACTGCTTACTGCAGGACTATTAAGGCCACACCCCTACCTGCACAGGTGATTTCTGTACCTGGACCACACTTTAGAGCCCAGAGCACACAGAGACTATTGAAGACACACATTTGAGTCTGTGGACTACATAATATTGTTCAATAAAATAATTCAAACTTGATAAAGTTCTACTTACAAATTCTGTTTGTTTTATTTTGCATGTTTAGATTTACGTTTGGATAATTTTCACAGAAATTTTCATAATTCCCATGGAGTTTCCGATTTATACCAAGCTTCCCATGGAAAGTTTCCTCTTTGCAACCCTAACACTGAATGAAATAGAGGAAGCCTGAGGTGGATTTTTAGTATTAAAGTCTCATTTTCATCAACAAACTAAAACTGTGATTAGTATTGACTTGTAAATAATCCCACAGACATGTAGTGTGTGTGTGTGTGTGTGTGTGTGTGTGTGTGTGTACGTACTGTGTGTCTGTAGTTGTATCTTCTGATCGCCTCTCTGATGTGACAGGGCTGGATGGCTCCACTCGGAGGTTCAACTGTAGCCGGACAGCTCTGAAACAAATTGGACAGTTTAATGTCACGAAAATATAAAATCCACCTGCAGATCCTCCACACACACACACACACACACAAACACCTTTTTGCGTTTCCTCTGTCTCGCCCGGCTGTCCAGACTGCCGTTACCCTGTAGGAGGGGCTTCGATGAGTGGGAGGAGCCTGGGGTGGAAGGGGGAGTGGCTTCAGGTGAGTCTGGATCCTTCTTTACCTGGTGGAGAGAACGATTCAATTAAAGGCTATGATGACTGTTAGAAACAGGTGAAAGTGTGCGAGTGTGTGTACCTCAGTGTGTGTGTTGTATTGGATGTAGCTGGCAGAGATCACATGACTGATGGGATTAGTTTTGGCTGCCATTTCCTGTTTCACCAGCAGCGATAAATCCACAATCTGCAGAAGAAGAAACAGAAACGTGACGTAGACAAAGACGTCAACAGGATACGTTCAGTGTCATCACTCAACACGTTACCTGGGCAACCGTCTCATAGGCCAGGTACGACAGGATCTCCATGGCGATGCTGTTTGGTTTGAGCTCTAAACTGCTGCAGTCGAGCCAGTCCCGAAACTTTGACGCTTTCTTAGCTGGAGACAGAAACAGACGAGACACACACACACACATATATATACATATATATTTTTAACACTGGAGAGACAGAGAAATAACATTTTTATAGTTTAATTTAAATCTGCACATAAATTTTTGTACTGTAATCTTTTGGCACTTTTTAAATTTTTTGACTTAAATTTTTCTGAATATTTTTAATTTCTAGATTTAATTTTTTGGCACATTTAATTTTTAGACTTAAATTTTTCGGTATATTTTCTAATTTTCAGACATTAATTTTTCAGCACATTTTTAATATTTAGATTTATTTTTTTTGGCACATTTTTAATTTTCAGACATTAATTTTTCAGCACATTTTTAATATTTAGACTTACATTTTTTTGTACATTTTTAATTTTTAAACTTATTTTTTCAGCACATTTTTAATTTTTAGACTTCAATTTTTTCGGTATATTTTCTAATTTTCAGACTTTAATTTTTCAGCACAATTTTCATTTTTATAGTTAAATTTTTTGGCACATTTTTATTTTTTAGAGTTAATTTTTTAGGCTCATTTTTAATTCTTAGATTTAATTTTTTTGGCACATTTTTAATTTTCAGACTTATTTTTTTGCACATTTTAAATTTTTAGACTTAAATTTTTCTGTACATTTTTAATTCTTAGATTTAATTTTTTGCACATTTTTAATTTTTATAGTTAAATTTTTTGGCACATTTTTAATTTTTAGAGTTAATTTTTTAGGCTCATTTTTGATTTTCAGACATTAATTTTTCAGCACATTTTTAATTTTTAGACTTAAATTTTTTTGCACATTTTTAATTTTTATAGTTACATTTTTTGGCACATTTTTAATTTTCAAACTTAATTTTTTTTGCACATTTTTAATTCTTAGATTTTATTTTTTGGCACATTTCTAATTTTTAGTTAATTTTTAGAGTTAAATTTTTCTGTACATTTTTCATTTTTAGAGTTAATTTTTCTGCACATTTTTAATTTTTAGAGTGAAATTTTTTGTCACATTTTCCATTTTTATAGTTACGTTTTTCTACACATTTTTAATGAGCACACTGAAATTTTGAACTGACATTCTTACCAAAGCTGAGTTGCCGACTCTCGCAGAACTCTGAGTACTGAGCCTGGTCCATGGCTCGAGTCTGACGCTCTAAACGCTGAAGAGACAAAGGCATAACAATCATCATCATCATCATCATCATCATCATATTTAATCTGAAGTGTACAAACACACTGAAGACACCATGATGACCTCTGACCTCCATCCGCTCCTGTTTAACAGGGTCGACCTCCTGCCGCTCGGCCAATGACAGGAGGTCGCCGGTCTGATCCATCCACACCAGAAAGTCCTGAGCCAATCGCTGCCTCCGCTGGTTACCACCTGCTGCCGCAACACACGGCGAAGAAATAAAATTACAAAGTCTCCGTTCATGTCTCAAACACTTCTATGTGTCGGCGTGTGTTTACCTGTTTCCTGCTGCGCGTCGTCGTCCTCCAGACTTTTGAGCAGTTTGGATTTATAATCTCTGAACTGGAGATATTTTAATAATCTCGCCACCTTCCTCTGTGTGAAGGGAAAACAGAAAGAAAGTTTGTAATTTAATTTTAAAACCGACCTCAATATTTTTGTGTGTTTTGTGCGTGTGTGTACCTTGTCCCTCCTCATCAGGAACAGGATGTCCTCGGCTGAAATGACCCTCGACCCACGAAGAGTCGCCCCCTCGCAGGCCTGATGCAGCTTTAATAAACCAATCACCACGCAGCTTTAGTTACACTCATTTTGTCATTTAAAGAGTCAAAAATCAGAATCAGACATTTCCTGTCATCAGTAACAGAAACACGTTGAAGTCTGAGACAGAGGAAGCAGGCGACTCTCTTGGTGATATGAAGTTATGTATTGTGCATATTGATGATTGGCTGTAAGTGGAGCTGTTAATAAAGGAAAGTGACATTTTTTAACTGTATTTATGTTACCATGGTGATGAGCTGTGTGTGCACGATGTCTTCCACCAGAGCTGCCGTCTCGTGCAGAGGCCGGCGAGCATCTCCCAAAGCAAACCTGACAAACACACAAAGTATGAATGAGAGTAACGGCAAGCTTCTTTTAGATTTTCTGTTGATGAATTCAAAATGTGACAAACATGCAGCAGTTTAATCAGACACTGTTTGAAGCTTTCATGAGGTTGAAAAAACAAATGAGTGATGCAGAAATTTATTGCACTCATTTATATGTAAAAAATAAAAATCCCAGAAATATGTCAGAATATAAATATGAAGCCTAAAGTGTGCTTTAAAATATACATTGTATTTCATGTTCAAATTTAATGTTTGGTCATTTATTTATTCATTATTTATAGTTATTTCATATTTTTATGAAACATTTCTGCACATTTTTTATTTTTATACTTATTTACTGAAAAATTAAAAATGTGCCAAAAAATGTAACTCTAAAACTTTCAAATATGCCAAAAAATTTACTCTAAAAATGAAAAATGTGGCGAAAAATTTCACTCTAAAAATGAAAAATGTGCCAAAAAAATTTACTCTAAAACTTAAAAATGTGCCAAAAAATTTCACTCTAAAAAATAAAAATGTGCCGAAAAATTTAAGCCTAAAAATGTGCCAAAAATTTCACTCTAAAAATTTAAAATGTGCCGAAAAATTTCACTCTAAAAATGAAAAATGTGCCAAAAAAATTTACTCTAAAACTTAAAAATGTGCCAAAAAATTTCACTCTAAAAAATAAAAATGTGCCGAAAAATTTAAGCCTAAAAATGTGCCAAAAATTTAAGTCTAAAAATTAAAAATGTGCCAAAAAATTTACTCTAAAAATTAAAAATGTGCCAAAAAATTTCACTCTAAAAAATAAAAATGTGCCAAAAATTTCACTCTACAAATTAAAAATGTGCCAAAAATTTCACTCTAAAAATTAAAAATGTGCCAAAAAAAAAAACTCTAAAAATTAAAAATGTACCGAAAAATTGACTCTAAAAATTAAAAATGTACCGAAAAATTGACTCTAAAAATTAAAAATGTGCCGAAAAAAAATATCTCTAAAAAATAAAAATGTGCCGAAAAATTTAAGTCTACAATTTAAAAATGTGCCAAAAAATTTCACTCTAAAAAATTATATATGTGCAGAAAATTATCACTCATATAAAAATGTACAGAAAAATGTAACTAAAAATAAAAATTTGTCTATAAAAATGTAAAACATGCCAGAAAATTTCAGTCTAAAAATTTAAAATGTGCCAAAAATTTAAGTCTAAAAATTAAAAATTCGCCGAAAAAAAAATTAACTCTAAAAAATAAAAATGTGCAGACAGATTTCACCCTAAAAATGTGGAAAAAAAAACAAATCACTCTAAAAATTAAAAATGTGCCAAAAAATTTAAGTCTACAATTTAAAAATGTGCCAAAAAATTTCACTCTAAAAATTAAATATGTGCAGAAAATTATCACTCAATTAAAAATGTACAGAAAAATGTAACTAAAAATAAAAATGTCGAAATGCCGAAAATTTCACTCTAAAAATTAAAAATATGCATAAAGTTTTAACTCTAAAAATTAATTTTTATACTTTTTTTCTGCACATTATTGATTTTTATAGTTTTTTTAGATCAATTTCTCAGACATATTTACTTTCTGTGCAAATGTTCAATATTTTAGCTCATGTTTTTAATGTATGGTTACTGTGTTATAGGTTGATTCTAATGTATGTTTAATGTATGTTTGTATACTGCTACTAGGTGCTTGAATTTTCCTTGGGATCAATAAAAATATCTGTCTGTCTGCCTGCCTGTCTGTTTGTCTCTGTCTGTTTATTATTTTATCCCATATGATCATTTAGAGTGTAGGGAGCAACTTGGGAACAATAAATGTAGTCTGAAAATTCAGCAGTGTCAGAGAAGTGAGAAGATAACAGCCTCGTAGCACTGAGAGCTGGTGAATCGGCTCTGTGGTGCTGATAAAGGTAGAGAAGAAGAGAGAATTAGTCAGTGACTGTAAGCAACAGTCAGTGCATGTTTAAGATTTCATCACTGAGTTACAGTGACTAGTTCAAATCCAAAGTTTGAAGACAGCAGTCCTAAAACACACTGACCCAACCTGAGTACCCAGAACTAGAACCCAAAGGTACTTTTAGGGTGTTTGTATTAATTTTATTTTATTCTGGTGACGATCATTGATCATTTTTATGTTTGTTATACTGTGAAAAGTTTTTTTTTCTTAGTTTTCTGTGACATTTTCAAAGAAAGCGGTGTCTGTGTATCAAATATGCAACAAACAGAACACTAAAAACAGTTATGGAGAAAAATATGTTCAGGATGAGATAAGAAAGTCATGAGAAAAGTCTCATTTCACTGTTTTAGTTAAACACATAAAGTATAAAGTCGATCTGACCCAAACAGTTCAGCTCCATCTCTGTCAAAATCCTATAAAGTCACATCTAAAGTAATAAAACTATAAATATATATATATGCTGCATACAAACATGTCTCTATGTGTGTCTCTTTTTCCTGCACGCACACACACACACACAGAGACAGGGGTCGACAGGCCACACACACACTCTGACCACAGTTTGGTCGAACCTGGATTTGCATCCAGAGAAGCCACTTCCAGGATCAGAGGCTGACCTGAACCCACATCCTGACGCCCGTCCCTCCTCTCAGTTCTTCACATTCAAACACCACGCAGCGCCCCCACCCTCCATTGTTGACTCTACTCCCCCCCCCCACCCCTTCTGCGCCGTGATTGGCTGCTTCTGCGGCTGTCAATCACACAGGTGAGAACGTTGGTTTGGGGTTGCGGGCGCGTTGGCTGTACGTTCGGAGGTTGGCTTCAGGCTGAGTGTTGGTTTTCAGGTTTTGGGGGTTTAGTTTGGTTTCAGCCTCTCTGACCACCGACACCATCTCTCAGCAGCACATACACACACAAGGAGGTGAGTACCCCCAAACACACACACACACACACACACACACACACACACAAACACACACACTAATGAGAGGCCATGCATGTGGCTTCTTTTATCTACTTTTATTAAAATTTATTTCTCATAATTTGTTCTTGTGATAAAATATTTGGAAGAAAACGTCTGTGCAACTTGTTTTGTTAAAATAAATATTTGTGTCTTTGTAAAGTTTTTTAATTTTAATTAATCTGCCAAATATTCCGTCAATAAATCCAACAACCGTCTGTGAAACGTTACATTAGATTAAACTATTGTCTCATCTCAGCAGTACAGTGCAGGGATACTGGTGTACATAGATATAGAAATATGATTATGTTGTATACAGTATGAAAAACAGAGTGAAATGAATACACTAAGATATGTAGAGCACATGCAGCAGTGGCAGGTATTTAATTAAGTTAATTAAAAAGGAAAAAAGGACGTTGTATCAGAGTTTTATCCAAAATTTTTGCCTCTTAACAGACGATAAAAATCTGATTCATCGATCAGCTCGACCGTGAAGAGACTTTAAACAAATTATAGCCACTGAAATATTTTTTTTTAATATTTTTTGGGGAGTGTTGTCTTCAACTTTTGGAGTCTGAACTCTTAATCTGATCAAACTTAAACACTGTTTTGATGTTTCTTTGCGTGTACAGCGTAGTTTATCACAATCAAAGGTTGTTGTCTGCAGAAACGTTTCGTTCCCGTGCTCATCGTGTCTCTGTCGTCTGTTAAAACAGGTTTCTATGGCTTCAAACAGTCTGTTCAGCTCCACCAGCCCCATGCTGTACTGGGGTGAGTCTGCATCTGTGTGTGTTTTTCTGTGTGTGTGTGTCTTACATCATGCTCTGCAGCTCTGGAATGAAACTGGTCCTGGAGACTGGACGGTCTTTAGAGCTGGAGGCGGTGGAGCCGGCCATGGGACTGCTCATAACCACAGAGGCCTGAAACAAAGACAGAAAAGTGTGTCACCATCACAGCATGCTTATGTTCTGCAAGGAAAGGAGCTTCGGTGCTTCCTTTCTTATCTCCTTTAGCAGAGGATACACCGGAGCATCCTTTAGGAAAGGGATAATGCCGTTTAGAGAGAGCGTGTGAATGTGGACAGACGTGATGACGTGAGTCTGTAGTTTCTAAGTACAGACGGACGCTCGTCACCTTTGTGACAGGTGGACGATATTCTTGATAATAAAGTCACATCCTGCATGAAATAACAGACGTATCCGAGAGGCGCGTTTTGTCGTCCATCCTCTGAACTTTGCAGTTTCACCACAGACCTTCATCGAGGTCGAGGAAAAGCGTTTAGGCTGATTCAAGCTGATGTTGCTGTGCAACTTAATTTACTTAATACTGAAAAACAATCCAATGACTGCTTCATTTATGTTAATTAATTAAGGTTAGTGTCATTATTAAACATTTAATTTCATGCTTTCATGTAGCCGTCGTCACAGATTCAGTGATTTACAATAAAGTAAAAACGAGTCAACTGAAACTTTATTTTGTTTCTTCTTCCTTTAAAAAACTAAAAAGTTCAGCCTGATTTCCACAAAAACCTTCAAGACTTCAGCCTCACTTATTTTAAATCATGCAGTTTGTTGACGTCGTGGACGGTAACGTGGCTCCAAAATAACTCATTCACACACGTGTTGACGGTGAAATGAATGGCTCAGGAGGTAAAGGTGATCTGATGATCGGTGGTTCGATCCCCGGCTCCTCCAGTTGTTGAAGTGTCCGTGAGCAAGACACAGTCCATTTACTACTTATAAATATACAGCCAGGTGCCAGTTTGTCAGGTACACTTTGCTAAAACTCATGCAGTCTTCTAAAACAGTCCTGCAGTGATCATATTTTAGTGTTTCAGTGAGGTGTTGACTGCTTTCATCACCTCAGTCTGCAGTCTGTGCTGTTGTTTTGTATCATTCAGAACAAACTGAACTTTATAAGCTTCATAAACAAACAGCTGCATCAATCTGAGCCAGTTTAAACCAACAAACTGAGTTTTAATGGTCAGAATCGACCACAGACAGCTTTAAAGTGCCTGTACTGTAAACCTGAACCGAAACAAACGAGTTAGCTGAGCAGAGAGCTTAAAATAACAAGATAGCAGAACACACACACACACACACACACACACACACACACACACACACACACACACACACACACACACACACACACACACACACACACACACCTGAACACACACCTGAACACACACACAGGTGGAGCACAGGTGGCGTGACCGCAGTAACTTCCCCTCCGGCAGTAAATCTGAATAATAAAGCAGCTCCAACTTATTCAAAACACGAAGCGAGCGGGGAGGGAGGAGAGGAGAGACGGACAGGAGGAGGTGCAGAGGAGGAGAGAGGAGGTGCAGAGGAGGTGCAGAGGAGGAGAGAGGAGGTGCAGAGACAGAAATCGTCTTATAAACTCACCGCAGTACAAAGAAACGTCGTCGTGACGGCTGCTGTTGACACTTTGTTTTGTTGGCGCGAGCTGATGCCGTAATTCGTATCAGGAAGCGCAGGGGGTGATGGTAGTTGTAGTTCTCTACACGCTCTGGGCTAAAACGCCTTCAAAATGACGTTATTGGCTTTTTTTTTTTTTTTTTTTTTTTTTTTTTTTAGACTTATCTTTTATTACTTTGTTTTCTAATACAAATAAAACAAATTAAAGAGGCAGTGGACCAAATAACCAGACAGTAACACAACAACAACAAAACAAAACAGGGGACCGAAGGCAGCGTTGGTGTATCTGAAGTAAGACTTCAGTATAGAAGTCCACTGTACCACTGTCACATGAGGAATCACCATCCTTAAATAACAGAATAGTGTCCGTATTATAATGTCTGTGTGATTACTTGTGAAGCGACCTCCTACCTTCATTCTACCTTAGATTAGATTATACTTTATTTATCCCAAAAAGTGTAATACACACTACAGAAGTAAAATAAAAAGGACAAACACACAAACAGACAGAAATATCTTTCATCCTGTACAAATAAACAAAAAAACAAACAACAGACAAGTGCACAGATGTGCAAGACAAGTACTAAAGGTAAAAGTGGCATGATAAAGATAGATGGAATACAACTTAACAACAGTAAGGTAGGAAAAACAAAGAGTCTGAAAATGAGGCCAAGTTGCATGTAATGAGTGAAATTACAAAAACCTTCCCTATTTTTCATTGTACTTCTCTATCTCATTCATCAGTATGATATTTTCTCAAATGGCGCCACCCTACGTAGTTACCTCGGTTATTGGCATATTTTTTGTTAAATACTGACTGGAAGAGGGATAAGACTCAGTAACTAAGTAGTTTGTAGGTTTAGCAGCTATAATTAGTCATAAAGAAGGGGTGAAATACAAATCATGGACACCAATGTGGAAACTAGCTTCAAATAATTGTTAATGTTTTGTTTAAAAAGCACATTCACAGCAGAAATAAACATGTTCACAGCCTGGTACAAAAAACAGTTTTGGTCTCTATAGCTAATTTCCCCGTTCATGACAACTGTACTGGGGGTGAATTTATATACAACTCATCTGTTCACATTATATTAACACTTAAAGTTATGCAGGATTAAGAGCGTGGAACCATATAATATAATAGTTAGATATAGACTATTGCTTCCTCTCAGATCCTGTGGTGAAGCGTCGACCAGCGTCATCATCCACCAACCGCCAACTGGACGACCAGGAGGTGAGGTCCCCGCAACAGCGCAGCACAGCGCCACCTAGAGGCCTGGTACAG
The DNA here is from genome assembly GCA_028641955.1 of Protonibea diacanthus. Taxonomy (NCBI): domain Eukaryota; kingdom Metazoa; phylum Chordata; class Actinopteri; family Sciaenidae; genus Protonibea; species Protonibea diacanthus. The sequence goes on from CM053989.1 coordinate 2,161,987, forward strand.
ACCGACAGCCCGAACTTCCTCTGCAGCAGCCTGCCGCAGCACTGGAGGTGTAACAAGACCCTGCCGAGAGCCTTCACCGTGAGATATCATCCACCCATCCATTAAAGGTCATACTGGTGTAAAGGGTCGGTCTTAAACACTCTCTCTCTCCTCTCCATCATCAAGGTGGTTGCCCTGGGCAACGACGTGCCAGACGGTGTGGTCGTCACAGTGATGGCCGGCAATGAAGACAACAGCAGCGCCGAACTACGCAATGCCACAGCGACCATGAAGCAAGGCTACGCCCACTTTAATGACCTCCGCTTCATAGGTCGCAGCGGGAGAGGTGAGACAGACTGATGGACTCCACCTTTTACAGTTAAATCACTTAAATGACCTCTCTAATCGGTGACAGGGCTCTCAAATGGTTCAGGTCATATCTAAAAATGTTGTTCACTGTGGCGCCCCTCAGGGCTCCGTGCTGGGTCCAGTTCAGTTCTCCATTTAAATGCTCCTTAAGGTCACATTATTCGCTTTTACGCAGATGATACCCCGCTCTACCTAAGAGGATGTCACAACATTTCCTGCTGCTTAAAGTTGATGAGACAGAAATTAGTCTTAGGTCGAGATTATGAAAATCTTGGCTGACTGTCCTTTTCTGTAACCTAACTTCAGAAACTTTGGTGTCATTTGTGTCATGCTTTATTTTGCTAACCACTCGGCTAGATTGCTGTAATTTGTTGCTCTCTGGCATCAATAAAAACAACTCTCTCTTGTCTGCAGCTCATCCAAAGCTCTGCTGCAAAGAAACATGATCACATTCTTTCTTCCGATTCTGTCTTCCTTACACTGGCTAGAGTTTATTTTAAAGCTCCCTGAGTTATGTAGCTGATCTTTTAGTGACCTACATCACCTCCAGATTTTAACACAAAGGTGACAGTCAGAGCTCCAAGACTCCGAAGTGGAGATCAGGGCTGCAGACTCTACAAAATATGCTCCTAAAGAAGGGCCTTAGGTTGATATTTTATGTGTCACAGTTTATTCTAAAGGTGCTGTATAAACAAAGTTATCTTTTTTCAGGCAAGAGTTTCACGCTTTCCATAAACGTGCTGACGTCGCCCCCTCAGATCGCCACCTTACACAGAGCCATCAAAGTGACCGTAGACGGACAGCGGCTGCCGAGACGTCAGTACACACCTGAGACGACAGTTTTATAGTTTTATGATGAAGTTTTCAGTCAGTGACTTTCTTCTTGTTCTGTTTCAGGACAGAGGCAGAAGGAGGTGAAGTCAGGAGTGTTCAGGTCATCCAACAGCAGCGCTGCATCACCAGGTATCATTTAAATCCTTTTTTTTTAAATTTATCTTCCACCACATTTGGTTTTGTCATCTTCATCTCAAGCTCATCTCTCTCCAGAGTGCAGATCCTTCTCCTCCTCTCTCTGGACCAATGAGCCATCCTTCCTGGGCCATGTGACCTCTCTGTCTTCCTCCTTCACTCCAAATCCCAGAATGCACCACGTGCCCACCCTCTCCTACTCCTCCCAGCCGACACCGTACAGCTCCTACCTGTCCTCTCCTCCTCCTCCTTCTGCCCCTCATCCTCCTCATCATCATCCTCCCCCTCCGCTGAGCCACAGTGGTCCATTCCAGTCAGGCAGCTTCTACTATGGACCTAACCAACCGCACCAAACCGCTGGGGAGGACCGCAACGTCGTCACGACGCTGACCAATTATATTGAAGGGGCGTGTCTCTCTATAAGAGGGGAGGAGCCTGTCTGGAGGCCATACTGATGATTAAATTAAATAAAATAGTTAACGAGTTTTGGGAATTTTGATTTTGTTTTCCACTGTAAGAAAAAATCATAAGAAGAAATCATTCAGTCCTGATTGTTTCTCTTATTTATAAAATATGTATTTATTATTTTATTGTTTCTTTGTTTTTGTTTGTGTAAACGATAAACAAATCTAGTCAAATTCATGTAGAAGTTTACACTTCTTTATTAAATTCTTTCGAGATTTGACAGTTTTTGTACATTAAAGTGTAAAAAATCAGCATTAACTTCACACTCTGAATACACAAAATATAATATATCATTAACAATTAAACACCTCCAACAATTTTGACTCAAACTCAAATAACTGTGGGTATTTTTCTGATTTATATGGACTTCAATTTTAAATATATTCTTCTTAAATTACAAAATTTAACATTTGGACGAGTCAACATACCTGAAACTGTCAGAACTACAAATGTACACAGAAAACAGAGAATGGCTTTTGATGACAAACAATAAAAATCCACACAGACATGAAACTGAAGCTCTGAGATGTTCAAGAAAACTGGCTGCTGATTGCTTGGTGCAGGTGCAGTGGGGGCGTGGCCAAGTGATTCAAATGTTGTGGTGTTCAGTGTGTGATGGACGTTTAACACAGCACTGACTTTTCACCAACATCCAGAGAGATTTCAGAAAGTCAAAGAAACTCTGATCAACATTTTTAGATCAACAACGGATCAAATGAAACGTCAAAGTGAAAGCGGTCGTTGACAAACTCAGAAAATGATCAGCAGACTTTGCAGTTCTTTAGTTTAGTTTTCTGCTTCAACAATCTGTTGGATAAACTAGAAAAACAGGATTTGAAAAAGCTCAGAGATTTATAATCTTACATTAATAACAATCATACTTCAGTTTGGAGTCACAATTCAGTTTGTAGACGTCAGTGAAGCTTCCATTCAATACAAACTTTCTACAAACAATCATGTTAAACTGGGACAAACGTCTGATATTGGTGAGAATATGGTCCAGGTCCAGGTCCAGGTCCAGGTCCAGGTCCAGGTCCAGGTCCAGGTGGCTGAGTGTAGAGCAGAGGGAGTGGAGGAGTCTCAGTGTGTCAGCAGCAGCAGAGCAGTCCAGATCCACTGATGATCCTCTGTCACATGATCCAGAGGAACACACATGATGATGGTGGACTTGACATTGTGTCTGACAGTGGAGCTGATCTCAGAGCAGTTCAGACTGCAGCGCTGACAGTCATCTCCACTTGTTGTGATTCCTCCGTCAGTCTCTGCTGGATGAAGCTCTCCTCTCCACTCCACCTCCCAGTAACATGGCCCAGTCAGAGCTGATGCTGCTGCTTCAACCTCTCTGGATCATCAGGACTCAGCTGATCTCAACACAAACACCTTTCTCACCACTCACACTCTCACAGAGATCACCATGTCTCCCATCTGATGAGAGAAGCAGACAGACAACAGAAGTCATGAATCAGTGTTTACAGAGACTCCCTTCATCAGCTGTCAGTCAGTGATGCAGCACATCAATATAAAGACCAGCAGGACTTCCAGTCCTGTTCACACAGGTGGAGGCGGCTGTGTGGCGTGGCCAGCTTCCTGTCAGCTCTCATGTTAACGTGTTGGACTGGAAAGCTCACAGACCTGCATCAGTCTGCTGACTCTGCACATTTCCACTCCAAGTACACAGTGGGGAAATAAAATTGCTGACAGTCCCTGAGCATCATCAGTGCAGAAACAGAGCGTTTACTGCTCTTTGATTTTCAGCTGTGGTTACTGGACTTCAACGAGGTTCTGCTCTAATACAAGAACCACATGCTCACTAAATGTAATGATGGTTCTTTGCAGGCTTCATCAGACCCGATCTGAGACCTGCTGACAAAGATGAACTGATCACTTCTTTAGTGTTGGAATGAGAGAACAAACACTCTGAATCAGATCTGATGAATAGGACCTGTCTCTGTACATCTTGTAATGCTGTCAGCTGGAATCAGCTTTTATTTCCTGTAGACATGAACACAACAACAGTCATCTTCATCAACCAAAAACACACGATCACTTGAGCCTCTGGCTCATCTGATTAACTGACTGTTCTCTCTCTCTCTGTCTTTCTGTCAATCCCTGAAGCCTGTCTACGTTCTCCTCTCACAGCTTCACTGAGAGAAAGCAGCCGCTGAGAGTCGGAGGTTTACAGGAAATACTGGATCTGTGCTTTGATACTAACTGTGTTTAGTACAATACTGCTGAGACCAACATGGACTGACTGCAACCCTCTACTGACCTCAAGTCTTCAGACTGCAGTGTGGACTCCACAAGATCACACAACCTTCACTCTTCCTGAATCCTGCAACTTGTTGTTATAAGGTCCAGCTCTGTCAGATGGGAGGGTTGGACTGAGCTGGTCAGAGAAGCACAGCTGATCTCTGACAAACTGCAGAACCTCAATCTAATAAAAGAATAAATGATGCTGATAAAAATCCATTTATGATCCAATCAGATGTGTTCAGGTTTGAAATATTACTGACTCAACATTACTATGTCTAATCAATGAGCTTTTCTCTAACATGAGTAGAGTGACTTTGTCATTGTGTTATTGTGGATCATCATAATGTCAGCCTTCTACAGACATCATCAAGTCAGCACAACATTCAGACAACCATTCAGTGTGTGTGTGTGTGTGTGTGTGTGTGTGTGTGTGTGTGTGTTGAAATCAACAGAAACCAAAAATATTTCTACTTCAACAAATGGCAGTCATTTCAAACAAATCTGAGTTCAGGATCTTCTGTATACCAGATGTGACCATTTACCAATAACAATTCTAAACATTCATTGACTTTATGTGGAGCATTTTCTACAGTTTCTTTAAGAAACACACAAGTCACAATGTGACTATAAGACAAATATGTTCTATTAGTTGTCTGTTTTAATTGTAGTTCCGCTGTGTGTGTGTGGTGTTGCTGTGCTGTCACCTAGGGACTCAGATATAGAGGTCAGATATATAGGAAGCCGCGTCACTGTTGTTTGTCAGGTGTTTTGACGAGGAAGGAAAATGAGTTTGACCGCTATGCGCTAAAATGCCTTAATATTGATTGGAACAAACAGTCACAATGATTCATCTAAAGAAGATCATCTGGGCTATCATTCAACCACCACTATTGAGAGGCCTATCTACCAGGTTACTCCGCGTTAATCACCTCAATAGCTTCAGTAGCTCAGAAGCTCCTTTAACAGTGACTACAGACTAAATTTAATACAACAAACATGAAAATATGAACAAAAGGACATTTACAGCTTTATGGATGTAAGTTATGTCTGAACATGAATTAGCTTCAACTGTTAATTAAACATCAGATCTACAATAGTAACAGAGACTCAGTGAACTGACCTCAGAGTCTGCAGTCTGCAGTGTGGACTCTGCAGAAAATCACACAGCAGCTTCACTCCTGAAATCCTGCAGCTTGTTGTTTCTATGGGTCAGCTCTGTCAGATGGGAGGGTTGGACTTCAGGCTAGGGCCAGAGAAGCACAATGATCTCTGACAACCTGCAGCCCTCAATCTGAATAAAGAATAAATTATGTTGATAAAAATCCATTTATGATCAATCAGATGTATTTCAGGTTTGAAATGTACAGCTCAACATTACTATGTCCTAATCGAGCTTTTTCTTTCTAACATGAGTAGAGAGTGACTTTGTCATTGTGTTATTGTGGATCATCATAATGTGGCCTTCTACAGACATCATCAACGTCAGCACAACATTCAGACAACCATTCAGTCTGTGTGTGTGTGTGTGTGTGTGTGTGTGTGTGTGTGTGTGTGTGTGTGTGTGAAATATTTCTACTTCAACAAGTGACTTGATCATGTCCAACAAATCTGAGTTCAGAGATCTTCTGTATACAGATGTGACCATTTACCAACAATTCTAAACATTCATTGACTTTAACCACTAACAGACATTTTCTACAGTTTCTTTAAAACACAAGTCTTTGTGACTGCAGACTAAATTTAATACAACAAACATGAAAATATGAACAAGGACATTTACACAGCTTTATGGATGTAAGTTTATGTCTGAACATAAATTAGCTTCAACTGTTAATTAAACATCAGATCTACAATAGTAACAGAGAGTCAGTAGACGACCTCAGAGTCTGCAGTCTGCAGTGTGGACTCTGCAGAAAATCACACAGCAGCTTCACTCCTGAATCCTGCAGGTGGTTGTGACTCAGGTCCAGCTCTGTCAGATGGGAGGTTGGACACAGGCTGAACCAGAGAAGCTACAACTGATCTCTGACAAACTGCAGTCAAACAATCTGAATAAAGAATAAATGATGCTGATAAAAATCACATTTATGATCCAATCAGATGTGTTCAGGTTTGGAAATGTGCAGCTCAACATTACTATGTCCTAATCAATGAGCTTTTCTCTAACATGATAAGTGACTTTGTCATTGTGTTATTGTGGATCATCATAATGTCAGCCTTCTACAGACATCATCAAAGCGTCAGCACAACATTCAGACAACCATTCATGGCAACACACATTAATAACATCTGCTGATCTCAGTCAGGTCTGGAATAATCATCCAAATCAGACATTTCTTCTGTTTCTTCTAATTTATAACAATTTTATTAAAAATACTGAGACAGATGTTTCCTACAGAATTCCAAAATGGCCGACATGAAATAAATAAATCAGACTTTATGAAATAAATATGCTAAATCCCAAACAAACCTCTTTAACTGCGTGCCCCTGCACTTTGTGATTAACTCATTTCACAGCACAGATTTAGACTGTCCTCATCACCACTGTCATCTCCATCAGCACACAGCTGACTGATTGTGAGCTTCATCCTCAGTCATCTTTAGAACTGGATCAAATGTGCAAAGTGACATGAATGTTGTCTTCATCTGAAATGTAACCTTGTACCTCTCCGTATAAATATAGTGGATTATTTAAGCTCCTGTTTACTGGTTAAGTCACAAAGGGACATCAATTCCTGAATGGAAGCATCATTACATGTTGAAGTGATCAGACACAATACTTCAAACACTGTGTGTGTGTGTGTGTGTGTGTGTGTGTGTGTGTGTGCACAAGGATCAATCCTTCAGTTTTCTTAATAACATGAATCCAGTTTGAAGTCCAGACTCAATTCAAACTATTCACATGACAAGAAACTTTAAAAAGAGCTGCTGTGATTTGTGCTCAGACAAACACAGAAAACAAGAAAGACGAAAGAAATGTCAAACTTCTGTTCTGGATTTAAATTTGGTAGTCCCCTGTACAAGAGCAGAACATGAACTGACCTCAAGAGTCTGCAGTCTACAGTTGGACTCCAAGTCCAGCAGACAACTTCACTCACGAATCTTTCAGGTCGTTTGTGACTCAGGTCCAGGTGTGTCAGATGGGAGGAGTTGGACTTCAGGCTGGGGCCACGACTTCACCCAGTGAGTCTCTGAGTCCACAGAGTAAGTCTGTGATGACAGAGAGAATATAAAACTTCAAGTCAAATCAAAATCTGCCATTTTATTCTAAAAATGGACTCTGTGCATTTTGCAATAAAAGCACATCAACATGAGGCGTCTGTGGCTCAGCTGGTCAGTTGTCCAGTCTGGGCTGGTTAGCTACATTGATCACAGGTTTGTAGACAAACAGTCCCACATCATTCCTGTTTGACAAAATAAGATTTGCTGCTTTTATCAATTTGATCAAGCTTCAATAAATATCACAACATCAGACATCAGAGGCTCCACAGACACTGTCTTCCCTCCTGACCTGCCCCAGTGATTTCAGGAATTTCTCCACAACACCAAGCAGCTGATCAAGAAATGAAACCTAAATTTATTGAACTCTAAGTCTTATTTTTAACTCCTTCACTTCTATTTGTTGGTCCTGGCACATATTTAATCAATGATCTATTTCCCCATACATCATTTCTCATGTTCCTCTTCACATTTCATCCAGACTGTGAGCTGAACTGAAAACACAAACAGTTAAACACTTTGAGCAGCAGCCATTTCCAGCAGCTACCTCCTGAAGCTAACCTTTGTGATCAAACTACAGCAGCCAGTGCTCTTCATCTTCATCATCCAGATACTCGTTAAATTACAGATTATTACACTTACATTAGCATGAGAGCTGTTTGTCAACTCAAGTAACATCTTTACTTCACCGTCTTTAACCCTGAAATGCAAATACTAGCAGAGACAAGAGGGAGAGACAGAGGCTTCTTACTGTTTAGAAATCAAACTCATCTCTCATGGAGACAAAACATGAAAAGAATTCATTGTTGGAACTAAACCATTTAAAGTGGCTCCGTTCATTTTAATGAGGATGAAGGGGATGTTCTGTTGGCTCTTCAAGAGGAGGATGGCCTCCACTCATCCTCTCCGTCAAACAATAATTATAGAATTGTATAAAGTGTGAAAATGGACAGAACAGTCCTTCATATGAAACAGCTCTCAGAAACTGCTGAGAAACAAACATAATATCCAAGAAGTGCATGAAAACTGGAATGAACAAGCACAAAGTAATGATGTTAGCTGCAGCAGATCACAGATATTACATGTCTGTGTGTGTGTGTAGAAAAGAACAGTGAACAGACACACTATGAAACACACACACACACACACACTGTATACACTGTAAAAATAAAGTGATGACTGTCAAAACATTTTCCAGCACAAACTCTTCAGTCCTCAGTTTTCTGCTGGATTTGTGTGGAGCCTCCATCCAGCCAAGAGCAAAGACAGTTAGAGAGATGATGAAGATACTTGTGTTCACTGACTTGATAGCAATAAACACAAACATGATTTTTGTAGATGTTTGTAGTTTAGCATATGTAGAATTATTTCAGTCAGCAGCTTTAATACTAGTTTGAAACTTTTAGAGTGTGAAGTTTTATATTGCATGTATTAGCAAAGTGTTATTGTCTTTACTCTGATACTGATGGCTTCAGCTTTCACGTTGCTTTATAATGTTGATAATCCATGGACTTACACAGCCTTTCTGCAGTTCCTCACAGCTGGAATCAGTCTCAGTCGTCCCACCAATGATGTGTTGTACTTCTCCAGGTCCAACTCATCCAGAACCTCCTCTGACATCTGCAGCATGTGGTAGAGGCTGAGCAGTGGATCTCAGAGAGTTTCTTCCTGATCTGTTCTCTGACTTCAAGACTCTTGGATCTCTGATGGAAGCTGAATCATCGTTCATCTCCATCAGACAGTGGAAGATGTTGATGCTTCTGTCAGGAGAGATACCATCACTGTTCATCTCCTTCAGGTTGTTGATGGCTCTGGATGGTTTCTGGACTGTCTGTCTGACCCAGGCCTCCTAAGTCTCTGGTTGGACTCAGAGAGGCCATGAAAGGCGAACAAAACAGGTCCAGGTGACCATTTTTGCTTGAAGGGATTTCTGTGGCCTTCTTCAGGAAGACATCAGGGATAGGTCCCCAAGGAGAGTCCTTCAGTACCTCTGTCTTCTTGTTGGTGTAACAGTGGAACAGGTAGACTGCAGCCAGAAACTCCTGAGCAGCTCAGATGAACAAAGCAGTAGACTGTTTTCTGGAAGATCACACTCTCTCTTTTGAAGATCTCTGTACAAACACCTGAGTATACCGAGGCGTCTGTGACATCAGACCACTGCCAGGTGGTAGAACATGATGTTTCCCTTTCTCCCCGGCTGTTCCAAAGCCAGCCTCACAGCTTCAGAAGAACTTCCTGTCGGCCTCCGTCGCTCCTGTGGTCTCGATCTCATGTCCTTCATCGTGCTTCTTCTTCTTCCTCACAATAGAACCAGCAGGAAGTGTGAGTACATATCAGTCAGGGTCTTCAGAACGCTCTACTCTCTGGTCTGTGGTCAACATGGTCCAGAACTGTAGCAGTGATCCAGCAGAAGACTGGAATCAGACACATGATGTAGAGCTCCTGGAAGTCTTGATGTGTGAGATGATTCTGCTGGACAGATCTTCATCACTGACTCTCCTCCTGAAGTACTCCTCCTTCTGGCGTCAGTGAAGCCTCGTATTTCTGTTACCCTGTCAACACATGAAGGAGAGATCTGATTGGCTGCTGCAGGTCTGGAAGTTATCCAGATGAGAGCCGAGGAAGCAGATTCCCTTGATGAGGCTTGTCAACAACACAGCTGACTGATGACTCCTGTGTGACATCGAACCACGACCTCTGTTGTTGAAATCAGTGAAAGTCTGCTTTCATCCAGGCGTCAAAAATGAACAGAAGTTTACAGTTGCGAGCTTCTCTGCTGTGACCTTCTGTAATGTTGGATGGAAAACATGGAGCAGCGTGAGAAGACTGAACCGCTCATCTTTGATCAAGTTCAGCTCCCTGGCTTGAGCAGAACCACCAGACTGACATCTTGGTTCTCCAAGCCCTCTGCCCAGTCAGAGTGAACTTCCCAGCACTGAGAAGGTTTTCCAACGCCAGCGGCATGCGTTGGTCAGGCGACTCTGATGTGTCTCTGTTGGTCAGGTAAGGCTTTAAAGATGTCATTGGCATTTGTCATGGAGGGTCTTCTTCTTCTTGGGAAGCTGTCTCAAGCTGCCTCACCTCATGTTGGGTATTAACCTCTTCACTCTGTCCCTCTGTGATGTAGGCTCAGTGTAGATCCTGTTGAGGAGGGTTCCACTTCCTGTTTCATCACTTCCCCTTCAGTCACACGTTCACATCGTCTTCAGACTGATCTTATGTTCATCTAAAACTCCTGCAGACCACCATACTGGAAACAGAGAAAGAAGTTTGAGACAAAACAAAGAAAAATGCTGACAATCTGCTGATTGGCTATTTACTTTGTACAGTGCTGGTCTGACTGGCTGTCTGCAGTCACGTCTTGTTCTGGATCTTTTCCACTGGGGGACAGGAGAGTCTCCTGATGAAGCAGACTGGTCCCAGTATGAGCTGATGCAGTGTCTGCAGAACCAGTGTCCCACAGCTGTGGGAGCCGGATCCTTCAGGGCGTCCTGACACAAAACACAGCAGGAGCCGGCTGCTCCTCCCACAGGAACATGGCTCCTCTTCCTCTCTCTGTGAAGATATTTCTTTATCACTCAGATGATTTGTTGACTGTTGCTGACAAATATCCAGATTTGGGCGACACTGTCTGGGAAGCTCAGATGTTCACACAGTAAGTGTTACTTTTCTGTTTGAATTCAGCTTTCAGTCTGTGATGAAGATGATTTCAACTCTCCTGCTGTCATGAACATTCATTAGCTTCTCCTGTCTGTCTGTCTCGGTAAACATTCAGTCATCTGCCTGTCCTTTGTTATTAATACAAACACAGCACTTCTGCAGCTCTTTCACAATAAAGTCCTCCATTAAAAGAAGCTGACGATCCTTCACCGTTTCACTGTGAGCAGCTCAGCTTGAGTTATTCAGGTTTAAACGGGGTTGAAGTGCTCTAAATAACTGTGGTAGACCAGCAGTGTACTGTATGACACAACATGTCTGCATCATGAAGACAAATCTTTCAATCTTCATCATCAATGCATCATCTTCATCAGGTCAGTTTTTAGTAAAAACAGTCTCTTACTTTGTGTCTGAGGTCCAGGTTCATTACTGAAGTCTAGAGGTTCATCTCTGGACCGGTCACTCTTCATAGACAGACAGATGGATCCTGGAGACTCTGCTCTCCGTCTGTTGGACTGAACTCTGCAGACACCAACATGTTTTTATCCAATTATGGAAATGTTTGTGAATTAATTGTAAGTGCGAATTAATTGAAACAGACTGTATCATACAGGATAAAAAAAAACATTTCAACAGATTTATTTGTAAGTATAGAGCTTTATCAAGTTTGAATTATTTTATTGAACAATAACTTTGAATGTTCCCAGAATTTTGCAACCTAATTCATGTATATTAATTTTGGGTGTTTTGATAATGGGATATGGGTTTGTAAACAGGTGTTTTATACTGTATATTGTCTTTGTTGATTTATGTAAATATAAAAACACCTGTTAATGGTCTGAACTAATGAGTCATGTGACCAACAACATTGTATTAAAGGAAGTCAGAATGTTTGTTGGGTGGCTGAGAGTGTGGAGAAGTGGAGTTGAGTTGGAGAGCATTGGATTGTTGGATGTTGGGATTGGATGGCTTTATTGTGGGTAAAGTGTTTAGATCTTTGTATGAGTTTTAATGAACACAATGTTAAATGCGCCACCTGAAGAGGATTTTCTTGTCACTTTGCCTCCTGACCGCTCAGGCAACTGACAGTCCACTTACTGATGACTGAAAGCAAAGTGTTAATCAAGGTGAGCAAAGCTTGTCTACAAAATGACTTCTTCACCATGTGTTGCACAATTGATGATGATTTAAGATGCATCTGGTGGATCAGAGCAGCTGATCTGAGGAAGGCCAAACAACAATTGATTCACAAGAAAACGCTGCGTTTGGAGCAGATTCTTTCACACATTTTGAAGAGTTTCAAATCTTTACAGCCACTTCAACATGAGAGCAAAAATATCTGAATATTTTCTTCCAGGTTAAATTCAAATGGAGGTTCTCAGATTGTTTTACTGCAGAATAAAGTAAAGATCCATCTGAGTTTGAAACAGTATCTGCACTCATAGTTCTGCATCATGGAGACAAGTCTTTGAGCAGTTTGTCTTCATCATCAGCATCATCTTCATCAGGTCAGTTTAGTAAAAACAGTCTCTTACTTTGTGTCTGAGGGTCCAGGTTCATTACTGAAGTCTAGAGGAAAATCTTTGGACCAGTCACTCTTCATAGACAGACAGATGGATCTGGAGACTCTGCTCTCCGTCTGTTGGACTGAACGCTGCAAACACCAACATGTTTTTATTCAATTATGGAAATGTTTGTGAATTAACTGTAAATTATTAGGTAATTAAGAACAGACTGTAATCATACAGGATAAAAACATTTCAACAGATTTATTTGTAGTAGAACTTTATCAAGTTTGAATTCTTTTTTATTGAACAATAACTTTGAATGTTCCCAGAATTTTGCAACCTAATTCATGTATATTAATTTTGGGTGTTTTGATAATAGGATATGGGTTTGTAAACAGGTGTTAATACTGTATATATTGTCTTTGTTGATTTATGTAAAATATACAAAAACACCTGTGTAGTCTGAACTAATGAGTCATGTGACCAACAACATTTTATGCTAAAGGAAGTCAGAATGTTTGTTGGGTGGCTGGATGTAAGTGGAGTTGATTTGGAGAGCATTTGATTGTTGGATGTTGGAATTGGATGGCTTTTATTATTGGGTAAGTGTTTAGATCTTTGTATGAGTTTTAATAAACACAATGTTAGTAGCCACCTGAAGAGTTTTCTTGTCCACTTTGCCTCCCCTGACCACGCTCAGGCAACTGACAGTCCACTTACTGATGACTGAAAGCTAAGTGTTAATCAAGGTGAGCAAAGCTTGTCTACAAAATGACTTCTTCACCATGTGTTGCACAATTATGATGATGAAGTGATTTAAGATGCATCTGGTGGATCAGGCAGCTGATCTGGGGAAGAACCAAACAACAAATGATTCTGAAAATGAGCGACCGCGTTTGAAACGATTCTTTTACATTTGAAAGAGTTTCAAATCTTCACAGCCACTTCAACATGAGCAAAAATATCTGAATATTTTCTTCCAGGTTAAATTCTGAAATGGAGGTTCTCAGCTGTTTTACTGCAGAATAAAATAAGATCCATGTGAGTTTGAGTAGTATCTGCCTCATAGTTCTGCATCATGGGACCAGATCTTTGGGCGTTTTGTCTTCATCAATGCATCATCTTCATCAGGTCAGTTTACAGTAAACAGTCTCTTACTTTGTGTCTGAGGGTCCAGGTTCATGTTTGGACATGTGACTCTTCATAAACAGACATCTGGATCCTGGAGACTCTGCTTTGTCTTCTCTTCCTCCATCTTCTGGACTGATCAGTCGAGAAGGTGGCTGCTGTTTCACTGAAATCAACATTCCCTTCAAATGATGTTGGGACATTTCAATCTGACCGTCAATAATCTCAGGAACAAGTGAAGAAGGGCTTTCTATGCTATAAAACATTCTTTAAATATAGATATACCTGTTAGAATCTGGCTGAAAAATATTCATCTATAGTTGAACCCAATCATACTGTAGGGTAGTGAAGTGTAGGAATTCCTCTCATAGATCAAGAATCAAGAGAAAAATGTGACAAACAGCCAACAGAAAGCCTGTAAGAGCATTCTCAGTGCACAGGAACACCCCCAACAATGAATGCAGAGCTGAACTCGCCAAGTTCAACTTTTAATTAGGATCAAAGAAAGAGCAAATTCTGCAATCACTTATCAAGGAAGTGAGCCAACTCCTCCATTACAGCTCACACACACACACACACACACACACACACACACACACACACACACGATAATATCTATTTTATTGAACTTAATGAATTGAGTTTTATTTTCTCATCTTGTTAATAGGTTGTATTATTTGTGACTCTTTGGTAATCTTGATTATTTTACAATAAAACACGACTGAACTGAATTTATAACTGCGTTGCAGAGATCTCGCAGAGTTGCTGCTGCTGCTGAGTCAGGCAGTGTGGATCAAGAAGTTGAATTTCTCTGACTGGTCGCTGTGAAAAACTCTTTTTAGTGTCACAATGTTCACAAGTTTCTTCGCCGTCTCTGAAAACACGACTGAGTACGTAGACGAGGGGAAAACTAGAGGCATTCGACGACTACGTGTTCTCTTGCTGTTTGAAACTGCGTCACACTGACACGTTCGGCTGACGGTCACCAGTTAACACGGTCACTCGTTGAACCGAAACACCGGCGAGTCAGAGAAATCAAGTTGTTTGTGTTCAGACAATAATAAAATAATGTAATAAACCAAATGTTGGATTAACACTCACCCTGCCTCAGCCTTCACTTCTCCTCCTTCTGCTCTGTGCACTCAAAATGGAGTCTGAACAAACACTTTCACTTTCAGGTTCCCTCCCTGTTCTACGTTTACAGGAAATCACTCAGGAAACTCTCCCTCACAGTGTGACACAGGGGACATGTCCAGTCACGGACATAATTTGAGGGGGACATGTCCCCTGCACTTTTTCAAAGGGCCGTTTTGGTCCCTGCAGTTTTCACCGTCCAAAAACAATGTTACACTTTAGTAAACAGAGTCCCTTCAGGCACTAGGACCACGCGGAGAACGGCCGCTCAAGCTGAAGCCAGTTTCCCTTAGTTCCCGCCAACAAGCTCCTGATTGGTTCTGCCGTCTCTTGTGTGATTGGCCGTCCCCGCTGTCACTCCAGCAGGTTCACGTGTGCGGTCGAACTGTCAAATTTACTCAGGAACCTTCCTCACAGAGTGAAATGACCCGGAAGTATTAACATAGCCGCCATGATAAGAGTTGTTTTAATTCTCTAACTGTTAAGGAAAGGAGCTTCAATGCTTCCTTTATTATCTCCTTTAGCATAGGATACACCGGCCCATCCTTCACGAAAGGAAAGGAGGTAATGCCGCCCCACAATTTCTTGCGGCAGCGACAAAATAAAAAATAAAAAACAAACGGCGCACCGTTCAGTCATTCACAACCATGAAAACATTAATATATTTAAACTGTGATGCAGCCTGCAGCAGAGAGCGTGTGAACATGAACATACGTGTTGACATGATGTAAAACTCATGACTTCATGATCATGAAGTGTGTTCTGTTGCTGACTGTGGAGCTGCGTTCACACACAGAGTACAGACTGTTTGGAACTGTGCCATCTAGCGCTCTGCAGATCATCATGAAGTTCCCGTTGCTGATTAATCATATATCTTTGCCATAACGTGCTAATACGTTTCTGTATGAGTGGACAGGAGGGTGAGCGACCACACCAGGTAACAAACACTTCACCTGACTTCTGTGACAGGTGGACAATATTCATTTATTATTTGGACTCTGACGTTGATGACGACGTCACATTTTCACCGGGTTGTCCACGTTTATATTTCCTGCATTAAACTACACGGTCAGAGCGTGTTTCTAGTAAGTAGGGGAGTATCTAGGAAGTATCTCAGATGCGCGTTTTGTAGTCCATCTTCTTGACTTTGTAGTTTTACCACAGGTCACGCCAGTAACATTCACCGTCGCATAATGACGTACTGTAAGTGTAAGTGCAGTCGGATTGTCTGAACACCGCGGTTGTCTTCTCCTAACTCCTTATGAACTCTCCTTCTAACCTTTCCTTGACCTCATGACGTTTTCTATCGAGGTCAAGGGAAAGTGGTTAGGAAAGGACTTAGGAGCTGATTTTTTTGACTATTTGACCGCACCCCAGGCCTTGCACACCGGTCTGCTAGTTGCCCAGTGTGTGTGTGTGTGTGTGTGTGTGTGTTTGGTAATTAGGCGCAGCCAGGATGTCTAACTCAAAGAAATGCGTTACACCATCCTGCAACACCTTCACTGGCTCCCAATGAAGCAGCATATCCACTTCAAGATCAAAGCTCTCAATAATCTTGTAAAGTGTCTTTGAGTTTTATTGAAAGTGCTGATAAATAAAATGATTGAAGAACAGGTTCCTTCATAAAAAATAAGGCAAAAACACATGGGACCTTTTTTACTGAAAGGGCATTATTTTATTATTCTTCACACATTTGGTTGAAAAACTGCACATGTATGTCAGGCAAAGGGATTGAAAAATGATATTTTCATTCAAAAACTCTTCACTAGTATTGAGTAAAAAAATTACAAAAATCTACTTTTTCACTCAAACTTTCCTATAAGAACATTACATGAATGCATATGATAGCCTAGGTTCTCCTGAATCTATAGGTACCAAACACATGGTGTTCCATATACATTAAGTATTGTTTATAAGCCCAAATGTTAAAGAAGTAAAAACGAGCTGAAAATGGCTTCCAGAGGGTTAAACTCATCAACCCTCAGTATGTGTGTGACCCCTGAATGAATAAATGTATTAACATTACTTTGAATCTGTCTCCTATGTCCAGATTTCATGTTCATTGGTCAGTCTGAACTAGTAATAATGGCCCGGCCCGGCCCAGCACTAACATTTGGTCCCTTTTTTTTCCACAAATCCGAGGTGGCAACCCAAGCTGTTAGCTCAGTTTGTTAGCTGCTGTTAGCTCAGTTTGTTAGCTGCTGTTAGCTCAGTTTGTTAGTTGCTGTTAGCTCAGTTTGTTAGCTGCTGTTAGCTCAGTTTGTTAGCTGCTGTTAGCTCAGTTTGTGAGTTGCTGTTATCTCAGTTTGTTAGTTGATGTTAGCTCAGTTTAACACAGTTTGTTGGTCGGGCTGCTGGGGCTGTGAGCTCAGAGAGGGAGTGTTGAACTGAACTGGATCTTGGGCTATGTAACCGGGCTCAGCAGCCTCTGTGGACATAATGGCAGAGGAGAAGAGAGCGAAGAGGACGTTGACGGAGGAAGCTAAGAAGAAAGAAGGAGAGAGTGAGCAAGCAAGAAGCCGCCGGACAAGAGTAAATCTGGGACTGACTTTTAGTGGTTGGTGAGAGCTTGGTGAAGTAAAAGGCTGAAAGACAGACGCCGAGCTGGGCTGACTGCTGTTGGACTCGTCAGTAATATTAGCTGGCTGCTACGTCTGCTGTTGTCCACCGTCCACCTGTAAAGCGTTGAGTTCAGCCACTCTCCTGCTCCACTCCTCTTCTGTCATTTCTTCTTCTTCTGCTCCTTCCTTCACATCCTCCTCCATAAGATGTTCTCCTGAAACACAGATCATCGTGTTATCATCCAGCTGATGAGCCCAAACAGAGTGTAAACCTTTACCTCAAAGTCCTCACCTGTGCAGGTCAGAGCCGTGCAGACCCAGTTTCCACAGGCGCACACACACTTGTTACACTCCATCCGAGTTTCAGCTCCGTCCTCGAACACTTCATCCTCCAGAGCACACTCTACACACACAGGTAAAGAGATTCACATGATGGATGTTCATACGTGTTTCACTGGTTTGACTTTTCCTGTGTGTGTGTGTGTGTGTGTTATTACTTCTCTCATATGGATGGTAGCTGGGTGTCAGACAGTTGATGAACTCAGTTAAACTCAGCTTCCAGTCGGCGTTTTCATCCGACAGCTCGATCAGAGCGTCGACACACAGAGACCTGATAGACACACAGGTTTCACCGATGAAGAACGAGCTAACGGATGCACGTTTCTAATCCATCTGTGTGTGTGTGTGTGCGTGTGTGTGTGTGTGTACCTCAGTAACAGGTTTGTCTCCAGAGTATTCGAATATGTGAGGTTGAGGGCCGTCTCGTTGTGTTTCAGGAAACTCAGGAACTCTTTGGAGTCGAGCTCTGAATCTCCGTTGTCGTACGTCTGTAACAGACAGACAGTTGGAGTAAACTTTAAATCTCAAACAGCTGACTCATCATTCATCATGTTTAAAAAACTCTGCTGAGGAAGTCGCCACCTTGAAGTATGTCTGCAGGAGGTCGTTGGCCGAGGTCACGTTCGAGTCACCGTCGGTTGATCCGACCTCTGTCTGAATCCACTGGATCACTCTCTCTCTCAGCCAATCCCGATCCGACAGGAAACACACGACTACAAACACAACAACACACGAATAAACAACGAGTAACTTCCCGTGATGCTGCAGTCTTTGTACTAATCTTCAGACTTACTTGGGCTCACTTGGGCCTGTGTCGATTTCTCTGCAAACAGAAACACACAGATCACCGTCACACCTCACACATTGCACACACTGCACACACGGCTTTAACTGTAGGTGTGTGTGTGAGTGATGTTAGTGTGTACCGACCCACGCAGCGTCCTCGGTGCTCCACGTGTATCTTGGTCTGGGTGATGCAGGCGTCTCTGTGCAGCTCGCAGTGGTTTCTGTACGATTTGCTGTTACTGCCGCACACCCAGTGCTCGGTCACGTCACAGCTCTGCAGGGGAAGACGAGGAGTTTCACAGGTTTATGACAAAACATTACAGGAACGCTCACCTAACATTTAACACAGTAACAGTGCGTGTGTGTTTGTGGATGTAGTCACACTGTTTGTGTGACCGTAACTGGACATAATGAAGTTTGTTTTCTCGTGATGACGGGATAATTTATCATGGAAACGTTGCAGCCTGGCCAGTCTTTGTTTGACCTCAAATGAAGTTGTTATTAACTGTTACTGGCATGGATGTTTTCTCGTGATAACGAATTATCTCAATACGTCGTGATACTGAAATAATGAACCTGTGATCTCGAGATACTGATAAACTTTAGTCCCTCTTCTCTTTAGTCCAGAGGACGCGGCGTCCATGATTTCTAAACAGAATTTTAAATTTCGACTCGTCAGTCCACAGGACAGTTTTCCACTTTGCATCAGTCTCTGGATTGTCTAGTTTGGACATGGTCATGTTGATAACCTGTTTCCAGTTTCCACCAGCAACTTTTTTTTGTTGCTGCTGTCAAAAACAACAAAATGTTTTTCAGCAACTTTTACCTGCAGACAGCGACAGACTGGTTCTCCTCTGTCGGTCGATACACACTCTCGACCCGCACCGCAGAAAGTCCTCGCACACACCGACTGATCCTGAAACACACACACACACACACACACACACACACACACACACATTTTCAGTTTTATTTCAAACAATATAAAACAAAATGAGAGTGTGTGTGTGCTTCAGACTCCAGATGGTGACCTTTGACCTCCCACTGGGAGAGACACATGCCGATTTGAATAACAATGCGCGCGCACACACACACACACACACACACTTGTTACTGAGGCAGCTGGACAGCGGTACAGATCGTTTTTTTGTTTGTGCTCCGACACGTTTTTTCATTTGTAAAAGTTATTTTGAGGAACACACTGTGACGGTGTTGAAGATCAAAATCAAACATGTGGTTTGACTTTTTTATGTTATCTGCTGTCGATTAAATAATAATAATTTTAACTAATAATAACTTTAACTCTCAGCAGTGAAACTTTAACGTGTTCAATATGACAACTTGTGAAATGAACGTCTCTGTTCTTCATTTTAATCTGATGATTTTATTTGATTGACATTAGATGACTAGTGTGCATTTTGGTAAGTATTTTGAGCCATAGTAGTACAGAGTACGTCAAAACGTAAGTATTTTTGACGTTAATAGTATTAGTGTCCATTCAGTGTAGCTAGTTTAGCATAGCTAGTACCAGTAGTATTTTTTTTAACCATTTAAGAAATGTTGTTTCTGCTGATTCAGCACATCCTCAGTGATAAACACAGGGTGGACAAAATAATAGAGACACCTGTCTGTAGGTGCAACACGTCTCTAACAGTGTAACACTTAACACATGTTTACACTCAGATGCTTCACATTCCTCTGTACTTACAGGTCAGCAAACCTAACACACACACACACACACGTTTGTACTTGTGAGGACTGTCAATAACACACTGCACACACACACACACACACACACACACACACACACACACACACAATAGATACATCTGTCGCCTCCAGCTGACATCTGCTACACCGCAAACCTGCTGTTAGCAACCAGCTGACTGCAGCAAACACACACACACACACACACACACACATAATTACAAGTTCATGTCTGATGCTGTTTTGTGAAACAATTTGTCCTCGTTTGAATCTTTTCTCCTCTCTGTCTCTCTCTCCTCTCCTCCTTTCCTTTCCTTTCCTCCTTTACTCTCACTTTTCACTCATCTTCTCCTCCTTTTATCACTTTTACGTTTAAGTCAAAAAATGGTAAAATGCAAATGTGGTTTATTATATAACATGAATATTTTCACTTGTAGAGTTTAGTATTAAATCTAAAGGGTGAAACTTTGTCAACTCATCCTACATTCCTCTGACCTCGAACGCTCATTCAAGTTCACGAACTTTGTAGTCGCCATTTCCATTTACAGTTCAGTTGATTTTGAGTCTTTGCAGTGTAGCCTGCTCCTCTCGTCTCTTCAAGCAGAGCTAAAAACAGAATTACAGCCGGAGGAGATCAGAGACGAGCTACTGACACACACACGCGCGCACACATACACACACACACACACACACACACACACACAGTGGATAGGTCTTCAGGTGTGTGTGTGTGTGTTTATAATGACAGTGTTCATCCAGAGTAAACCTCCACATGTTGACATGTTCCCTCACAGTCAGAGGTCGACATCAGTCTTCTCTCACTGACTGCTCCTGAAGGATTTATGTGAAGGTCACGTGATGATGGACACGTGAAAATGAAAGAAAAGTAAAAAAGTTGAAAAGTCCTTCCTGGAAATATTTGAACCCCGAAGTCATTGATGTACCTGAACGCTGAACGTGACTTTACCTTGGCCAGAGGAGAGGAGGAGACAAGGAGAGAGGAGAGGAGCAACGGCAGCAGGAGCACTGAGACGGTCAACATCTGGAGGAAAGAGGAGAGGAAACAAGGAAGGAAGGAGAGGATAGGAGACAAGAAGAGGAAAGGAGAGAATAAACAAGGGAAGGATAGATGAAGAGGAAATAGGAGAGGAGGGGATGAGGAACGAGGATGAATGAGGAAAGAGGAGAGAAGGCAAGAAGAGGAAAGGAGAGAAGAAACAAGGAGAGGAGAGTTGAGGAGGAAATAGGAGAAGAAATGAAACAAGTGGAGGAGGAGAGGAGACAAAAATATTAATAGTAAAACAGATTTATTAAACAATCATCAGATTATTGCAATTTCAATTTCAAGTATTTACAGATTTAATGTTACTCACACTAATACTGCTGCTGTAGTACTAATATCATTATGAATACTACAACCGAATACCAATAATAATAATAAGTGTGCGTACCGTGCTCTGTGGTCAGTCAGACAGTTTCATGTCCAGATTTCCAAATAATCGAGTTTGATCCAATCAGACGAGTTTAAATCAGCAACGATCAGTGAAGACGTCTGTCTGCTCTGCAAGGAAACAACATGTGAGCTGCAGAGAGAAAGAGGAGGAGGAGGAGAGGAGGAGAGAAAGGAGACCAGCTGTCCAGAGTCACACAACCCCCTCCTCCTCCTAACACACACAAACACACACAAACACACACATGAGCTGTCTTCCTGAAGAATGATAAGTTAAAGGCACGCGACCGGCCAACATGTTCAGACAACGTTACAGCCGGAAGGAGAGAGGAGACAGGAGAGAGGAGAGAGGAGAGAGGAGAGAGGAGACAGGAGAGAGAGGAGACAGGAGAGAGGAGGAGACAGGAGAGAGAGGAGACAGGAGAGAGAGGAGACAGGAGAGAGGAGACAGGAGAGAGAGGAGACAGGAGAGAGAGGAGACAGGAGAGAGGAGACAGGAGAGAGGAGGAGAGAGGAGACAGGAGAGAGAGGAGACAGGAGAGAGGAGGAGAGAGGAGACAGGAGACATATAATATAAACTGTATGGACAGTTTGTATGAGTACACAGTATTATAGTACTCTGTCTGTAGTGCTGCAGTTTGTAGTGTTGTACTGTGACCAGCAGAGGGCAGAGTCACCATGTCACATTCACCAACATTAAACAAACATTAAACAAACATTAAAGAACGTTCTTCAGCATCGGCTGGTTTGTTCTCCTCTTTCTTTTTCTCTGCATGGTGGAGGACCAACAAACAACGAAGGAGGAGAAACAAGGAGAGGAGAGATGAGGAGGAAATATTAGAGGAGAAGAGGAGAAAAACAAGGGAAGGAGAGGAGGAAAGAGGAGAGGAGGAGAGGAGGAAAGAGAAAAGGATGAAAGGGGTAAATATAGGAGGAGAGGAGAGAAAACAAGACGAGGAGACATGAAGACGAAATAGGAGAGGAGCAGATGAGAGGAAACAAGGGAAGGAGAGGGGAAGAGGAGAGGTTGAGAGGAGAGGAGGAGACAGGACAAACGAGGAGAAGAGGAGAGGTGAGAATATAAGAAGGACAAGATGAGGAAAGAGGAGGAAAGAAGAAACAAGGACATGAGAGAAAAGGAGGAAAAAGGAGAAGATGAAAGATAGGAGGAGAGAGAAACAAGAGGAGGAGATGGAAAAAAGGAAAGGGGTAAATAGAGGAGGAGAGGAGAGAAACCAGGAGAGAAGTGGATAGGGAGGAGAAGATAAGAAGAGGAGAGGTGAAGAGGAAATAGAGAGGAGAAAAACAAGGAAAGGAGAGGGGGGAAATGAGAGAGGTTGAAAGAGAGGAGGGGAGGAGAGAAACAAGAGGAGGGAAGAGGAGAGGAGGGGAGGAGAGAGGATGAGAGGAGAGGAAACAAAAGGAGGAGAAGAGAAAGTTTCCTCTCTGCTGTGATCGTCAGCTGTGTGTCAGAGGAGGTGCCGAGGTTCAGATAAACCCACCCGGCTGGTGTGCGCTGTAACACCAATGGAGCGCTTCCTATAAATATAACAGAGAGGTCAGCCAGAGTGTGTGTACATCTTGTGTGTGTGTGTGTGTGTGTGTGTGTGTGTGTGTGTGTTCTTTTAAGGAAAGGTATGTTATCGTTGTTCTCGTGAGCGTGATGCGAGATGATAACGAGGTGTGATACATTCAAAGACACACAGAAATGCACACACACACACACACGAACACACACTTACATGAGGTGTGAGAGCGGCAGAGGAGACGATGACAGAAACTAAGTCTGTCACTCACTCACACACACACACACACACACACACACACACACACACACACACACACACACACTGTTAGCTCATTTTGTTAGGTTTACACAGAGGTTTACAGGCCCGGGGTGCGAGGAAATGCTTACGGGGAGCGGAGCCGATGTCATGCCAGAACCGGAGCCTCTAAGGACATAATGACAGAGGAGAAGAAAGCGAAGAGGACATTAACAGAGGAAGCTACGCTTCCTTTAAACTTCTTCTTCGGTGCTGTAAAAAGGGTAAATTGTTGTTTAAAAGTTCAGCTTTGACAAAAAGAGTCATGAGTTTCACAGAGGAATGTTTTTTTTTAAGTTCTCTCTTTGTGAATGTTTTATAGCCTCTGTTTCACCCCGCGGCTCGTCACTATGTTCAATTTTAATTAAATGTGGCAGAGAATCAAATTCGAGATACGCTCATAAAGAGGAGCTGAATGGCATCACTTCATAGTTAAACCACCCGCAGCAGTCGTGTTAATTCAGTGTTACATGACTGTCATGTCTTTGGACAAACAGCTTCATCACAGTTCAACATGAAATAATATGTTTTCTTACATTTGGCAGAGGCTGAAGAGCTTCTGGTGATGCATTGTTGTTCACCAGCGTGCTCTGAAGTGTCACATGGTGTAACCACTGATAAACGCCTGCAGGAAACCAGGGTGCGTTTGATATTATCACAAGTTCTGTGGAGGAAAGTCACAGCCTGCACGCCGATTAAAGAAGCCTCGAGCTAAATCCTGTCACAATATTTAACCCCTCTGCAGTCTGCTAGCGAATACGAAACACGGTTTGGCCTCATGAAACCTGTTAACCGACGCAAATAATCAACTAAAGTAACGAACACGACCGAGCCCCGACCCAACAACGTGATACGATGCATTCATGTCCCATTTAGCTGTTTTTTAGCATTTATACAGTTACTGAAGGAGGCGGAAGGTGTATCAATTGACCAAGCTAGTGAGCAAGTTGTTAGCAACTTCATTAGCAATTAGCAACAATCTTTAGTGAGCTAGTTAGTTAATATCCATCAAGTGTTACCTAGCTTGTCGATCTGATAGACAGTTAATGTTAGCAAAATACTAGCTAACTAACTAGTCCTTTGCTAGCATTAGCCATCAGATGTTACTAAGAAACAAATAAAAGTACCATAACATTTCATACTCCCATATCCAAAATGGAAAAAAATTGAAGCTACAACCAGTTAGCTTAGCTTAGCACAAAGACTGGAAACTTTGGGCAAAGCTAGGCTAGCGATTTCCCCCTGGTTTCCAGTCTGTATGCTAAGCTAAGCTAGTGAAAGGCTGCAATGAATGTTACTGATGGATAGATGCCCTTTAACACTTTATACACTATTACTAGCATTTATATCTGAGCTTAGCATTAGTTGATAGACACAATAATGTGTAAGCTGTGTGAAACTACAGTGTATTTTCATGTTCGTGGATTATAAAGTGAACTTTGTACTCGGCCACACCAATAAAGCGACTTGAGCGGTGACACAAAGTGAGACGTATAGAGAAGAATGGACTGGGGGGACTTGGACCTGCATCCATTGTGTCCTAATACAATATGTGACTTCCTTCAGATGCCAGACACCACAAACACAACACATGCACATACATGAGAGCTGAATAGCAGGCAGCGAGGCACCAGGCCCACTTCCTCTGTTGCTGTAGATGTAGACGATGGTGGGAGGGTGGAGGAGGGTGGGAGAAGGAGGCTGGTACAAACTTCAGTCTCACATATTTCAGTTCAGACCTCTGGACTCAAACTGCTGCGCCGTCGGTCTCACTGATATCTGAATAAACTCAGCTGTTCTTCACCCATCTGCACACATTCAGCACAAAAACTCACACCTTTAAACATCTGGAAAACATCTGGACATCTTCTGCTGCGGTAGTCGCCGAGAATTTGCGGAAGGGGAGGAAGTGCTTTGCTCAAAGGCAATTCAACAATAAGCTGCCGAGGAAGAGGAGACTGCAATTTCCTGCCTCTGTAATCTGAATCAGGTATGTCAGGTGGATGCATACAACTCAGTCTGCTCTAATCTGAAGCTGAATATCACAAATTTCAAGTTTCTGAAGGATTAAAAGTTCCTTCATGGGTTAAACTATTTAAAAACTCTTCGACACAAAGCTGAAAACAAGCTGGTTTTCTAATGAAAAGTTGACGTTAACTGGGACCACTGTAGCTTCTCTTTAATGCTATATAGGAAGGAGGTGGTGAGGTGAGGGGTATTCAGTTGGTTGCAATCTGCAAGCCACACACACCGCCAGATGCCACTAAATCCTGCACACATGACTTTTGCGTAAGTTTGTATGAAGAACGGAGTATTTCCACAGTGTGTGTATCAATACTTTTACTAAAGTGAAGGAGCTGAATACTTCCTCCATGATTGGCCTATAAATGAAGTACAAATATATAAATGTATAGATATTCAAAGATAGAAAACCACTGCTGGTTGGAACTCTGCTGTGGTTACCAGAATTTTACCGTAAGAAATACAATATTACTTTTTCTAAAATTACGGTAAAAGGATGTTAGTTTGATTTCACATTTAAGATATAATATATATATAATTGACTACCACAATGAATATCATATAGAGGCAGTATAAAGGTTTTGTCATGGAATATTACAGTATTTTACTGTAATATTAACAGTCTCTGATATAAAATATGACTTTATTCTGTATAAATAAAACTTGTGCCATGAAAAACTGTCGTTTTATGTCTGTGGTTGCCAGAATTTTACCGTGATAAAAAAAGACATAAGTACTGTTGATTTTGCGGTTAAGGTTGGCATTTTATTCTATTAAAAGAAAACACAGTTTTGCCCTCTAAATCATGTGAAAATACCATATGAAATATTACAGTGTTTAGCAGTGTAATTAACAGCCTATAATATAAAATATGACTTTATTCTGTACTGAGTCTCTTAAAATGGCGCATAAATAAAAGTTTAGAGAGCAAAACAAATTTAATCTTCAAACCTCAATCCTGGAAAATTCTTCTTCAGACTTATGTTATTATTTATTTCCTAAAATGTTTCATCACTTTCTGTTTCCGCTTCCTCTCAGAGTGCTAAAACAATATTAAATAAACATTTCAGGAGTTTTCAGCTTCACTGAGCAGCTTATCAACCTACAGGTCGCGTCCACGTTTACAGTAAAAGAAATGTTCTACATGTTCTCCTGCTTTCGATTCATGGCTCACATTTTTCTCACATCGACGCGTTAATAAAATCACGGAAGATTAATTAAACAATAAATTATTAATGAAGTTTATCAGACTGAAAACATCCTCAGGTCTCAGTGTCAACGGTTCATCATTTATAACTGTAAACCAGCAGAGGAAAGAGAGTGTGTGTGTGTCTGTGTGTGTGCGTTATCAAGACAGGATGCAGAACAATACTGTGAGTGCTGGATAATGGGCACACACACACACACACACATGCATGCAAAGGTCAGGCGAAAGCCTATACAAGGAAGTAATATTGTTATTAATGATGCCGGGAGCACTTGTGAAAGACATAAATACACACGCGCGCGCGTGCGCACACGCGCACACACACACACACACACACACACACACACACAGACACGGTTCGTTCAAAGCCTTTTGGTTTCACAAAAACAGGAAGGGAGGGGCGTTTAATAAATAAGAGACTGTCTAAAAGAAAGTTCCCGATCTGATTTGAAACTCTCAAATCGTCTCTGATGTGACCAACAACTTCAACTTTTAACCTTTTTACTGCAGCAAAATGCAAAATCTGCAAAGACGCGGATCACCTGAGGCGGGCTGAATGACATCTAGGTCATCTGTAACGACACCCACTTGTCAATCAAAGTGTCCACGCTCTTAAACCTGCATAACCTTAAGCCTTAATATAATTTTGATTTATATATTTATATATATAGTTTGATTGACAGGTATGTGTCGTTACAGATGACTTGTTTGAGCAACCAGGCTTCTAAACAAGTGCCTGGAACATATGAGTCAGGATTCAATGAAATTTACTGAGCATTAGTAATCACTTTCTCTCAGGACAAACTCATATTTTTGGTTGCGATCAACTCAGCTGAGCTTCAGACTTCCAATCTCGTTTGTATTTTGAGAGTCGTGCTACACGCTGCGTCTGTAAACATACCCACAGACCGGCCGAAGGACAGAAACAGACTGTGTGTTTACAGGACACGTCTCGTTTTTTTCCTTCCCCGGAGACAGGCGGAGGGGAGTGTGGGAACCCGAGGGTGAAGCTAAACTAAGACGCGGGCACAGACATTTGTAATGATGGAGGTCAGAGCTCAGGGTCACCGAGGGCCAGATACCACGGGAACACACACATACGCTCACATTTCAAGTAAAGTGGCATAAGAAAATCCACTGTGAGGAGATCATGGATGTTAAACAACATGATATCCATATATTTGTCATCACACAGTTCATATATCTGCCCCAAGTGAAGGAGTTCAAACATCACGAGTGGCGGGAAAATGGAGCGCGAGATGGACCGGCGGGTTGGTGCGGCATCCGCAGTTCTGTGGACGCTGTACCGGACCGTTGTGGTTCAGAAGGAGCTGAGCTGGAAGGCAAAGCTCTTGATCTTCCATCGTTCCAACCCTCACCTATCACCATGAGCTTTGGGTAGCGACCTAGATAGGGTGAGGAGGCTCCATCCTCTCTGAGGTGGTTCAGATGCCTTCTACCTCTTCACCCCAAACCTAGAACCCGCTGGAGGGGCTACGTAGCCCTTCAAGTCTGGGAACGCCTCGCACCAGGAGGAGCTGGAATGTGTTGCTGGGGAGTTGGACGTTCCAGACATCCTGCTAAAGCTGCTGCCACCGCGACCCGACAATAAGTGGAAGGAAATGGATGGATGGATGCCCACAAAACACACTATAGATGCAGTCTTCATAGAAAGTCTTTCTCCTGGACTGTTGCCTCCAACTGCTCCGCCTCAACTCTCTGTGATTTACAGAGTATCCTGATGGATAGTGAAGTAAACTGCTGACAGCTGTAGCTGCTGTTAGCTAATGTTAGCTCTGCTTGTTAGCTGCTGTTAGCTCTGCTTGTTAGCTGCTGTTAGCTAATGTTAGCTCAGTTTGTTAGCTGCTGTTAGCTCTGCTTGCTAGCTGCTGTTAGCTAATGTTAGCTCAGCTTGTTAGCCAGGTTGCAGGACTGTGAGTTCAGAGCGCCGGGGGAGTGTTAGTGTTTGTACCACAGGCGTTTTGGACCACGGAGAAGAAGAAGAAGAAGAAGAAGAAGAAGAAGAAGAAGAAGAAGAAGAAGAAGAAGAAGAAGAAGAAGAGGTTTTGAGACCCGGAGACGGTGTCATGCCAGAACAGGAGCTGGGCTCAGCAGCCTCTATGGACATAATGGCAGAGGAGAAAAGAAAGAAGAGGCTAGCTGTAGTCGGTGTAGGTCTGTCGGTCACGGGTGTGGTCGAGTGGTGGATGCAAGATATAACACCTGACCCTGTGTGTGTGTTCTCTGTTCCTCAGGTGAATCTCATACCTGCTGAGCTGAGAGATAATCGGTGTGTGTGCGGAGCTGTAATCATCAGTCATGGCAGACTGGAGCCTGCTGGGAAACTTCCTGGAGGAAGTACAAGAGCACTCTACTTCCGTTGGCAAAGTATGACACACACACACACACACACACACACACACACACACACACACGTACACACTGCACACACACAGCAGCTACAGTTGTCAGCAGTTTACTTCACTGTCCATCATAAACTCTGTAAATCACAGAGAGTTGAGGCGGAGCAGCCGGAGGACATCAGGGGGAAAACCAGAAAACATTTTCTCCATAAAATATGATCCAGTTTCACTATATTCTGATATTTTTGTGTCTGATGGTTTGATATATTTATATATCTATATATGTTCTTGTTTTTCACAGGTGTGGCTGACCATCCTGTTTATCTTCCGGATCTTGGTGCTCGGCACCGCAGCTGAGTCGTCGTGGCTCGATGAACAGGAAGACTTCGCCTGTGACACCATACAGCCGGGCTGCGAGAACGTTTGTTATGACCGAGCCTTCCCCATAGCACACATACGATACTGGGTAACACACACACACACACTCACACACACACAACCTCATGTCATGTCATGTCATGTCACGTGGTCCCGATCTCGTCTCAGGTGCTCCAGATCGTGTTCGTGTCGACGCCCAGCCTGATCTACATGGGCCACGCCATGCACACTGTGAGGAGAGAGGAGAAGAGGAGGAGCAGAGAGGAAGAGCAGGGAGGAGATGGAGGAGGGAGAGAGGAGGACCCAGGAGGAGGTGAAGGAGGAGGAGGAGACGGAGGGAAAAGGAAAGGAGATAAGGACGAAGGAAAGGAAAAAAGGGAAGGTCCATCAGCAGGTCGAATCCGTCTGAGGGGGGCGCTGCTGCAGACCTACGTACTGAGCATACTGATACGAACCATCATGGAGGTACGTGCTACTGCTGCTGTTTGTCTTTAAGCCTCTTTTAGCTGATTGTTTTGGTCACTGTGCACTAAAACAAAAAGGACCAAACCAGAATATTGGACTTTTATTCATCAGGTGACCAGGAACACAACGCCAAATGAGTGGTAATGTTGCTCCATGTCTGTTGAATGTGGAAATAAGCAGCTGTTGGCCAACGTGTTGCCAAAACAAGGCAACATGAGTAGTTTGATGTAGTTTCTCTACCCCCCAAGTTGCCAAAAAATTAATTAAAGCAACTTTAAGTTACAGGTGAATGTTTTAACCTCATCAAATCTGCTTTGAAATGTGCCAGAGAGGTAATAATTAGTATAAAATTTAATTTGAAATTTCTCTGTAAAATTTCTCTAGTATATAGTATTATAGTACTGTTGTATTGCTACGTTTACTCCTTCCACTACTCTATAAACTTACAGCTCACTGTGCTCTGACGTCCACACAGGTGGTGTTTCTGTGCCTCCAGTACTTCCTGTATGGCATCTTCCTTAATCCTCTGTACGTCTGCAAGGTAAGACAAAATAATTTAATATTTATTCGACCCGAGAAATAAAATATTCAGACATACACTCATGTTCTCTCTCTGTCTCTGTGTCAGGCCTGGCCGTGTCCACATCCAGTCAACTGTTACGTCTCCAGGCCGACAGAGAAAAACGTCTTCATTGTGTTCATGTTGGCTGTGTCGGCCATCTCTTTAGTTCTCAGCATAATCGAGCTGCATCACCTGGCGTGGAGACACTGCTGCAGGTAGAAACCCCACGAGAGACAAGTGTTACAGTTACAACAGCAGACACAGCAGCAGCTAATATTACTGACTAGTCCAACAGCAGTCAGCCCAGCTCGGCGTCTGTCTTTCAGCCTTTTATTTCACCAAGCTCTCACCAACCACTAAAAGTCTGTCCCAGATTTACTCTTGTCTGACGGCTTCTTGCTTGCTCACTCTCTCCTTTTCTCTTCTTAGCTTCTTCAGTCAGCGTCCTCTTCGCTCTCTTCTCCTCTGCCATTATGTCCATAGGGCCTGCTGAGCCCGGTTACATTGCCTGCTTGCCCAGCTCCAGTTCTGGCACAACACCGGCTCTGTTCCCTGTCAGCATTCACCCACCCCGTGCCTGTAAACCTCCTTTTCTTCTTCCCGGTGCTAACCTGTGGTACAAACACTTACACTCCCACAGGCAGCCCGGCTAACAAACTGAGCTAACAGCAGCTGACAAACTGAGCTAACAATAGCTAACAAACAGAGCTAACAGCAGCTAACAAACGGAGCTAACAACAGCTAACTGAGCTAACATTAGTTAATAACTATCAACAATCTGAGCTAACATTATCTAACAGCAGCAACAAACTGAGCTAACAGCAGCTAACAAACTGAGCTAACAGCAGCAACAAACTGAGCTAACAGCAGCTAACAAACTGAGCTAACAGCAGCAACAAACTGAGCTAACAGCAGCAACAAACTGAGCTAACAGCAGCTGACAGACTGAGCTAAAATTAGCTAACTAATAGGTGTAACATGAGGACATAAAGAGGTCGTTCTTGGTTCCTTGGGTCGGTTTAAGGTTTTGTTGTTGCTTTGGGTCATTGGTCAGCAGTGAAAGGAATTCATATGGATTTAAAAACAGGGATTTGTGGACAGTGTGAGGGTAGAAAGGCTCTTTGTATCATCTGCAGAGCTCCTGTTACTGTTTTAAGCCTTCGCTGATTCAGCTTTTACTCTTCGTTTTCAGGCGCTTCTTCTTACGAGCGAAGGCCGTCACTCCTGCTAACACCTCGCTGGCTCGACAGGTCTCTTTGTCGCCTCCGCCACCGTCAACCCCGCCTCCAGACTTCAGCCAGTGCGTGATCGGCTCCTCTCACTTCCTGCCTCTCCCTTTCCCCAACCACCGCCTGGCTAACCAACAAAACTCAGAGAACATGGCCACGGAGAAGCACAAAATGGCCGCCGCCGCCGTCGAGGAGGTGAGCCTCCTCCAGCTGAAATGCTACTCGCCCACGTGGCAGGAGACCGCGAACAATCAGAGCCAAGATGGCGGTTACCTGAGGACCGACACAGACTGCTACAGCCCCGGGAGCAAGGAGACCGGCTGCCCTCAGATCCAGAATGGTGGCAGCCCCGACGGGCTGTTGCTTTGCCCGAATGGAGCACTCCTTCAGAAGGACAAGCGGAGATTCAGCAAAACGAGCGGGACAAGCAGCCGGACGAGAGCAGATGACCTCTCGGTTTAAAAGACGAATATACTAGAGCCTTTAAAGACAAAATACATCCAATTTAGCATCAACACTAACTCTGTTTTTCTGTTTTAATGTTTTTAAGATGAACTTTGCAACTTTATTTGAAGTACGGAAGCCCTAAGTGGTCAGACAATCATTTTATTTCTGTCTTTTCTTGTGACTCTTCTCTCGAAATCTCAAGTTATTCATGTTGAAATAACAAATGTTGCAAGATCTCGACAAAACAGGCTAGTCAAGTTTATTAAATAACTGCAGGAATCTTTAGAAAATGACTTAATTTATTAGATTATTCTTTAGTTTTCTTAATTATGTCGTTATCTGGGGTAAATGTTTTGTTATCTTGAGATTTCAAGAAAATGATCCTGTTATCTCTACATCGACATTTATATATCTGCATAATGAAATTAACTCGTTATCACGAGAAAACGGAGGAAATAAAATATATGAATGTGTGACCGCTTAGGGCTTCCGTATTGTTCGAGTCAATGCCGTGAATCATCGTCATCTAAACACAGACACAAATACTGTGATGTTTTGTGGTTCATCTTCCACTCACGTCGCCACAAACCCGAGACAGAGATGAAACTTGTGCTTCAAACTTGATCGTACCGTACAAAAAGAACTTGATCATCAGCTGTAGTCTCTGCTGACTGAAGCTGCTAGTTGCTGATTGCTCTGTTGATGCAACGTTCATGTGAAAAGGACGATTTATGACAAACATTGCACCTTTGACGGGATTTACCTGTGGACTGAGCTCAGACTCACTTTTACTGGCTTGAATTCTTCGTTTTCCAGTGAAGTAACATTATCAGAGAAAACTTTTATTTGGTAACCTTTTTTTTTTTTTGCAGCGCCTCTTTTAGCCTCCACTGGTTGCAGATGTGGACATGAATATGAAGCACAAAGCCCGACTGTATCTTCACACCAGCATGTTTTTACATTTAATCTCTTCACTTTATACTCCAAATTATGGAGGATGGTGACTTCACATTATCGCCATGAACAGAACTGAACTAGTTTTGTTTGCAGATTACACTCATCGTATCATCAGGTAATAAACTGTTAGACATTTCCTGTATCGTGCTTTTTATATTTATTATTCAATAATGTGAACGCTGTAAAAGCATTGCAGATAAAACTGTGCAAATCCTGTAAAGAGTCTGTGTCTAAATTGCTAAAACCGAGGAGCAAACTCTGTGGCTGTGAAGTGAAGTGCCACAAACTGCAGTTCCTCAAACGTCCACTTAAGGCTGGCTCCAGAAGTGAGTCAGTCTCCATAAGTCCCCATGTTCAAATGTCCAACTTCACAGCAGAGATAAACATGTTTTGGTCCCTGTAGCTAATTTAAAGTGCACATCCACTACGTCCGTTTACACAGGCAGCATTTTAACTCATTCACTAGCGATCACGTCGCCTCGGCTTTTCAGATTTCCACTTTCGATGAACGAGAGCTGGACGAGAGAAGAGAGAGAGAGAGAGCACCAGTGACGGACAGAGAATCATCATGGCCGCTGACAGATGCCGGATAATTTAAGAAAGGAAACACACACATCTCTCCTGATTCCCATGGCAAACGTCCAGCTTGTGACCAGTAAAGGTCATCCATCTGAATTCATCAGGAATGTTTGGGAACGTCACTGTTCTCTTTCCCGTCTCTGGCACACATGTTTAATCCTGATGACTGAGTAGTACAACGTCGGTGTTTTCTGCTTTATTGGACACGGACTGGGAGAAGTAGACAGGAAATCCAGGGAAGAGAGAGGAAGAGCTAAAGATCCAGGCTGGAGTCACCGTGGTTCTAACAGTAGTTCTGTGTTTGACTCCACACTGCTGTGTTCGCTTAATATTATCACAAATACTTACTACCAAGCGGCAGCCTCTGTGGCCTATGTGGCCGAATGAAGCCTGGTTGCTGTAACGACACACACCTGTCAATCAATCTTAATCCTGCATAACTTTAAGCCTTAATATAATGTGAACAGGTGAGTTGTATATAAATTCACCCTCAGTACAGTTGTCATGAACGGGGAAATTAGCTATAGAGACCAAAACTGTTTTTTGTACCAGGCTGTAAACATGTTTATTTCTGCTGTGAAGTTGGACATTTGAACATGGGGACTTACGGAGACTGACTCAATTCTGGAGCCAGCCTCAAGTGGACTTTGCTTCCTGATATTA
Source organism: Protonibea diacanthus (assembly GCA_028641955.1). NCBI lineage: Eukaryota > Metazoa > Chordata > Actinopteri > Sciaenidae > Protonibea > Protonibea diacanthus. The sequence goes on from CM053989.1 coordinate 2,196,206, forward strand.
CTGCTATTATAAATACATATAAATATACAGTTAAAGCTAAACCTGTATTAAATATAGAATTAAGATCATGCATATTCATGTCATGGTTTCATAATCTGACTCATGAACTCTTCATGGCCTTCAACGTGTCGCCCTCCAGTGGCCCACATGAGTAAATACATGCTGAACTCCTGCAGAAAAGTTCATTTAAATCATCTTTAATGTTTCTTTTGGAGCAAATCTAATTAATTATCAATGTGGATATTTAAATATCTAAACAGTGGCACAGTGAGTGTGGCAGCAGTGCTTTCTGCTCTCAGTGTTGAAGCCTGAATGTCAGCAGTGTCTTCTCCCTTAAGAAAGTTGTTGGTCTCCAGCTGCCATGTGATCCGTCTCCCGAACAGCAGCCAGAATGTCACCCGTCATTCGGAGCCTCTCACCCGGTAAGCGACACCGCCTCCATCCAACTGAACCGCAACACGTCGACTTTAGTTCCTGCTAAACTCAGCCCGAGTTTCCAGCAGAGTTTGCCCGTGAACAGAGGACTTTAACGGGGGAGAGTTAAAAAACAACATGCGCTCCGTGCTGGGATTGGCTGCCATTGTGGCGACGGCCACTGTCTACCTCTACCTGCTGTCCACTCATCTTCCCCCGGGACCGAGGCACGTCCAGGCGGCCGGCGAGGAGGGAGAGGACGGCGAGGAGGTCCATGAGTACAGGTGGGGAGTAATGGAGGATTAAAAACTTTATTCCAACTTAAATATTCTCTTTTTATTTATTAACTTAATTATATGAGTTTCTCTAAAATGTTATAAAGTGACTTATTTTGCTATAAAATCGAGTTAAATTGATAAAATAACTAAAAAATGACACATTTATTATTTATGCTCGTTTTTAATGTAGAAGACAGAAAGAATAAAATAAATTACTCAAGTACTGTGCTGAGGTACTCGAGGTATACTCCAGTACATACTTCTATTTAGACTACATATTGGTGCCAATATATAATATGTTTTACTCCACTACATTAATTTATTTACTCTGCAGATTAATACAAATATCAACAACATATAAATTATGATTTGCATTAAAATCAAATTATGTATTTATAATTAGAATCCAGTCATGGAATAATGCACCATGAGTGCTACTTTTGGTACTTTACGGTAAAAACTGGCAGCTGTGGTTGCCAAAATTTAACCGTCATAGATGTGGTCATTAGTACTGTTGATTTTACGTTTAAGGTTGCCGTTTTATTATATAATTTACATGAAAACACCGTATAAAACAAAAACCTTTGCCATGAAATATTAGTGTTTTTAGTGTTTTACTGTAAAGTTAACAGTCTCCAATATCAAAGACTGTTTTATTATGTATACATTTCCTTAAAATGGTGTTTGCCATGAGACTAATATTATGGTAAAAATTTACGGTAAAGTTTTCTCATCAAATGTTTTGCCACATAATGAAAATACAGAATAAGCGCCGTATAAAACAAAACACAGGTTTGCCATTGAATATCAGTGTTTTACTGTAAAATTAACAATTGTTTTTAAATGGTAAAAAACTGACAGCTGTGGTTAACAGAATTTTACTGTAATAAGTACGGTAGAACTTTTTCTAATATTACGGTAAAAGTATATTAGTACTGTTGATTTTACGGTTACAGTTGTCATTTTATCACATTTTACCAAATAAATACAAGTTTTTTCATAAAAACAAACATATTTGACATAAAAATACTGTATAAAACAGGTATGCCATTGAATATGCATGTATATGCAGTATATTTTCAAACTTTCAGTATTTGTTGATCTGACGTCTTCTCCCGCTGCTTGTAGCGTCTCACTGGTTGTTGGTGTATTGGTGTGTTTTTACCAGGACATCAACTAGTTGAGAAACTAAATCACCCACAGCCATGACTGGAAAACTTTCTTTCCAGTCTTCACTTTCCCCCTGTGATGAGTCAGTATCTACTTATGAGCTGTCATCACATCATGTCACATTTCTGAGCGGTTCAAACAAAGAATCTCTCCTCAGGTTGTTATAAAAAACACAAACATCATCAGAAAGTGTTGCAGTCAGTGGACTCCTCATATTTTCCCTGAAAGCCCCTTTAGAGATTTGAAACCACTCGACTAGTGACTCATTGACCGTATTTACCTTCTTCTTTCCCAGTGCATGCTGGGATAGCAGCCCTTTGAGGGTGCATGTAAGTGAATGAAATGAATCCTGCAGATATTAATCATATATTTGAATTAAATAAATAGACTTGTATCGATCCAGATCTTTATCGATAATGTTTTTTATATTCTCTGTACGTTTCAGACTGATCACATTACTCTGTATGTGTGTGTGTGTGTGTGTGTGTGTGTGTGTGTGTGTGTGTGTGTTCGAACTCTTTTATGCATTAGTGCATGTGAGTCAAGTGGCATGTTGTAATGTGCCAGACAGTCAAGTGTGAGGTCGTCTAGGGATGATAGAATAACGCCGACCAAGACACTCTGAAGCCAAGAGCAGGACCCATCTGTGTGTGTGTGTGTGTGTGTGTGTTTGCACCCATTAACTGATATTACTCATGTTACACTGTTACTGTTTAGTCATTTAAACATGTTACCCCGTTGGCATCGTACTTTCCCAGTCATGCATGTGACCTCGGTGTTATCTGTTATTTGTGATGCACAGGAGGACACATTAACACCCGGAGTACAATAATCAAAGTAATTATACTCCCTATTTTTACTCTATTACTTAATGTTTACTGTTAATGGACGGACTTTTTTGTGCAACACACACTCGTACAGATCTACATTCTGTGATCTGTTAGTTGTTCTCTGCTGCTTTTAGGGCTGAAATTATGATGTTGACTGTTCTCAGTCGTCCAGCTCATCTGGTCATCTAAATCAGGGGAAACTGGACTTAATCTTCAGTTCTGAGTGGCTGGTGGTGAGATCTGAGTATTTAGTTTAGGCAGGATCGTTGTTGGAGGTCTCATGTGACCCCAATGACCATCGTCCATTGTCGTTGGAGGCCTCCAATGATGGTCTTGTGTGACGATGGTCGTTGGAGTCCAACATTAGAGTCACACAAGGTCTCCAACGACCATCGTCCACACCAGAGCTCAGGTGACCTGAACGACTCGGACAACATTCATCACAACGATTAGCACTAACAAACCAAGTGGAAACAATCACCTGATTCTCCCGCCTTGGCTAACTACTCGGATCTCCCCACCAGTCAGTCAGAACTGGAGAAGCCTCCTGGATGAGAGGTGAAACGTCTTCACGGATCTAGAACCGAGCCCAGTTGCCCCAGATTTAACCCTTTTTGAAATTTCTCTTGACATGATGACAAGATGACATGATCAGTCAAATGAATTGCAAACTATTTTATGTTCATTTATTTTATTTATTTATTATTTGTTATTAACGTTTGTGAGTTTCAGCTTATGAGATCGCTGCTTTACTTAAATTACAGTAAATTAAATGTTTCTGGGCTGCTCGTCAGTTGGATGGCATCTTCGGCTCTTTCTGACTTTTTATAGTCATAGTGTTTAATACTGTGAACATAATCGTTAATTGTAGCCGTAGCTGCTTTGAAATCTTTGCCAACATTTAACCTGATATAACCGGCTTCTTCGCCTGCTGTATGTGCAAAGACAGACTGTCTCATGGGGTTAAACAACATTAAAAGTGCTCACGATGACACATTTCCCTCCTTAAATACAGCACATACATTCATGCAGTTTCACGTATCTGAGCGCTTACGCATCGCCGACCTGCTGACCAATGACGGGACAGGATGTTTGTGCGCTGACCACTAGAAACGAGGAATGCTGAGTGTCAGAGCAGGTGGGAGAGGAAGTCGGCATCTTGAGTTTCAAGGGGGGATTTTACTGTGTGTGTGTGTGTGTGTGTGTGGGGACCCTCTACTCAAGCCTACAGGCAGCGACACTATTTCTGTCCTTCAATCGAATGTATCCTGTTACCCAACCACACACACACATGACTGTCTACTCTCTTCTTTCTCTCTACATTTGCAGGCATGTTTTGTTGCGCGAAGATTGTTTCACTCAAATTAAAAAAAGACAACTTACCACTGACAGTATAAAGAATGGACGGCGTATCCGTGACGTCACCCAGTGTGGTAGCTCAATCACAAAATGGGCAATGACGTGGATCATCGGCGGACCTGAGGCAAAACCAGAGCCAGAACCAGAGTGTCAGACTTCAGGATTAGGGAGGCCTTTGTAGGTGCGGCTTGGAGCCGCTGATGAACTATCCATCAAGCATCTGCAAAAACTCTACAAGGAGATAAACAGGGACACCTAGTGGACAAAGAACAGGAATCCCAGCAGACCCCACGACAGAAACACCCATATAGTAATACCCGGTACTAAACAGTTTACAGTCTGCCAATATCTACAACCATTCCTGTGCATTCCCCGCGCCTGGAGAAGCAACTTTAAGAGCAATAAGGGAAGCAGACATAAGGATAAGGCATTGGCCACCACATTTTCTGAGCCCTTCAGTATCTGTGGTTCAGACAACACAAAGAATTAAGGAAGGTCATTGGGTTACAATCCGTATAAACCACCAGAGAAACACTAGAATCGACAGTAACCTCAAACTCATAGGATACTCGACAACGTTTAGCAACACTGCTTGCATCTCATCAAACTCAAAACATCTCTTCAAACTGGAAAACTTATCATGGCTCCAACAATGCATAAGATCTTCTCAAAGGTTGATTTGTGAATTCAAAAAGTCTTCTTCTGTTGTGTCTTTCCATCCAGGCTGAAGTTCCCATCAGACCTGGATGAGTTGCGGGAACTTGCAGAGATGCTCAAGTTTTATAAAAGAGAACATCACGGCTACGTTCTGCTGCTGTTCTGCAGCGCCTACCTCTACAAACAGTCCTTCGCCATACCAGGCTCCTCCTTCCTGGTGAGTACATACTTCACCGGACATGATACATTAAACAGTTCGACCTTCTGTCTATACCTTCCTCCTCCTTTCAGAACATGCTAGCTGGTGCGATATTCGGGCCCTGGGAGGGCCTCGTGTTGGCCTGCCTGCTCACCACTTCAGGGTCCACCTTCTGCTATCTGCTCTCCTCAGCGTTTGGAAAACAGCACGTGGTTCAGGTCTTTCCTCAGAAGGTGGCGCTGCTGCAGAGGAAGGTAAGCATCTCAGCAGTCACCCCAGCTTTGATGGTCGAGAGCTTGAGGAAATAAAAGGCTGAAAGACAGACTGTCTTTCAGCCTTTTATTTCACCAAACTCACCAACCACTAAAAGTCAGTCCAGATTAGCTTCTTCTTAGCTTCCCCAGCTTTCCCCAGCTCCAGTTCTGGCACGACACCACCTCCACTCCCCGTCAGGTGGTCCAAAACACCTGTGGTACAAAGGCTAACACTCCCACAGTGCTCTGAGCTCACAGTCCGGGCAGCCTGGCTAACAAACTGAGCTAACAGCAGCTACAGTTGGCAGCAGGTTACTTCACTGTCCATCAGGAAACTCTGTAAATCACAGACGCTGTAAACGTTACATACTTACTTCCGAATGACAGTGTAGCATCAATATGCTTTAAACTTCTCTTCCTTTTCCTCTTCTTCATCCTCCTCCTCTCTCTGTCAGGTGGAGGAAAATCGTAGCAGCTTGTTCTTCTTCCTCCTTTTCCTTCGTTTCTTCCCCATGACTCCTAACTGGTTCCTTAACATCACCTGTCCTGTCCTCAACATCCCCATGCCCATTTTCTTCTTCTCTGTCCTCATAGGTGAGACTAAGACACACATATAAAGAAAAACACAACATAAACCGACACAAACACTCAACTGCTGCTTTCTCCCGCAGGCTTGATCCCCTACAACTTCATCTGCGTCCGCACGGGCTCCATACTCTCCGAGATCTCCTCCCTGGATGACATCTTCTCCTGGAGGACGCTGGCTCAGCTCCTGGCCATCGCCCTCATGGCTCTCGTCCCCGGAGCGCTCATCAAACATTATGGCAAGACTCACCTCAAAGTGGACGGGATGGACAGTAACGGACACAGCCAGGCCGAGACCGAGCAGGACCGGAAGAGACGGTGATTCTGGTTTGGTTTGAATCCCAAACAGAAGAACTGAGACACGTCATGCTTGAAGCATGACCTGCTGTCAGCGTTTGGTCATGTTACACTGCAGTTCCTCAAAGGTTCTTACATTTGTTGCAGCCATTGCGGCTCCGTCGTGGCACATTTAGGACTTTAAAATGTCTCGTTATCGAGTGCGTCTCGTCTTAAAGCACTTACACGTGTGTCTTAATGTACAATACCAGTCAAAAGTTTGGACACGCCTTCTCATTCAGTGGTTTTTCTTCAAACCTATGAAAGAGCACAAACGATTGTAGTGTCGCACACGTCTGTCGCTGTCCGTGATTTATTGTTCAGGTTTGAAAATGTACTGTTTATTTTTTTAATCAGTATTTTGTAGCGTGAGTCTTAAACTGTAAAAAAGAATATGAGCATAGCAAGTGTTCAGGTGCTTTCTACAGATCTGTGTCGTCTGTTTTAAAAAAGGTTTTTCATGGTTTTATATTTTGAAGAGGCTAAAAGATAAAATCCACAGTCACATTTTAAGTTAGCCAATCAATCTTTGGAGAGAAAAAGGTTAGCTAACTAGCTGGTTAACCTTCAGCAGTCATTAGCTACCTAGCTACTTAGTGTTTTTCTCTAGAGTAAAAGGTTAGTTAACTAGCTGGCTAATCTACAGCGCTCATTAGCTAGCTAGTTGGTGTTTTGGCTAGTTAACTAGTGGGCTACAGTTGAAACATTAGCTAATCTATGTCAACTGTTAGTTAATGTGAGCAAAACATCAGCTATCAGATAGCTAGATAGCTAATGACTACTGTACATCAGCCAACTAGTTAACTGCCTTTTGCTGTGTAGCAAAACACTAGCAACTAGCTGGCCAACGATTACTTAGTGAGGTAGTTACATAGCATTTTGCTAACTGAAGATGTGATTATATATACTTTTATTTAAGTATTTCTTGATTAGTGTAAGTTCTAAATCCTTTTTTAAATGTATTTGTAATATTTTAAATTTTAAATATTACTTTATAGCCTGACAGTGAAGTTTTTTATATTTTTATCCGACCCAAGTGCCAAACATCCTGGCTTCATATGTTCCTTCTCGGAGGCTAAATAAAACAAATTTAAGATCTTCAGCGTTGTCTTATTTTAACAGTGGCAGGTAAAGAAATGTTCGCTTCAGGTCTCAGGATGAGAGATTTTTGTTCTTTGACCAAAGAAAGTTCAACATGTTTTTTTTTTTTGTCTTTTTATTGTTTTTGTTGCTTCAGTTTGAATAAAAACAGAATCAGTAATTGTGGATGCAGACAGTTTATTTGTGCCTTCCTTGTCCACGCAAAGTCATCGACCCTGATTGATTTACAGCAACACGGAAAGCATCCAGTTACGCCTCACAGTAAAATCTCTCTCAGTGCTTTCCTACACTTCAACTCAAAGACGTTTTTATTCATGCATACAAACACACACACACACACACACACAAACACACCTTCACATTGAGGCAGGCGTACGGAAAGCCAACCAGTTCAAATATACACGACTTTGAACATGTTAATGCGTGATCCGTGACGTTAATTGCGCGTAAGTCTTGACGATGTCTCATCAATATGTTGTAACGTATATTCGATCTAGTTGTCTTTCCAGAATTAGGTGACGTGAACATCCGAGATTACATGTCATTAACATGTTATCGTTAATGTGTCGTTAACATGTGTTGTCAACGTGCTGATAGTTACGAACTGGCTGGCTTTCCACACAGGCAGGCACTCATTTTAACGAGTCAGTAAACACAAAGATCTGAAGTTGATTGCACGAACTTAAACGTGGCGCAGATTGACGTACGTGCACATATGAAGCTTCAGGTAGAAGGTCACTGGTTAAACTTGATCGTCTTTGTCTCGTGTGTACGTATCACCATCCGGACGTCTTTGACACTCGAACGATCTGGTAGCTGTGGTGCAGTCAGTAGTGGTTCAGTTCAGAGATTTTGGCTTAACTTTGATAGTTCATGTCTGTTATTGGTGAATTTAACAAGATTAAAATGAAAAATGAAGTGTTTTAGATCTAAAATTTATCATTTAGCTGCATGTTTGAGTATTTTAGTTGCGTTGAGTGACGTGACAGTGGTGAGTTGCATAATTAAAAATAATAATAAATTCAGTGCAAAAAGTTAAGTGCTGCTCTGAGTCATGCGAGCAGTCCACGTTAGACCAGAGAGTTTTAAAGACACGGCGTGCAAAATATCAAATACTGGAACGATGGGCAGATTCCTTCGTCTGACGAACGACGTGAAACAGCGAGCAGTTCATCGGCTAACACGTAAACGATGCAATATTTCAGTAAAGACGACCTGGTCCAGAGATGAAGAAGTATCAGCACGGGGCGACAACCACCATGAACTGCCTGAGAAACACACCTTCAGATATACCACATGAAATCTGACACTTCCTATGTCCCGCCCCTTTACTTTGCGGTCAGAACGTCATTTAACAAACTGCTTTCCTGGACGTAGATATGCTACATGCTATATGTTAGCTCATCTAGTTTGAAGAGAAACAAACAAATTTGGTCGGTTAAATGATCGACAGTTAACTAACGTGGGCATATATATGTTAGCTACTGTTTTAACTAGTGAATTACAGCTGTAGATCAGCTAACTAGCTGTAGATTAGCCTTTGGCTCTGTAGCAAAACTCTAGTTAACTAGCTAGCTAAAGCTAGTTGGCTAGCATTTTGATACCATTAGCTTTAAGATGTAACTAGCTAGCTAATCTACAGCAATCATTAGCTAGCAGGTTACATCTGATAGCTAATGTTATCAAAACGCTAGCGAACTAGCTTTAGGTAAATTAGCCTTTTGCTCTGTAGAAAACACAAGCTAACTAACTAGCTAGCACTTTGCTCACATTAGCTATCAGATGTAACTTGCTAGCTAATGACGGCTGGAGATTAGCTGGTTAGTTAATTAGCCTTTTGCTCTAGCTAGCCAACAATTTATCAGTAACCTAGTTAGCTTTTGCTACAACATTAGCTGGCTTAAGATGCTTGTGGCTAACTGCACCATAAGGCACTTCTGCTTTCAGTCATGGTGGTTGCCGTTTTGTACCCCTCACCTCACTTCACTGTCACATGTTCTGAGACCATCCCTCCCCTCCGCCCTGTGTGAAGCGGTACAGCAGCGTGGGTTCATCCCTGAAGCTTTGCCGACCCGTCAGGTGATCTAACACTCCTCCCACCTGAAGACGAGCGGCGTACAGACGGGCTTCGGCTCGCCCAGTGCACAGGCCCCGCCCGACCAGCCAGTCCACTAAGTCGCTGCCCAGAAACACGCCTTCGAAACGGGGATGCGGGGCGTGATCATGCTGGTGTAGGTTGTGGGGATTGGTTGGATTTAGGTGATTGTGGTGTGGATTCTCCGACTCGTGGTTTAGCTGCTCCTGAGGATCCTGATGTGGGTGTAGGTGCGAGGGCTGATGGGAGGTGGAGTCCCCTCCTTCTCCTCCTTCAAACCTGGAGGAGTTTCAGAGGAAGGATTCACCTGTCGAAGCACTCACACTCTCCCCTGAGCCACTAGAGGGTGACAGAGGAGCAACAAGAGGGGGGAAGAGGAGGCAAAGGGAAGCAGAGAGGAAGAGGAGGAAGGAAAGGAGAAGCATGAATGAAGAGGAGGAGGAAGGAGGAGAAACGAACAGAGGAGAAGAGGAGAGCATTTAATATGTTAGTATAAAAGAAAGGAGGAGCACCCGAGAAACATCCGATAACATCCAGAGAATTTAGTGAGCAGAGACTTACGTAACGTAACACAACATCCACCTGTTTCCTGCTGCCAACTGTAGCTGCTGTTAGCTCAGTTTGTTAGATGCTGTTTAGACAATGTTAGCTCAATTTGTTAGCTGCTGTTATACAATGTTAGCTCAGTTTGTTAGCTGCTGTTAGTTTATGTTAGTTCAGTTTGTTAGCTGCTGTTAGGTAATGGTAGCTCAGTTTGTTAGCTGCTGTTAGGTAATGGTAGCTCAGTTTGTTAGCTGCTGTTAGACAATGGTAGCTCAGTGTGTTAGCTGGACTGTTAGTGTTTTGGGTGTTTTGGACCACTGGGAAGAAGAGGAGGTTTTCAGGGTGCCAGTGTTGTGACAGAACTGGAGCCGTGCTCAGCAGCATCTATGGACATAATGGTGGAGGAGAAGAGTAGGATAGACTATAAACACAAACTAGTACTCGTACCTGCGTGTGTGCACTATGTCTTGTACACACTGGTCTTTGTGGTAGCGGACAAACTGAGTACAGGTGAGTCTGACGTCCTCCGGTACACCTGACGGACTCAGATCGTCGCCGTCTCTGCCCTGCCATAGGCTGAGCAACCTGACACGCACACAAACATTATTCTTCATCTCAAAGGAGAGCAACAAAGTCTGGCAACGTGCTGACCATCGAGAAGCCTGACCTCTTTTTAAAAGGAACGATGATGAGATGTCTGTCCAGACCGAAGATCCCGAAAGACAGAAAACCCTGAAGAGGACGAGAGGAGGCTGGTTAGCTAACTCGCAAACTAGCCCTTTGCTATGTAACACAACACTAGCTAAGCAGCTCACTAACGAATGGTTAATAAGCTAGTTAGCTAGCATTTTGCAAACATTAGCTATCAGATGTAACTAGCTAGTTAACTAGCCTTATTCTTGGTAGCAAAATGCTAACAACTAACTAGCCAATGATTGCTAAGCAAGCTAGTTAGCTAGTGTTTTGCTCCCTTGAGCTGTCAGATATAACTAGCTAGCTAATGAGCACCTTAGATTAGCCAGCTAACTAGCAACAGCTAGTGTGTGGCTAACATTAGCTCTGGTACCTGTCCGTAGTTTGCCACAGCGCAGAAGAACTGCAGTTCGAGGTAAAGTCTTCCTGGATCTTTGTTGAACAGCCACCACAGACAGCTGGACAGGTTCTACAGACAGGCAGACAGACGTCAGGATGCTAATTAGCTAAATGCTTATGGCACATTCACACTTGAGCGAGCGTTTCATCCTCACAGCGAGCAGGCTAACGGAGAGCAGCAGACAGAGCAGGACGTGTCTGACGGTCTGTTTGTCGTCGGTGGTGGTGGTTGGAGGCCCGGGTGGAGGCAGGTTCAGCGGCTGCTCGGAGGAGGAGGATGAACCCTGCAGCTGGCCGTCACACTGCGCCCCACTGTGGCCTGGAGTACAACACACACACACACCTGACGTTAAAATCAAGGACACCTGGATGAGTCTGGCTTCAGTTTGTGGTTGTTACCTGTGCTGTTGGCGTGCTCCCTCTGCGTGCTGGCTATCATGTCAGGTAAACTCTGCAGAGGGGAGAGACTGTGGAGGGGGTCTGCCAACACGGACAAAGACAGATTATTACCACAGATCACCAGCAGCATGAACATTCAAAGGACTTTCACTCAAAGCTACCTGAGTTGATGCTGCAGGCAGGTGAATTTGCCGTCTGCTGCTGTTGTTGTTGTTGTTGCTCTTCCAGGCCTCCGGGGGTCCTCAGCTCATCGCTGATGCCCGTTACAGCAGCTCTGCTCAGGGCCTGGTAGCCTCTCTGCTCCCTGTCTCCCTGACTGAGACCCATCAGAGAAATTGCACCGAGCCCAAGGCTGACCGCGAGCACCACCGCCGTGACGATGATCTGAAGCGAGACGTTATTTAGTCAATTCTGCGACCCACAAAGTGACGGCCTCATCCTGCCATGGGGTCACAGTGTAAAGCTTATTTGTTTTCCAACAAGCAGAGCGGAGAAATATCTACGAACCCCAAAGAATGTCCAAAAAGTCACAGCGATTTAATGAAAGACGGGAGAGACGGAGGCTGTTTTCACCTGACACCTTTTCACACATAGATTCATCATAAAGTTTCCAAAGATACGACCTACAACAGCACCGATGGAAGTTATGAAGTCACGTCATGTAATCATCGTCGGTAAACAACAGTGGGACCTACTCAGCTCTTACTGCCTGAGAAGGAGGCTGCTTTCCCAGGCGTGGAGTCCGTATGGAGGACTGAGCGGGTCACAGAGACTCCTAGCTCCAAATTCACAGATTTTTATCTCCAAAGTTACAAAGACTTTATTGCCGTAAGACAAACGGACACAAAGCAAATGAAACTTGTTGTTGTCGTTGTTCTGCAGCTCTTAGATAAATACATAAACCTAACTGTGGGACGAGTCAGTGGAGTGAGGTGGAGCTTCATTCTGAGCTGATGTTTGTCTGACCTGAGCTCTGCCGTAGAAGAAGGCGGAGTCGATGGTGTCCGTCCTCTCTCCAGATATCAGAAGACCTCCAACCATCAGGAAGGGAACCCTGAACACACACACACACACACACACACACACACACACACACACACACACACACACACACACACAGTTAGTCCACACATAGTCCTGAGATGTTTGTGTGTGTGTGTGTGTGTGTATGTGTGTGTGTGTGTGTATATGCAGACTAACCCCCAGCCCAGAATCATGAACACTCCTGGTCGAAGTCGCAGCAGATCGTCTCTGTCAGTCAGAGCCAGGCAGAGCGGGATTAGACCTGAAAACCACAAACACATTAAGTACAGCAGCGTGTGCACAACGCAAGGTGGGTGGAGGTGTGTGTGTACAGATTTACTCCGTACCCGTCCAGATGTAGGTGCTGTACAGCGACCCGTACAGCATGGTGAATGTGAGGATTTTACCGAGGAGGTTGTCGTCTTTCTTCACCAGGAAGTTCCACAAGATCATGCTGACACACACCAAAAACTAGAGGACAATAGGGAGAGGTCAGAACACCAATGATGACCATGAAGGCATCACGACACGCTCACACCGACCACACCCACCTGAGCCAGGAAGAGGTTCAAGGCGAAGAGGTGAGGGAGTCTGTTGAACTTCCTGCTGAGCAGCATCACCACGATGGTCCACACCTGAGAGGCCACACAGTCACGTGATTAGTCATCAGTTCGCATTCTGCACGGCTACATGCTTTGAGGTCACGTCTCACCAGAGCAACCAGGCTGACGATGCTGATGTTGAAGCTCACGTTCTCCAGCTCTGTCACCAGAGGCGTCGGGTCCATCAGAGGGATCGTCAGCAACCAGGCCGACACGTACATGATGGGGGCGGACAGAAACGTACTGATCACCATCCCCGACGTCACCTGAAGGAGAGGAAGCCGTTTAAAGACGCGACTGACAGAGCTCAGCTCAACAGGATGCTCCACACCTCCTCTCCAGCAACACATCCCAGCTCATCCCAGTTAAAAGAAGCTTGTATCCACAATCTCATCCTTTTAGTCACTACTCAAGGTTCATGATCATAGCTGAGGGCCTTTTGACTGCAGCAGGTTCTGGGTTTGCTTTGGGGGTGTCAGAACAGTTGGACCTCCAAATGAAGCTGCCCAGGTGTGATTTTCTCTGACACAAATCAAACTTTCCTTGGCCAACTCCAACACACCAAACACAAGACGGTTCTGACGTGGTTTTTGCTGAAATAATAAAACACTGTGCCTGAAAAAGATTTGCCTACTTGGCAGCTGGTTTTTGTGCGCTGATAACAAGACAGAGGTGAAAACAGTGGAACGTTCCTTCAGGGTTGGGAGCGAGTTGCTGCTCCAGGCGAAGGAGTTCAAGTATCTCAGGGTTTTCTTCACGAGTGACAGGAAAACAGAGCGTGAGATGGACAGGCGGATGGTGCAGCAGCAGTAATGTGGATGGTGTGGGGAAGAGGGAGCTAAGTCGGAAGGATTTTCCAGTCCATCTACACTCCAACCCCCTCAGTCATGAGCTTTGAATTAAGCTTCCTCTAACCGGGAGGACACTGGAGCAGACCCAGAACACGCTGGAGGGACGCCTCGGGATCCTCCAGGAGGAGCTGGGATGTGTTGCACCCTGATAAACCTGCTGCATCACGGGTACTCACCACCTCTAGCTCCATGTTGTAGTGTCCGGCGTAGATGGCCACGCTGGGCGCGGTCGGGAAGACTCCGTACAGGAAAGCAAAGTTGGACAAACTCGTGTGGTTTGCGCTCGTGCTGTTCACTCCCACATCCAGAATGTCCACCATGTCTTTACAGACGAGCGGCATCACCAGGCTGGAGAGAGAGGCAGGAAATAAACCTGTGAAACTTCACGAAATCACCAGTTAAACACAGCAGGATCATTACCGAGGACAGACTTGCTTACAGTTTGGCTGTGATGAGGAGAATCAAGGCGACTCCGGTGTCTCTGGTTAGTTTTCTAAGCTGTCCGACCTGAAACAGAGACGCGATGAAGCTAACTAAACGTACATGTCAGGATCAACTCAACTAACGTCACAAAAGACAAGCTGACCATCGTGAGGCCGAGGTAAAACAAGGCCGCCCCTCCGAAAGAGTTCGCCAGGCCGTCTATGAACTCTGACAGCACGGCGGGGATCTGCCGGTCCAGAGCGAAGTGAGCGACGATTCCTACGATCACCATGAAGACCACGGGGTTCTTCAACACCTGGAGACGAGGTAACTTTAATGATCTTAAAGATTAAAGGGCTTGTTATTCATCTTAAAAGACACCAGGACTTACCTGCAGGACTACAACTCCCACGATGCTCAGAGTGCTGTGCTGAGAACGGCTGGCCTGCCTCCACTTCTGCACCTCGCAAAGAGCAAAGCCGATCGGATTGAGGAGCATGAGGGAGACCGGAGCGACCAGGTAGATGTACTGGAGGTACTCGGGATACGTGCTGCGATACAAAGCATCAACTGGAAGAGAGACAGACAGACAGACAGACGGGAGTGTGTCTGTGTCTTAACTACAGCTGGATGAGGAGTAACATCAGTGTCGGTGTCTCACCTATCGGATATCCTAAGGCGAAGTCGTTGCTCTGAGTGGCGAAGATGGCATACAGGCCGGCCTTGCTGTATCTGTTGTCTGGACTGGCCACCATCAGAGTGAGCACACACACCAGCACAAACACTGTCACCTACACACACACAAACACAGGACGGAGGACCAATATACAAATAAAGACATCAGACACAAGTTTTTAAAAATTTGGACGCAGGCACCGACCTTAGCAACCAGGACGCTCCACAGAAACGCCCAGATGACGTCTCCGAAGTCCAGCAGCACCATGTTTTTAAAGAGCAGAGCCGGGAGAGCGAACTTAGACACAAAGTTCCCCAAACCCTTCGCCTGGCTCTCCGTGATGACGTCCGCCCTGAAGGTGGGAACGAAAGAAACATCTGTGAATGCACGTGAAAGCCACACGAACCGGGGAAATGTCCAAGAACTCTACCTGCCGGCGATGTAGCCGCACAGTATGATGCCGAAGCACTCGAGCAGAGCCGGGAAGAGCTTGTCAATGGACATGTGGGGCACTGCGGCAGAGCCCGGCAGGGCGTTACGGGATATGTTCTTCCCGTGGATCAGCACGTAGTTGTTGGCGGCCTCCATGGTGACGATCAGAGAGGGTCGAGAGATGGTTGGGGGATATCAGCACCCTGGAGGAAGACAAGGACGGAAAAACAAGAGAGGATTCAGTGAAAAGAGACAAATACAGAGCTGCTGTCCGTGATGTTGAGATTCTACTTGACCAATAAATCTGTTGAAATGTTTTTTGTTTTATTTTGCATGTTTATATTCATGTTTGGGTATGATACAGTTTGTTTAAATTACCCACAATTTACACTTTATTCACATAAATTCCCATAAATATTTGCAATCTTTCCAAAACTCCCCAACTTAACTTCCCATGGAAAGTTCCTGAAAATTTACCAGAAAGTTTCCACACCTTTGCAACCCTATTTGCAATACACACTAAGGTTACGGCCAGTAGCGTAAGTGTGTATTACCCCGCTCCCAGTTCTCCTGGTTCGGGTTCTGGATTATGTTCAGGAGCCCGCCAGTGACCCTAATTAAAAAATATTATATTATTAGTGATTTTTTTCATAATATGTCCCCTTTAAAGCCGTACTGTATAAATCAGTGCTGCCAGCTTCACCCAGGTGAGACAGGTAGAGCTGGAGCAGGTAGATGACGCTGTTGTCTCAGGGTGCCCAGAATCCCTATTTACGCCTCTGTGCGTGAACGTACCGTTAGCTGAGTTAGCAAGTCATTCATTTACAGGACACTAACACAACCTGACAACATTGTCACAACCTAAAACTAACGTTACGTCAACGTTAAACAGACTAACAAGCTGTCACCGTTATCGTTAACGGCTCTCTGACCGTTAGCGCTAGTATGCTAAAAACATCATTAAACCGGAGGGCGCGGTGAGACGTTACTCACATCTGGCACTGATTTATCATTAAAAATGACTTGTTACGGAGGTGTGCGCTTACCTGTGTTAGTCAGAAGACACCCCCGCTCATAAATAGACAACATTCATGCGTCTTTATGTTTAAACGAGCCCGTTTTTAGCTCGTTTTTGCCCCGTTTAGAGCCGAGAGGCTCCTGAATCTGACAGCTGCCCCCTGAAAACGTGACTGACAGGCGATTCGGCCAATCAGCGAAGAGATACGCTTCGAACGCCGCCCGTGATTGGATGAAATCGGTGCTGCATTCATGTGATCAGGTGGTGGGACGATTTAACGGCTACAAAGTGGAATAATATTCAACAGAAAGCGGTTTATTTTGTCATTTATCGGATAAATAGAGCCAAAATATCGATTCAGTTCAGAAGCAGGAGTGTCTTAAAAGGTGGAGAGAGTTTAATATTCTCTTTATTTGCCTGTAATATTAATTAAAACCCATATATTTTCCTCTACAAACTCAGAATATTTCACTAGGAGCATTTTTGTCATGGCAGTGAACCAGCAGTTAAATTCATTTATTAATTAGACATTAACTACCACCGCTGTGAGCAGGATTTGAACCTGCGCGGGGAAACCCCATTGGATTTCGAGTCCAACGCCTTAACCACTCGGCCATCACAGCACCCTCTTCCCATCTGCCAACAGTCCATCCAGACTGCAGAGTTTCAGTCTGTGTTCAGCTTCTTTATATGTAGATATTATAAATGCGTACATATTTTTATGATGTCCTCCACCGCTCTGCCTCAACTGTCATTTACAGAGTTTCCTGATGGACAGTGAAGTAAACAGCTGCCAACTGTAGCTGCTGTTAGCTCAGTTTGTTAGCCGTACTGTGAGTTCAGAGCCCCAGGGAGGTATTGGTGTTTGTACCACCGGCGTTTTGGACCACTGGGAAGAAGAAGGAGGTTTAGAGGCCCAGCAGTCAGCAGCTTCTATGGACATAATGGCAGAGGAGAGCAAAGAGGACGCTGACGGAGAAGCTAAGAAGAGAAAAGGAGAGAGAGAGCGAGCAAGAAGCCGCCGGACAAGAGTAAATCTGGGACTGACTTTTAGTGGTTGGTGAGAGCTTGGTGAAATAAAAGGCTGAAAGACATAAAAGTGTAAAATACGGGACTGTTACGTCTTGTGTATTGTATGTATTGTCCAGCTTTATTGCACATGCACACAACATGTAAATGATGCATACTGTTTATCAGATAATACAAATCACTTCATACAGTTCACCGTCCTTATGTTTGATCACATGATCGTCTCAATGAAAACACATTTCACCCCGCGTGGATCCCGTAAAGCATTTTATTTATTCATGGATGCGTCTGTATGATTGTCTTTAAGAAAAATGTAAATACATCCTGTATACAAAAATACGCTGGAAGCAGTGCCGGGTGAAGCAAATTAACATAATACTGACACATAACTTAAAATAATCCTTGGATTAAATCTTACAGATACATACACAGGTCCTTCAGGGAGAGTAAAGGCAGCTTTATTTCTACTGTAAACCAAACGCTGCCGTAAACACCAGAACAAAGTCCTTTAAAACGTCTCCGTCATTAAATGTCACATTAAACAAATCGTACCGCTCAGTGGAACACACAAATATACAAACTGTGAAGGCACGTGTGGCTTTTGGTTTGGTTCCATGTCCTGATGATGTTTTAATTATTATTAAAGACGGTTTGCTAAGAAATCAGATGCTGTATTGCTTCTTTTTTTTCTCTTACATCTACGTCTTCATGTGATTCAGCCGAACAAACAAAACACATAATTTAAAAAAGGCACAAAAGGTTCAAATTCCCTTAACTCACCTAAAAAACAGTCAGAAAGTTTCAATCCTGAATAGAAAAAAAAGGCACGAGGGAAACACTCGCTGTGGTTCTGGTCCGTTCCCCATGCGACTGGGAGAGTTTCAGAAGCGTTTGGCCCGCCAGACTTTGTTAACTTGCTCAGATTTGGTCATTTGGTCACGACTAAGTACACTACTTTTAGCTGTTTAGGGTGTTTTATTTTGAAAATCAACCAGATTCTTTATGTCGTTTCTGTGTGTCGTGACTTCCAGGCTGTGCTGCTTGATTCAGCATCCATCAATCCATCTATCCATCCTTTCAGCTGATTCTTAAAGGTGGCAAAAAGTTTTACAGTCTTTACAGTCTTCATGCTGCGGCGATGTTCTGATCCGTCCACGTGACTTCAAACCTGACCAGAAGCGTTTCAGAAGCGCCAGACTTTGTCAGCCTGCTCAGATTTGGTCATTTTTCATGGTTTATTTGCTTCTACCACGATTTAATTTGAAAAATTACCAGATTATCTATGATTTTTCTGTGGCATCAATCAAACAAAGAGTCACTTCTGGAAGGCGCCGCAACACTTGGAATCACAATAATCACCTAGAACGGACACGATCAGCTCCACCGGCAGTCTCCTGTTTTCTCCCTCCATACTTTGTTAACTCGCTCAGAGTTGTCATATTTTTTTCTTGCTTTATGTGCTTCTAAATATGTAGAAATGCTACGTCTTTAACGTGGGCAGCTCATTGCGCCTGACACTGGCACGTCTAGTGGGGTTTGAAACATTGACTAGCCGTACCCGGAATGGAGTTTATCCGTTAGACGCTGATCCAGCTTTATACATAACGCTGTGTAAACATGCTGGGAAAAACTCCTGTCAAGAGTTTTCTAAAAGTAAAATACATCGAACAAGCAAAGGATGAAGAGGTTAGCTAATGGAAGAAGAAAATACTGTTTGTGAGTGAGTCAAGTCAAGTCGAGTCTACAGCACGGTCGTAAAAACCTGAAAAGTGCCTAAAGAGGTGCAAGTTTTTTGTGTACCAGAGTATAAACAGGCTTTGGTTCTGCTGCTACGGAGACACGTGACGTGAAGGCAGTCCGTTTACTTGGTCGACCATACTTCAGGTCCACAGATGAACCAACACACGGTGGGTAAAAAGCACAATGAGAGAGCGCAACAGAAAGAGAGAGAGGGAGATATGGGAACAGAGAAAGTAGTCCCAGGGGTCGTGTTTTGCTGATGCGTCTTCTTCACCTGGGTACGGGAGGAAGAGGAGGAGCTCCTCTCTCCTTTTTACCAGAACCTAAAAAAAGCAAACAGAGGAGTTATTTCATTTTGATCCACCAGATGTCGCCGTACAGCTGGATGAACTCAAAGCGTTGTCACCTCTGCCGCCATCAGTCTTGCCGATCTTGCTGGGGTAAGTCTTCTGGAAGTGCACGTAGGGCTCGGGTGGAGGAAGGTCAGACAGCGGGTGGAAGTTGAATCGAGATTCCCACTCATCTGTTACCGGAGACGAGAGGAGGTGAGTGGAAATCATCACGGTTTTATTCTAAAATACTTTAACTTTAATCGGAAAGTGGCTTTCTTAGTTTGAGAGATGAGATTTTTGACAGAAAGCAGCACCTTGTTTACAGCACAGTAGCAGCATTATAACATCCATAATCTACAAATATTGACCTCCACGTTCAGATTAAGGTTAAAGGAGTTAATGCAGCATTACATATTTAGACTTAAACCGTTAAACATGTGGATGATCCTCGATGTGATCTGCTGTACACGGGTCGATCTGTAATCTTTTTGTGCTGCTAGTAGGAGAGTCCAGTTTGTGTTAACAGACTACAAAGTTATTGGACCTCTGTTTGGCTCATTGAAATTGTCTCCCTTGACCTCCACAATCATATGATTCATACACTCGTGAACCAAACACCTTCTGACGTCACCCACCTTGTATCTGGTTGTGGTGAGAGTTTTGGAAGCCATTGCCCATTGGCGGTAGAGGAGGAGCCCCTCCCGTTCCCGGTCTGTCCGGAGGGAGTGGAGGTCTACCGCCGGGTCCACCACGAGGTGGCTCCGGACCTGGTCGTCCAATAGGAGAAGGAGCCGGCGATGACCTCACGCTGCCCCCACCGACACTACTACGCCCTGACGGAGGAGGTGGAGGAAGAGGCCCTTTTGGACATAGATGGAAAAACTGACGTTAGCAGACGAATTAATGATATTTTGATGAATCACTGTAAGTGAATCAAGAATGTTCACCTGTGCGTGGTGACGACTGATTCCTTCCAAGAGACGGCGGCCTCTCGTTCGGTGGAGGAGGGAGAGGTCCCGATCGACCGTGTGGTGGAGCTGGACTGTGGCTGAAGAGAAACTGAGTTTTAGTCTATGTATCCACTGTCAACAAACACAACACGGTAAAGGAACAATATGTGAGATATACGTGACCTAAAAAGCTTCACGAGCAGAAACATTCCCAAAGACACGACCGTGGGAAGCTCCAAAGTCATCGAGTTTCCGTCAAGTATCAAAATCACATAATCATCTTCCGTAAACAGCGGGACCTACTTGGCTCTTACTCCCCTGAGGAGGCTGCTGCTATCCCGGGGGACGTGAGATGGGGACGGTAGTAGCTCAGTCCGTAGGGACTTGGCTTGGGAACCAGCGGTGCCGCTATGTGGCTTCAGTGTTTCAAAGAGGTACTGCTCTTTTTTTAAAGGAAGCTACACGGAGAAGTTTGCATGATGTGTGAACAGCTATTAGATTTGAATCTATGCAAATGTCGACACCGCCACCAAAAGCAGATATCAAGGACGCTTGATTGGCTGATAGGAAACGCTGTGTACACACCTGGCCTCGCCGCCGCTCATCCGTGAACACTGAACAAACATGGATGAAAGTCCGAAACAGATAAAACTTTACCTGTTGAGCGAGCTGTTCCTCTGGGGCAGACGAGGGGTGCTGTGGTCGTCACCTCCAGCGGGGACGGGTGGAATGGGAGGAGGGCCCGGTCGACCTGGCGGGAGAGGGGGCGCGCCGCCGCCAGGTGAGGGCCGAGAGGCAGGGGAGGAAGCGATAGAGGGAGAAGGTTTGGAGTTGACAGAGGGAGGAGGAGGAGGCACATCGCGGGGCATAGAAGGACGATGACCTCCCATGGGTGGTGGCGGAGGTCGGTCGTCTGGAAGGGGAGGCCTCCCTCCAGGAGCAGGTGGAAACGAAGGTCGGCTGTTGTTTGAGGGTGGAGGAGGAGGTGCGGAGATTCCTGGTCTCGACCCACCACCAGATGAACCTCCTGGTGGTGGAGGGAGAGGTCCGTGCCTCCCTGGAGGAACACTAGGAGGTGCAGCTGAAGCTGGGCTGGGCCTTGGTCCTCCTCCGAATGACGGCGGTGGGGGGCCCCCACGAGACTGGAAGCCCTGGTTTGGCCGAGGTGTGTTGGGTACGGGAGGTGGAGGTCCTCCTGGAGTGTCCTGTCTGGAGGACAGACCCGGCCGTCCCTTGGGGAGATCGGGGACGCTGCCACGTGCACCACCAGGAGCTCCTGGGAGTTTAGGCGGGCCTCCGCCACCACCAAAGGGAGAGGGCCCGGACGAGCGGCCTCCTGGGGGAAGCACTGGTCCTCGGCTGGGTCCCGAGTCTGGAGGAGAAGAAAGGAAACCATTAAACACTCACATAGACACCTACGGGCAACTTTAGAACCTGCATGTAGGATTTTTACCGTTGGACTCTCTGTTGGTTGCAGACCTCAGTTTTGGCATCCCTCCTGCAAACAGGCCTCCTAAACCTGAAGGAGACCCACCACCAAAACCTCCTCCACCTCCACCACCTCCTCCTCCGCCGCCGCCGCCGCCACCGCCTCCTCCTCCTCCTCCTTTGGGTTCTGAAACGATACAAACAAAAAACATTGTGTCTTATTTGGAACTGCCGAGTTCCGGTCATAGAAACCGAAAGTCGTGGCACGCCCAAGTGCCTCGCAACTAGGGGTTACAAAGGGGCGGTAAATTTCCAACTTAACTTTCAATGGGAAGCTAAGTTGGGGAATTTGGGAAAGATTCCAAATCTGAAGCTCCATAGGTATTTTATGTGAATTAACTGTAAATTGGGGGTAATTTAAACAAACCGCATCATATCCAAACATACACAGATTATGCTTAAATGTATATTCCCCAACTATATTTAAGTTCCCTGTTAAAGGCCAACTTTCAATTTTGTAAAATCCTGGTTTATTCCCATAAATTCACGTTAATTACCATAAATTATATTGTTAATTTGAAATGTTAATTTCCATGGAAAGTTTACAATTTTTTCCCAGAATCTTGCAACCCTACTTGCAACAAACGGGCTTTGCTTAGACGTCTTTTGATAATATCACAATCTATGGCGATATCACAAGCTACAGCAAGCTGGGGCTCAGGAGGTAGAGCGGGTCGTCGACTAATCAGATGATCCCCGGCTCGATCCCTAGCTCCTCCATTCTGCATGTCAAGTGTCCTTGGGCAAGATACTGAACCCCAAATTGCTCCCAAAGGCTCTGCCAAAGCTCCACTACTGCTAGAAATGTCGTTTGTACGTCTGATGTTGCAGCAGGAGGTTAAAATGACTCCTTGGTGTTGACTTACTGTCCAGGATGGGTCCACTGCGGTCATTGGTGACCGTTTTCTTTAACCGGGCTCCTTTAGAAATGTCGCTCAGCAGAGCGTTCCTGCCTTGTTGCTCATTACGGCTGAGATTTGGCTTCTCTGTGTTGGCCTGAAACAAACAAACAGTCACTAAAGCTGCAGAGAAAAACAACTTTGTTGATATTTGTGGGGTTGAACCGACAGAGTTTGCCCACAAGATGTCTCCGCTGAGTAGGGGAGGACCGAGATCCCATCGGACGGACACAGAGAGACAAACGGATGTGCTCGACTTACCGCAGCGAAGGTGGGAGGAGGGGGAGGCGGAGGGGGAGGCGGGCCTGGCATCTTCCTCTCAGTTTACTCTATCTGCACTGGACGCCGCACCCTGGAGGACAAAGAGAGACAATTCACCTATTATAGCAAGATGTTTCAGCTTGTTTGGGATCCTCGGAGAGTCCCTGTCATGTTTCTCCTCAGTTCCT
Source organism: Protonibea diacanthus (assembly GCA_028641955.1). Lineage (NCBI taxonomy): Eukaryota > Metazoa > Chordata > Actinopteri > Sciaenidae > Protonibea > Protonibea diacanthus. The sequence goes on from CM053989.1 coordinate 2,219,430, forward strand.
CTTGTGCAAACGTCTGATTACGTCGCTGCGACTGACAAAACAATGAACTTCTGTCAAAGTCAATACATCTCTCCATAAAGAGCAGAGGTCCGAGCTGCTCATTTCACTTCCTTAAATGTGTCTTTGTGTTCAGTGTACAGAATATGTATCAGCTTTGGTGGTTGCAGCTCGCACCATGCAGGTTCAAGTGATGAACAAAGGCTTAAAGTTTCAGAAACTTCCTCCTCTTTCTCTCTGTGGCTTGATTTGTGGCTCTGAATTGAATTATTTGCATGCACAGAAACAAAAATGTTCGTCCAAGTTGATCATTTTTGTGGGATTTGCAGTGGAGAGTGTCACAATGAAGTGAATTCCTGCAGGAACAGACAGTACAGACATAATCTGAGCAGAAAAGATTTACAGGTAATAACTCCGATCAGCTGATCGTGAGCTTACAATAAATGTATCAAAACAGGAAGATGTGTATCAAGTTCCCTAAACCAGGACTTTAAAAACTCTCTGTATCTAGAGAAGGACAGATTTGTCACACAACACAACACACAGTCTATGATTGTTAAAGCTGCACACACCTGACATGTCTCTGAAACTGAACCAAGCTGAACCCAACAGCAGCTTTCTGATTGGGCTGGTTAGTCAGTTATTAATATTGATATATGATTTGACACCACAGCTGTTTGTGAAGCGAGAAAGGACGTGGAAAATCGTTATCATCGTGTGTTCTGTTATTTGCAGCTACTGTAACACAATCAGAGATAAGATAAGGGGGAAAAGTTCAGGGCTCTGACTTTGGTAAGATGCCAACACAGCTGTTCAAAAACATTGTACGTTACAAAAAATGTCAAATTAAATGGAAAGAGTGTTGATTTTATTGCAACCCCCTGGCTAATCGAAAAAAATCAGCAAAGGCGAGGATCATTGGCGGACCTGAAGCGGGCTGAATGACGCCTGGTTGCTCAAACAAACCAATCAAAGCGTCCTCGCTCTTAATCCTGCATAACTTTAAGCCTTAATATAATGTGAACAGGTGAGTTGTATATAAATTCACCCTCAGTACAGTTGTCATGAACGGGGAAATTAGCTATAGAGACCAAAACTGTTTTTTGTACCAGGCTGTAAACATGTTTATTTCTGCTGTGAAGTTTTTAACATGGGGACTTATGGAGACTGACTCACTTCTGGAGCCAGCCTCAAGTGGACGTTTAAGGAACTGCACTTCTCATTCACATTCACAGAAGTTGCTGCTTGGAGCCACCACACCGAGCTTCACAGCGGCTCTTTAGAAACCTTTAGGTGACGTCCCGGATACAACGTCCATGTTTTAGGCAGTCAATGTCACAAACAGACTTTTGTTTGATTTGAAAAAGTGTAAAATGTGAGATGATTTCATACATCAACATCGATTACAGTTAAAAATCTGCTTTTAAAACTTAATTTGCGCACAAGGTACACGCCATTACGGACACGAGAAGCAGCACTACTTCCCCATTTTTAACTGACACACAAGATATTTATGTACTTCTCTATCGGCCATTTAATAAAAGCGTTCAGATCGAAGGCATCAAAGAGAAACACGGTGGAAACGTGACTGCAACCGCCAAAGATGCACATCCTGTACACGGCGCATCAATGACGCCGCGCTTACTAGAAGAAACGACAGATTCAAGCCACTTTCCGATCATGCTAATACTCACAGCTCAGCCTCTCTCACACTCACACACACACACACACACACACACACATCAACCTCTAAGGGCCTCTTACTTCCTGTATGCTGCTGACAAACAGGAAGTCACCACGCGGCTCTGGCACCGCAGCCATCCGGTTGCCAGGATGATGATGATGATGATGATGATACCTCTACATCTCGGCTTCACATCGTTTTAACGTTATCCTCCTTCCTCCAGCTTCTCTTCTCTCGACGCCGCACACACACTTTTGTTAATTTTGTGTGTCTTCCTTCTTTTTTTTTGTCACTCTTTAGCCTCGTGTATCAAACGTGGTTTGGTTTGACGCTGTGTGATGCTAAAAAAAAAACGACTCCTGACTCAAAGACGACAAAGTTTCCACCGCTCACGCCGCGTTGCCTTCTTAAGTACTCGAGTAGAATACAGTTTAAACCAATACAAAACTATATATTAATATAAAAAAGAGAGCTTCAGCATGACAAAAACACAAATGTTTAACATTTGAGGTGACTTCAACCTTGTGACGTCTGAGATACGAATTGATATTCATGCCCAAACATTCACGCCTCTGTCAGGATAGACCTCATTCTGAAAATTCTGGACTTTTAATCCAAATTCACAGCTGGTTTATGTTGCTTCCTTTCCCCACACGAGCTTGTCAGCACTTGTGACAACACAGGATATAACCTGAAGCCACTGACAGTATAAAGGCTGGACGGCCTATGCATGACGTCACGTTCCTGAAACGACCCATTTTGAATCTTAAAATCTGTGACCATCGCCATCTCGGTACCAGGCTGTAAACATGTTTATTTCTGCTGTGAATTTGGACATTTGAACATGGGGACTTACGGAGAACTGCAGTCTTTGGTACTTCCGTAACTCTGCCGATCCCTTGAGCCCTGAATCCAACCGGGAACAAGTGTGTAACATCATGGTCATGATGCCGTTTTGGGCCACCAGAATTTGTTAACCTGCTCAGATTTGGTCATTTTTTTGGTTTATGAACTTCTACCATGAATAAGTTGGCAACTTTGGGCTGTTTTTACGATCTGAAGTCAGCACGTGGTGTTTTATTTTGAAAATTGAATTGCAAATGTCGTCTAGAACGGCTGCACATTAAGTGACATTAAGCCGTGATGACCTTCCTCTCGGATTCATCTATACTTGGGCTTATTGCAAATTAGCACATGTTCGCATGCTAAACTAAGATGCTAAACACTTCCAAACATGCTGCTATGGTGGTGTTAGAGATTGTACGATCATGGTTGTCAGACAGAAACTTTCTAGTGAAACTCACACTGATGACAATCAGTTTGAGTGTTACAAACGAACTCTGTGATGCTTTTGAGTGGAACAATCTCATCTCCATAACACGACCTGACGCCTAACCCGAATACACAAACTGACGGGTCAGTTAAATCATGTTACAAGTTACACCGAGCTGTCACTAATTTTTCAGTATAGACTTTGATTGACACGTCTCAAAATATCAAATATCATTTGATATTTTAATTTAATGTCGTTGAACCGCCTGAGAGTCATGGCGACTTGTTTTTTCTGTTTTTGCGTTGATTGTTATGTTACGCTGTTCTGGGCTACCATAGAAACACTTTGTTCCAACATGTCACGTAAAAACTGCAACGCTGTGCTCATTATCAAATCAAATCAAATCTTCTTTTTTTTTTTGCATAGCCCAAAAACACATTTTGCCTCAGAGGCCTTACAATCTGTACAGGGAGTGACACCCTCTGTCCTCACCCTCGGTTCGAGTGAGCCCACAAAAAACCCTCAGAAACCTCAGGAAGAGCCACAGAGGAGGGATCGCTCTCCCAGGACGGACAGACGTGCAATAGATGTTACGTGTACAGAACAAATCAACACAAACATATTGTACAGTTACAATGAATGATAAAATGATTACAGTAATGAGTGCAATAGCGGTGAGCAGCGATTATGTTTCATTACGAGTAAACCTTAACGTTAAATATCAAAATCTAACTTATGCCCGTTGTATTTGTGCACTTATAGAGACCAACAGCCCGACAGTGATCATGTCCTGATAATATAAAGAAAAATCTGCTGCTAACGACAAATCGCTGAGATAACAGCGAAGTCATGAAGCAGCCTCATGTTTTGGGCCTAATAAGAACAGGAAAACATCACTCACACTCAGCAAACTGGCTGCACGCACACGTGCATGTTTCCACCTCCAAACGTTAAAAAAAAAAAAACGCAAAAGAAACGTGCTGAATCTATAAACGTTAAGCAGACGGTGGTGAACTTACAGAGTCAGGCCGGTCATCAGCGGAGAGAGAGTCTGCTGGGGAATTAATACGGCAGATGCTTTCACACAGTTCTTCTATCAGGATATGGAGACGAAACACTCATTTCCTGCAAGCCGTGATGAAACAACGCTGACACAAGTGCGAGATGAAATCAGGCAGAAAGACGAAGAGGGAGAGGCAGGACAGGTGTGATGGAAAACCCCTCGCTGGGTTCAGAGGAGCTGACATTTGTCGTTTTAATCTTAAAAAACATAATTTCATTTAAAATGTTAACAGAGCTAGTGCACGACTCGCAGCTCTCACTGAATGCAGAGAGACTTCCGCCATAGGAAACAGGCCTGTGTGTTCAAATTTAAAATGCACACCACCACCACCACCACCCCTCTCTCTTTTTCACACAGCCTAATATTAGCTAGGCGTTCACAATGGCTCCTTTGACAGACTTGTAGAGAGTTGTAGTAGCAGAGATGAATCCAGCGAGCCAGTGAGAGAGAGAGAGGAGATATGAGGGTGTGGATGCTTTGAAGAGACGCCGCCGTCGACACACTCACATATGGTTCGGTTTACAGACGGCCATAAAAAGGTTTCTTCATCCTGCCGCTGAACCTCCTGAGCTCCTTGACCTCATTAGAGTTGCAGCAACATGGCAGCAACAATGTTAAAGCCTGTCCTCATCTCTCGTACTGCGGTAACTCTGAGGTAAAGGATTAGATCTTTGGAGCGAGCTGCGGTATCTCAGGGTCTTTTTTAAGATGGACCACCGGGTTGGTGCAGCTGTATCGGACCTGTCGTGGTTCAGACAGAGCTTATCCAGAAGACGAAAGCTCTCGATTTTTCAGTCCATCAATGCTCCGTCACCTCTAGTCCAATGAGATCGCGGATACCGAAATGAGCTTTCCGTGCCGGGTAACGAGAGAGTCACTGAGGTGGTTCGGACCTCCTCCTGGGCGCCTATCTTTGAAGGGGCTCAGGCAACTTCTGGAGGAAATACCGGGGGCAGATCCAGAACCCGCTGGAGGGACTATAGAGTCCATCTAGCTTGGGAACGCCTCGGGATCTCCCAGGAGGAGCTGGAATGTGTTTCTGGGTAGAAGGAATCTGGGGCGACCTGCTAAACCTGCTGCCACCATGAACCAACCCCAGATTTTTTATTAAAGTCTGTGTAAAGGCAATTTTGAAATTTCATTCTAAACACATTAAATATGTTGGAAAATAGTTGCTGAAAACACGTGAAAAGACTTTGAACGATGTTACTGAAATGTTCAAACACCATCGAAGGTTCAAACACCAGTTCTCAGGATTTTGTGGGCGGTCCTTAAAGGGTGGCTCGATGACACGCTGAGGCCACCCTGAGCAGAATGTGCTGAAGCCACGCCCACAGTCCTGGAGCTGAGAATTCATTTTTACCTGATTTTAACACCTAATTTCATAAAATTGTCGATATTTTTAATCATTAAAATTGGGCTGGATGGTTAATAACACTTTCTTCTTTGGTCTGATGAACTTAGAACACATATTTATTCTGACTTTATAAAATTAGGTGGATCTCTGTCTCTCTGCTCAGGGTGGCCTCAGCGTGTCATTGAGCTGCCCTTTAAGGACCGCCCACAAAATCCTGAAAACTGGTCAAAAACTGTTTGAACCTCTAACTTCACATTTCAGCAATATATTGTTTGTCTTTTCATGTTTTCAGCCACTATTTTCCAACATATTTGATGTGTTTTGAAAGAAATTTCAGAATTGCCTTTACACAGACTTTAAGGACAGTGAAATCATGCATTATACTGACTTCACCTGCTGCAGCGTGCAGCTGAACCAGCTGGTCTTAGATTAATGGAATATAAAATAATAAAACACCAGCTGGAGCTCGACTTTTAAAAACATGGTAGCTGACTTTGAGTCGTTTTTTCAGGCATGCGGTTCAAAGCTGAGCTGTGGTTTTCACAGTGGTGATGGTGCGAGGAGGTGGCTACATCATTAAGGGGGAACCTCCCATTCGCTTTTTCGACTCAACTCCGCCCAAGTTCTCACACACAAGTCCAACGCTATCCAGACAAATCAAACGCACCTCACTGGAGCTTATTTCGAATGCGAGAGCTCAGAGTTTTGAACGCGGCCCACGGTGGTAATAAATGTGTCAGCCATGCAGGAACAGTGCTGAGTGGCTAAGCTAACATCCTGTGGTGTGTTCACACACACACACCGATGTGGTTCTGTTGCTGCTGTTTTAGACTTCGACTCAGCAGTTTAATTTTACCTCCTGATTCTTCAAATAAAGAAATGATGTTGAAACATCTCGTGACCCACACGTGAAGGTAGTAAAGTGTGAATGATGTTGAAACATCTCGTGACCCACACGTGAAGGTAGTAAAGTGTGTGTGTGTTTTCTCTTTTAACACGCATGCTGTGTAACCTGACGTGATTCTAACGGGCTAGCACACATTAGTTAGATCACGTCATGCAGTTTTAACCACGTTTGCTGATTTTTTTATGGTTTTCCTCGATGGTATGAACCACTTCCTTCTTTACTTTGTGTCTTTGTTGATCTAAAGGTTTATTTTGAGTTTGCACGTCGCAGATTTTTGTTGTTTGACATTAAAAATATTGTGAGCTGCTGAATTAACACCAATAAAGCCAACGTATGTCTGTATATTGAACATCTCAGGCCCCCAAACCAAGCGGCAACCTCTGCACTGCAGTTCCTTAAACGTCCACTTGAGGCTGACTGCAGAAGTGAGTCAGTCTCCATAAGTCCCTATGTTGAAATGTCCAACTTCACAGCAGAAATAAAGCATGTTAACGTGATGAATCGGCACATCTTAGACAGGTATTTCTATTAATTTGAATGGACTGTCCACAAAAAAATAAACCAACCTGCTGCAGAGAAGTGAAGCCGGATGCAGCCTGACGTCACAATGCAACCACCAATCAGACAACCAGACCGGTCAAACCTCCACAGTCCGCCTGAAATCTAAACTCTGATACTCTTGCTGTTGTGTTTATTTCATGAAGCATGAGTCTGACACGAAGAAGTTTAATTTGATTTGTGTTCGATGGTTTTAGAGAGAGAAAGAGCCACAGAGAGTGAATGAGAGTGAGCGAGCGGTCGGTTATTTCCTGATTATTTCACAAACAAACACTCACACACCACTAGCAGCATCTGATCCTGTCTGAATGTAGTCTTAGTCTCAGATGACCTGCGAGGCCAAAGTAACACCAATAAAACCGTCTATAGACGTCTGTATCGTGTACGTCTCAGCTCTCAAATCAACGGCAATAAAACATAGCACGCTTATTGAGCTTCAGGACACGGAGCTGCTCTCATACACGGCATGCATCGACAGATTATCGATAAAACCACCTTGTATCTCAAAGCAGGTGCGCTTTGTCTAATCTGAGTGAAGAAACTACACGTTCGAAATGAAACTTTTATCTGCAGCTGCAGCTTTGTCCTCTGATAACCTGCACGAGCATATCAAAGAGATAATTGCTTTTTTCGAGGCATGTTTCAGGTCCAACATGTCACGTTTTCTCGTCAGCGTAACACAAAAGGTACTTACTCAATCTGAGTCCATAGAAGAAGGAGCAGCGCGTTGAGAAGACAGTAGAAGAAGCACCTCAGTTCATTCCTCATGAAAGTGCAAAATGTGAAGAGCAGCCACATGCAGCTGAAACCACAAAGAAAAGAGGAACATCAGCGACGTTTAAACGCCTTTAAAAAAAACTCTGCGCCCGGCTCAAGTTCTTGATTCCTCTTCCTCTAAACACACACACACACATCAACACACACACACTTATATATAAGCTACTTCCCCTTTTCAGTTCCCCACCTGAAGGACGGACAGACCGTAAAATATAAAACTAGAGAGTGACGGCACATACACATATCGGCTGTTTAATGTGTGAAGTGTGCAGTTCCTTAAACGTCCACTTGAGGCTGGCTCCAGAAGTGAGTCAGTCTCCATAAGTCCCCATGTTCAAATGTCTTCACAGCAGAAATAAACATGTTTACAGCCTGGTACAAAAAACAGTTTTGGTCTCTATAGCTAATTTCCCCGTTCATGACAACTGTACTGAGGGTGAATTTATATACAACTCACCTGTTCACATTATATTAAGGCTTAAAGTTATGCAGGATTAAGAGCGTGGACGCTTTGATTGACAGGTGGCTTATTTGAGCAACCAGGCTTCATTCGACCTGACTTAGGTCCACCAATGATGTACATCTTTGCAGATATTTAGAGTAGACAGGAGGTGGAAGAATCAGTACAACCAACACAGTTTATACCGTCAATGAAGCTGAGCTGTGTCTCAACAGAGAGACTGAGCCGATGTCAATTTTCAAACTGCCAGTTGTAAAAACAGCAACAAATATATATTGTATGGAAAACATGGAAAAATCTCTGCTGCTAAACGGGACAGACATCGTACACAGTCAAACGTTATTATTACATGTAAGCATGTGAAATTTATGATCTGTGGTCGTCATCTAATGAGAATCAGACCAGTCAGTAGTTCAGTTTTGGACTCATTAACGTGTGCGGCTTCAGATTAATCAGCATGTTTCACACATCAGGCGACCACAGTGAGACAATCGATCGTCTGATCGAGGTCGGTGACGTCGATCGCTGACAGATTACACGCCGAGCTTCCTCTGAGGAAAGAGAGGACAGTTTGTCATCGTCAGAGGACGGCACTGAGAAAAGTTTGACTGTGAGAAACTCAAACGATGACGAGGAGGACGAGGAGACGAAGTGTGGACGGACTGAAGGGAGACTTTGTTCGTTTGGTGTTTCATTTCGTTGGACGTCCTTCAGCCTGTTTCGCTGAATTGATCCCAGCCGTTGAAGCAGCAGCCACTTCCTGCGCTCTCAGTGTCACACTTCCTGCCTCGCAACACAGTCGGGGGCGTTCTGCCAACCCACCATCGGCCTCACTTCAATGCTCTCTCTCCTCCTCCTTCCTCGTCTCCTCTTTCCAGCAGCAGAGCTGAGTCCGACACCTCGGCCTCTCTCTCTCTCACAGCTGGTTTTCTTTAGCGGCCTCTGAGCTTCACGTGAAGCTGCAAACGCTCTCTCAGACGTTTGAAGGTGGAAGTGACGGAGAACGAAACAGCCCAGATATCGTTTCTGCTTTGCTTTATTAATAAAAGTGTCGTCATTGTCTGCGACTTTCAGCTGAACTCTGATTTATCTTTATACTTTGCGCATGATGTCTCAGATCCGCTCATCGCATTACGTCAGAGTTTTGTTGGCTGCTGAAGCAGCAGCTCTCGGAGCAACGACAGTAAACATGTTCCGACTTTGTTTATTCCATGAAGCAGCTTCTAAGAAACAGCCACGACGACGTTTAACTTGTGTTCGACGATTTGAGAGAGCGAGCGGTGGTTGAGTGACACAGACAGTGAATGAGAGTGAGTGAGCGCCGTCGTCGATAAGGTCGGTTAATCAGAGAAGTAAAAACTTATTAAAAGAGGTCGAAAAAAAAAACATAAAATTATTTTTTTTACACTTTGTTCTTTGGGGAAAAAAATAAGATATCCAACATGTTCGTTACCCACCGGGCACGACACTGTGACATTACAGGACCAGCAGAGTTTCAGAAGCGTTTTGTCGCCCAGACTTTGTTAACTTGCTCAGATTTGATGTGCCGTACATGGACTGTACTTCATTCACACACTGATGGTGCAAACTTCTGATCTGATTATCTGACGACCCGCTCTGGCGTTAAAACTGTGTGTGCGTCCCGTCGGCTCAATCTGCATCCATCGAGCAAAGTGTCGCTTCTTAAAGGTGCTGCAGCCACCGACGGCGTGAAGAATGGACGGCGTATTATCCATGATGTCACCCACAGGATCATCAGTGGAGCTGACAGCGTCCACGCTCTTAATTCTGCATAATTTTAAGCCTAAATATAATTTGAACGAGGACAAAGGTCAATCTGAATCATGACTGCAGAACAACACTATCATCAGTGCAGCTTGTGTAGCATCAAACACATCCTGTGAGGCAACAACACAGGCGGTCGCTGTCCTGTATGTCACGGTCACATGAACATTAGTGCAGCTCGCCTGCAGGCGAGTCAGTCACACATCACGCCATACATGACTCATTTCACGGAGGCCGAGCTGAGATGCCACAGAAATGTCACTCAGGCGCTTCGACTGTGTGAAAAATAACTCAAACACACGACAGAGTTTCAGTCAAACCAAGACGACACACACACACACACACACACACTAATTTAACCGTCTGCATTGAAGAGTCGCTGCTGTGCTTCACAAAATGAATAAAATATCAAGTCAGACATCAAAGATGTCAATTTTAAAGAAACACTGAAACTTTTCAACTGTTAAATAACTTTTAAATCATCTGTCATACGTACACTGTGTTTACGCTCTGGGACGGGCCAAGTGTAGCTGCTGTTAGCTAGTGTTAGTCCAGTTTGTTAGCTGCTGCCAGATAATGTTAGCTAACATGGCTTTTAGCTTCTTGAACATTGACAGCTAACCACTGTCAGTGCTAACAAATGGCTGTTAACTGCTTTAAAAATGATAACTAACCACTTTCAATGCTAATACATGTCTAGTAGGTGCTTGAACAATAATAGATAACTAGCGTTGATGCTAATATGTTGCTACTAGCTTCTTGAACATTGACAGCTAACCACTGTCAATGCTAACAAGTGGCTGTTTGCTGCTTGAACAGTGTTAGCTAATAAAGTTATTTAGCTACTTGTGTTGATGCTAACATGTGGCTGGTAGCTGCTCTTCAGAAGTGGTGCCAAACATCTGGCTCCAGCTCCAGCACGCGTTCGTAGCAGAATGTAGCTGAGCTGAATATGTATCCTGTTTGTCCAGTTTAATAAATGTTGGCCTGTCTCTCTGTTTGTACGACTGTGAGTCGACCTTCTCGAGCTCTTTGAGAGGAATTAGACTAAATACTGAGGAAGCCATCAGCTGACACGTGGTCTGCATGTGTTTCTGAATATTTTGGACCAGGCTGGTTCCTGTGCTGGCCGTCACCCAGCAGCAGCAGCAGCAGCAGCTCTGTTCATCGGTTTAAGAGTGTTTGAGGTCACCACAGCAGTTTCCGCCTGTGTGTTTACGTGCTCGCGTCGCCTCTGGTCGTGCTCTCATTCACAGGCTTTGTCACCAAACTAGTTTTATCTCATCGTAGCTCCGAGTTCTCTGCATTCCTCGTGAACAAAGTGGGACAAACCCGAGGGGCCGGGTGAAGCTCGTCGTTTCCTACAGAGGAATTGCAACACTGTCGAGCATGTTGTGCAGTCAGGAGGATGGCGTGTGCATTTGTTTAGCTTGTGTCGGTCATAGTGATGCTCCGTGTTTCCTGTGTGAAGCATGTGATCGCTGTCCGTCCACACATGACTGTGTGGCTCAGTCATAAAAATGCTACTATTGTTAGATTTTATTGAATCTGGAGACCTCCGAATCATTCCCATCTTTAGCTCAGAGTAAGTTTCAGAATCATCACAGAGACTCGAGTAAGACGAAGTGAAATCAACACAAAGGCCTTTAAATTGAAGCATCGGGGCGTCAGTGTCTCGTCCCGGTTCCTCCTGTCTTACACGTCAAAGTGACCTTAAAGCGAGACCTTGAACCTCAAACATGCTCCTGCAGAGCAGCGATAAAAATCTGCACGTTAAAGAGGCTCAGCGAGGATTAACGGTCCAAACAAGCTCTGTGTTCATAAATCTGTTTAATCGAAGAAACAAATTTGCGCTCTGATCCAGAAACAAACTGAACTGAAACAGCTCACACCAATGTCAACACAGTTACACCTCTCAGAGTCAACACTCACTTTATGACACACTCACTGCCAACCTGTGTAAATCAGAGACTGATCACACATGTTCAGTCTTATTTACAGCAACACTATTAAGCTGTGAAAGTGTTCCTAATAAAGTGGCCACTGCAGCTACACTAACACACATGCACTTCACTGACTGAGCCGCTGTGAAGCTCAGTGTGGAAGCTCTGAAGACTTCCATGGCACAAAATACAGAACATGCAACTAAATGCAAGAGCACTGCTCCAGGTTAGCACCACAGACTGATGAACGGGGAAATTAGCTATAGAGACCAAAACTGTTTTTTGTACCAGGCTGTAAACATGTTTATTTCTGCTGTGAAGTTGGACATTTGAACATGGGGACTTATGGAGACTGACTCACTTCTGGAGCCAGCCTCAAGTGGACGTTTGAGGAACTGCAGGTTGCCCTCTCTAGGTCATAATAAATCTGGATTCCTTCATTCAAAACAAGCAGCTCTGTATAAACTAAATGTTTACAGAAGCAGCCAAACAGGTTGGGAACACACACACACAGAAGAATGTGTGTGTGTGTGTGTGTGTGTCCCTACGGAGCTCTTTCAAAATAAAAGCCAAATATGTGGAAAAACACTGCAGCGCTACATGTGACGAGCTCCATCCGCACACTGCTCATCATCTGCGGCTGGATAAAGGACAAACCTCCGGCCCCCGCAGCCTCTCCCTGTCTGTAGCCGACTATGTGCTCTCTTTGGCGGGTGAAGTAAACACTTTGTGTCGGAATCAGTCCCATCTGCTCTCCCCGCAAGATGACAACTTCTTTTGGACTCGTTAAACCGAGCCCACGGTTTCCGCTTCACACTCACACACACACACACACACACACTCATACACACGCATTAAACTTGGTCCAAACTTTAAATAACGTTATTTAACTCACCTCTGGACGTATGGGGCGCCGTGCACGGTGTGTTAATCTACCATCGACCGTCACCGTCAGCGTGCGGAGGTTCGGCGCAGAGGACTGTCTGTCTGTCGGTCTGTCTGTCTGCGACTGGCAGCCAGGCGAGCTCAACTGGCCTCACCCAGAGCCGTATACACGGCGAGGCTGAGCGAAGTCATACTGACACCATGAGTCAGAAAAATGAGACCACGAACAAGAAACTCACTGAAATCACCAGCTATGAGTCAGTTAGCATTAGTGCTAAGTTATTTAACAGTTAATGTTAGCAGTTAGCTCGCTAAACAATAGCTAGCCCGCTAAATTTTGTATAAAACATAAATGTTTTATACGAAACGCTCAGTAAAATGTCATTTAATTTAAAAGGAGATAAATTAAGACATAATATTAGCTAAGATGTATCATTTAGTCCAAACAAACTCAAACTAATTTCATATCTTTAGCTTTTTGTTACAGTTTTATGTGAAGTTAGCTACTATTAGCTAGCAACTGTTTAGCTAACGACGACAAGTGTTAGCATTCACTATTACTATCGTTGCTCTGGCTTTGTCGTTGCTCTGGTTGCTCTTCATCCACCGGTGACCTCTGTTTTTTTGCGTTGCTCGTGTTGCTCTTCATCCTTCAGTGACCTCTGGTTTTAGCTGTTGCTCTGGTTGCCTCTCATCCTCTACTAACCTCTGGTTTTTGGCATTGCTCTGGTTGCTCTTCATCCTCTGGTGACCTCTGGTTTTAGCTGTTGCTCTGGTTGTTCTGGTTGCCCCTCATCCTTTGCTGACCTCTACTTTTAGTTGTTGCTCTGGTTGCCCTGGTTGCCCCTCATCCTCTGGTGACCTCTGGTTTTAGCTGTTGCTCTGTTTGTTCTGGTTGCCCCTCATCCTCTGCTGACCTCTGGTTTTAGCTGATGCTCTGGTTGTTCTGGTTGCCTCTCATCCTCTGCTGACCTCTGGTTTTAGCTGCTGCTCTGGTTGCCTCTCATCCTTTGCTGACCTCTGGTTTTAGCTGTTGCTCTGGTTCTTCTGGTTGCCCCTCATCCTCTGATGACCTCTGGTTTTAGCTGATGCTCTGGTTGCCCCTGATCCTCTGGTGACCTCTGGTTTTCGTTGACTAAACTCTGTGTATATACGGCTCTGGCTCCTGCTAATGCAGCTGTGCCGGCTGGCTCTGTTATCCGGGTTTCAGCAGTGATGCAATGTTTCCAGATGTGGAACAAGAGGCGAAAAAAAAACTTATTAGTCTGAGCCCGAGTAACAACAACTGCTCCCCCTAATAAATATATACATAACTATATAAATAATGTGTTTAATTGTTTTATATTTTAATATTATTTTATAATAAAACTTTTATTTGATGTCAGTGCTCATCAGATTATTTGCTTCAGTCAATGTTTGTTGAGTTTATCAAACTTTATGATTTACTTTGTTATTTGTTTGTTACACTGCACCATCTATCTGAGTAAACTGTGTTTAGGTGGAGTAACTGTTAATCATCAGTGTGTGCAGCTGAGTGTGTACGGACGGAGTGACAGCGCCTCCTGCTGGACAAAACAACCAACTTCAGTCACATGTGCAGTTCAACATGTTTATCAGAGGCTGATGGAAACGACGGTTTGTGTTTATTCAGGATTTAATTTGATTATTACAGATTTGTTTTGTTTATTTAAGGATCAGCTGCAGCTCAATAGATTTTCTTTTGAATATTGGATTTATAGTTCAGATCACAGGTTCTCAAACTACGGTTCATGTACCACTGGAGGTCCACAAAGTAATTATACTTAAAACCATTTGAATAAAATAAACTGCGATTGCAGGAATGTCATTTAAAATGTGTTGACGTCATCCTGACACATCGTGTGGATCGTGACAACAAAAAGAAAAACACACATATCTTCATCTCATGTCATTTATTCAATCTGATATAAAATGTCAAAAACATAAATTATTATTCATCATTTACATGGTTGCAGGATTACTGTATCACACTCTGTGTAACAGATTTAAGTACAGTGAACGACCCAGACGTTCACTGCTGCATTATGGGTAACGAGAAGAGAGTTTCACCGTGATCTCTGACCCACGATGAGTCGAACGTGATTGGCTGATCAGGTGCTCCTGGTTGTCAGGCATTGGTTGACGACCTCGAGCAGCGACGAGTTCTCCAGAGCTGCCGCCACTCTCTCTTTGTCTGCCAGCTGTTTGTTCACTGCACACACACACACACGTAAAATCAGAACACACACAGCAGTAACAGCACTATGAATGCTGGGAAATATGATCAGATGTTTTTCTACCTGCGTCCTCTGAGGCATGAGTCCCAGGAGTGATGCTGACATCGATCTGAGGAGAAACAGAAATGTTACATCTGTGTGACGCTCACACACACACACACACACACACACACACACACACACACACATACTTTGAACCTCTCCGGCAGGGAGCGCAGCAGCTTGACTTTGATTGACAGGCCGATGAGCGTCGCCATGCTGCAGTGAGGGATGGTGGGAGTGAACTCGATGCCCACGGTGCTCTCTGCGTCGTTAACCTGAGAGAGAGAAATGACCACGTGAACCGAGTGTGACTTTTAAACTAAACCACCGCGTGTTCTCCTCTTTAACATCGTCCGTCATGTCAGATCACAAGCTGTACAGGACATGGATGAGCGAGTCCTGAAGGAGTCAGACCTCCTCCATGAGGAGAACACATGACCCACCCTGACTCGGACTTGTTCCACGACGTTGAGTTCCTCCAGAGACAGAGGGTGCTCCGGGTCGTTGATGGATCTGATCAGATGTAGCTCCAGTTAAGAAAACAACAGAAGAAGAAGAAGACACACTCTGATGCAGTCAGGTTTTAGTTATGGGAGGTTAAATGTGATCCCAGCACCGCCTAAATGTCTCATTAACCACCAGACCATCAACTCATGATCCAACAGGACTGCTGCTGCTGAACCAGGACAGATACTCCCTACATGTAACTTTACTCTCAGCATTTTAAATATCGCAGTATGTCCAACCTACGTCCCAGCATAAGACAAATAAACCCAAAAACTCACGGGCATCAAACGTCAAACGAATGAAAAACTGTGGACACCGACCAGCCGACTTCATGTGATTCAGGTTTTCGACAGTCTGCAGGGACATCACGGAGACTACGTCCAGGTTTTAGACAGTCTGCAGGGACATCACAGAGACTACGTCCAGGTTTTCGACAGTCTGCAGGGACATCACAGAGACTACGTCCAGGTTTTCGACAGTCTGTGGGGACATCACAGAGACTACGTCCAGGTTTAATGAAGTCTATGACACCCGACTGACGCTGGCACACGTCGTACTTTTTATTTACCATCCTCTGGATGACTACACCGTTTAATATCTCAGCCATGATTACATATTCTATGAACTTTCACACATTACCTCCTGCACAAACTGTGACAACTCTTTTAATCTTAAAAAACAAACAAACAAAATAAAACAAAAAACGACTGAATACCCCTCACCTCTCCCTGTAGGTTCAAGAATTCAAGGAGAAACTACAGGCCCACTCCACTCACAACCATGTTCTCAGATGCAGCCATCAGTTTTAAATACTGTTAATAATCAAAGTGAAGCTCTGAGGCATTACACTTGTTATACATATACACTAACCAAAAAACTCATTATTGAGAATCATGATGAAGTTTCAGTCCAGAAATGACGACACAGCTCCGTGATGTCACAGTTACATAAACATAATTACACACTAACAAACATATTTAATGTCAAAACACACTGCACCTTCAAAAACATTACATTACACATTTATGTTCATATTTTTTAGTACTTAATTTGATTTTTTAATGTTACTTAATGTTTTTTTATGCAATAAAAACATTTAAAAATGCTGCATTTTTATAGCCTGAAACTAACGTTAAATTAACTTAAATCTAACGTTTCCGTTGTCTGTACTTAACCGTTAAACGTCGTTAACGCCGCCTGTGAGCTGATGTAACAGCTTGTCACGTTATAAAACCGTCATATTTAAGCCCGGACTGTCGTTTAAACCCAGTTTTAAGGAGCACGCGTGTTATTTATGAAGTCTGCAGACAGTCTGAAGTTTAAAAATCCACCTTTAGCAGAAGCTACAAACACAAACAGGATATCGAAGATCTCTCGGTCGTCGATCGGGTCGTGGACGTCTTCGTCTTCGTCCGTCGCCGTCAGCAGTCTCTCCCCGGACCGCTGGAAGATGACCGGGTTCGCGTTCTCCAGGTGGGTTCCTCCAGACATGTTCACGCTTTTATTTCAGTCCACAGAGAATCTCTAACCGGGAACAAGACGACTGCGCTGCCGCTGCTGCTGTTGCTGCTGCTGCTGCTAACATCCAGACAGCTCCGGTAACGACGGGAAGCGAGAGAGTCCAAACACTCTTAAAGGGACAGTAACCAGTTAATGTTGTAACGTTGACGCAGCTTGTTGTAGCTATGTAACTTTGGGCTGTACGTTTGAGAAGTACACAACGCTTTACGGCACTAAGTCACACACCACCAACTATTTCACTGATTTTGGTGAAACTGGATCATATTTTATGGAGAAAATGTTTTCTGGTTTTCCCTCTGATGTCCTCCGGCTGCTCCGCCTCAACTCTCTGTGATTTACAGAGTTTATGATGGACAGTGAAATAAACTGCTGACAGCTGTAGCTGCTGTTAGCTGCTGTTAGCTCATGTTAGCTCAGTCTGTTAGCTGGGCTGCCCGGACGAAGAAGAAGAAGAAGAAGAAGAAGAGGAGGAGGAGGTTTACAGGCACAAGTGGACAATGTAATCAGGCTCAACAGCCTTTTTGGACATAATGATAGAATTGCAAAATACCAATTTCTACACAAAAACTGCTCACAATACAAACAAAAGACAATTATCGTGTCATTTTACTTATTACCAGTCAAGTTTTTTGAGCTGTAGTTTGAAACATGCTTTTTTCTTTAACTTTCATCTTTGTCTTGACGTCCTGTGTGTGTTTTGAGGTGAAATGTGTCTTTACTGGCTGCTTGTGACTCACCGTTCTGCCCTATAGATGGCAGAATCTGCCCATTTTAACCATCGACAGTGACACCACTTTATAGTCTGCCATACAGGATGCTGACAACTAAAAAAGAAATCTATTTCTCTGGGAATTAAACATGATGCTGGGATTTTCTGTCCATATTCAAAACTAAATTAGTGTCCATATCTGTTCTGGACAATAATTTACCTTAATGTTCAGGCAGAAGAAGTCAGCAGATCAGTAAGAAATACTCATTATGTAGAGAAATTTGATGTCTTTTAAGAAGTCTTGTGTCACTTCATCTTTAAATTAAAGCTGTCAAAAGTACATTATTTTCCTCTGAGACGTCGTGGAATTGTAGAATAAAGTTGTATAAAATTACTAAAGTACTTGAGTAAATGTTTGTGTTACAGTAAGGTGTTACTACTACATTTACAATCCCCAGCAGAGTCTGTGGCCACTTCCCAAAGAGACAGAACGTTAACGAGCTGCTTAAGTCAACGGACGTGCAGGAGACCGATCGATACGGAAATCTTCATTTCAACACGTTCAACACCTTTTGAAAAAAAAATGTGCATACAATATAATGAGGCTGCTGACACCGACATGACACGTAATGTGTGATAGAACTGTCATGCAGAAGGGCAACAGCAGATGAAAAGGGCAAAATGTCTTCCTAATTGTGCCAATTTGGACTAACCAATAGATTTCTCATGTCCATGTTGTGGTAGTGTTGGAGAGGAGGTCCTCTCTGAAGAGCTGGAGGTCTTCAGGATGTTTAGGAACTGGTAGGATGTTCCACCAACGGGGAACAACAGACGAGAAAAGTCTGGATCGTCCTGGGTGTACGGGTGGCAGAGCCAGGAGGAGGTAACATGTCTGTATGAGGACGTTCAAGTAGGTTGGTAGAGAACCGGAGACTGGGCTGCTACAGGTAGCCAGTGGAGTCCGATGAGCAACCTTTTGGGTTGATTTGAGACCAGGCGCGCCGCCACGTTCTGGATCATCTGTGGGTGAAGAGTGTGTAGCCATTCTCGACTCTCTCCTCCTGATAATCTCATCTCTACAGGGATTATCACCAGAGACACAGGTGACCACATCCAGCAGAATCTTTTATTTGACAAAGACAAAAAAAAGCAGAGAAGAGATCAATAAAAAATCAAAACCACATCACACACATCTTTGAAATCTAATTCTTCGAGGCCGTCATTTCTATTTATCTTGTCTTATCTTCTACTTATCTTATCTTTGGACTTCATCTTTAGAAACTGTCCTGCAGCTGTAGTGCAGTATGTGTGTGTGTGTGTTTAGATGATTAATTCTGGTTTGTTCAAAGTGTTTCAGCACACAGTGGGTCCAATAATTATATAGAACCAGATCTTAATCATCAACCAACACTGCTGCTGACGGACACAGAGAGAACACCTGATGCACACGCTGTATAATGAGACTGTGGTGCTGCAGACAAGTAGTACAGGAGTAATATACAGTAAACAGCATGCAGAAATGATATTTTCCTAGCTGTGATAATCAACATATTTATGATTTATTCACAAAGATCAGGCTGGCTGAGTTCTAATTGTTCCAGTATATAAAGGAACAATATGTCAGATAAAAAGACCATGCTATGTCATCAGAGATGAAGGAACCATGCCCAACAACTTCTGACTACAGTCAGTATGTTTGATGTCTGATCCCGCACATGGCTCATGTCAACACTCCGGGTTGCCAGATATGATTCTACGTGACCTTAAAAGCTCCACGAGCAGAAACACGTGCAAGTATCGTAAAAGGATTATAAAAGATTAAGACATTTTCAAATTCCAGCGGTCGCTGCAGTGATACACGGCCGTTCTAGCCACTGTTTCAAACACCACTGGCTCCGCCACGGTCCGGTTCAGGAGCTCATGAACCAGGAAAATGACCAAATCTGAGTAAGTAAACAAAGTCTGTAGGGATAAACGCTTCTGAAACGCTCCTGGTGGGGTTTGATGTTGCATGCAGGATGGACCAAAACAGCGTCACATCTGTAACGTGACAGAGACGAGCCCGGTGGGGTGTTGGAGTAAGACACTAACTACAACAACGCAAAGTCACGTCACCTAATCGTCATCAATAAACAACGAGACCTTCTCGGCTCTTACTGCCCGAGACGGTAGCTGCTGGGAAGTATCCGCACTGTCAGTCCGCATGGAAGACTGACCGGGTCACGGCAACTTTAAGCTCAAAATCTGTGGAATCTGGGGAGGAGACTCTCCGGTATTTACCGCTAGATGTCACTGTAACAAGCAAAGTTACGTATTATTCCTTTAATATAAGGAGCAAATATTTCAAACAGAAACTATGTGACAAACCTGCAGCCAGTTGGCTGTGTAATAATTAATGAAGTCAGATATTTCTCACTGGCAGGTTTAGATCGTTTAAGATTTGCTACCTGGTGTATAATTAAGCCCACAGAGACACACACAGCCTTTTATACTATACAGCTTGTGGCTGGTGGAGCAGTACACAGCATGTATTATACACGCTGTGTTTTGTTGGAGGGTTTGCTGCTCCACAGAGAGCTCCTTTGTTTTCTCAGAAAATGAGATGCTCTCCATCATTTATGATTTACTGAATTAAATATACAACCAACCAAGGTCAAAGTTAAACCGATGGATATGAAACAGAAACTTTTTTTTTGTTTACAAAGCGAGGAATCCGAGTGTTGACACTGAAGTTTAGAGTGTGTTGAATATAAAGCAGCGTGGTGTGTGTTCATGCCTCCAGGAAGAGCCGTCGTCCGTCGCTGAATTAAACATGCATATTTAACTGGACGGTCGGGTGACAGAGCGTCGAACAAACTCAAACAGGATCCTTCACTGTATGTCGTGCTCCTCGCTCTGACATCAGGTCACACGCTTCAGTCTCAAAGAGGAACGTGTTAAAATATTCATACATTTCTGACGCAACCTTCAGTCAATAAAGACAACATATTGTTGCAGTTGAAAATCTAATAATTGCAGCATACCAGAAACCTTTGTGTTATATTTGAGACACTGTTTCATGTTAAAGCAACTTTTCTCTCATAAACTAACAGATTTTGACTCCTGTGGATCCACACTGACCTGTGATCAGGTGAGCGGTGTCTCTGTCATTCGTACGTCTGTTCTCACACTGTGTAACTTTGGGCTCCGGGTCGGGAGAAGTACATAACGCTTTACGGCACTAAGTCACACACCACCAACTATTTCACTGATTTTGGTGAAACTGGATCATATTTTATGGAGAAAATGTTTTCTGGTTTTCCCTCTGATGTCCTCCGGCTGCTCCGCCTCAACTCTCTGTGATTTACAGAGTTTATGATGGACAGTGAAGTAAACTGCTGACAGCTGTAGCTGCTGTTAGCTCAGTTTGTTAGACTGTAAGCTCAGAGCACCAGGAGTGTGTTAGTGCTGTGGGCTGGTGATTTGTGCCAGAGGAGGAACTGGACAACTGGGCTCAGCAGCTTCTATGGACATAATGGCAGAGGAGAGTGTGAAGAGGACGTTACTAGTAGTCATGGTTACCACAGTGTGATTACACCAATGGTGGACGGTGTTAATTTGCCTCTTGATATGGCCTCATGTGACCCTGATTTAAGTGTAATGTTCTGTTGCTTTGCCTAAAGAAACAAATAAAACTATTATACTAAATTATATATGTTTGAAGCTGTTGTGGAAGCTTTAAATGCATCATTTGTAATGTTTGTTATTGCCTTTATTTGAAGTGAAGCTGAGCAGACACAGCTGTGGGTGCGCAACATGATCTGGTTTCAAGTTGACTAACCTCAGGCGTATTTTCTCCAAAGAAATAACCAACCGAATAAATATTTAGAACCACTGATTGCCTTAAAATCTAGTAAAATTGTAGCCACATCTCCAGCATTTTGAGTGCCTCATTTAATTTCATCCAGCGTTCTTCACAGCGCTCTGCAGTGGGATGGGCTTTCCTCCCAGAGCGGGCGTTAATTAATAATGTCATTATTTTTCTTCAGGAGAAGAGCAGCAGAGTCTGCAGAGACAAACAGAGAGGAAGACGTGAAAACAGCTTATTCATTTAGGCACTTGTCATCTCTCGTAATAGTCGAGTGTCGACGTTGCTCGCTCCTCCGGAGAGAGTTCAGTCACGCGATGATGATGGACATCAAAGTTTGGACAGGGAGTCAGATTTAGTCCAGTATGTTACATTCCCTGGATCTGTTTTAGTTATTATATTACCTTTATGAACCTTCAAACAGTGACCTGGCTCTCAGGAGCCTACAGGTTTCTGAAGAGATGTTCCGAAGTTCAAAATCTGTGGATCTAGCCGCCGCCATCTTTGTAGTCCTGCCTCTTCCATCTCCCAGCTAATCTAAAAATCGTCAAAGACGTGTATCATTGGCTGAATGACGCCTGGTTGCTCAAACAAGCCACCTGTAACGACACCCACCTGTCAATCAAAGTGCCCATGCTCTTAATCCTGCATAACTTTAAGCCTTAATATAATTTGAAAATGTAAGTCCCTTGGCTGTGTCTGTCCTGTTTGGAGTGCACATATCCTCTCCTGGTACTCATCCCACAGTCCAAACACATGCAGGTTTATAGGTTGATTGGTGACTCTAATGGAGTGTGTCAGCCCTGTGATGAACTGGCAGCTTGTCAGGGTGTACTCCGCCTCTTGGCCAATGTCAGCTGGGATCTGATGAGGATAAGCGGTTATGGAAGATGGATGGGTGAATATTTTACCGTTAGAGGGCACTTCTACTTTGTGAGTCCACTAGTGTCCTTTAGCCTTTAATCTTGCAAGACCTTTCCTTGTAAGGAAGTATTCTTATTGTTTGGTATTTTACATGACAGAGTTTGAGTTCATTCACAGCCACCTCACCACTTCTTCTCTCAAGTGAATGGGAGAATGAATGAGCTGTGTGGTGTGTGTTTGTGTGTGTGATTGATGGATGATGTTGCCAGTGCTGGAGAGCAGAGAGCTGTGGAAATAAACGATTACATGTTACTATCAGGGAGCTGTCATGTTGCTTGCCCCTTCGTGAAGGCTCATTTCCCCTCAGAGTCATCCAGGAGCCGATGAATAGCCAGAGAACAGTGCTCTCCAGACAGGAAGTCATATGTGAGAGAGAGAGAGCTGTGACTGCCATTAAATACACCGAGAGTGAAGCTGTGAGGAGAGAGAGCAACGGTCAGGTGAAAGACCTGCATCTACAGCCCACATGTGTGGGTTAGTGTCAGGTTTAACACTCCCTTCAGGGAGGAAGAGTCAGGCCCTGACAGACTGTAACATCAGTTTTATAGAGTTTCTGATCTTTAAGGTGGAGCAAGTAGAGACTTTCAAATTCTAAACTGCAGTTTTGGTCTCTATAGCTAATTTCCCCGTTCATGACAACTGTACTGAGGGTGAATTTATATACAACTCACCTGTTCACATTATATTAAGGCTTAAAGCTGACAGATTGACAGGTTGATTGACAGGTAAGTGGCTTTTTTGAGCAACCAGGAGTTCAGCCTGCCTCAGGTCCATTGATGATCCACATATTTTCTGATTTCTACTAAATGCTCTTGCATTTAGTTGCATGTTCTGTATTTTGTACCATGAAAATCTTCAGAAACCTCTGGGTGACGTCACGGATACGACGTCCATTCTTTATACTGTCAGTTGGGGGGAAGCAACAAGAATAAACACTGAACTGAGGAACAAATACAGAACATATCATGACCTGAGAAAGGAAACTAAAGAACACAGACGACACAAGCAAGAACTAATCAGGGACAGGTTAAAACTGGGAAACACAACAAAGGCAGGAAGCAAAGTAACACATGACACCAGGAGAAACAGGAAACACTTGACTATAAACTCAATATCATGATTATTTACACAAACACGTGGAAATGGGGTTGTACAAAACATCTCTACAGCTCCATGAACAACAGCCAGAGGACTATTAATATTAGAGCAGGAGTTAAACATGCTCACAGTGTAAGCTCTCCTTAAATTCCTCCAGAAAACACCAGAGTTGCTCAGTAGGTCACACTGTACCCTGTAAAAACAGGACAAATATCTATTATGTTGCCATAATCTAAAACGTTATTTTGAAAGACGCTATAATTCAACAAAAATATGACAAATAGTGGCTTTAAAGTCTGAATGTTTGCTGGAATGATCGGGGTTTGAACAATTCACCACTGTTTCAGGGGCCTTTTTAAGAGGTTTTACGATATAAAACTAAAGTAAAACACCCTGCAGAGAGAAATCAAAAGTCAAGCCAAAGAAAAATGTAACTGCAGAAAGAATGAGAGACATCAAAAAGCATCTTTTTGCAGTCTTCCAACAGGCAGATTTTTTCTGTCTTGCGAATCCTACGCACAAAGAGCAGTCGAAATGTTTAGCAGTCAATCTGAGAAAAACACAAGGGTACAAAGCAACTGGGGGAAAGTCAAAGCATCGATCTATCTCTCCAACATCTGAAATATTTCCACAGAAAAATAAAAAACTGTCTTTTCTTCTGTTCTTGCCAGTGTGAATTTGGCATGAACTCATAAAATTCTGACTGGAAATGTAGAACTTCTGAGGGTTCAGCCCACACCAAACTTCAAAAGTGTGATCAAACTAAGTTTCTCTGGTTGTGTTGGGAATTTAACGAGATATTATAGATTCTGGACGTGGTTCAACAAACCAAACAAAAGATCTTCTGACTTTTCAAAGGAGTAACTAAGTACATTTGCTACTATGTGCATAATGGAAAGAGACAAAGACATTGTGAGTTCAAGTGTTTTGCTCACATCACATCACATAATCACTGTCAGTAAACAGAGGGACGTTGTCTCACTGCCCAGACGGAGGCTGTTTCCTGGGGGGGAGTTCACCAAAGAGTCGACAGGGAGGACTGACCATGTGGCCCCAACTTTTCACATATATTCAAATATCTTTTCTCAAAGACACAACCTAATATTACCAATATGGGTTGCTTGAAATGTCATCACATAGTAAATAAACAAAGGGACTTATTCAGCTCTCACTGCCCAGGCGGAGGCTGTATTCCGGGAGGGGCGGTTTGCCAAAGAGTCGGCGGGGAGGACTGATCGGGTCGCAGTGACTCTTGCACATATAAATTGGCCGATTTTTTGTTGTTTGTTCCTCATTGTTTGCAAAAAGCTACAAATGCCTCATATTTGGTATCAAATTAAAGAGGACATTGTGAGTTTTTTCTATGAAAACAACTTGATTGTCAATTTCTTTCTGTTTTTGAGATAGAGCTGTTCGTTGATTGATTTGATTGACGGTTCTCAGTGAACTTTTATTGGGGTTTAAAGAAAAACACTACGCCCTGACTGGGATGATGGTTTCCAGAAATCTTGTTTACTTTTTTAAAAAGCCAGAGAAACAACTGAGATAGATTATATATTAAAAAAAAGAAAACAGGCTGACAGGCAACACGACATGCCTGCTTACTCAGCTTCCAGCCAGTGAACCTGAGGACGGCTGAAAATGAGGGTGGATGTTTTTGTCTCTTTCAATCAGACGTATGTAAGAAAGACTATGATGAATGTAGCTGCTGCCTGTGAGGGAGGAAACAGAGCCAGCGATGAACAATCACAGGTTGATGGTGCAGACAGAGACACATGAGGGTGAGGCGGTATATATCGATTCAACCTCGCACACAACAAAAATAGACACGAGCTCAACCTAAACCTGAACGTGTTCACTCAGTTTAGTGACCTCGTATAAAAGTCACATCCAAACAACCTCATTCAGTCGTCATCGCCGGCCTTTATTTTATCCAATGATAAGCTTCTTGACAAATTTCAGACTGGATTTTGGATTTTTATCTCTCCACTCCACTGAAACCACTCGCTGCTGTGACAAATGATCTTTTGCTTATTGATGACTCAGACCGCTCCTCTGCCCTCCTATTGCTCCATCAATACTGTAGCTCACAGCTTGTTATTACACTGTCTCCATCCAAGAGGGTCCGCTTTAGGATGGTTACACTTGCAGGGTACTGAAATTTTGAGACAGTGCTCACTGTAAAACACAAACAGTAAATGCAGCTCTAGTGGTGGGAAGAATCTTCTGGACCATGAGACATTAAATTGTTGGTTTAATATCAGCACTGAGGAGGCCACAGACGTAGGAAGATGCAGCCTTAATTTACATTTCTCTGGAACTGAACTTCAGGAACGACTGTTTTGGGTCTTGAGTTCTACCAGATGTGTGAACGTCAATGTTACGGTCACTCCAGTACGTAACCTTGCATGTAGCGTGCATTGTGTATGCAGGTTTGTGGTCGCCTGCTCCTGATCCTCTGATCCTCACCTACCAGCTGATGAGCTGTGGCCACCACCGCAATTGCTTTCTGGAGACCTAGAGGATCCTGATCCGGCCCAGTCCAACCCTCCAATCCACCAGGCCCAATTTGAGAAACTGCATTATTCAAGTTAAAACATGCATGCAGGCTTGTTTTTGTGTTAAGCTTGCCAACGTTATATTTGTAGTTTTGGTTCAGGAATTTTGTTCACTGGGTCAGGTCTTTGCTGATTGCACACACAGATATATTTTGTGAGTTACTAGGTTAAGGCGTGCTTTTTCTCTGTGAGTTTAGGCTTTTAGAGAGTACTCTTTTGTTTACGTATATTTCTTTGGATTGAACAGCATCACCTTCCCGTGTATTAACTTCCTTTTCCTTACACAAGCTGGGTCGTAACAGTCAAACTGATGTATGAATAAAGGACATTAAACCTTCGTCACATAAGTAGAAACCCGTCAGACTTTAGACTTTGTTAACTTACTCAGATTTGGTCATTTAAATATGCTGCATAGTTGAATTGTTTCCCTTGATCTGAGGTTTGTGGATTCTCAATGCTGTTTTGGTGTCTGACTTCCAGCTAGCTCGATCTGCTCTGTGCAGATTGACGTTGATGGATGCTGAAACTCGTCTGTGAAGCTTCTGGTCGGGGTTTGAAACATTCACTATACAGCAGCGTTGTATCCATGCCTGGTGGAATCTGGCCGTAACACTTCAGATCAGATCTGAGCGAGAAGCAATCTAATATGCAGAAGTGTTAACCAAACCACAGACGCAACAAAAAAACAAATGATCCAAGAATTCACACGTTTAGTCAGTTTGGAGCCGAACTTCCTTTAACTCCCTTTTTCCTGTGTGTGTTCGTCTCATTATGTTGAGAAACACACAACAGCACACAAGCATAGTTCAAATAAATTTATTATGGCGGCCTTACACTGAGGCACTGCCTCACGTCGCTGTTTGGAGGCGGCCAGCTGAGGTGGATTTCAACAAAAAGAAAACAACACCCCTGGCAAATGAAACATTGATGCTACATTGCATGAGTGTGTGCAGGTGAGCTTCATGGTCATGCATGTATTATTCCACCGCCCTCACAGCCTGAAGCTGTAGTATCTATCTGCCACGATTTTCTGATGTAAAAACATGTTTCGTCACTGATTCTCATTCATCATTAAAATAATCATTGGTTTGTTGTCGTGATGTGATTAATCACAGCGTGGATTCCACCTACAGCCCATAAAAGTTTCATAAATACTGTTTCCTGCACCCCCCCGTGGTGTCTTCACAGTGGATTTTACATTTCCTGCAGCAGTAACAGCAGCATGTTTGGCACAAACACAACATGATTAAGATAATTGACATGAGCAGTGACGTCCACCGTCAGACTAAGGCATTCATATTGTAAAATTCATTCCAAAAGCCACAGTACACATATTAAAGCTGTTTGGTTTCTCTCCGTAGAGTCCTACAGCAGATAAACCAAAGCCAAAGAATCCAACCTTTGAAACAACAGCTTCCTCCGTCAACGTCCTCTTCAGTCTCTTCGCCTCTATCATCATGTCCATGTCTGGTTAGATCACTCGCTCCTGTTCTGGCACGACACTGGCTCTGCTCCACATCAATATTCACCCGCAGCCCAGGCCTGTAAAGCTCCTCTTCTTCCTGGTGGTGCATAGTAAAGTAAACTCTAAAGTAAACTCTAAAGTAAACTCTAAGTTCATCACAGGCCTGACAACCAACCAGACAAACACCTATGGGTCACCAATTAACCTGCATGTCTTTGGACTGTGGGAGGAGAACCCACACAGTCACGGAGAAGAACATCCAAACTCCACAGGAACCTTCTTGCTGTGAGGCGACAGTGCTAACCGCTGCACCGCCAACAGAAAGTCGTCCATCAAAAGACGGATGTTCTGCAGGTTGCTCTGCTAGTGTAAGCGCTCTGCTCTTTAAACAGCTCGGTAACTAGCAGCAGCTGCACCTCTGTCTCTGCCAGTGTCTAACACTCTCCGACTCGGCCAACATTTCCCATCCTGTCATTAGAGCAGATTGGGTCTCTGTTGACCTTTTACTGTAATTATGTTCTGTCAGAGCGGCCTGTCTGCTGCTCTCAGTCTAATTCATATTTGGCTCTACAGAAGGGACCGACTGACCGCTGAATTAAGTCTGCAGTGATGGGCATTTTAATCAAGAGAGACGCCAGAGAACAAAGACAGCTTCACAAGTTATAGATAGACACATACAGACATATATAATCCACCATCTTGTGCTTCATATATGAAACTATAAAGTACCTCTCTCGTTGCCCTCCAGTTTTTCCAGGGCAGTGGAAACTTCCAGCTGAGCGCCGACCTATTTTACTCCGAAATGAGCCACCGTTAGGAAGAGGCTGTTTATAAGGATAGCAGCGATGTCGCTGTGTGATCTATGAGGGCTTCAGGGTTTAGCGCCCTGATGCCTGGATAGAGGAGAGGCTGAGGAGAGGAAGTAACGGGGCAGCACGCTGGGTTTTTAGAGAAAAATCACCTCTGCCAAAGGTAATTGAAGATTTCGCCTTCGGAATAAACTATCTGGCATTTTTCTCAGAATGAACAGCATCATATTTTAGTCACTCGTAGACATATTGTGGGAGCGGACTGCTCACTTTTTGGATTTTCAGTCGATTTTCCAGCATTTTAAAAGGCGAGAGCTAAGCAGGAATATGTGATCAATAGAAGCATCGTATTAACATTTCATGAATAGTGAGTTTGAACTGAAGTACTCCACTGTTAAAAACTGTTCCTTAGATTTCTGGATCCAGTATGAAAGACATCATTGAGACTCCACCATTAAAGAATCTGTGTGAGATTTAGTGCTGTCCAGTGGTTAGTGTTGGGAAGTTTGAGTCTTTTTACTGATTCGGATAACTTCATTCGTTCATTTTAACTAGTGCAGCGCTGTAGCTCTCTTGTGGCTGATGTAAACGTGACAAATGAACGAAAGGCCGATCTATATGAACGAACCGCTGTGTGTACTGCTCGTCACAGCATGAGCTGTCTGTCACGTGACAAATGGGTTGAATATCGAGGCTACATTGAACCAGACTGACATTATTTTTTATTTAAATTCACTCTGTTAAATCTTTAATTAATGTGAATTAACAGTAATGAAATTTAAAATAAGGTTTCCGACTGACTCTCCCCTGCACATTAAATCATGGTTATAATGATCCAGTGTGTCCAGTCCAACTGATCTGATCCAGAAGTCATTCATTCAGTCCCTGGTGTAGCATATCTCAGCTCGTGAAAGAGTCGTGTTGGATGACTGCCATTCATTTACATTCAAATTACAATTTATAATACATCTGTTCCAGTCAATAGCACTGATAAGCTGAGAAACACTGACATAAACACTGCAGGTATTAACTCTTCACTGTCTTTTGTTCTCAGTTGGCGTTCACTCCCAAAGTGATGAGATGCAATAGACTGTTCAGTCTGAGAGGGAGATCTCTATTAAGATAGGCCTGAGTGACTGCAGGCTTTAAGAGCTGAGCAGCTGAGCAGCCTCTCCCCGGCCGGTAATGGGAAGCAATTCGAACCAGACTAAAACAGGACTGGGAGGAAGACCAGCTGAATAAAACCCCTGGGAAGCTGATGTGCTTCACCGAGCACTGTTCTGTATTCATGGACTCTTTTGTCCTATTTACGGACTCCATTAGAAGAAAGAGCCGAACATTTTGTTTTATGTATTTCACCTGTGCTTACAGGGAAGGTTTGCTGTGCATGCATCCCCCCCTTTTTTTTCTCCAGCTTCGCCGACTTTACTTTCAGGTGGCTCAGCAGTCGTGAATCCAACAGTGCAGACAAGATACAAAGAACATGAAAGTGTGAAAGCAACATTGTGTGGAAATTTGTGCCTTTTGCCATTCAAAAACTAGCGAGTCGACAACTTTGCTAACAGCCAAACATCAAGCGAGTGCAACAACACAAGACATAGCAGCCAGCTAATATTACTCACTAGTCCAACAGCAACTTCATTTCACCGAGCTCTCACCACAAACTGAGCTAACATGAGCTAACAGCAGCTACAGCTGTCAGCAGTTTACTTCACTGTCCATCAGGAAACTCTGTAAATCACAGAGAGTTGAGGCGGAGCAGCCGGAGGACATCAGAGGGAAAACCAGAAAACATTTTCTCCATAAAATATGAATATAATCAGTCTGTGCATCATCAACATCATTTAAAATCTGTTATTTTCTGGTGGAAAAGTTAAACGATGTTACTTTAAATTACCACTGTGGCCTGATTGATCAAAGCGTTGACAGCAAACTTGTGTTACATCCTCTGCACATACTTTTCACTGATGTTTTCAATCTCACAGCTGTTTTTATATTTGTGTAACAAGAAAAAAAAGTGTTTTGCCTCAAGCTACAGTAAATATACAAAGACAGCAGCCGCAGCAGCAGATCTGCTTTCATGTTCATCTGAAAGGTGTTCAAGCAAGGTCAGATCCATGTCCTCAAGTCTCCAACCACAAAGACCTGTGATACTCAAACATGTCTCACACGTGTACTCACTACTCTGGGTCACAGCCTGTAGATCCGACAGATGCTGAAAGGAAGGAAGCTCAACTGAGAATATTTCCAGAGGAAGACATGGAGGGCATTTTGCAGTTTGTTGTATTCAAAGAGAGACGAAACAAGAACAACTTGGCTGACATGCAGTGAAAGTACAGATGATCCTCTGGGTGTTTTTTTTTGTGTGTTGCTTTTAAGCTTGAAAACAAGCTTTCGGTGTCTTTACCTTCAGGGAGGGAATACAAGTTTCAAAGATAAAAAATCAAAAGCTTTGAAACATTTCCAGAACACAAGAGCGAACACGAACGAACACAGCGATGTTATTAGAGAGGCAGCTGGATGCTTTGCTCTGTTTGAGCAGCTCAAACACAAAAGGACAACCCCAATGTTGTCATTGCTACGCTCAGATTTACTCTGTGGATGCAGATTCAAGCTTGATGTCAGTAAATTGATTTATTCAGACAAATTAACATTGTGTGGAACTTTGTATTTTTGTAATTTTTGTAATCCCACTGTGGTAAATATGTTCAGCTGTTCTCGAGTATTTGCTCTGATTACAGCCAAACATCAACCAGGTCACCAACAGCAGACGTAGCAGCCAGCTAATATTACTGACTAGTCCAACAGCAGTCAGCCCAGCTCGGCGTCTCAGTTGTATTGCCTGCTTGCTCCTGTTCTGGCACGACACTGGCTCCATTCCCAATCAGCATTCCCTGTAAACCTCCTCTTCTTCTTCCTGGGGGTCCAAACGCCTGTGGTACAAACACTGCTCTGCTAAACCTGCTGCTAATGCAACCCAACCCCGGATAAATGGAAGAAAAATGGATGAAGTTGGTGGAGTTCTTTTCCTGTCGTCGTTGGCTCTCTCTGCTAATTATTTTTCCTGTTTTCATCTCCTGTAATTTGCTGCCCTCACTCAAGGTAACGTGTATCTTGTTAAGTCCTGTCATGTTGACGATCCAGCTCTTTACTGTAGCCGTGCTGTAAATGATTTAACTTCCCTCCTGAAGGGTTCCTGTAATGGATTTAATGGTGTGAAGTTGGAGTCTTGTCTTCTTGTTTAGCCTTTGGGGGGAAAATCTGCCGCTGTAGCCACTAAACAATCAATCTAAACAAGGACGAAACACCATTCGATCAGCAGATTGGCCTTTCTGGATGAATCTCATTAAATCAGGAGCATGCTATTCCCCTGTCACTCATCAAGCCAAAATGTCACTGAAAATTGGCACCTTTGCTCTGGATGCAGAGAGAATTCACATGAGCGTATGAAATGTTCTGAAAGCTGTCGTTCATCACCTTGAACGGCTGCATCACTTTTTTTTTAACTGCATTCATCTCAGATTTACCTGACCGTGTGTGTGGATGACTTTCTCATTTGAACAACAACCAGAGGACGGGCAGCTCGTAATAAATCACATCACACGTGGAGGAACAGACCAGGGAGAGGCCCGAGAGACCCCTTCATCTGCAATAAAGGTTAAATATTAATTAAACCTAAATTAAATATTACTTAAAGGATCAGTACTACTCATGTCTGCATAGTAAATATGGGTTCAAAAAATGACATGACTAACTCTGAAACCCTCTGAGCTGAGATGAATTCATCTCTATCTCTCTGCTCGGGGTGGCCTCAGCGTGTCATCGAGCCGCCCTTTAAGGACCGCCCACAAAATCCTGGACTGAAAACTGGTGTCTTTTCAGCAACTATTTTCCAACATATTTAATGTATTTTGAAAGAAATCTCAGAATTGTCTTGACACAGACTTTAAAGACATAAAAACTTGGATGAAGTGCAATTTCCAGGTGTTAAACTCAGACTGGTGTTGTAATTTGACCCAAACACCTCAGAAAATCTCTAAATCTGAACATATAGTTACTCTAGATGGCCTCCAAACAAACTTCAAGTTCAAGGACTGACTCCAAGTGTTTGTATCTTAGTCTCTGATTCCAGTCTTAATGCTAAGCTAAGCTAGCTTCTAATTTAACAGGCAGACATGAGAGTCAGTGTCATCCAACCCTTAAGAAGCCAGATTATTTTGTAATATTTTAAAAGTCATATTTTATCTTTGTGTTATTAATGTGTGCAGACCTGCTGGATAAGCAGCTTTGAGTGGAATGAATAAATAAACCGCCGTGTTTGTAACGTTCAGGGTCAGATTCCACTTGACTGAATCCATCCGAGCAGTGAGAGATGAATCAGTAATGCTCAATTTACTAAACAGGTATCATCATCATCATCATCATCATCATCATATCCTTGAGGAAGACCTTCATCTTTCAAGAAGAGATAGACGCAGCGAGGTCATGGAAAAAGTCTGTGGGCAGAAAATTTATAAGTTCTTAAAAACCTTTCTGTGTGGACGGTGAGGGCGAAAGACTCTTATTCAAATAAATGTCAAAAACTATTTACTGAAATTTTCACTCAAGGTTTTGCAGACTGCCAACAGCCAAACATCAACAAGGTCACCAACAGCAGACTCCAACAGCAGTCAGCCCAGCTCGGTGTCTGTCTTTCTTTTTATTTCACCAAGCTCTCACCAACCACTAAAAGTCAGTCCAAGATTTACTCTTGTCTGACGGCTTCTTGCTCGCTCGTCACCCACAGGTTTCTGGAGAGCTCACTTCTGGAGCCAGCCTCAAGTGGATGACAAGAGGAACTGCAGTTTTTAGCACTTCTGCATTGGCGTCACTTACCAGCCACAGAGGTTGCTGCTTGGTTGTTATCTTCTGAGCTGAGTCCTCATAGCAACATTTTCAGTAAGTGTTGTTTGGTGTCAAACCAGCATGAATAATATAAGAAGATATTTTCCAGGAGACAGCCCAGCGGAGCGTTTACTGTCTTTTTGCTTTGTAGGAAACAAAAAGTTTTCTCTAAATTAGAAATCCGTCTGTTTTCTTTCTTTTGAGGTGTAACACGTGTAATCTCCACGCGCACCTTCACTAATCTGTGTTCAAATGAAGCCTCTGCCAACACAACAGGCCCTGGCAATCACAGCCACCAGAATCAGTCTGGGAAATCACTGAGCAGTCAATCAACAGCACCAATCACAGGCGAGGTGAGTTTAATCAGGCCGGAAAAATCAATTTTCTCCATGTAAGCCGTGTTAACAGCTTCAAGGGGAGGCGGCGCCGCTTAAGTGAAGCTACTTTAGAGCAGATTAGTTTAGAACTGATTAGCTGGTTCTGCTTTACCGCGCCACTGTTGCCAAGCAGAAAGCACCCGGTAGCCTGGGATACATTGAATGTGTGTGTGTGTTTTAGGTAAAGCTCATTTAATTTTCTCCTGCAAAGACTCAGGGAATTAACTTTTGATGCAATAAACACAGAAGAAAGTCAGGCTATAAAAATGCTGTTTGCAGTGTGGACACAAGCCAATGGAGAAGTGCCAAAAACTGCAGTTCCTCAAATGTCCACTTGAGGCTGGCTCCAGAAGTGAGTCAGTCTCCATAAGTCCCCATGTTCAAATGTCCAACTTCACAGCAGAAATAAACATGTTTACAGCCTGGTACAAAAAACAAAGCTGTTGGTCTTTTGTCTCGTGTCTTCATATTTCCTGCAACATTCTGGATTACAGCACATGAGAGGCTCTCTCTGAGCTCTGAGCTAAATGCTAACGTCAGCATGCAAACATGCTCGTATTGACAGCGCTAACATGCTGATGCTGAGCAGGCGTAATGTTTACCATGTTCAAACCTGAGACTGAGCTGTGACACAGCAGGAGGGATTCAGCTAGAGGAAACGTTAACAGTAATCTAATCTGTTTGATCAGTGCTGAGCTTCTCTGAAAGTACATAAAGCATGTTTGTACAACACAGCCGAGGATCGTCGTTTTCAGTGTTTCAGCTGATGTCACATTTTTATTACTGTTTTATTGTATTTATGTTCTCACACAGCAAAAAGTTCCTGCTGACAGAAGACACTGTTCCACTCTGTTTACAATGAAGTCTACATGTGTAGCAACCACTAATGTAATAAGCTGTTACATTATTGGTGCAGCATTAAAAAAAATCCTTTTGGAAATGTAATAACTGCAGCCGACATGAACAGGACTGCATTTCTTGGAAATAAAAGATGTTTTTTGCATTTTTTGTGCAGTTTGCTCATCATAAACAGAGATAGTGGAGGGCATAGTCGTCATATTCATTCATCAGGGATACGTACTATGCAGAACTCACACATTTTTATTTAGAATATATTTACTTGGTCAGTTATTACGTGATTGGATTTATTAAATTTAAAATCACCAAAATTATGACATTATTAGTTGCCACAGGGTCTTCTCATGGTGACAATATGCCTCCAGCAGCAAATATAATTTAAACAGGTGAGTTGTATATAAATTCACCCTCAGTACAGTTGTCATGAACGGAGAAATTAGCTATAGAGACCAAAACCAGCAGTGACGGGTGCAGAGAGGAGTGTGCTCTGTTGATATAACTGCAGCAAGGTGAAAAGTGTAACCACAGGAGGTGAACAAAAGCAAGATTTTCAGGGCGTGTTAAGTTACTCTTAAAGTTCCTTTTTCAGCCCCAATTTTACCTTCAAATTTCCTCTTAAAGTAACTTTACAACAACATCCTCAATCTGTTTCTTCCATTTTTTGTTTGCGCATCATTGTAGACGTCTCCTGATACTCAAACAGTTTCTCAAACTGCACCACCGTTTCCCCTCGGAGTCCTCGTGGTCGCCTCCTCTTTAAATAAAACACACCTTCATCTGTGGGATTTGAATGGAAACATCCATTCGCCCTGAACAGCTTCCATTCAGCTTGTTCAAGCTTAACGCAGAGCTGCTTCACGCCTTTGTGACTTTAAGCTGCTCAGAATAAAGAATTCATAATTACTTCTAAGGGCCCCGTGAAAGGTTTTCAATGACCTGAAGCACAATAACCTTTTATGGAGTAACTGTTCAGACTGAGGGCGAGATGATTAGATAAAATCTGGAAAAATACGGGGTGCAATAATCGAGGGCACTGTTAAAACTGTAATTAGAGAATTTAATGGCAGCTAATGAAGCCGCAGCAGCTCTTAAACGTTGAATAATATACACAGTGTTTTAAAGGTTCAGCAAACAAGGACTTGTGGAGCTCTCAGTGTGCAACAGCTCGGCCCCCCATTAAACTTTAGCACCTTAGGACTGATAACGTTGCCAAAGAGCAAATCCAACACAGCTTCAGCAAAAATGACTGAAACGCTGGTGGAGGTGAATTGTTTGAAGGTTAAGTTGCTCCAGTATGAACTAATGTCTTCCCATGAGAGTCAGGTTGGAGATCATTTAGATTTAGATCATTTGATTCTTTCATTGATTCCACTTCAGTAACCAGAACCAGAAATAAACATCATTAAGTTCATATTACGTTGTTTTTTTAGGCAGTGTCCGCCCTGACCCTGTGGGCTGAAGCCCAACCATCAGACGCTTGCTGCCAAGCTCCCCTCCCAAGTTTAGGCTTCAGAAAGGGGATCCGGGTTTCCCTAATCTGGGTGAACTCTCAGACCATCTGGCCTGGGAACGCCTCGGGATCCCCCAGTAGAAGAAGAAATGCATTGCTGGTGAGAAGGACGTCTGAAGAGTTCGCTGAAGAGTCGACAGGGGGCACTGACCATGTCCTGCCAACCTTTACACATAAATATAAAGATATTT
Source organism: Protonibea diacanthus (assembly GCA_028641955.1). NCBI lineage: Eukaryota > Metazoa > Chordata > Actinopteri > Sciaenidae > Protonibea > Protonibea diacanthus. The sequence goes on from CM053989.1 coordinate 2,255,674, forward strand.
TCTTATATAAGTTGCCAAAGACAAACCTGCTACCACATTATAGGTGGTTTGAACTTCATCACATAATCACTGTTGATAAACAGAACTTAACCGGCTCTCACTGCCCAGGCGGAGGCTGTTTTCTGGGGGAGAGTGCGCTGAAGAGTTGTCAGGGAGGACTGACGGTTGTGTCTGATATGTTTAGTCAAACTCAGTATAAAAAGCTAGAACTGCCACATACTTGGTATCAAATTAAAGAGGAAGTTGTGTTTTAAAAAGGAAAAAACTTGTGATTGTCGATTTCTTTCAGTTTTTGAGATGGAGCTGAAAGAAATGTTGATTTAAGTGACGGTTTTCAGCAAAATATGAGAACTATACTGAGGTCTAGAGGGTTAACAATAATTTATAATGTGACAAATTGCTGTATGTAGGGATTAAAGTCTCTCTCTCTCTCTCTCTCTCCTGGCATGCACAAATTCAAAGTTTTAAACTTACTTTTCTGATTCTGGAACATTAATGAGGGACGTCAAGAACAATATTTCCTCTCTGGAAACCTTCAAAATCTTTGTGTTCGGTTTAGTCTGATCGTGACAGTCTGTCACCGTCCGTACATAAGATGAAATATCAACATTTGACACATTATGTTTAGTAATTTCTTTTTAAGTTGATGTGCCTTCACGGCACCTTAATGCAAGCTTTTATTTAAAGTGACTGCTCGACAGCAGAGGATGTCAAAATGTGCTCATGCAGTACGCCGGCAGGCGGGCGGAGCGCTGTCACCGACAGTAAACAAACCCAAGCTGCTCCATCCAGGTTAACTTTCACCCTCTAAGCTTATACACAGGTTCACCAATCATGACCTTATACTGTTACTGTAAGAGCATCATCCTAATGAGCTGGAAACTGGATAATTATTTTGCACATAAGCATCTGAGCCTCAGAGGGACCCTGCTGTGTGAATCCTTTGACTAGAGAATATCAAATTGTTGTTGAATACCACTAAATGAGCTGTAATACATTGGAACAATTACTATAAACACATAAAACTGGTTTAGTTTGCATAAATATCTCCTGAAATGAGGGCCACCTTTGGTTTGCTACTGCAGCCTGCAGTCTTCTTGTGTTTTGCAGCTCCTGTTCTGGCACGACAATGGCTCCACTATTCCCTGTAAACCTTCTTATCTTCTTCTTCCCAGTGGTCCAAACGGTACTTCACTGTCCATCATAAACTCTGTAAATCACAGAGAGTTGAGGCGGAGCAGCCAGAGGACATAAAAATATGATCCAGTTTCACCAAAATCAGTGAAATAGTTGGTGGTGTGTGACTTAGTGCCGTTAAGCGTTACGTACTTCTCCCGACCCGGAGCCCAAAGTTACATAGTGTGAGAACAGACGTACGAATGACAGAGACACCGTTCACCTGATCACAGGTCAGTGTGGATCAACAGGAGGTAAAATCTGTTTATGAGAGAAAAGTTGCTGTAATAACTTGTATTATAGCAGTATTATAGTATTATATTGAGTCTGACGTCTGCTCTCCCTCCCTGCAGGTCTCGAGCAGTTTAATTAATGATTTGACAACTGCTGAGGTGTTAAGAGGAGCGCAGGCATGAAATACGACTGAGAAGTCGCAGGATTCCTCTCCACCTGCTCCTCCATATGCTCGGTGTCTTGCTCTGTTGTGTCCTCCCTCTCCGTCTCCGCCCTGCTTTCTCTGTTTTCCATCTGTGTCACCGGTTTCCTCGCGCCCCCTCGCTTTGTCTCGCAGAGCAGCGGGAGGCACGAAGATACGTAGGAAATCTGTTAAGAGCTCCGCAGACACTTTACCATCGGAGCTAAGTGGATGTTGGGAAGGGAGTGTGTCTCATTAAAAGGCAGCAGTGGTTCCACTTATCTCAGGACAATGTCAACAGCATCAGTGATACTATCTGCGAGATGAATAAACAGCGCTGCACAGTCAGAGCAACAGATGAATCTGGTGTATCAGCTCTTATCGGCGAGCAGGTGTGTTAAAGAGGACGAACGTGTAACTTTCACTGTTAGAGGTGATAACACACATACGTAATTAGCACAACTTAAGTTGGTCTTTGCAGTCTTGAGATGGAAATCACCGACACACGACTGCATGACGCTGACGCCCAATTAACAAGTGTGCTACCCGTCTCTACACCGAGACTGAAAATAAATCAACACGTGGCTGCAGAGTTAGAGTTGAGATGGATGATGAAGACACTGTTTGTGGTGGTATATTGTGGTATATAGTGTGGTCGCTTCCACCTCCGACTAATCTAAAAATCAGCTAGGATGAGGATCATCAACAGACCTGAGGCGGGCTGAATGTATAATAAAGTGCACAAGAACAAGCAACGAATGATCCATCTATCCATTTTCTTCCTCTCATCCGGGGTTGGGTCGCGGCGGCAGCAGGTTTCTACCTGACAACGCATCCCAGCTCCTCCTGGAGGATCCCGAGGTGTTCCCAGGCTAGATGGGCGATATGGTCCCTCCAGCGGACATACCCAGAATCAGATGTCGAGCCACAGCTCAGCTGGCTGCTTTCAATGTGACGGAGAAGCAGCTCTACTCCGAGGTTCCTCCGGATGTCTGAGCTTGGCTTGGGATTGGTTGGTGAGACAGTATGTATCCATGGATGCCGGGAGAGCCTCCAACCTTAGTAGAAGAAGTAAATTATATTAACAAATATTTATTTGATGATACCAGGACAAATACTGCTGCGAGAAATAATCAAAATGTAAACAGCTGAGGAAAAAGTAACAGTTTCAGCATGCGCAGCTTTAAGAAAAACACGACTCTCCAGGTCAGGAGCATCAATTATTAAAATTCTTGAATTTGCGTTGTGTATATTTGCACCCTTCATCCTTGAACTAACCGGACTGCCCACAGAGAGCCTCTATTTTCAGTGCCGGCTGGGTTTCCTCATTATATTCAATATTTCATATTCTATTAAATTATATATGCACAGGAGAGAGTTCATCGTTGCATGTTTCAAGCTTAGTATTATTCGGCGTGAGGCCGTGTGCTGAGTTTACATTTCAGTATGGATAAAGAGGACGACGCACAGACATCCCCATCCCGCTCGTGTCAGCCTGGTCGCCGGACACTTTGGCCTGGATCTCTCTCTCTTTCTCCACGTTGCCCTTGTCTCGCCTCTTTGTGTTTGGCTGGCAGTGTGTGAAGAGCAGCCATCTGTTTGGGAGGAGAGCTCGTGCCTTGGCTGCCTCTTTGTTGTTAGAAATAAAAGCATCCCCAGCTTCTTCTTCGGAACACTTAAGCTACGTTGTGAATGTTTTGATTGCTCCTGTTTCCGTTTCGGTCATACGGATTTTATTTGATTATATCGAGCTGTAAGGGTCGAGTGGGGGCGTCTTGTTGAACTAATGATCTCAGGTGTGTACCGTGTAGCCATGACAACCAGAGTTTGAGGCAGTTGCATCGCATCATTCTCGTCTCTAGTTGGTCTTTTCCTTTCATCCAGAATATTAAACATGAGCTGGCTGACTGACCTGTGATCAGATGAACGGTGTCTCTGTCATTCGTACGTCTGTTCTCACACCATGTAACTTGGGGCTGAACTGTAGCTGCTGTTTGCTAATGTTAGCTCAGTTTGTTAGCCAGACTGTGAGCTTATAGCACTGGGGTAGTGTTTACAGGGAGCAGAGCCAGTGTTGTGCCAGAACAGGAGCTGGGGAAGCAGGCAATGTAACCATGCTCAGCAGCCTCTATGGATATAATGAAAGAGGTGAAAAGATCACAGAGGTTTGTTGACAGAGGAAGCTAAGAAGAGAAAAGGAGAGCGCGAGCGAGCAAGAAGCTGCCGAACAAGAGTAAATGTGGGACTGACTTTTAGTGGTTGGTGAGAGCTTGGTGAAATAAAAGGCTGAAAGACAGACGCCGAGCTGGGCTGACTGCTGTTGGTGACCTTGTTGATGTTTGGCTGTAATCAGAACAAATACTCGAGTACAGCTGAACATATTTACCACAGTGTCTTAAACACCTTTACAACATGTGACAAGAGAGATGAACTAAAACACGCAGATGAAGAGCTCAAAACAAATTACACTGATGCATGTGTATGAAGATTACAGCGCAGATGGTGAAACTATGATTGAATCGATAAATCTGGATTATAACTCTCAGGTGCCAAAGAGATTTGCTCCTCTCTGGAAGTGTGACTTCAACAGTTGCAGATAAAACATCAAATTAATATTCTCAGCCGTGTTTCAACAAATGTATGAAACCACGCTACATGACAGTGAAGCTCATTTCAACACGGGAGAGATAAATTGGAAGTGTGTAACAATATTTATCGAGGTTAGACTGCGTGGATGTGAGGCAGCTTCATTAAGATAAACAGGACAGGATCAGTCTGGAGTCTAGACGCTGCTGGAGTCTCTCTGGATGTCACGGAGGTCGTGGTCGGTTAAAAATGTTCATAGAAGATGCAGATGTGCTAATAAGGTGCCGTTTATCTTCATTCTACATTCTGTCAAAGAGCTTTGAATAAAGATCTAAAGGATGATGAAAGTCCTGCAATATGCACCGAGGGGATCCAGTTATTTATTCAGCGAGCAGCAAGGAATCAACCAGACTGAGCCGGAGGCCGGCAGAAGCCTCCAGACTTTGGTGCATACACACTGCTGTAGTGTCTGTGAGCAAGATGAGAGAAAGCTGAGTCTTTCCAGGACTCTGCTGTAGATCATGACCTCTGAATGAACCTGAGGATGAGTGTAAAGTCTCCACAGGGAGAAAATAATGCACATTATTATGATTAAAGCCACTTTATGCTCTTAGCCTTGAACCACCGAATGTACAATTCTGATTGTATTTGACCTCGGTTCATTCGTCTTGACGAGTCTGTCATCGGTCTGCCTTGAAGCTGAAGTGACATGACATGTGACACTCTCTCCTTTTCTTCTTTCCTTTTCAATGTCCTCTTCGGCCTCTTTTCCTCTGCCATTATGTCCATAGAGGCTGCTGAGCCCAGTTAGCTTCAGCTCCAGTTCTGGCACAAGACCCCCGGGCCTGCGAACCTCTTCTTCTTCCTGGTGGTCCAAAACTCCTGTGGTACAAACACTAACGCTCCCCTGGTGCTCTGAGCTCACAGTCCGGGAGCCCGGCTAACAAACTGAGCTACAAACAGCAGCTACAGCTGGCAGCAGGAAACATTTTCTTCATAAAATATGATCCAGTTTCAAAATCAGTGAAATAGTTGGTGGCGTGTGACTTAGTTTTCAGTTTTCATGTAGTATTGTTTGACACAGACATCTGTACAAACAAATGGCTGCAGATGATTCATTCATAAAACAGCTTCTGCTGCAGCTGCTTCATCATTCTGCTCATATTTGATTATTTAAGCAGACTCGGAGCACGCATGGCAGCGAGTCAGTTAAAGTTTGGACATAGTTCAGTTTGAGTTTGACTGAGCAGCCTTGTGATGCGGCACAGTCTTATCATAGTTGGCCTTTGCCGGCCATATTTCATGGTGCGAATCTGTTAACTTCCATTTCATAGTCCACTAATGGAGCAGTGCAGGCGGCTGAGCCGACTACTGATTGGTTTGAAGTGTGTGTGTGTGAGAGAGAGAGAGAGTGAGGTAACCTCCACAATCATGGATTCCTTTGAACAAACAAAAGAAGCTAAATCACGGCGATGCAGGCCGACTTCTCCGGCAGGCTCAGGCGTCTTGACGAAAACTCTTATTTTTGTTTTTAGAATGTAATCAAAGCTCTCGGATCGGCTTTGATTGTGCAGCGCAGCTGAAATGACACAGTTCCTGTTTCCACAGTCATAAACAGAATACCAAATGGCGGCATGAAGCAGCTGCACTCTGAAAATAACGAGGCTTTGTAGAACGTTTAGAGCTTGTTTTCAGAAACTCTTCAGGACTGACGAAAGTTCTTTGAGGAAAGCTTTGCATATTTAAGGATCACTTGTGCAGTGATGTGCAATCTTACATCATGGCTGGGCAGTTTTCAACATCAACCAGCACTCCGGACGAGGATCCAGAGGTGTTCTCTGAGCTCCTCACCCTCGTCTCTAAGACTGAGCCCAACCACCCGATGGAAGAAGGTTGTAGCCGCAATTTCAGATCGATCTAAAATATCAATAGTATCGATATCAGCATTGGTATCAGAGCTGATCAATACTGCACAGGAGTGCTGTTTGGAGGTCCTGCAATGCTGTGAAAACACCACTAATCTATACAAACACACTCGAAAGAGAACTCCGAGCTGCAAAGTACTAAACACCCCAACCCAGTACCAGACCCCCGGCACCAAGACAGAGGTCAGTGGCGGAGGCCTTTCAGCATGGTCAAAGCTGATGTATGGAACTGAAAGTAAGATTTAGTCATCTTCTTTTGGTATCGGCAGTACTGGCCCTGTATTTACTTTACTATTGCACTGGAGTGATCTTCACCTAATCTCAGATGGACCGGAAAATCAAGAGCAACGGTCCGGTACAACATCCAAAGTACTGCAGATGCTGCACCAACCTGCCCGGTCCATCTCACGCTTCATGTTCCCATCACTCGAGAACAAGACCCTGAGATACTTGATCGATGAACTCAAATATTATAAATGCATGAAGGTCGTGAAAGGAATAATTTATCAGGTGGTTAAAGGGTCTGCCTGGGAAATTAGTCAACAAGGCTCAAAGTGGATTGTCGTTAATGTTCTGAAACTTCTAGAAAAAAACAGCAGTGTGGTCTCGTAAAGAACCTCCAGTGAAGCTCATTTTCAGAGTGTGAGAGAGAGACCTTCCAAAATGAAGGACGACAAGAGGGAAAAATCATTTTTAAAAACTTGGAGCAGATCCAAGCCTCCGCTCTCCGTTTCCCTTATCAGCGCTTGCAAGCGACAAACTGCAATGCAACAAATGACAAATTTACAAAGAGGGTAGGAATACATTAGACAGGCTGCTCAGTGCGCGCCCCGGACTCAATGCACGTTCTTTCATCTGCCCGCGCTTTGTCATGACTTCTTGATTATCATTAAACGGACATAAAGGACCCAATTTTTGCTGTTTGTTGATAGTTTGATACTTTAATGTCGACGCTGTTTGGAGCCAATTTTTACTCGTTTGTAAGTGTTTCAAGTGCGTGTTGGTTTCTGGCAGAATAGATGAATTAGTGGAAAAATTCCACTGCAGGAAACAAACTGAGGGACTTGGCTACACACAAACACACACACACACACACACACACACATTTAGATCCCCATAATTCATGCCTTCAGTTGTAAAAGCAATCAGGCAAACTGGGCACAGGCAAAATCTCTGAGTGTTTGAGGAGACTGACTCACTTCTGCAACCAGCCTCAAGTGGATGTTTGAGGAACTGCAGTTTTTGGCTTCACTTCACAGCCACAGAGGTTGCGGCTTGATGGTTATCCTCTTTATATAAAGTAAAAACACAGATCACAAACATCATTTATCTTTAATATTTCACACAAAGGCTTCAGAGCTTCCCTGGAAAATCTCTTTGAAACTATAAACAGCATCCTGACACCAAACCCAGTTAACAAAACAATCCGCCCTCTCCTCCTCGGAGGTCACCGGCGATGGCTCTGCTATAAAAACATGTCACTGTCTCACTTCAGCACAAATAAAGTTTTTATCCTGACTTCTTTGCTGCAGACCTCTTTGCCCCCGCAGACAAAAGAAAAAGTTACGTTATCTGATTTATTGTCCTCCTCTTCCAAACACAGAGAGAGAGAGACGGAGTCAGAGGCAGGCGGCCAAAATTAATTTCAGCACAGATGAAAAATTGCCCACACGGCGACCTTCAGTGCAACAGTGAGAGGAAGCACAACAGGAAGACAATGAGAGGTACATCGCTGCCATATGTGTAAAAATTAAAAACACTGAAAGGGTGAGAGTTGGCTGAAGGTCTGGATGTTGTGGGTTTCATACAAATCTTTTCCTGCAGGCAGAAATAAAACCTCACTAATTAAGTTTGGCAGTGTTCGGACGTGTTCACACAGAAATGTGTGGCGATCCACAGTGTGTCTGGACTGCCTCAGTTCATATTAACATTCATATTGTTTCCCTTGGGACTGGACAAAGGAACCAAACACGAGGCGTGACATAAATCTTTGCCGAGCCGAGCTGTGGAAGGAAGAGGCTGAAAAAAACGTCTACTCATGGTTACAATCCCATAGAAAATTATCAACGCGTTTTACCATCTTTCAGCTCACTGTTTTGGCTCTACAACCAACACCAAGCTGCAAAGCCAAAGTATATATATATACAACTCACCTATTCACATTATATTAAGACTTAAAGTTATGCAGGATTAAGAGCGTGGATGCTTTGATTGAGAAGAATAAATAACTTACTTCACACAGACGTGCCACATCAAACGATCATATTTATATCGACATTAATATAACATTTGAAGCCACACCGCAGCACTCCAAAACATGACAGACAGATCAACACGTCGTCTCTACTTCTTGTATTTTTCAGCTCTTGTTCATCGAGTTCTGCAGATATCTGACCAACACAAACACATCATTATCTCACCGCCTCCAGGTGCAGCTAGCAGAGGACCGGCACCATTAACAACGAGCAGTCGATGGCCGTTAAAGCCAAACATCAATGCCGCTAACAGCTCTGCCGATACAGTGAGCGCTGATTGTGATTATACACGGACTGTAATGTGTTCCTCTGTGTGGTAATGACAATATGATGAACTCTATGAAGCTGTCTGCGTGAAGTCAGCTGGAAGACTTTAGAATAATACATCTGACCCGAGCGGCGCTTTGATAATAACGTTTTAAATATTAATAACATTATTAGTGAACTACTAATGTATTCGCTTAGCCAGCTGGCAAACACACTAACTATGTAATTTAATTTATAATTGAATTCACTGAGGAAGAACAAACAATATATAACCTTACACACACACACACACAGCTGATAACAAATCTGATCAGTAAACAATACACAACTATTAATCAAACTACTCCGGACCGCCTGAGTTTCTTCTTAAAAAGGGGAGGGTGACACGACAAGGTTGCAATCAGCAGCTACACCCACTACCTACCGACTGCACCTTTCAAAGCTTACGGAGGTGGGAGTACCTGAGCACCATCTGCTGTTGTTGCAAACGTAGTGACTTTGTTGCTAGTGAGAATTCAGACCCCTCAGAGACCCTGGTGACTCTCTGGTGACCGCAGGCGGTCAAGTCCTCAGAGAGGAGCTGTTCATCCTTCCACGTCCAGACTGCAAATGAATCGTGTATGCTCAAAGCCGCCACTGGTTCATTTGTATTTCTAAACATATTTAGGGTGCTTTTGTCACTTTTTGTCTCTCTGATGACATTACTCCTCTCTCCTTCGTGCTGAAGCTCACTTCTTGTCTGGTTAACATCACTAATATGCCACCTCCTCTCCTCTCCTCTCCTCTCCTCTCCTCTCCTCTGCTCTACAGCAGAGTACTTACCATCACGGTTTTAGACGAGCAATAGCCCATTAACCCCCGTGAACCTGAAGCCACTGACGCACAAAGAGCTCCATTACCATCCTGTACAGTCGTTAGGCTCTCCATTAATTCCTCACCTCCATCCTCTGATGGTTTACCACAATAAAGTGCCAGCGGTCGGCATTTCAAACAGTCGAGTGATTAAATGTGCACATCTCCAGTGATTGAGATGGATCTCGTTGCAGAGGACGGGCTCAGAGAGCCGGAACGCCGGGCTCGGAGGCAGAGGAGAGCTGAGAGCTCGTTGACAGAGTTTGATGTTACCTTCACAATACTTTCACGCGATAAGTTTTGTGTGAATGTGACGGCAAAATACATTAAAGAAATGATCTGAAGATATTTGTGTTTGCAGACATGTTTGTAACTTTTCTAACGTCTAAACTAACGTCTGTTACCTCCTGTTGATCTACACTGACCTGTGATCAGGTGAACGGTGTCTCTGTCATTTGTACGTCTGTTCTCACACTATGTAACTTTGGGCTCCGGGTCGGGAGAAGTACGTAACGCTTTACGGCACTGAGTCACACACCACCAACTATTTCACTGATTTTGGTGAAACTGGATCATATTTTATGGAGAAAATGTTTGGAGTTTATGATGGACAGTGAAGTAAACTGCTGACAACTGTAGCTGCTCTTAGCTCCTGGCTGCACGGACTATGAGCTCAGAAAACCAAAAAAGTGTTAGCATTTGTACCACAGCAGGTTTGGACCACCGGGAAGAAGAAGAAGAAGAAGAAGAAGAAGAAAAAGAGGAGGTTTACAGGGAATGCTGACAGGTAGTAGAGCCAGTGTCGTGCCAGAACAGGAGCTGGGCAAGAAAGCAATGTAACCAGGCTCAGCAACAGCTATGAACATAACGAACGAGGTGAAAAGACTGCAGTTTGCTGACGGAGGAAGCTAAGAAGAGAAAGGGAGAGAGTGAGCGAGCAAGAAGCCGCCGGACAAGAGTAAATCTGGGACTGACTTTTAGTGGTTGGTGAGAGCTTGGTGAAATAAAAGGCTGAAAGACAGACGCCGAGCTGGGCTGACTGCTATTGGACTAGTCAGTAATATTAGCTGGCTGCTATGTTTGCTGTTGGTGAATTGTATTGTATTTAATGTCCCGTTTGTTCGGATTTACAGATTGAATATTCACTTTGTTGCTACAAGACTCAATTTATTCAGACTTGACAACCAGAGAACGAAGGTCAGTGAAAGAACGCCGTCCCTGCTCGTTCAAGAAGAAAACAGTTTGCTCAGATTAATGCTGTCAGCTCGTGTCAGCAGGAGACGGGCTGAGAGAGGAAACAGGTGTTGACAGTGACAGACAAGAAGGACGTCGGCGAAGACAACAAAGGATGGAGGCAGACAGGGAGGGAATCATTAGCCTGAGTATGGATGGAGAGCAGAGGTTATCACCGTCTCCGTTATAAATTCGCTCTGTTCCTGATCACAGCGTCCCGAGCCGGCCGGCAGCAGAGATACGTGCCGTGTGGAGAAATCTGCAGAGCGACTGCAGAGAGATTTCTTTTTACTGCCTTCATAAATCGAGTGCAGCACTCGCAGAGAAATGAAATAACAGTCAGAGATGTGGGATATTTATAGAGCGTCTGTATCGGACAATGAGAAAGAAAGGGGAAAGAAACGCGTGGGGTCAGATTCAGCGAGCAATTACACGCAGAAACGAGCCGCCGCTGAGGTCAGGAGTCAGCGCTGTGACTGATTTACCGACCGAGTTTAAAGCTGTTAACAGAGATGCAGGTCAGGACGGATCGATACCAATCTTTAAACCAATTTCACCGAGCGGTGTGGCGTTTGTTGATCACATCTGTTTGACAGCAAACAGCAGAGTAAAGACAGAGGAGCGGTTTGTTGCTGCTGAGCTTGGACTGCTGAATAATGAGCAGACGGTTTTAAAATGTAAAGTAAATCTATCAAGCAGACTGAGATTACATTTCGTCTGCACATTTCTTTCCCAAGGTTGTAATTTGTACAAAAACAAAGGAGTAAAAAAAGATGTGAGAAGTCTGATTTGTTTCTGGTTTGAATTCAGGATGACAATAAATGAACAAAGTTTGTTTTATGCAAGCGTGTCTGGTAGGTTTTGTATTTTTATGTGTTAGATCAGCTCAGATCGACTTCACTTGTTACAGCGGCTAAGAATGTACGCCACCATGATTTAACTAAGTAAATCTGTAAGAGCCTTCCAGTGGATAATTACTGCAGTGATTAATACGTTTCAGTTGACAACAAGTATTTCAACCCGAGCTGATGCCGTGAGTAGCTTCTCATTTCTAACCCCCAAATTCAACTCTGCGTTGAATCGCCGGACGCTGCAAGCAGCTTGCATCAATTAACACAGAGCACCTCGAGCTGACAGGAAGCCAGACACAGAAACAGAATCCGGTGGATTTTCAAAATAAAACACCCTGTGCAAACTGCCGGTCGTTAAAAAAAGACAAAAACAAATGAACTATGTAGCATATTTATACATGTAGAAGCACATAAACCAGAAAAATGACCAAGGAGCAGACACCAAAACATGTTAACCTCTTGTGTTTTAAAGCTCTCATCAGAGTTTTCATAATAAACTGTATAAATTATTGTGTACAACATGCTGTACCTGCAGGACACTTCATGCAGCAACTTAACGTGACTTTTAGGGGGTAAAACTAGTTAATCTGCACTGACTGATGGAGTAAAACGACAGCAGATTGTGACACTTTGTGACATTAAGTCAGGAAAAACTCTTGGTTTGATCCTCCAGGCTCTGACTCTTTGAATAACTGACTGCTCGACTAGCTAACAGGCTGACTGACTTGCTCACTGACTGACATTTTCCTCCAGACAAACGACGTCTCGGTGGCTTTGACCTCGGTGAGCAGCGAGGTACATGGACGTCCTTTGGTGTTCTGGGAGCATTTAGGCTGAGCTGGACCTTTTGCTTTCTCCGCGGTGCTGCAGGGGGTATCGACGGGGTTATGAAGCGTGATATTAGGTGCCTCGGAGCCTTAACGATCGCTGACCTGTCGGCAGTGACTGACAGGAGTTGCTCAGCTGGAAGAAAACATCGACTGAGTTAGATGAAGGGGGAGAAAGTCAGATCTGAACATGGGACATGGAGTACATGTGTTTGCTGCCTAAGTTTGGAGCTTCTGTCTCGACTGATTGCAGGAGTGGAAGCTGAAACCAAGGTGAATGATGTGGCGGCATGCTGGAGTTGAACCAGGGTGTATGAAGCAGTTTCATCCAGCCTCTTGTTAACTTCACCCCTAAACTTTGTTCTCCTGCTCCACCTGAAGACTCCTGCTGAGCCTGATCAACTCTCCTTGGATCTCTGGAAACTCTCTGGCCGGTTCCTCTCCAACACATCCTCCATCCTCTCTCCTTCTCCACTCGATCGTGGTTCAGATGGGAGGACACCTCACAGAGTCCACCAATTCCTCCTCCTCTTCTTCAGTCTGATCTGAGGCTTCATTGTGTTTTGATCAGCTTCGCTCAGCCCACACCGCTGCTGCTGTCTGAGCTCGTAAAATAAAAAGCTCACAAGCTCTTCCACTTCATTACCCACTGATGAATCTTACAGTAACAAAGTACATTTTACAGAGTTTGCAGGCAGAGACTGACTCACTCCCCTTCATTGATGTTTCTTAATATTATTCATGAGGAGGTAATATCCAAGGTCAGCCGTGGCACAAAGAAAACAACCATTTCTCTCGTCAATAAAGGGAAAACAAACCGGAGTCGATAATGTAAACGAAGCAGCTTCTCAACATGAAGCTTGAGTTTTTGTGTAAAAGAGCTCCGCTGTTTGTCATCGTGTGTCTGGAGAGGTTTGTGCAATTAACTGAAAAAGACAATCCCGCCTCCCAAACTGCACGAGGATGCAGTTTTCTGGGAGGGAAATGTTTCAGGCGGGCCGATAAACAAGGCGAGCCTGCTGTGCAGAGACTTCTCATAAACAAGTCCATCTGCTCAACTCTCTGCCTCAACTCTCTGTGATTTACAGAGTTTCCTGATGGATAGTGAAGTAAACTGTAGCTGCTGTTAGCTAATGTTAGTTCAGTCTGTTAGCTGGGCTGCACGGTGAGCTCAGAGCATTGGAGGAGTGTTAGTGTTTGTACCACAAGTTTTGGACCACCGGGAAGAAGAAGAAGAGGTTTACAGGCCCGGCAAATGCTGATGGGGAGGAAATTGGTGTCGTGCCAGAACAGGAGCTGGGCAAACTTGCAATGTAACCATGACGATGGTTTCCTGAAGTGTTCCTCAGCCCATGCAGTAATCGTCTATCCATCCATCCATTGTTTTTTTGGCCTTGTCCCTTGTGTGCAGAGATTTCTTCTGATTCTCTGAATCTTTTAATAATATTATGAACTGCAGACGATGACACCCACAGATTCTTTGTCATGTTACGTTGAGAAACATTATCCTTAAGCTGTCGCAGAGTCTGCTAGTGCCAGTCTTTCCCCCCCCCATTTCTGTGAAAGCTCTTTTTAGGCCCAATCACATTACCATTCATTGGGAGATGTTCCACCAACTTTGATTCTTTTGTTGCCAACTAAGTTTCAACATTTGATAAGTTTTCCTTGGTTTGGAGTCTTTCCTTTACATGTTGGTATCATCTCATAAAATGAGACTCCGTCTGTCTCTCTTTATAAACCCAGTAATCTAAAATCTTTATTTGGTCTAAACAGAAAAAGAGCGATGTGTTTGCAGGCTGAACTGTGAGCTGATGATCAAACCAATTTACAGCCATCAGCAGAATCACCGGCTCTGACAGATAAATAGACTAAAGATTTGTTTCAAGCCTTCATCACCTGCAAAATGCTTCAACATTTACGGTGAATGGAAAGAAAATTCACTATATTTACCCTCCCCCCCTCCATCTCCTTCCATTAAGTTTAAAACATCCCCGCTCACCTCTTAAACAAACTCAAACAGCCTTTTCTGTTTTAGCCCACCAGCTCGCTGGCCAAAGCCAAAATCCTGTTCACAGCCTGTGGCAGGTGTTGTGAATATAAAGTAGAGTGTGAGTGCATCAGTCATTGGCCGGCTTCATTCGGTATGCAAAATTAAAATGAGTTATACAAAACGAGGCCTGGCAGGAGGCTGCGGAGGGGCTCGGATACAGCTGCAAAGTGACAAAGTCGGAGGCAAAACAAGCAATTTGCCAAAAACACAAAAACAACACAACGTCAAAGAAAGTCATTTGTTTCACTTAGAACGAGCTGCAGGAGTTCATGAGCTGATTCACTTGTCAGCAATTAAATTCAAATCAAGATGAACGCGATGACACCAAAGACGTTTGTTTAGTTCCAATAAAAGTTACATCACAAACCGGCAGAACAAAACCTGATTTGGACTCTTGTAACACACACACACACACACACACACACACACACACACACACACTGAGGACTGGAGCGATATTTAAATACTGCAAGCCAGCTGTTAAAGTGTGTCACTGTTTAAATAAGAGTGAAAATGAGTTCAGGAATATCTCTGAGAGCTCTGCGAGCACGCGAGCGTCCTTCTGTGCAGAGAGCATGTTGTGTTTTGATTGTACGGTAGCCAGATTAGAAATTAGTAACTGTCGTTATTAGCACGCCTGTCGCTTAACGCTGTGAATATGTCGTGGCTCTATGGAGCAGTACTCAGACACGGCTGTGTTCTGTGGCCTGGTTCTGACTGAAGGACCAGGGATTTCAAAGTGATTGCTATTCATCCTCTGGGGACCATGAATGTTGGCACCAAACTTTACAGTAGTTCATCCAGCAGAAGTTATATAACTTAAGCTCTACTTTATGGCACTAAGTCACACACCACCAACTATTTCACTGATTTTGGTGAAACTGGATCATATTTTATGGAGAAAATGTTAGTGGGGAGTGTTAGTGTTTGTACCACAGGCATTTTTGGAAGAAGAAGAAGAAGCAGAAGAAGAAGCAGAAGAAGAAGAAGAAGAAGCAGAAGAAGAAGAAGAGGAGGTTTAAACCCTCAGGCTGACAGGGAGCTGAACAGGTGTTGTGCCAGAACAGGAGCTGGGCAAACGGGCGATGCCTCTATGGACAAAATGACAGAGGAGAAGAGAGCAACGAGGACGGTTGATGGAAGAACTAAGAAGAGCAAGCAAGATGAGTCAATCTAGAACTCCACGGGTTGATTTCTGTTCAGTATTTAGACATGAATAATAAACAGAATTATCTGCACATGCTGAGTAAACTGAGCACTTTTCAGTGCAAATATTCGCTGTCAGTCTGGTTATTAATCTACAGTACATTTTCAGATGTCACTTTTTCTTCCAGACCGGCTGCTTCTCGTTCTAAACACAAAAAACTACAGCTCCAGTACAAAACAAGCTGCATTAGTTTGTATCTCTGCCCTCTCTCTCTCCACACACACCGGCCTGCCTCATTCACATGCCGCCCACCTCTCTGCTCCTGAAAAGCCCCTCTCTAACATCCCTGTGTGGCTGCACGGTAAGTCATCACAGGCAGATAAAACAAGCACAGTGGCACGATCCAGGAATAGTAACGTTAACTGTGATAATGCCGATAAAGACTGCGGCATAATCTCTCCCTTCACTCTGCAGAACCGACTCAGATATTTACACAGTGTGGTGTGTGAAAACCTAATTTAGACGAGAAATTACACCTCTCAGCTTCCCCGTTGAGACATCCGTCCTCTTCTTCACGTCTTTGTGTTTAATCACAAAGGCTTCCTGAAAGTTTCCCCTAAAATACAGACTGAGATTTTTCAATATATTTCAGTTTCTAGGCTTTTTATTTGATGTGTGTGGTTGGACTAAAGGAGGGAGATCAATGAACACCAGTATATGATCCCCGATCCACAGACATCCTGAGCATCTTCACTCGGTCTCCTGAAAAAGTTTTTTGTGTTTTACTTTCAGACACAGACGAAGGCTTCTAGTCAAAACACGTCGGTGCCAGCCTGCAATATTAAAAGCTTCTTATTACCGAGGACACAGAGTGCCAATAAAGCCTGCTGAATTTCAATCTGAATTTTAATACCAAAAGGAAAAAACAAAACAAAACAAAAAAAAGACAGCTTCCTCTCGTGACACCGCTAACCTATAGAGGAAACATTGCACCGAAAAAGGGAAAGAGATTTGTAACTTCCTGTCGGAGAAGCCAAAAACTGCAGTTCCTCAATCGTCCACTTGAAGCTGGCTGCAGAAGTGAGTCAGTCTCCATAAGTCCCCATGTTCAAATGTCCAACTTCACAGCAGAAATAAACATGTTTACAGCCTGGTACAAAAAACAGTTTTGGTCTCTATAGCTAATTTCCCCGTTCATGACAACTGTACTGAGGGTGAATTTATATACAACTCACCTGTTCACATTATATTAAGGCTTAAAGTTATGCAGGATTAAGAGTGTGGACGCTTTGATTGACAGGTGGGTGTTGTTACAGATGGCTTGTTTGAGCAACCAGACTTCATTCAGCCCGCCTCATTTTCCCACCACTTCGTCACCATGGTTACAATAAACAGTCGGTTAAGGTGAGGGAATGATCACGGTCTGTTGACAGCGACTAATGACTCGAGCTGTAAGAGGGCTTCGCTCAGTATGCAGTAAACAGTCCATGTGTGTGTGATTTTAAAGTATTTGTATAAATGTGTTCAACTTTGTGGTGCCATCTAAGAAAGATGACGGTGTAACGTTAACGTAACGGTTATCAGAACACCTGTAACGTGGAGTGGTACGTGCAGTTTAAAGCCTCAGAGCTGTTGTGCTCTACATCAACATTCAAGGAAGGACTCTGGTTCAATCAAATTACTTGTTCCAACTGTTGTTTAGGTGCATTTATTCAGCTTCTTTCTGGCCCCTTAGAAAAGAGATTTTAATCTCAGTTGTACCTGATTAATTAAAAAGAAAAAGAAACAGCCAATTTCACAAGACGTCATTCTCAGGACACGGTCCAAAAATCTTTTGTTCTAATTTATGTCTGAGACGAGATAAAGGAACAATACAGAGAAGAAAAACCTATAATTAGATCTGAGTAGTGATTTTAAATCGCTGTTTCCTCTCTCAGTGGGATACTTCCAATTGATTTACAGTGACTCACTGTGCCGGGGATCCCTTTTTACCGCGACCAGCCGACCTGAACTGCTGCATTACATGATGACAAACAGACTGAGCAGCAGCCCGGAGCCTTAATGGGACCTGAGATGGCTCTTTCTCAAACCCTATCGGAGCAGAGTAGCCTGCAGCGGGTTTTCCGCTGAAGGATTTTGGCAGCGCACATGCTCCTCAAGTCCTTTTAATGACTAAAGTAGCTTTTACTGGAGCTGTGACAGTAGTGAGAGCTCTCTCTCTCTCTCTCTCTCTCTCTCTCTCTCTCTCTCTCTCCTCCACCCTCCCTTTGTACCTCCCTCTCCCTCCCTCTTCTCCTTCACCTCACTCTGCAGAGTGCAGCCGAACCAGAAAGTAGCCTCTCGCCATCTCCTTGTCATCGCCGTGGAGTCAGGTGGATGTTGAGCAGGCGGACGCAAGGAAGGTGCAGAACATCGTCTGGGTGAGAGCGTGGAGGAGGAGGAAGGAGGAAGGAGGAGTAGTAGTAGTAGGGTGGAGGAAGACCTCTTTTTCTGCAGCATCCTTTCTGATCAACATGGATCTCTGGAGTAAAAAAGTGCAGGGAATTATCACACAGGTCGTCCTGATGCTTTGCAGCTCGTACGGGGCAACAAGAGGAGGTGAGTGCACAGAGATTGATGTTGGTTGTCGGTCAACAGCTCTTAAAAAAGTCTCAAGAAAGTTTTTGGTTGAGCATGTTGAGTCTGAATTCAGAGATTTTCTAACAAGCTCACCAATTTCTTTTCATGCATTTCATGCACCGATTTCCAGAGTCGGTGTAGGAAGCATGCAGGGCGGTTACCTTTGAACAGGTCACTCACTCAGCCTCACCTGCTGAAAGAGGAGCTGCAGAGGCACGAATGTGAATCAGAGAAGGTTTTTTTTATGATTTAATAATTCATCATTTAATTCTTCTCAGAGGTTTTGATGCCACAAATGAGCAGCAGGAGGAGAGAGACCACAAACTTCGGACTAAATCTTCATCTTTTTTTCCATCAGCTTGATTTTTTTAGACCTTCTGGGACTTGTTTCATCTCACTCTCCTCCGCTCGTTAAATTTCTTTGAGCAGGATTTGTGATGACGTGGCACAGCGTGAAATATGAGCTGATTTGACACTTTGTTGAGTCACAAAAAGCTCATAAACGCGTTGGTGGAAACTCATTCCACCTATGAGCTGTTGCAACAAACAGCCTAATAAATCGGCTGTCGGAGAGTAAATGTTTGTCTGATGCTGTGCTAAAATGTATTCGCACTCTGTGCAAATAAGTCCGAGGGAGTCAAAGCAGAGCACTCAGGGATCCGGTGTGAGATTACAACGTCAGGTTTATATTCCCATTGACAGATGACAGCTACACACTGACATTATGAGCCCTGAAAGAGTAAAATAAAGGAGATAAAGAGATTTCTTTGCCCTCAGGGAAAGAGTTTGGATTTGTCAGAAAGTATAAGCACAAGAAAAGAAAATGCAGCTGTCTCTTAAATCAATACGTCAAGAAGAACAGGTTTTTTGCCCTCTTAGAGAGCAAACACACACAGTACATCATCCACTTAATAATCTCTCATGTTCAGACCTCTCTCCCCGTTTTATTTGACTTTGCTCGAGTGCTGAGCCAGTGCCACAGGCGAGGTCTGACTCCAGCTATTTGTCAGAGTGAGCCAAAGAGGTAAAACTGTCGTGAGAGGGCAGATGTTTCTGTTTCCTGCAGCCGGTCACGGCGACCCTGCTCGGCAGCTGAAGCAGCAGAGGACTTCTTTATGGGGAAGCGGTGCTGACGAGGCCGTGCAGTGACATGATGCTTGAGCTCATGTCAGGGCTCCATTAATTATTATATTATATTACTTATGTTGACAACTTTGCTAACAGCCAAACATCAACAAGGTCTCTCTTTTTCTCAACGTCCTCTTCGCTCTTTTCACCTCTGCCATTATGCCCATAGAGGCTGCTGAGCCTGGTTACATTGCCCGCTTGCCCAGCTCCTGTTCTTGCATGACATCAGCTGCATTGCTCTGCTCTTCCCTGTGGTACAAATACAAACACTCTCCCGGTGCTCTGATCTAATAAACTGAGCTAACATGAGCTAACAGCAGCTACAGTCGGCAGCAGTTTACTTCACTGTCCATCATAAACTCTGTAAATCACAGAGTTGAGGCGGAGCAGCCAGAGGACATCAGAGGGAAAACCAGGAAACATTTTCTCCATCAAATATGATCCAGTTTCGCCAAAATCAGTGAAATAGTTGGTGGTGTGTGACTTAGTGCCGTAAAGCGTTACGTACTTCTCCCGACCCGGAACCCAAAGTTACATAGTGTGAGAACAGATGTACGAATGACAGAGACACCGTTCACCACCATTCATCATTTACAATCTGTTAGTTAGTTTATGAGAGAAAAGTTAAGAGAATATTGCAGCACAATAAGAGTAGAGCTCTTCAACATCAGAGACGCCTACGCTGGATAATTATAACTGACATCAACAGAAACATCTGGAGAGGAGGCCGTATCTCACAAAGTGAAGTCATGTACCATTAATAATGCAGGTGTGGAGGAGAGCGGCTGAGGGATTGGGAGCATCCTGATATTTCAGAAAAAGAGAATTCATTGCCAGAACAGCACTTGGCAAAGCAATCACGGACACGTAGTGTGAAACGGAGAGCTGGAGAGCAGAAAGCTAAGAGGCTAATTGGATGCGGATGTGGAGTATCTGTAACCTTTCACTGCAGGTGTGAAGTTATACACAGCCACTGCAACAGATGCAGAAATGAATCCCGCTTATTTAATTGTCTGCAGTGATGTTTGAAAGATATTTGCATCCTTCGGCACCACATGAAAACCGATTTGTGTTTGCAATCTGCGTGTCATCGTGACAGACTAAAGCAGCAGCTCCATCAGCACCTGCGATGCCTTCAGCTGCGCTCTGTGAGTATTCAGTGTTGGGATTTGTCAACAAATAACACGCTGCATAAAAAAACAACACGCTGCGAGAACGAAGCTCCGAGCAGAGCAGGTGGAGGGAGGAGATGATGTAGATACGAGTGATGTCTCGCTACAGTAGAGCAGTGAAAGTGAATGCAGCCAAATGGAAATAATGATATCAGAAGAGCGCAGGTGTCGGCCTGCAGTGATCTGGCATCAAAACGTCAAGTTCGTGTTCGAGTTTAATGATCCTCTTTGTTCGGTGTTATTCCGACATTGTGCTCATTATTATTACAGCTCATCTGCTTTCTGTTATTATTCATTAACAGAAGGTCTATCAGGCAGCAGGTGAACATTTTGTCCTTACAGCTGATGTTAAAAGGAGGAAAAAATGGAAACGATGGCTGGACAACTTGGGTCAGAACATCTCCAGAACTTCACCTCTTGTGTGGCTTGTTTCTGGTCTGCAGTGGTCAGAACCAGCGACAGGGTCAAGGGCCACCAAGGCTCCGATCCAACAGACGAGCTACTGCAGCTCAAACTGCTGAAGAAGGTCATGCTGGTTCTGATAGACAGCCCACGCTGTCCCGTCCACTGACGAAAGTGCCAACAATCGGCACATGGAAACTGTATTCCCTCACGACACTCGCCTCTTTGAGCAGGACAGTGGTTTGAAGGAAAACAAGTCAAACTTAAAAACAAGCTGAAGGTGGATGGACAGAACGTGAATAGTTATTGAACAGACTAACATGAAGACGCCGCACCATGCTGCCGCCGGGACACATTAAGGTGCGACACAAGGCAACAGCTGAGGAAAAAGAGTTGTGTTACAAACACACACACACGGCAGATGCTGTTTAAGCTAAGCAGCTCTGCAAGCATCGGCAATGGCGTGCAGGACTGTGACATCTACAATAAACTCTTCGTGGTTGCTGCAGCTTTTGCGGACAACTGACCAGGCGTCCAAACTCCTCAGATCTCAGTGCAATCAAGCATCTGGATGTGCTGGACAAACAAGTCCGATCCACCTCACAACTTAGAGGACTTAGAGGACTCCAAGGCTCGACGGGTCAGGGCTGAAAGTAGTCGCTTACATCACAGAGACTCTCGAGCCAATTATTTCCCGAAGACACGGAGCTGAAGTTTGCCATGCCACTTTCTGGTAACAGGAAATAACAAGTGCGTCAGGGAAATCGATCAAACAGTCTGTGCACACACCCACACACAGTCCTGAGGAGGTGAAGTGTTTCAGCAAATGAATCTGTACTTTAAATTAACCTTTTTTGTGGTGGGCGTTCTCTTCTTCTGCAATCTTTAAAAGTTCTTCCTCTGACTGCTCTTCTTTTTTTAACCCGTGCCCACCAGTTTGCACCTGCTCTTCAAAGACGTGCTGAATTGGTCCTCACCAATTACGTGAACCTCGCAGGTCCAGGTGTGAACGCACAGCCACTTATCTCCTCTCCAATTATCTCCACAACGTTCCCTCGAATGCAAAAGCAAAGAAGGAGAAGACGCACACGGCGAGCGCTTCTGATGAGGCAAAGTGTCGACATCACAAGCACACAAAAGACACACTGGCGTTGTTGCACAAGTTATCCCCCTGCCCCCACCCCCACGGGATTGTTATCTCGTCGCTCAGCTGATTGGGACTTGGCCGAGTGTGTGTTTTTAATCTGAGCCTAATGACAGATAATACCGCTGCTCTCTGAACCCGTGTGTGTGTGCGCGCGTCCAGAGATATGGAGAATATGATGTGAGGAGGGCAAAGGAATGCTAAGCAGCACTGCAGTAAGTCTGAGTGTGTGTGTGTGTGTGTGTGTGCACATAATGCCTACAAAGTGTTTGTCCTGCTTGTGTGTGTGTTTAGATAGTGAATGACTCACCACTCACAGTCAACGGATCTCAGAGGAGAAAAGTTCTCGAGTTAAAACTAATGTGTCACTAGGTGCTGCATCCGGAGAGTGTTGTCTTCTCTCAGTTCAGCTGCCTGAAGGTGGCAGCTGGAGATTCTGGTGTGTTTGGTTGAGGATAATATTCCAGTTTTCAGAAAGTCTAATTCTGCACCTGAGAAGCTGCCCAATACAAACACGCTCATGTAAAGGCTACTATAATGGTTTATATAACGGTGTGTTCAAATCGCCACAGGCTTGTCCGGCGGTGTGTCTATGTGTGTTGAACGTGACCGCTGTGAAATAATCAGACAAATAACTTTTATCTCTCTGATTAAACAGCTTTATCGAGGCCGTCTATTTTTGCTCGACGACTGCTTGCTCTCTTTTTCAAACCTTGGAAACAAACCAACTTCTTCATGTCACTTCCACACCAGGATAGTCTGGTGGGACTCCGGTAGACGATTGTGTTCGTGCATTCATTTCAATTAATTCACTTTCACACTGCACTTTTTGAAAGCGGACCAAACCGCCTGGACAGCGTCATGCACTTACAACAGCTGCTGGTTTGGGGTGGTATTGCCCAAAAAACAAGAAAACCCAGCTCATCTATTGGCTTTCTGATCTTTGGATCTTCTCTGGATAGTCCGTTTGCTTTCCTGCTGTAAGTGAACCGCACCAGGGTTTGTTATTTTAACGATAATCTGATATTGCGACAGCCCCAATTGAAAGAGTTGTAGACAAATGGCCTCACTTCAGTGTGAAACTACTTCACCTCTCTGTGGTCTTCTCATGAAGTGAGCATTTCCAGACAACGTGATCTAACTGAATAAAACTTCATGACATCTGCATAACGTCCTGATAAATCCGGGCTTTTACCTGATGAAGTAAAAACTCCTGAATCCCCGTCAGCTCCTGCAGCGCGTCTGGTCTGTGCTCCTTCTAAGAAGATGAATCAATAAACTATCACATTATTACCATCACTGCATTTTTATTCACCCGGACGTGCGTCCTGCAGATATCAGCCTGCATCAGATGGAGAAGAGTCATTAAAGGAGCATAAAAGAAGAGCTTTGCTGTCATTCATACTTGTCTGTGCAATCACAGAGCTTTAATTTGATCTAAACTGTCTTCACTGGAGTCATGTCATGTTCTGCTTCCCGTCAATCACCCCACACAGGCTTGTTTACAGACACAGATAGAAAGTTATGAAAGACAGAGGCTGTTTCCTGCTGGATGTTTGGTTTTGCCTCAGGTTTGATCATCAATGATGATGCAGGTTAATGTTTAATTCATCCAACGGTCTTGGCCATTCTGCTTTTTTCCCTCCAGACTACAGAAATTTGTATTTTTGCAATTTACTGTCTCCAGTTTCAGAGTGTAATCCCAATAAATATGGAGGTGGTAAATATGGACAGCTGTACTCGTCAGCCAAACATCAAGTGAGATCAACACAAAGTTACATAGTGTGAGAACACAAGATACAGCAACCAGCTAATATTACTGACTGGTCCAACAGCATCCCCAGCTCCTGTTCTTGCATGACACTGGCTCTGCTCCTTGTCAGCATTCCCCCTGTAAACCTCCTCCTCTTCCCTGTGGTACAAACACTAACACTCCCCCTAGTGCTCTGAGCTCACAGTCCAGGCAGCCCGACTAACAACCAACTCTGTAAATCACAGAGAGCTGAGGCGGAGCAGCCGGAGGACATCAGAGGGAAAACCAGAAAACATTTTCTCCATAAAATATGATCCAGTTTCACCAAAATCAGTGAAATAGTGTGTGGTGTGTGACTTAGTGCCGTAAAGCGTTATGTACTTCTTCCAAAGTGAGGCATTAATAAACATCAATAATTCTTCGTGCTGACCATTTGAACCAGAATATCAGAATATTCTTTATTTTCCAATGAGCCAGATGTGATGAGATAAACATAAACCTGTGTGTGCATATAATCTAATCAGTCTGCAAAGTCTCACCTGTCCGTAAAGATTCATGAGACACTCGAGTTTGTGATGGTGGAGATGAGAAAAGCGAGAGGAAGCTGACGAGGAACTCCCTCTCATATTTCTCTTTTAGTGTCATTTATGAAAATGTGTGTTCAGAGAAGAGGAGCCATGAATGCCATCTGATGAAGTCAAGGCTACATTATGGCAGCGGCGGCCGTCGAGGTGAGCTTGTAACCGTCAGTCAGGAGTCTAGATTTATTAACCCAGGGACAAGTAGTTAAGCGATAAAACCCGAGGCCTGCAGTCCATCCGTCTGAGTTTGTGACTCACTGATATTTGCTGAAGGCCAGTCCCACCGGAGCTCCGACTGCCCTAAACATACACTCATTCATCACGCCGCCCTGTCATCAGCTCAGATGACTTGTAGTTGGTCCAAGAATCTGTCAGACTCTGCTGAGGTCGTGGTGCTCTGTCTCTCTCCGGGTCGTGTAGAGTTACAGCTTTAAACATTCAAACTCTCTCATGGTGGACGCTTCACACCCAAGATGTGATGTTTCCAACGAAGGATGCAGGTGAAATGATTATCAAGTTCAACTTTAACCATTATTACTGTAAATTCTCTTCTGTTGGAAGATAATGATACCAGCGACGATGAAGAGGAAGAAAATAAAGAAGAAGAAGACGAGGAGTAATGAAGTCAGAGAGAAGATGATGGTGATGCTGCTGCTGATGAAACAGTAGATACGTATGGAAAAATATGATGATGAGGAAGATGGTGAAGTTTATGATGAAGATGAAGACGATGACAAAAATAGAAAATGGAGAGAAGAGTGCAGATGAAGAATATCATGATTATTATGAGGATGACGATGAGGATTAAGATGATAAGTAGATGTAGATCATGAAAAGAAGTGATGATGATGATGATGAACGACGATGATGACCACCGATGATGAAGACAGCAGACAGGCAGAATGAAAATGATGACGACGATTAATCTGACAACAAAGTCACGATAACGATGAAGATGGTGAGGAGTCTGATGATGATGATGAAGAGCAAGTAGATGTAGAAGGTTGTAGGTAAACGCAGTGTTGCCAATGATACTAATTGAGGCTGCGTTCCATTCCAACAGAGTCAGGGTGCTGCTGTGGTGCATGTTGGTTCACTGGAAAGTCTTTACTGCACTAAATGGAACAGTCAGTACGGGTCAAAGTCGTCTCCAGACTGAGGTCCTCTGACACTGTGCTGTCCTGGACCGCCCCCTAGACTCCACAGAGGAAGTCGAGGAGAGGACGTCACCTCCCGTCACCTTGAAGAACAGCTTCAGGTTCTCTCCTTGAACCTTTATCGTGAAGGGTTTACACTTGAGTCTCTGCAGCAGAGACACGCCTGCATGTCTGGTTGACGTGGTAACACACTGTCACGTGTCGGGCGTTGTGAATTAACCTCATGCAGCTCGAGCGTATGCCGGCGGCAGCTGAGGGATGTCTCTACATGCTTTAGAGTCAATATGCTGCATTCACAATCTGCCAGACATTACTCTGTTATTCTGTAGCTGAATCTACTTCTGAGACTTCTGCGGCAGTCCTGGGCATAATTTAACAAAACATGTACATACCGGCGCTGTCTCCGTCTTACTTTAGACTCTAAAGCACCATCTGTTCCCTCTTACACTCTGCGCTGCCACGAGGGATAATTAGATCAGATGCAGTGTCTTTGGTAAATGTGAGCGCAGAAGAAATGTCACTGTTATTAAAGCCTGGAGCTGACACTGAACACCACAGGAGAAAGACGGAAAAACTTTAAGATGCAGCTGAGATAAGGAGTCCGACGAGCTGTGTCATGATTCGGTTAATGAGACAGAAGAGACCGAAGAGAGAACCTGCACTTCTGAGTTATTCTGAAACTTTCTCCTCGCCTCATTTTTATGGTACTTCAGGTCAGGGTCAGTTACAGAACAGCAGCCCAGCAGCTGGCAGAGATTCAATGATAAATCCACAACTCTAACCTGCTGTGGCCCCGATAGACGATAGAAATGATTCTGGAGAGTTTTATCACATTTCATGACTCTTTTAAATTGTTTTTTTTCTTTTTGCTGCCTCTGTTATACTCGCAGAGTACCGATCATTGTGACACACACAGTTAAAAAGTAACACTGTTCCTAGTAGTAGTACGTAACGCTTTACGGCACTAAGTCACACACCACCAACTATTTCACTGACTTTGGTGAAACTGGATCATATTTTATGGAGAAAATGTTTTCTGGTTTTCCCTCTGATGTCCTCCGGCTGCTCCGCCTCAACTCTCTGTGATTTACAGAGTTTATGATGGACAGTGAAGTAAACTGTAGCTGCTGTTAGCTCAGTTTGGTAGCCAGGCTGCTCAGACTGTGAGCTCAGAGCACCGCAGGAGTGTTAGTGTTTGTACCACAGGAGGTTTGGACCACCGGGAAGAAGAAGAGGATTACAGGGAATGCTGTCAGGGAGTAGAGCCAGTGTTGTGCCAGAACAGGAGCTGGGCAAGCAAGCAATGTAACCAGGCTCAGCAACATCTATGGACATAATGAACGAGGTGAAAAGACCGCAGTTTGCTGACAGAGGAAGCTAAGAAGAGAAAAGGAGAGAGTGAGCGAGCAAGAAGCCGCCGGACAAGAGTAAATCTGGGACTGACTTTTAGTGGTTGGTGAGAGCTTGGTGAAATAAAAGGCTGAAAGACAGACGCCGAGCTGGGCTGACTGCTGTTGGACTAGTCAGTAATATTAGCTGCTGCTGTGTCTGCTGTTGGTGACCTGGTTGATGTTATGGACACTCTAAGTAATGTAATCAGAACAAATACTCGAGTACAGCTGTCCATATTTACCACAGTGGGATTACACTCTGAAACTGAGGGAGCTAAATCACAAAAAATACAAATTTCCATGAAATGCCACTTCATGAAAAAATATATTTCTCAAGAAAAGTGTCTCTGACACTGTCATTGCATGCTTGTAAATTTCTTTCTGCTTCTCAGCAGGATGCGTTGTTAAATATGCATAAGCAAAGCTCTGCATATTTATAAAAAACGTTATGCTGAGCTCGAGCAAACTGTAACACAAAATACAGCCGAGCACAGAGAGTTGGGTGGAAATTAGAGGCTGCAGGGTGAAGTTTAGGAGTCCGTCCTTCAAACACAAAGTCTGGGTTCAGTCCTTCGTGTCGGCAGGCTCCTTCTGAAATACACTCGTGTGTGTGTGACACTGAACGCCTGCCAACTCCAGAAGTGCTGATCAGTAGCTTAGTTTGCTCATCTACCTGTGTGTGTTCGGGAGTCACAGAAAGACGATGATTAACTTTTCAACAGGTGATTATGTCGGTTTTTTTTTTCTCAGGGCTGAAACTAAAACATGAAGCCGTAGTGCTGCAGCGTCGCATCGGCAGTGGAATGAGGCGGTCACGTGTCGCTGACCTCCACCTCACACACACACACACACACACACACACACACACTCTGTCTTTGATGTTTATGTATAATTTAGGCTGCTGCAGTGCTGGTGAAGGCTAAATGAGTGCATGTGGCGTGCGTTGTACTAAAACCTGGATGGTACAGAGACCAGCTGGCCTCAACAGCATCGGTAAATATTGTGTTGAAGTTCTTCTGCTGGTGCAGTGCAGTGTTGTTGTTGTTGTTGTTTTATCATTTGACTCAATGGAAGAGCCTGAAGACTTTTTTCTTCTGTCTTTGCCCAAATGACAGAAAGTGTTTGAAACGACAAACAGCCGCCTGCTGTGTCTAAATATCACGGTGGTGTTCGTATCATTAACGAGTAGCTACCAGCTATTTTGAAGACAAATAAAACTTTGGATTCAGTTAATGTTTTTTACATTATGAATAATAAACAGTGACCCCAAACGAGCTCTTTCACCATCACAGTAATGATTTTTTTTTGTTGTTTTTGTTCCCACATCACTCCACTGAAAAAAGGCCTCGTTCAAGGGCACGTCATTGGTATTTTTTCCTGCTGGGTTGGTGATTAAAGTCTGCACCATACAATGTTTTAATTTTTTTTACACAATAACCTAAAACTACAATGACAAGGACTGCAAATGACACAAAGTGATTAAATAAATACATGAACAAAATGGAACAGACGAGTAAATAACAGTTTGGGATTTTTAGTTTTTGGAAAAGAGTTATTACGGCTGCCACTTAACAACAACAACAAAAAAATTCTTCTTGCAGTAAGATTTTCTAAAGTTTGAGAAAGAACATCAAGTTCCACAACCAGGAAACCGATGCTGATGGAAAGTCAGATGATTTCCACGACAGTATATAAGAAAAATCAAAGAAACCTCTGCATCCTCCTCATGCACGCTTGGGATCTCAATGAGTTCCCTCAAAGATGGCAATACAGGGACATCGCTGCAGATCCGTTTTTAGGACATCAGATAATGTTTTAAGAATGAATAAAATAAAGATAGTGGCTTGGGTAGCTTAGATGTGACACTGTTAGAAACATCTGGGTATATTTGTGCTAGTTTAGCTTTCCAATGGAGGACCTTAAAACTGTATTTAAAGTCAGAATAAATATATGTTGAGTTCATCAGACTAAAGAAGAAAGTGTTACTAACCATCCAGCCAAATTTGAATGATTAAAAATATTGACAAGTTTATGAAATTAAGTGTCAAAATCAGGTAAAAGCTCAGGGTGGCCTCAGCGTGTCATCAAGTCACCCTTTAAGGACCGCCCACAAAGTCCTGGACTGAAAACTGGTGAAAAACTGTTTGAATCTCTAACTCCACATTTCAGTAATTTATCATTCAAAGTCTTTTCACGTGTTTTCAGCAACTATGTTCCAACATATTTAATGTGTTTTGAAAGAAATTTCAAAATTGCCTTTACACAGACTTTACGATGCTGTCATTCTGTCTCTAAAAGCATCTGCTCTAGACGATTTCTTCTGGTATCGATAATTTCTTTTTGATTGCCTTGTCTCACTGGTCATCTGGAAATTCAACATTCAAACAGCTTTTACAGTAAATTTGGTATTAAATGACAGAAAGGGTCTGAATTTTGATGAATTGTGATGGAAATAAAGAAAATTGAGTGGATGCAAAGTGAAAGTAACGGAAGAGATGAGAGGATGGCAGCTGATGTTTGTTTGAGTTGGATGATATTTTGAGAAGAGAAGAAGGTTTTAAAAGCAGCTTCTTTCATAGAAGGAAAAAAGAGCAGTCCAAATAATAGATAATTATTCATGATGGGATCTAAAGTGGAAGCAGAAATTAATTTGAAGTGATGCCAGAAGAACTGATACCAGATTTTCAGTGAAGCCAACACAACAGAGTGTGTTGTGTACTGGGATAGTGAAACAGGATACGTGTGCACAATAGAGCAGGGAGAGATGTTGACTTGCATGACTTTGCCTCGATTAAAAGTCTGTAACTTTCTCGTCCAGGAGCCAGATTCACTAACCTTTCCAGCACGGCAGCTGTGGAGGATTTCATTTTTCTCCACGAATAGACGGGATGAAAGGTAAAAAAAAGGGTTTGCAGCGGAGTGCCTCTCTTTGGGTGATCAAAACAGTAGAATCGTGTAAAGTATACGTGTTGATGTGAGAAAAACAGGTAAAGGTGTTTCTGACGTGATGAAGACAGCGCTCTTGACACGCCGCCACAAACTTCCTACACACTACAAAGGCTGCTCACTGCTTACGCGTCCCAAGGTGTTTCTATGTTTTTTAATGCCCTTGTCCTAAATTATATGTGTGTGAGGGAGTGTGAGGAACACTTAAGACATGCTTCAGTGAACACAAGAGCAGCACCAACAGGAAACACTTCTAACTTTGGCTGCCTACAATTTCTCTGTGTGGTCTCGAAGTGTTTCTGAACTTTTTGGGACCACAGACTGTCTAAAACCTGGACGTAGTCTCTGTGATGTCCCCACAGACTGTCTAAAACCGGGATGTAGTCTCTGTGACGTTCCCGCAGACTGTCTAAAACCTGGATGGAGTCTCCGTGACATCCCTGCAGACTGTGTAAAACCTGGATGTAGTCTCTGTGACGTCACCGCAGACTGTCTAAAACTTGGATAGAGTCTCCGACGTCCCCCACCGACACCGTTATAAATTGCTGCAGAGCTGCGACTTGTTTAGCTTGAATGAATCATTTAATTAAGGTTTAATTGGCGACTTTGAGTTGACTGACACTGATTGGCCACTAGTTTGACTTGTGTGAGTGTTTTCTGCCCTGACATGTCCGCCGTCCTCCCAGCTCACCTGTCTGACTGCAGACAGGAGTCTGTCTATCAAACAGCTACTGAGCTGTGAGGATCAGCACATCCGCAGGGGGCCTGCATGCTCCTCCCGCCCTTCATCTGCCAGTCATGAACACATCCGAGCCTTCTGAAGCTCGTCCAGTCAGCAGCTTGATGCACAGTTTATTTTAGATGTTCCATATTTTTAGAAAATGATTATACAATTTCATAATTTTCTAGAAATTGTGAATCGGCATGGCAACGTGTGGAACATAAACAGTGTTTTCAATCCAATGCAGAAGCAACCTTGTGTATCATGTTTGGATGTTCAACTGGGTCGCCTTATTCACTCTTTTTTAAGGCTGAGTATTGTGTCAGACTCCAATGCTGTTATAGTGCATGACACCCCACTGGCACAAAGACAGCATTTGTTGCCAGGCTATTCAGTTGAATTTGAATGTGGTACAGATGTGTTCCTAATCTCTGGATGCTCCTTTCTCGCAAAAACATATTGAAAAACATCCCACAATCATACATGCAGATGCAGGAAATGCCCCAAAAAGCAGCAAACTCTGAAGCTGTGAAGTGAAGCCAACATGGAAGTGTCAAAAACTGCAGTTCCTCATGAAGAAAGGACTCCAATTCTGTTTTTTCCAACTCAGAAACATCGCAAAAATAAAATATGTCACATTACGGATCCCACCCGACTTTGTTTGCTCAGGCTTGGTTATTTTACTGGTTAATGAGCTTCCAAACATGCTTCTACATGTGTGAATATGCTACGTAGTTCATTTGTTTCTGTTTTTACGAATGGCAGTTTGCACGGGGTGTTTTATTTTGAAAATCCACCAGCTTCTCTCTGCTTTTTCTGTGTCTGGCTTCCTGTCAGCTCGAGATGCTCTTTGTAAATTGATCAAAAATCAAAAATAGAACAGCCGCGTATTGAACATGGAGCTTCTGCTTCTGGGACGCTTCTGAACCGGACCGTAGCGGGGCCCGTGGGGTTTGAGACATTGACTAGAATGACCGCGTATTGAACGAAGCGCGGTGGAATCTGGGGGTTAGTCAGTCTTCTGTGTCTCTTCTCCAGCTTTAACTAACACATATTGCAGGTCACACATTACACCAGGTGGCACGGTGGCACAGTGGTTTGCAGTTGTCCTGATTTATTATTATCATAGTTATTTGTACAATATTTGTTTCTTTCTTTGGGTAACGTGGAGTCTTTGCTCAGCGTGCTCTCAGGACGTCACTCTGCATAAAAATTACATCTAAATACCAAAAAAAGTAAAATGTCATGTAAATGTACATTGCATGAACTATTTATGCTGCTCTCTCTCTCCCGCTTCTCATCTTTGTCCTTATATTAAACTTTAATGAGTGCATTAGTGGCAGGGAAAAGGACTTACTGTACATTTCATTACTTCAGGTTTCAAAGAAAAGGATTCAGAATAAGTACGTTGTTCACATTTTTAGAACAAATATGCAAATTTAATTGGAACGGCGAGCAGCCTTGGCTCCAGCTCTCTTCCTGGTCTGTGGATTGTGCAAGTTTGCAGGAAAAAAATCATTTTTATTATGGTTTATGGAGGATTACGGTTCATGTTTTAGGGCACAACCCCCCGGTGTGATTACTGTGCTCATCGATGCATGGTTTAATGGACCTTTGAAGAGTTCTGCTGCTGTTTATTGAAGCAGCAGATGCTCATTGTGGATGCTTTACTGTAGATGGAGAGGTAAAGAGGATGGGAGGTGAAGCTCACTCTGCTGGATGTGCAAGCTGACAAGGTGGAGAAGACTAATGATTCACGATATCTCTGTTCGGGCCAAGGGCTGTCAAGCTAATGTTCAGTCCTCTGTGTGCCTCTTCAGTGTGTTTAGACCAGAAGTGAACAGGAAAAACTGTGTTTGGTGTGAGAAAAGAGTGAGGTAAAGCCCACAGCAGCAGTAACCAACAGCATAGTGGGTTTCATGGACGTGATCAACAGGGAAATAACACGAGGCTTATTAAATTAAACTCAGTCAAAGCTCGAGCACACAGATTGTATTTAATGTTGATATCCAGCTCAAAGCTCCAACATCTGTGCGCTTTATCTCCTAATAAACACACATAGTTGGCAGTTGGTTCGGGGGAACGTCTCTAACTAAAGAGAATATTTGATTAGAAAATGCTGAGTCGATACTTGAAAGGTCTTCCCTACAGAAAATGAAAGCTCTGCAGAGAAACATCTTTATAGTTTCAGGTGTGTGCTCGGTTCAAACCGATCACTTAACTGAGCCGACGTCTTTATCAGCCTCTTAACATCCAGGTTTTTATTCATATCCCGTCCTTTGGGTGTGGAATTGTTTCATGATTTAATCATTTTACATCAAATAAGCTGTGGCAGCTTTTTGTAATCGCGGTAAGTTTCAGGCTCACAGGACGAAAACTGTCGACCAACCGACCGAACGACCAGTTATAGAGCTGCTGGTTGAGAAAAACCAACATGAATAAAATATTATAAGTGAGTTGTAAGTGTGCAGGTGGACAGAAATGATAACAGGGCATGGACAGAGTCTCTCTGACAGGACTAAAGCTTAAACTCCACCGGGCACAGCTGCAACACGGCCGGGTGAGCTGATCCGAGCCCGTTCCAGACAATGATCGTGATTCATCCAGAAGCGCCGCAGAACATTTCAGAAGCATCAACATTAACAGTTATCTTCAACAACTTTAGTTTGTTTTTTTCTTTAAATGAAACACTGGTCTCAGACCAGTTATTGTTTAATAGAAAACAGAGGTGGAATGTGCAAATGCAGGTGGAGACCCAGGTGAGGGGGAATCCAATTGGTTAGGTCCAGAACTGACAAGAAGGAGCAGAGCGTGAAGACAGGCAACAAAGTTCACAAGAAACCCAAAGTGTGTGACCACAACAGTTCGCGAACAATCTGGTGGAGTGTGAGACGGTGAGCCGGTCTTTTATAATGCAGAGGCTGATTAGATGATGAGGAACAGGTGGTGATGTGATCAGACAGGTGAGAGAGAAACTGGAGGCCACGCCCAGCGGCAGACAGAAAAGGAAATGGAAAACACTGGGAACGAGGAGGCGGACAGCCTCATCGTATCATATAAAGTCTATCAGAGTTAATGTGGTCTGAAAAGCCTCCTCTGACGTCACTCCGGTGTCCAGTCCAGTTTGTTAATGAATGTGTCTGCTCTGTCAGGCTGTTAGCACACTGTGCATCTTTTATTGAGCTGAGTTTCACTGTGGTCCAAAATCTGTTTACACAAAGCTGATATAAGGCCTGATAATTGAGGATTAGGCTCCTTAAATCTTTCACATTTTCAGCCCTGAAACAGAAGAGCACGTTCTTTACTGTGAGACGACTGAAGGAAGATCTACAAGTCTGTGGTAACTGCTTCTGTTGTCTGTGATTCACAGAGGTTTGTCACAGTCCGCTGGTGTCCAATCTGCTGCCATCATCCTTCAGGAGCTCCTCACAGCTGTCTGGCAGCCACGGGCCAGGCTTCGCCAAGCTGAACCGGAGAGAAGGTGAGTGAGTCTCTTGTGCAAACTAAACCTTGCTGGTTTAATCTTCTTGTGGCAAAGATACCTGCAGAAAAATGTTTTCCATGAGAGATTTAGCTACTGTGTCTACGAACTTTGCATGTATTTTTAAGCTAGTAGCAGCACGGAGGATGATCCAAACATTTCCAAGAACTGAACTTATTAAAAAAAGATAGATGTAATATTTTGTATAATTTATGACTTAACCACAAGGGGGAGTTTTGTATCTTTGTGTTTACTAATCACAAATGGGCACCAGGTTTATTAATTAGGTAGTAGGTGGAGGGGAGCACACGGTTCTTAAGTGGGAACATCATCCAAAGGGAAGACGTGTCGAAAGTTTGATTCTTGTTTTGATGAAAACATGTCATGAACGCAACATCAGCTTCAGTCCTTTGGCAGTTCGATCCCCGGCTCAGTGTCTAAGTGTCCTTGAGCAAGATACTGAACCCCAAACTGCTCCTGATGCTGCCCTGTTTGCCATAAAACTTTGCATGTGCTCCGAGAGAGTGAATAGGAAAAGAGAAGGAAGAAACAAGAGAAGGAGCTGTGGCTGTCTGGGATCAGCCTGCTAAACCACAGCATCCAAAAGAACACGCCTCTGTTTGGAAATAAGGCACGACTCGGATCTCACCCCACCCAAAGAGATCTGAGTGAATATTAGCTACCTAAGTAGATTATATACTGTCTGGTCTTGGATTTGGTCTTGACTCGTCTCAGCCCTGTAAAGTCTTGGTCTTGTCTCAGTCTGGATACACTCTGGTCTTGGTCATGACTTGGTACAACACTGGTAGATACTTCACTAGTGTTTCTATGCTGATGATGCTCCCATTGCATACTGTGTTTAAAGAGAATATACTGAGATTAAGGTAAATTAAAGATTAGCATGACGTCGTCATATTTGACTCGTCAGCGACATAAGAGACCGGCGTAGTCTCTGTCCTGTGAACACAGCGTGAGCTCTCCTTCAGTATTCACATTTAAAATTTAGCAGTTTAACATTAATAACTTATCGCCGCACTCTCTTGTTTTCTTTTCTTCTCATTCTTGCTTTTTTTTTTTTTTTTTTTTTTAACCCCTCCTCGTGTTTCAGCTGGTTTCTGTTCTGATGTGCTGCAGCGGCGCCGCTCACCTCATTCATTTTGGATTCGCTTCCCTGCAGGACGCACAGCGCACAACATCAAAGACGAGTCTCAGCTGGATTCACACAGACTGACAGACACCTCGGACTGAATGATGGATGAACAAACAGACAGACAGTGGTTATTGCCTCCTTTCTGCTCTGTTTTAGCTACATATGGCGTTTTAGAAGTGCATCACATGCTTCGCAAAAGGTTTGCTTGTCACGGGAAGAACTGACAACAAAGTTGAAGACAAAACACACACGTGCTGATATAACGCTTTTCAGAAAACACACCTCAGAGTTGGCTGAGAGAAGGATTGGATGGAAGCGCTGTGATGTCTTTGTCTTTTGACACAACAAAAGAGGATCTGGATGATTTTCACCACCTGGGAGACGGCAGGAAGCACAGCCTGCAGGTTGCTGTTTCTGTGGTGTGTCTGATGGCAGAAGCTGTGAGCAAACACACCCGCTGTGTTCTTTCACTTCAGTCAGGCCCACTCTGTCTGTTTACCGATTCGAGTTTGATCTGCGTTAAGGAGGATCAGATGCTTGTAAAGGATGATCAGATGCATCCGAATGGCAAAACATAAGTTATTTATCCACACGGAAGAAAAAGATGAAACAAGACAGAAAGTGAAGGACAGTGAAGACATGCTCTGGTTTTTTTTTATCTGGTGTCCAAACAAAGAAAATAGACGCTGGTGAATAAAAACACACATTAAATACTCCCCGAGCATCAATTCAACTGTAATAAGAAAAGTATTATTGATTCATATCTTCTAACTCAGACCCCATGGTGCCTCTCATTTTAAAATAATTCCCAGTGATTCAAAACAAAATAAAGTCTTGAGCTTTGTATTGCAGATCATTTAAGTTGATGAACTAGAAATATACATCGTTACGTTGATATCTGTCTCACTGCTGGAGATGGATGCTGTTTTGCGAGGGTGGAGGAGTTCATCGAAGAGTCGGCAGGACGGACTGTCCAGGTTTTTAGGTATAAGTTGCCAACCTACCACATCACTGTTTGTTGTTGTTCTTATAAATGAAATTGCTTTTTACAGTTTAAGTGCTATTTATTTTCTTTTTCTTTTTGAAGTTTTTTGAATCAAACTTGGTTTAAAAAGTTAAAAATGCTGCAAATTCAAACATTAGAGAAATTAAATTAAAGAAAAAGTTTTGTTTTTTAAAATGAAATCAACTTCTAATTGACAATTTCTTTCTGTTTTTGAGATCGAGCTGGTTCTCAGTGGACTGCAGCAACACTATTGTACTCGACTAGATAGATCTGATTTAAAGTGCTATAGATATTAAATATGCTTGTATAGATAATCCATATACATCCCTCCTGCTTCATAATGGTGAGCGTTACCTCATTATCTTGTCTGTGATTGTTTTTGCTGACAATAACACCTCACTGGGTACAATGGCTTATTAATTCTCAGCTTGAGATTTGAATTGAATTCGACTGATCAAACTGATGCAGTCTGAGGGCGACAACACGCACCTCAGACGTAGAAATAAAAAAAATGCTTCAGTTCCTGAATCCCAGCTGTTCTCTGCAGAAATCATTGAATAAATTAAAACCTGCTCGTTCTCGTCTCCTCCAGCTGCTCGTCGTCCTCGATCGTCATCCTCGGAGGAGCCGCCTCATTCGGAGTTAATTTACCAGCAAAATGAGCAGAGACCCACCGAGGCAACGCGCCTTCTGCTTCTTACAAACACAGTCTTGTTGCACTATTGACCTGCGTATTAACCTGTGAAGGAACATTGTTAATATGTGGCCCTCAGCCACATCCTTGATCAACCATTAATTACTCATTACAAAGCTTATAAAATAAAAGCTGCATGTTATAAAAGCTTTATTTAAACAAGTGTTTTTTTTTCTTTTTAATTAAAGCACATTTGTAGTAGGATTATGCTGAGAGTTGCTGAGATAAGACAGACTTTAATGATCTCACAGCAGCCTGTATACACACGGTGGATAAGAAATGACTCATAAATAAGAAACACACAGAAGAAATCACAAAGTCATGCTGGTGTTAAAGAATCTGACAGCTCTTTCTTACGTGGTCGGAGTAGCAGTTATCCTCCTCTCCTCCAGCAGACATGGCATGAAGCAGATGCCACCACAGTGTCTGTTGATGAGGTGAACGCCCAGCTATTTGTATTCTCCCGCCGTCTCGATATCCAGTCCCTGGATGTTCACCTGTCTGGTCTGGGGCGCCTTCCTCCTAAACTCAATCACCATCTCCTTCGTCTTGCTGTCGTTGATGCAAAGGTGGTTGAGATTGCACCAGTCGACGAAGTCTGTGATGACCCGCCTGTACTCCTGCTCATTTCCTTTTGATACACGTCCAACGATCAAAGTTGATATCCAATCTAAACTACCAGCAGATTCTAACTGTTCAAATTTATCGAGGGGATTTCATTCTGGGCAGACAGATACGTGGGTACAGCCTCGATATTGGGTTCAAAACACTAATCTCTGGCAGTGCTGTTAGTCATCTAAGTTGGGAACCAAAATTACAACATATTCCTCAGGTGAGAAAGTCACTTTATGAGATGCTGGCTCCAACAAACAACCCAGACATCTCCGGAAACGGAAAAAGAAATTGGGGTTCTGATTCCTTTTAATGTGCATTCTGGTGAAAATTTCTGGCTCCTTTGAGAAGATACAAAAGGTATAAACGAGCACCTGAAGGCTTGTGCTCGACCTCTGACTGGACTGATAACCAAGTGGCTCAGTTGGCAGAGAGCCCAGACTCCAAAGTTCTTTCAGGAGAACTTTTGTTCCAGACGTCGATACATTTCTACAATCTGTTTCTACAAAGTTTAGTGGCAAAATGATGGCATGGTTGTTGTTATTAGTTACAGATTTGTCTTTAAAGTCACTCATGAGTGACAAACACAACTTTTTGAAGACCATTTCTGGAAATGAGGACATTTTCCACAGGACAGCTTGAGGGTTAGGACTTGGTTTTAGGGTTAGTTTATTGTTTCCTCCCTCACTTCCTCTGCTTTGTCTAAGACTCTCCTTATTGACCTAGGAGAGAAATGGTGGTCATGGGGATTAGATCCAGAGACGCTTCAGGCGTAAGATGGTTGATGTTAGTCATTCAAGTAAATAGTTAACAAAAGGAGAGAATAATGTTGATCATTGGGATGCTGAGAGGATGCTGCAGGGTTTGTTCAGTCTTTTTAAAGGAGATCGTTCAAGTTCTCTGCAGAGTTTTCATCAAAATAACACGATGGGTCCATTTCATTTGTCTTAATGCAGCATTGCAGAGAAATCAGTATTTTTTGTGATTTATCTCCAGTTTCAGAGAGTAATCCCGCTGTGGTAACTATGTCCAGCTGTACTTGAGTATTTGTTTGTAGTCAGCCCAGCTCGGCGTCTGTCTTTCAGCCTTTTATTTCACCAAGCTCTCACCAACCACTAAAAGTCAGTCCCAAGTTACATAGCGTGAGAACAGACGTACTAATGACAGAGACACCATTCACCTGATAACAGGACAGAGTAGCATCAACAGGAGTTAAAATCTTTTTTTACGGTAGCTGCATTGTTAACTGCCTTTCATGGCGCATTGTGAAGTTTGCTGGCGTCATTGACTGTTGAAACCAAACACAGGATTTGACTCGCACCTATTTTACGCTTGTGTGAATGCATAACAAACAAAATGGTGATTCAGTTGTGGAAACATTCCTACACAGTGCTGCTCCTTGCGGTCCCCAAGTTGTGGTTAAAGTTGGAGCCAGCTAACAGTTAAAGGACTTAATAAAGATCTATGTCATTCTTGTTCTCATAGGAGTCGAATACATGCATACAGTAAAATCTGTCGTACTGCAGAAAAATGTCACTTTGGTATGACTCGGCACTTTCGCTTGCACACAAACACACACGCCTTCTGGCATTTTAATTATTTAATGTGTCTTCGTCTTATGGTCTCTGCCCCGGTACTCAGATTATATGAACGTCTGCTATGAACCAGCCATTTTAATATTGTATAAGGCTTCCAGTGTTAAACCGTAAATGTGTCGGCTGCAGCTCGTATTATGCACAGAACTGTCCTTAAGCTGCAGATTAAAACTCTTTTGACTGTTCCAAATTAAACATCAAAGAAATTAGTTGATAAAACATTTTGAGCTCAGGGCTTTTAAAACTCTGCAAAAGTTTGTGTCTGATGAAACAAGTTCAGCCAGATTGGTCTCTTGTTCGTGCAGTGACATGATCACACCGATGTTTCTCTGTCTGCTTCCAGGAGCTGGAGGTTGGTCTCCGCTGACTTCAGACAGATATCAGTGGTTGGAGGTCGATTTGGGCGGGCGGACACAAATCACTGCTGTCGCTACGCAGGGTCGCTATGGCAGCTCTGATTGGCTGACGGCGTACCTGCTGATGTTCAGCGACACAGGACACAACTGGAGGCAGTATCGACAAGAAGACAGCATCGGGGTGAGTGTCACCGTGGTAAACTAGTGAGTCACCAACACGAGACATAGCAGCAGCTAATATTACTGACTAGTCCAACAGCAGTCAGCCCAGCTCGGCGTCTGTCTTTCAGCCTTTTATTTCACCAAGCTCTCACCAACCACTAAAAGTCAGTCCCAGATTTACTCAGTTTCCTTGATCAACATCCTTTTCAACTCTGTTATTATATCCATAGAGGCTGCTGAGCCCAGTTACATTGCCCACTTGCCCAGCTCCTGTTCTGGCACAACATCATATCCTGTCAACATTTCCTGTAAACCTCCTCTTGCTGCAAAGGGTGACTTAACAAAACAGTAAGAAACCCCCAAGACCCCTACAAACAGCAAAGAGGGTTCTTTAGGATAAAAATAACCCTCCAGAGTTTGTATCAAGAACCCCCCCATTTACTAATGATGACTTAGGTTTATTAGATCTGCTAACAAATCCCTGTGAAAAAGATCGCGGGCACAGCGCTGCATGAGAGCGCCACAGTTAATTGAACAACAAGAGTTCTGCCACTGCACAGAGAGAGAGAAAAAAACTCTCCAATTCATTCACGTTTACCAAACTTAAAGAGCAGGTAGAGGCAGTCAGGCATCACCTGGAAATTCTCCCCATTACAGTGATGCTGTGGCGAACGGCTTCAATTTGAAGTTGATAAGACTCTCACAGTGAGTGTAAAACTAACGCCAGGCTAAGACTCCTTCAGAGAAAACAGACAAAGCTTAAAAGCTTGCTGATTTCACACTCAGCATAAATCAGGATAAATCCGCAGCATGTCTCAAAAGTCCTTCTAAAGCTCCACATATTAGTCAGCCTACTTTATTGTGGCTTTCGGGGGAACACGGTCGACCGCTGAGCTGCTTCATCAGTCACAATTCCTCCAGGACCTCTCTTTCTTTTAAGCCTAGAGGCCAGAGTTTGTGAGGCTGAGTAATCTCTTGTTCTCTAA
This sequence comes from Protonibea diacanthus, assembly GCA_028641955.1. Lineage (NCBI taxonomy): Eukaryota > Metazoa > Chordata > Actinopteri > Sciaenidae > Protonibea > Protonibea diacanthus. Next base: position 2,296,314 of record CM053989.1, read on the forward strand.
TTTTCTCCTCTTTCTCTGCTCACGTCCACTGCAAAGGCGCTAACGATCAGGCGACATAGCATCCGTGAACTAAACACTTGCATTAAGAAGTGAAGACGTGGAGCTGGATTTAATTTCAGTTTTAATTAGCTATAGAGACCAAAACTGTTTTTTGTACCAAGCTGTAAACATGTTTATTTCTGCTGTGAAGTTGGACATTTGAACATGGGGACTTATGGAGACTGACTCACTTCTGCAGCCAGCCTCCAGTGGACGTTTGAGGAACTGCAGTGTTTTTGGCACTCCACAGCCACAGAGTTTACTGCTTGGTCTAGACCTTACTCTTACTCTCTCCTCGACATGAGTAAGCACTCAGGCGTTGGCTGTTGCTCTGAGGGGGTTTGCTGCTTTGGCTGATGCTTAGAGGTTAAAATATGCATCGGTTTTATTTATTCAACCAGGAAAGATCCTGATTAAAAATCTAGTCTTGATGTGTGCACCTGCAGGTCCAGATCATCCTACCCGAGTGTAAAGCTCAGCAACAAGTCAAAACATGACTTCTTAGGCTTAATTTAAACCTCAGTTCTTTCACCACGCTCTGTACATGTGGCTTTAAAAGTAATCAATCAGAATCTCCAGGAGTTAACCGGTTCAATAACTGAGGAGATGTTCTGTGGTCTGCTCTAGGCATTATAAAACAACATGAGCTTTATTTCAGGTTTTCTGCACAACGTTAAATGTTTTACTGTTACTTAAAATGTTTTATTCCTGCTCTGACTTTATCTTAAACCTGCTCCTTCTTTTTTACTTCCCTTCCTTCTTGTTTGAAATAAAAGCTTTTTTCTACCTCCACCAAGTCGTATTTCAAAAAGCCAACGTGTCACCTAAATGAAGTGTTGTTCTCTTCGGCCTCCTCAGCAGGAAGCAGTCAGGTTTTTCTCAGGGATCAGTGAAAACACAGACGAGAATTTATTCAGTTAAGTCAACATGTCGCAGCAGCACTCAGCGATGCAAACATGCAGATGAGCTCGAGGAAATCAACGCTCACATGTTAACCATCAGCCTCATTTAAAATCATTGTATCGACCCTGTTCAGGATTTCAGTTCACTAATCTTATCTTGCTCACCTCCAGAGGGAGGTCAGAGGTCAGGATGAGCTGCAGACCAGCAGCCCCCGGAGGAAGGATAGGAAGGATTCAAGGACATTTCAGCCGAGTAGATGTCCTCCGTCTGAAGAAGGGCAATGCTCACTAAGCCATCCTGCTGCCCGGTGCTGAAATTCTGCAGCATAATTGCAGGTTGAGTTGGCAATCTTTGCATATAAATCATAAAAAGTGTTTGGAGACAAAATGGAAAGAGACCAAGAAGGACGAAAATGTTCCCCCTAAAGGTTATTTAGGAGGGACAGATACTGACTGACAAAGATATCAAGATTCAGACTCGGACAATCAAACAAACTATTGTTTACTTGCAGTTTTATGAACACGTATGAGAGGGCTAAAGATCAAGTCTAACTCGAAGCTTTAAAGTGAAACAATCCAGAAAGATTGTGGCAGCGTTGCAGAGGTTAATAAATGTTATTCTCCATGGACCAAGTGTTTACCAAAGCGTCTAAAACATATGAAACTACAACTAGTGCTTCACAAATCTAATTTTCTACCTGATTGAGAAACCGTTCACCGAGAACGTGGCCCCATCTCCACGATATTCCCTTCATTAAGAGGAAAATCAAACGTATCACTCCTCACAGAAGCCTTGGAGATTGCACTTCAGCTTCAATAAGAAAGATGAAAGAACTGGTTCACTTATTTAATCTTGACAACAATAAAAGATCCACAGGGAGGAATTTCACATCTATCTGTGTGGCACAGGTGGATGGAAAGACAGTAAACTAGCTGTTGTTGCTGCTGTTGATGTGTTTTTTTTTTCCAGGCTTTTCCAGGTAACAGTAACGCAGACAGCGTGGTCCAGCACAAGCTCCAGCACCCCGTGATCGCTCGCTATGTCCGCCTGATCCCCCTGGACTGGAATCCCAATGGACGGATTGGACTCAGACTGGAGACCTACGGATGTCCTTACAGTCAGTTTGGGCCTTTTTTTCATCCTCCACTTACAGACACAAACTGAAGGAGAGTCAGTGGCCATGTGCTTCAAAGTAGGACACTGTAGCTACCCGTCTGTTTAGTGCACAATTTAGATCCAAATACTCTTTATACCTAAACCATGCTGGGACTGTTTAATCTTAAAGGATTCTTCACTGGACGTTGCATATTAATGGTTGCTAGCCTGATGCACGTACAAAAAGAGAGATTTACCGACAGCGCCCTAGTTTAATTGACCGAGCTGCTTTTTTCTGATGAGTTGGGAGTTGCAATGCAACAGCTATACTTTTTGATGCTACAATTATAGTCTGAGGAAAAGGAGAAACCTGTTTGGAAACAGGTGTTATGTCCTCGAGAGGATTACATGCTGCCTTGGTGAGCGTTCATTATAAATGTTGCTACTTTCCTGACTGTAAATATTAGAAAATTAGCTCATCGCTGCATCCCTGGTTGGGAGTGAGAACATGCTGCATCTGCATTCAGGGTTTTGTCTGTTAAGATGCTCATCAGATTATGAACTCATTTTCTTGTTGCAGAGAGACATGACAGACTGCAAATAGAACCCACGACCAATCATCAGTCATAATATATGTGATGTCATTGCGAAGGAGGCGCTCGGCCTCCTTCTGGGAGCAAGAATGTCGATGTAAAGTGTCAAATTTATTACACTTGAATAAATTAGTTGACATAACAGTTTGCAGTTCGTTGACTGTCAAATAATTTGGACTAGAAAAAAATCTGCTGGTTGAACTTATTCTATCAAGTTGTCTCAACATGAAATGTTTAGTTATTTTAACTTCTCTTAACAAGTTAACAGAGATTTCCAAAACTACAAATTTACTATAAAATCTACATTAAAATTAGTCCATCCTAAATATTTACACATGAAACAATCATGAATTGTATTTTAACTCCAATCTGGCAGAAGCAGATTGAACATCTACTTTCTTTTATTATTTCTGTTCAATATCCGACAACAATACTCCAGTTCAATGTTCCAGTGTTTTATGTTTATGTTAAGTAGTTTAGACTCGACTGGGATGACATAATTAGTCGAGCACGAGTAACCGTGATGCATCGTGACATTTCCATTATCTGAGATGACATTCACAGTATTTCACTTCAATGAATGAATTTGTCTTTTCTCATCCACCCGTATCCTTTGGCATTTTTAATCAGCTGCTTTGATGACACAAGGGAGAGGAGGGCATGCAGCATGCTACAGGATCAGCTGAAACTCCCTCCACTCCTTTTTTTATTCTTTATTTTCTTCTTTTGATTAAATTTGGGTGCTTTGCCTACAGGACGATTCAACTTCCACCTCACAAGAGCAAAAACATTCATTTGAAATATCCAGCATGTTTAATGTGCATATAAAGATGGAAACCCACCTTATACAAATACTAATTGGAGATGAGGAGCAGATGGGAAGGAGGCAGCAGGTCATGGTTAGTTAGGAATGAGCCAAATGTGACAAACTGCAGGAGCCTACCTGGAACGTGATGGACAGGTGAGAAGTGGGCTGAGAAAAAAAATAGAATCAAGATGGAGAGAGAAGAAGAAGAAGAAGAAGAAGAAGAAGAAGAAGAAGAAGAAGAAGAAGTGAGGTCGGAGGCAGGAGAGGAAACAACAGCTGTGGTCATGACTCTTTCTACGTTTGCTGTTTGTCTGAAAAAGTTTCATTATGTTACATGAATACAGACAGAAGTAATCTGTTTGTAAGAAGTCAAGCCAGTGTGAAAAGTTAATTAGTTCTTCCACAGACTTGTCACGCAAATCCATCTAAGCAGTTAGATAAAAACAAAACAATAAAATGGTCCAACTCTGAAGACAAAGGTAGTGAGGATTGAGAAACACTGCACGAGTAAAACTGAAATTGTCTTGACATTTGTAAAACATGAGGCACTAAAACAAATCGATCCGTGAAACACTCTTATAAAAATCAAATCTTTTTGTAATCCTGGTGCAAGAATGGAACAAAACATGGAACATAAAGTCCTGATCTTTGTATTGTAGATAGTTTATGTTGTCATCAACAACCAGAACCAGAAATATATATCATTATGTTGATATCTATGATTTTATTTTGGTGGGTTTCTCACATGATATCACATAATCACCATCAGTACACAGGGACCCGCCTGGCTCATACTGCCTGAGTTGGAGGCTGTTTTCTGGGGGGGAAGTTTGCTGAAGAGTCGACAGTGGTGACTGACCACGTAGCCCCAATTTTTCCACATTCAAAGATATTTTCTCATAGAAGTTACCAAAGACACAACCTGCTTTGAATGCCGTCACGTCATAGACAAACAGAGGGACTTACCCGGCTCGTTCTGCTCGTTCTGTTCTTTCTGTGGGGAGGTTCGCCAAAGAGTCGACAGTCAATCTTTTGGATCAATAGTTGCTCTCAGCTAGAAGAAATGGGCTTTAATTAGTTTAAAGGTAAAGAGGAGTTAAATAATTAAAATGTTTGGGGCTATGCTGTTTGCTGCATCACTGTCAGCAGTAATTGATGCTTTGATAGTGACACTGTAGCAGCACTCAGCACAATGACAGGCAACGTTAGCGTATCATTTTCTTTAGCGTGCCGTGACAGATGCTCTGTGGTCTATAATCTGTTGAAATATTGGCTCCACCATAAAGTGTCAACACTTTGTTTATGCTTGATCACTCACTCTGTGACTGTCTACTGTCTGTTTAAAGAAATGATAGTAATATTTAACACGTGGTTCTGACATGTTCATTTGAAGCTCTTACATATGTTTGATCATGCACGCAGTCTTAGGAGCGTTTGTTTCTTTTTTTCTTCTTTCAGACTCGGATGTGGTGAGCTTTGACGGCCGCAGCAGCCTTCTCTACAGGTTGAGTCTCCAGCTGAGGCAGGCGTCCAAGGAGAGCTTCTCTCTGAAGTTTAAAACCCTGAGGAACTCTGGGATACTGCTTCACGCAGAGGGGAAGAGCGAGCACAGCCTCACCCTCGAGCTAGAGAAAGGAAAGCTTCTCCTGCTCCTCCAAAAAGGTACGACTCTTAAAGTCATACTGGGGCTGCATCGAGCATTAAAACTTCTGATATCATGCATATTATGAATTTCTTTGCTCTTGTACCTACAGATTTGTCTGTCTGCTGGTGCTTATGCACAGTATTTGTGATTTAAAGGGATGCTCTGCTGATTTTACATATGAGGTGCACTTTACTTGTCATGAGCATCCTGTGCAGACACTTGTTTAAAGTTATCTTCAGCTCTGCAGGGTGTGAGGATGCCGTCTTTCATCGAACAAGGTTCCAGATGTTACAAACTGAAGGCGTGCGGCTCGACCCACACTAGATACTAAAAGTCAGGCTATCTGATCACATTACTTTTAATCCGTCTCTCCTCAGCTTCATGAAAGTGCAGTACTAAATTGAAGTGTTCATTTTCGCTCATCTTTCGTTGGTGGTTGTTTAACATGCATATTTTGTCATTCTGTTGTTTTACGTATCGGTGAAATACTTTCAAGACGAGTGTCAGAGAAATGTTTCCACTCACAGTCACCTCACCTCGCTTTTACTATTCTTCATTTCGCTTGCATCTAAACTGCTGAGCTTATGTCCTGCAGTTTATGCAGCTTCTACGCTCAGCTGCACTTCAAGTTCAGATCCATCCCTCCCAAAGTCAAGCTGTTTAACAGCTTACTAGTCCAACAGCAGTCAGCCCAGCTCGGCGTCTGTCTTTCAGCCTTTTATTTCACCAAGCTCTCACCAACCACTAAAAGTCAGTCCCAGATTTACTCTTGTCCGGCGGCTTCTTGCTCGCTCACTCTCTCCTTTTCTCTTCTTAGCTTCCTCCGTCAACGTCCTCTTCGCTCTCTTCTCCTCTGCCATTATGTCCATAGAGGCTGCTGAGCCCGGTTACATTAGAATCCCCTTCAGAATTCACGCTCTGGGCCTGTAAACCTCTTCTTCTTCTTCCTCCCGGTGGTCCAAAATGCCGGTGGTAGAAACACTAACACTCCGCCGGTGCTCTGAGCTCACAGTCAACATTGACAATCAACGATCGTACCTGGGGCACAAATTTACATAGTAGGGCTTCAGATTTGAACCCATGCGGAACCCGTCACTTCTGTGTCCTTTGGCGAGTGGCTACAAGAATGCACATGAATCTTGTGGATATATTGCGATCTTATGTAGATTACATATTGTAATGCATACACGTAATACATTAGACTAAAGTTGTTAGTTCAATTCACTCTGCGGCACTAAAGACCAAAGATGTCAGCCTCTCTTATTCCAGACTCCTTCAAAACTTTAGAAACAGAGGTAATTAACTAATCTGTACCTTTACCTCCAGTCAATTCTCATTAGTGTGTGCTGGTCTGGCCTCCACCGTAACGCCCCATTATGAGAGTTTTGTTCCCCGGTGTACCCTAAGCAGCCTTCAGCAGCACTTAACAATAGACACTTAGTTCCACTCTGTTTGCCCGGAGCCGTCCAAACTATTTGAATAAATACATTGGCTTATTAAAATTTATGCGCTCTCTCCAAAAGCATCCCATTTCCCCGCTGCTATACATTCATCAAAATGTCGGTTCATAGTCCTGTAGCTCACTGGCTCATAATTAAACTTTTTTTTTTGTGAATGTAAATATACGAGGGATCAATGTTCACTGATCTCATGCCTTCTGGCTGAGCTTCTGTTTGTTAACGAATGAAAGTTTCAGGAAGGAAGGTGGGATAAAACTTAGAAAAGAAGAAAACAAGCTTGCCTGATATGAATTATGAGCAGTGATTCACATATGAGGATCAATTTTACAACTAATTTGCTCTCAAATGGGAAATTCTTTGGATGCAGAGGTCATTTTGTGTGAGAGTAAACCTGAAAGTTGGATCTTTTGGTGCTTTATCCGTGTGGTCCACTTATGACCTGAAGGAAGAGTCTCAAATTCTCCCCAAAGGAGTCGACAGGAGCCGCCTGTGGAGCTCAGAGTTTCAGGGAGAAGCTGTTGAAATGGAGATGATTGATTTGTGGTCGGATTAAAAACTGCCTGGCCTGGAGGTTCAATTGCAGTTGGAGCCTCCATCAAGTAATAACACACTGATGGGAGCAGAAAAGTGTCTGACCTCGCTCGATTTTTATTCATTTGTTTGTTTTCTTAATACAAAATCAAAAATCTTGAGCACTGGGAACTTTTTTAGCACTCGTATACACACAATTAAATATGAAAATGTTTAGATTGTTCCTGTCAGTTCTACACTAGAGAATAAAAACAGATGCCGGGTGGACCCTGCCCTTCTCATTATACTGCCAAAGTTATACAATTCAAACAGTTTAGATTGAATAAACTCATAAAATATATAGCTGTATGTGTGAATGCAAATTCAGGGATGGCCTTCCATCTAGACAGTCCTGCCTCTGTCGTCTCGAGGATAAACTAGAAATGGTTGGAGGGGCTGAGATGGGCTGAATGAAGCCTGGTTGATCAAACAAGCCACCTGTAAGGACACCCACCTGTCAATCAAAGCGTCCACACTCTTAATCCTGCATAACTTTAAGCCTTAATATAATGTGAACAGGTGAGTTGTATATAAATTCACCCTCAGTACAGTTGTCATGAACGGGGAAATTAGCTATAGAGACCAAAACTGTTTTTTGTACCAGGCTGTAAACATGTTTATTTCTGCTGTGAAGTTGGACATTTGAACATGGGGACTTATGGAGACTGACTCACTTCTGGAGCCAGCCTCAGGTGGACGACAATAGGAACTGCATGTTCCCGCTTGAACTTGTAAGAGAGTACGAGTATGTTACATTTATTCATCAGTCGTCTCCATAAGTAGCTGCTTGAATGGCGGCGAGTGCAGCTGCTAACAAACCTACAAACCACTTTCACTTTTTCAAGGAGACACCTCACCACAAACTGTCGACTTTAAGGATGAACGAGGAGATCGTCCTCAGTCTGGATTTAGTGTTCGGACTCACTCGTGAGTCTTAAGTGGACGCAGGCGATGACTCATTCTGGATACAGTCTGTCAGCTCAGCTCTCCCAGTGAATGATGGGCTGTGTGTCTTGTTCGATGCTGCAGTATCGACTCGCCGCGTTGTTCTCCTCTATCCATGGTGATTTATAGGAAGGCGTCTCACTTGTGTTCAGTCTTACAGGGTCGTAAATAAACAGCTTAGCCTTCATCCAAGGCGCGACGCGCTCAGCCAGCTGTGCTTAATTTTACAGCCCACGGCTGACTCATTCCTGTAACACAGAGGCCATGTTTGACTCAGTGACAAGCTGATTAGTTTAGCTCGCGTGTAGCCTGTGAGGCTCGAATGGTCCAGCTTTTTCTGCGTCACGTCCAAGTGGTTTGAAACGTGGCTTCTTCTTCTTCAGACACTTTCTGGAGTTGTTTCTGTGGAGATTGCTGATGTTTAAAAGTTGCTGATTGTGTTGTGACTGATTTTGTGAAAAGCCAGAGTCACAGAAATAAAAAAAGGGGAATGAAAGGAAAGAAACAATTACAATGTCTGCCTGATTTTAGCAGCACAGAGGCAGTTTGACAGCTCGTCTACAGTAATAGAAGGTTTAAACTTTGCCCATATTTTTTATGCATCTCAGCAGAGCAGTGTTATTTCTTCATTTCTTTTTTCCTGAAACGTTCTTACTCACGAGCAACTTCAGAGCTCTCACGTTACACTTGCTGTTGACTGATTGTGTGTGCCACCGCCTCGATCATTTAGGCCGTACGGAATAAAATGAAAATTCTGAAACAATTACAGCAGTCAGCTGTCATCGGAGAAGACCTGTCAGCGTCTTCCAATGAAATTAGATTTGGTGTTGTAGAGAAGAGCCGTAATGCAAAAGCAGACAGCGGATGATTAGGTGATATTGCCTTGGGGAGCTGTCGGGAATGATCTAACACAGAACACTGTAAAAAAAAAAAAAAGAAGCTTTGAGGAAACTTTCAGCAGCTTCTCGGGTCATAAAAACAGAAGAAAGCTACATGAATCCTGAGGATGCTCACTGGAAATTAAGGCGACCTCAGTGAGTCTGGAGATCACACAGGGGACCTTCAAGTTTCTTGAAGCACTGCAGACTTGAAGACAAATATTATCATTGTGAAAGCTGGTAAAACTCATTAAAACTTTATTTTTATGACCTTCTTTAAAGCAGATTTGTGTTGTTTTCTGACAAACACACAAAGGTTATGTTTAACATCCAGTTTCACTCACCAAAATTCATCGCGTGTGTCCTCGAGATCAAACAAACATCGTCGTCACAATGCATTTTGAAACCCTCATTGTTTTTACATCAGTGTTTACTTGCTACCTTCTCATTTGCTGCCTTTCTTGGCACATTGTGGCGTAGAGCAGTGGAATCGTGTGAAACCAGCGGTAGGACTGTGCATTGGCTCTCCTACATGCATGTGAACAAAACAATATATAGTGCTACTAGTGGTCAAAAACACCTCACGGTGCCTTTAAGCAGCTCTGAAACAAATTTAAAGTTTATAGTCAGTTGAACTTTAGTTAACGTCACATCAGCAAGAAAACTCACTTTAATTCCATGTGATTCAATATTTATGAATTAAATACATCCTCAAAGTAACTTTAAGCAAATGCTGAGAGCACCACAAGACATTTTAATTATGCCAATTATTAATAAAACCTAATTAAATGCAGTAGATTATCAGCGTATATTTAAGTACATTCAGCTATATGTTTATATATTAAAAATGTGTCCTCGTTATATTGATTAACACTGTAATTAAAGCAACTTTGCATTTCTTTTAAAGTGCATTAACGCTTTAATTTATTAACCCACTTACTGAAATATAGAAATCTGACTTTGGCAAATCAAAGTCAAAGAAGTTACCGTATACGGTAACTCACTCACTTAGGGTAAAAATACATATGTATGTGGAACATTTATTTCCAAAATAACAATCAGACATATGTCCAAACTTATGACACTTATTTCAACATATCACATGATCACAGTGCAGGAAATGTCGGGGTTAGAGTCACATTTGACTCTGTCCGTGTCTTCTCTTTATTTATTTCCCCACACAGACGTCGTCTCCATTCAAACAATATCTAATTCATATTTAATGACCGAGTCCATTTAGTTTGTCTTCACCTCCTCCTCTCTCTGCAGAAGCTCTGCACTCTGCCAACACTTCAGGGAGTTCAGAGAGCCGGCGGCATTGCCTCTGTCTTTTATTTATGCCTTTCTACCTCTTTCTTTAATCCCTTCAGTGTTAATTATGCGTTATGTCCTACCTTTTCTGGTCTTTCTCAGTCATGGAGGGTAGATTCGGTTCTGGTTCTGAGATGTGACACCATTGTGCAGCCAGTTTGAGGAGTGAACTGGGATACGCTGCACACTTTATTCCCAGAGAGCAAAGGAGAGGAGACGAGGCTGCATTTCCTGCCACGCTGTTGAAAATACAAAGATATCAAAGTTGGATTCTCGCCCTGAATAAAACATTAGGGAAGAAAACTTTAGGAATTAACAAAGGACACAAGCTGACAGCCAGAATAAAGAAAATTCAGCAGATATTTGATAAGAATATCAGTTTTCATGCATCTAATTTATTTTATTTTATGTAAAAAACAAACTGTCTCCTCGTCCTCTCCTTCGTCCTCCGCTCCAGGCAGGACTTCCTCCTCAGACAGCAGGCACATCGTGTCACTGGGCAGCCTGTTAGACGACCACCAGTGGCACCACGTCGCGGTGGAGCATCACAGCACTCACCTCAACCTCACCGTGGACAAAAGCACACTGTGGGTGCAGATCCCACCAAGATTCACCCACTGGGACCACGACCAGGTGTGTTTGTGTCGGTGTGAAACAGAAAAAAAACATCTTGCACTCGCACCTTCTCATGTGGTTTCTCTTCACAGATGAGCGTGGGAGCAGACCTGAGCCTCGGCTCCTGGAGGTCGGTCGGGTCAAACAGAAATTTTCACGGCTGTTTGGAAAATCTTCTTTACAACGGCGTGAATCTGGTAGAGCTCGCTAAACAGAGAGACCAGCGGGTCACTGAGAAGGTAAACAGGCCCAAAAATGTGCTCATGAAAACATGTTGTGTGTGTGTGTGTGTGTATAATACACTCAGTGACTAAATAACACAAGGCAGGACAACAACACACAGGTGAAACTAACGAGAGACAGGTGAGACTAATTGGTGGGAACAAAGGCAGGAAGTGGAAATACACAAGACACAGACTTACAAAATAAAACAGGAAACACAAAAACCAGTGTGTCAACCGGAGCTGTTGGTGTTGAGCAGCATTAAGCTTCACGTGGTGGCAGCAGGACGATCTTAACTTTCACAGATGTGAAATAATTCATCGTGGTGATCTGCTGGTATTCAAACAAAAGTTTGGATGTAAGAAAATAATTCTGACCCCACAGAGTCAGTCTCTTTTTTTTTTGTCTGGACTTCTGAGGATATCTTACAGTTACGCAGGTGTTAAAGAGACATCGATCCCCGGCTCCTCCAGTCTGCATGTCAAAGTGTCCTTGGGCCCCAAATTGCTTGCGAAGGATGTGCCATCACTGTGTGAATGTGTATGAATGGTTAGCTCCTACAACTGATGAGCAGTTAGCACCTTGCATTGCAGCTCATGCCATCAGTGTGTGAATGTGTGTGAATGAGATATGTAGCGTAAAAGTGGTCAGAAGACTAGAAAGGCGCACAGTCCATTTACCAGCTGTGTGGTCGGTTGTTGCAATGATGTAGACCCCAGTTACCCCCACTTTACACCGTGTGAGGTCGCATTACGCATTTCTGAATCTTCTCTTAACGTGGACACATTTTAAGGATGGTGTCTCCTCCCTTCAGTGTAAATGAGACGGCGTTGTGTTCGCGTGTGTGCATGAATCTCTGCGGCATTCTCCTCTTCAGTCTGCGTTACTGTATATCGCTTTAACCACCCCACAAAGAGCTTTTAGATTTGATCAAGTGTCTGTGTGTTGCATACTCCACTGAAAATAGAAACCCAACAGGGAACCCGGGGATGTAACATATCACTGCTGCTGCACTGGCAGTGGACTTTCTGCAATTACCTCTTCTCAGAACTACGAGCCTGCACACAGAGTCGACCAACTGCTCCCCTTCGCCTTAATCGCACTTTTATTTCTTCTTCTTCTTCTTCTTCTCTCGTTCTGTCTCTCGCCCCTTCTGCTTCCTCTCTGACCTTATAAAGCCGGCGGGTGACATTGGTGCGCCTTCAGTTTTTGGTCTGCTTGTGCTTATTCTCGGCCAGAGTATTATCATTATGGTAATAAGCTCATGCTCTTTAAGGAGACTCGCTGATGAGATCTCTGTGCATCGGGGTGCCGCCTCGGAAATGAATTCATATTCATGCGTTATCGTGTTTTCCCTCCTTTGCTGTAATAATTCCTCTCTCTCTCTATCTTTCCCCACCCTCCTCTTCTCCACCTTCCTCAGGGTAATGTGACCTTTTCTTGCGCCGAGCCCATTCTCGTTGCCGTGACGTTTACCAGCCCCAAGAGCTTCCTCTGGTTGCCAGGGGTGACGGACCCGTCATCAGCGGGGACGTCGGTGGGGCTTCAGTTTCGGACGTGGAACAAAGCGGGCCTGCTGCTGACCTTTGATCTCCCGAAGCGAGGCGGCACGCTCTGGCTGTACCTGAGCAAAGCCAGGCTCCATCTGCAGATCCACAAGTCTGGCAGGGCACCGCTGGAGCTCAATGCAGGTCGGTCTGACCCGAGACCTTTTTTTATTTTCTGCAACTAAAAGTGTGAACATTAAATCTCCTCCAGGTCCAGGTAACATTCAAACCCTCACAGCTCAGATGGAAGAAAGCAGCTTTGCTCTGCGTTTATTGCTGAATGATGCGTTTGGTTTTTCTGTCAGCGGCAGTTTGCAGGAAACTGAACACTTGACGTGATACACAGGTTACTTTATATATCTATTGAAAGACGGAGATGACAGGGCAGACAAAAACAAATTTCCAGGAACAGAAACTTTGAAATAAAATGCTTCAATGTCAATGCCAGCAAATCTGAAAAGACAAGAAAAACTGCATCCATCCATCTCGCTGTCGAGTTTTGTGCATCGCTCTGTAGCTGAGCCGGACCTCTAACCCTTAAAGAGATCAATAAATCTTTCATGAAATTAAAAAAACTTTGTGTGCGGCTCACTGTGTTTGTGTGTCCTCAGGTTCAGCTCTGAATGATGGTCAGTGGCACTCTGTGGAGCTAATCTCCAGACGAGGACATCTAATCGTCACCGTGGACGGAGATGAAGGAGCCTCCGCCCACGCCAGCCCCTCGTTTCTTGTCACCACAGGAAGTCATCTTTTCTTTGGTGGTAAGAGAAGGATAAAAACATGAACAGATGCATGAAAACAAGCTGGATGACTGATGTTTGTTTCCTCTCCTTTTGCAGGTTGCCCTACTGAAGGAAGCATCCAGGAGTGTATGAACCCCTTCAAGGCTTTCCAGGGCTGCATGCGTCTTCTGACCGTGGACGACAAGCCGCTGGACTTGATCACGGTGCAGCAGAGGCTGATGGGAAACTACAGTCACCTACAGATCGACATGTGTGGCATCATCGACAGGTTAGCGTCCTTCCAGAGGAGATTAACTGGAACAAATGTGCCACATGCCAAATTTATTTTTACCTTTATTTATCCAGGAGAGGAGGTTTGTTTGGCACGACAGCAGGATGCAAAGAGGATTCGATAATGTTTGATTTTGTTGTCACTCTTTCTTTGTAAACCCTGTTAATCTCCCACTCAAGGCTCTGTGGCTGTCTTCCTGTGAAACAGGGTTATATATGGATTATTATACAGCAGTGGATTGGATACAGAGGGATTTATGGCAGCAGTGTTCCAGCCTCAATGTTTCCTAAAATGTTTCCTCGCTAAGAAAACAATCCGGTTATTGTTTTGAGCATCATATGAGCTGCAGCTTCCCTTCTCTGAGCTGAAATGTGGTTTTGCTGTCTTTGTTTCTTCTAAATTTGATTTATTTGTCAGAAGCAGTGGTAGTGTTCTCTGTGGACTGTTACAGAGAGAGAGGAGGCGCTATCCAGGACGACGTTTAGAGTTTGATGGCTGTGTGGTTGAGTCGGGAGAAGATTCAGGGATATTTTGTTGTTTTGATGTTTGTGTCAGTGGATAGAGAGTATTGACAGCTTTATTTGTCTGCTCTGTTGCTGCTTTTTTGTTGCTTTTGCTGTTCGTTGTCACCAGACAATCATCATTATCTTTACTAATGTTGCTATTCCCCAGGGAAATGTTAAAGTGTTAAAATAAAAGTTTGTATGACTGTGAGTGAAGCACAAGAGTGTAATCCCACTCTGAAGCTCTTCTTGCTCGCTCACTCTCTCCTTTTCTCTTCTTAGTTTCCTCCATCAGCGTCCTCTTCAGTCTCTTCTCCTCTGTCATTATGTCCATAGAGGCTGCTGGTTACATTGCCCAGCTCCTGTTCTGTCACGACACTGGCTCCTCTGCCCGTCAGGAAACTCTGTAAATCAGTGTGAGAACAGACGTACGAATGACAGAGATGATTTAAAATCAGTTATAATATAATTAATCAGTTTATGCTAGATTTAAATGTTTGTAACATTTTAGATGTACAAACTGTCTTGCCTTTGATGGGCAGTGTTTAGAAGTATATATACACACGCAACCAACACAGATATTTTACACTCCACCGTCGGACAGAATCAATAATCTATCAGAATCATTAAACACTGTCCTCTAATACGTCTCTTTTCTCTGTCTGTATTGCACAAAATGTCAAGTCAAGCTCCGCTGTGTCGGTTTAATGTTGTGTGTGTGTAATGTGTGTGTGTGTGTGTGTGTGTGTGTGTGTGTGTGTGTGCGAGCGACACCACACTGCTCTCAGAACATGACATTAGACCTTTTTCCAGATCATTACAGCCCACTGGTACATGACGCACATATTATCCTCTGAGCAGCTTTTGTTTCAATAAAATGTCAACTTGAAAAATTGATCTGCACTTCTCATCTCCATCTTACAGAGCACTTTGGTGAAATAAGCGCTGCTTGACCGACCAAACGTGTGTACAGACTTCGTATCGGTATACCTAAAAAGACACATGTTTTGCAAGACATGCATATTTGCAGATAGGCGAGGCAACAATGAGCTGCCAGACTTTGTAAAAAGCACCCGCCTCTTTCCTAACTCACTTTTTAACGAAGAAATTGGTGCTAAAAAGCAAATGTTAGCATCTGACAAGCCTGCTGAGTCAGACTTTTTACTTAACACTGACTAAAAGATTAAAAATACATGCCGCGCTCTCTTTTTCTCTTTCAGTTTCTCTGCAGTCACAATTCGCTGACCTCATTTCCCCCCTTTCCAAAATATGTTTACCCAGTCGCTGCTGAGCTCCATTCATCCCCATTGTCACTCCCTGCCTCCTCCTCCTCCTCCTCCTCCTCCTCCTCCTTCGATCTGTCTCTCAACCTTAATTCCCCTCCCTGGTCTCTCTCTCTCTACAGTATCTCCATCATTTTGTCCCTTTCCCTCCTCCTCTCTTTCTCTTATTTTGCTTACCACCCCTGACACAGAGAAACAGTACCAGCACAGAGTTCGCTCTGTAGATTTGGATGCCACGGTATGTGATAAAACTCACATGAAGTTTTGAGAACTAAATAATAACAGCGTGATTATTTTTCAATCAGAGAAGTCAGCAGAGTTCCTACAAACACACGGCTGATCAACAGCTTCTCTCGAGCCATGTCCACAGACGATACTGGAAATATTCACAGTCAGAAAGAGGCTTCAGATGGTGGAAACATTTCAGAGCGGTGTAGGGACACATGCACTTCAAGCTGCTTCACACGCATGTAGTTACAGTACATATATTCTGTCTGTGGGACTCAATGTCGTTACTTCAAAACTCCATGACTGCTTTAAGAGAGGACTGACACTGAGTCTGTCTGAAAAGTCTGTTTAGCTAAAGCCATAAATTGTATAAAACATAGACGTAGCCTCTTTGACGTCGCTGACACAGAGCCCAGTGTGGAGACCAAAACTGTTTTTTGTACCAGGCTGTAAACATGTTTATTTCTGCTGTGGAGTTGGACATTTGAACATGGGGACTTATGGAGACTGGCTCACTTCTGGAGCCAGCCTCAAGTGGATGTTAGAAGAACTGCAGTGTTTTTTTTGGCACTCTGAGGTCTAAATGTGTGTTGTGCTTTTGTTCTGTCTCTTAGGTGTTCACTGAGTCACTGTGAACATGGAGGCAGCTGCAGTCAATCATGGAGTACGTTCCACTGTAACTGCTCCGACACCGGCTACAGCGGAGCGACCTGTCACAGCTGTAAGGACGTGAAGCTTTGCTGTTATTATTGTTTAAAGGGCACACACACACACACACACACACACACAGCATGGACTTGTTTCCTGTAATGAGACAACCTGTTGCTTTTAACTTGACGTGCCTGGAGACATTGTGGTGGCAAAAGTCAGGCGGAGATCAAACCACTTTTCCCGGCAATTATCAACGTGTGGGTTGAGAGGTCTCAGTCCGGAGGAAACCAGTCGACACGAGCAAAGACTTAGAGATTCAGAGGAGGAGTAGAAAGAAGGGAGGAAGATAAAAACAACACAAACGGTTAAAGAAGGCTTAACTTCATACGACTACAATTTCAGCTATGAAGCAGATTCATTAGAGGAGGATGTTAATTCTTTTATTTAGTTCAATATCACAAGGTTTTCACAATCTGTGCAGCATACGGTGCCCTCTGTCCTTAGACCCTCGATTCACATGAAGAAAAACCCTTTCACAGGGAAGAGAGGGAAACAGAAGAGGGATCCCTCTCACAGATTGAACAGACATGTTATAGACGCCATGGGAGACCAATACAGTAACCGATCAGGACTCAGCATCCAGACTATTTTAGTAAAAGAAGAAAATCGTTTGCCAAACGCAATCTCAGCACCATGGATGGATTACCAAATGGACCTATGAGCGTCAGGAAGTCTTTAGAAGCATAAATATTTATTTATTTATGGTAGAAAAGTTACACCATGTGACTTCAGAGGTCTCCTTTCATATTTTGCATTGTGCTCTGTACTTTGTCGACAACAGCGAGGAGAACGTTCATTAAATTGCTCTGATGTCGTTATGTCTGCCCTCAGCGATACACGAGCAGTCCTGTGAGGCGTACAAACACAAAGGCAACACGTCGGGGTATTATTACATTGACGTGGATGGCAGCGGACCCATCAGACCACAGCTAATATACTGCAACATGACAGGTAGCTGACACACACACACACACACACACACCGCCTTTTATCCTGCATCTAGTTAAACATCTTCTCTCTCTCCACCAGAGGACAAAACATGGATGGTGATCCAGCACAATAACACAGAGCTGACCAGAGTCCGACCGTCACCGGGGAAGAATCAGCACTCGGCTCACTTTGAATACGCGTCTGAGGAGGAGCAGCTGGCGGCCATCATTAGCCAATCAGAACACTGCGAACAGGAGCTGACCTACCACTGCAGGAAGTCACGGCTGCTCAACACACCAGGTGAGGCTCAATGAAGTTGGATATGTATATGAGCAGGATGACTCGTGCATTTTTATGAGACTGCAACATTAAATCTATGAAGTGCCACTTTAATAATTCAGTATTGTGTTTATTTACACTAAGCTGTCAGTGTATTGGTGCACTGAGCTATTCAGTGCTGAAGGATATAAACAGTTGACCTGCATTGCATTAAACGTGCAGGTGTTTCTGTTGTTTAGCCCCGTTGATATATTGTCTGGTGGGGAACCATTAAAGCAACTCTGTAGAAATTTGTATTTTTGCGATTTACCAAGGTCACCAAGCTCTCACCAACAAGTCCCAGATTTACTCTTGTCCACTCTCTCCTGTGACATGAGTGTGTTTGTGTGTTGCAGACGGCCCTCCACTCAGCTGGTGGGTCGGAGGTCCAGGTGTAGGACAGGTGCAGACTTACTGGGGTGGGGCTGCACCGGGCAGTCAGCAGTGTGCCTGCGGCCTGCAGGAGAACTGTGTGGACCCCAAACACCACTGCAACTGTGACGCTGACCTCACTGAATGGTATGCACTCGTATCAATGAGAAAAGACTGGACTGGACGTACCTGATCATCTCTTCTCTTCTTCTGCATGTGTGTTTTCATACTCTGTCTTCTTTGTTCCCCACCTGCCAGGGAAAATGACTCAGGCCTGCTGACCCATAAGGAGACCCTCCCTGTCAGGTCTCTGATGCTGGGTGACGTCCAGAGACCCGGCTCAGAAAGCGCCTACAGGGTCGGGCATCTTCGTTGCCATGGAGACAGTAAGTCCAGTCCCTGAGTACATGTCTTTAAGTGTCTTTAGGTGTGTTACGTAGCTTTTTTCCCTTTTATTTACAGAAAACGTCTGGAACGCTGCGTTTTTCGACAAGGAGACGTCTTACCTCCACTTTCCCACATTCCACGGCGAGCTGAGCGCAGACATCTCCTTCCTGTTTAAAACCACTTCATCCTCTGGGGTCTTCCTGGAAAACTTGGGCATCAAAGACTTCATTCGGATCGAACTCAGCTGTAAGTAAATCCCTTCAGGTTAGATGCGTAATCCGGACTTCACTTAGAAGCTAGTACAACCTGAGAAGGTAGGATCATCCTGGGAGTTAAAGTTTCACTGGGATTGACTTCAGCTGGAGGTGACGCTCCTGCCCAGGACTCCACTTCAGTCTATTTCAACCCTAAAAATATATACTCTTTTCCAGCAAGACCGCCATTTATTTCTCCTCCTTTGGGAAATCACTGCAGTGGCATTCTTCCAGACGGCTGCAGTACATTTCTTTTATAACCACCAGAGTTTATAGTTCTCTGTATTATTGTAGTGTGTTGGTGTTGACGTCACCGTGCTGTAACATTTTATGGTAGTTCACATACAGTGTGTGCTGTTGTAGCTGTCAACATGAAGTGTTGATAAAGTCTTGCATCGTTTTATTTGTTCACTGAAGAAAATTCACCTACCACTGCAACTTAGTGTAGACACAGTGCAATACAGCTGTCTCATATGTGGACATGACTGTACATGTCAGCCAAACATCAACCAGGTCACCAACAGCAGACACAGCAGCAGCTAATATTACTGACTAGTCCAACAGCAGTCAGCCCAGCTCGGCGTCTGTCTTTCAGCCTTTTATTTCACCAAGCTCTCACCAACCACTAAAAGTCAGTCCCAGATTTACTCTTGTCCGGCGGCTTCTTGCTCGCTCACTCTCTCCTTTTCTCTTCTTAGCTTCCTCAACATCCTCTTTCCTCTCTTCTCCGCTGTCATTAAAGAGGCTGCTGAGCCCAGTTACATTTCTTGTTTGCCCAGCTCCGGTTCTGGCACGACACTATGTCCACTCCCTGTCTGCATTCGCCTGTGCCCTGGGCTTTAAAACCACCTCCTCTTCTACCCGGTGGTCCAAACCTCCTGTGGTACAAACACTAACACTCCCCGGGAGCTCACAGTCCGGGCCAGCCTGGCTAACAAACTGAGCTAATGTTAGCTAACAGCAGCTATAGCTGGCAGCAGTTTACTTCACTGTTTATCAGGAAACCGCAGAGAGAAATCACAGTCAGTTAAAGTCAGTGAAAATAGCTGGTGGTGTGTGACTCGGTGCCGTAAAGCGTTAAAATTTGTTATTTAAAGACACGAAGAACCAGGTTAGATAACAAATCAGGTTTAAAGCCGTCGCTGAACAGATCTCTTCTTTCTCTTTAATCTAATAGCATTTGCTTGTGAGAGCCGGTAGCTATCAGTTTGTGTTTGCAACGACTTCAGTCTGAATATGTTTCCTATCAAAGCTCTAGTCGAGTGTGCGTCAACTGGCTCAGGAAAAAAATCACTTCGTATTCCTCCCTCCACAGGTGGTGCAGCTGTTCGAGGCAGTGAGGGCTTCAGAGTGTGCCCAGCTTTGGCAAAGAAAAGAAAAATAAGTGACAAGAGAGAATTTGAGAAGATAAGAGGCAGTTTATAGCGCTGCAATCAATGAGTAATCCACACAGGTTCAGAGTGTTCAAAACAAGTCAGTGTGCTTCTTAAATCTGCTTTTGTTGGGGACATTTTGTGACAACACTGTCAATGACTGACCTGGTCTGTCTACAGGTGGAACAAGAGAATAACAGGATGTGTGGAGATACAGTTTGTTGAATATTTATAATAACTCTTGATCTCCTCCTGTCTGCAGCCTCCGCCGAGGTCCTCTTCTCCTTCGACGTTGGTAACGGTCCGTTGGAAGTCCGCGTGAAGGCCGACGTGCCGCTGAACGACAACAGGTGGCATCGCATTCGAGCCGAGCGTAACGTTAAAGAGGCATCGCTCCGCCTCGATGAGCTCCCCGCCGCCACACAGGAGGCTCCCGCTGACGGGCACATCCACCTGCAGCTGAACAGCCAGTTATTTATAGGTGTGTGTCTGCATGTGTGTGATGTGAAATGCAATTCAGAGCTTCCTTTTTAAGAGCAAAGACACGTGATGTCTGGCTTTTTCTCTCTGTGTATCTCTTGAATTGTTGTGATATTCTCCATCTCTGCATCCTTCTCTCTTTCATCCACATACCACACACAAAATGACTGGGATGGCACATTTTCTTTGACCCCAGGGAGGCTAAAACTCTGACTCCCATCCTGCAGAGGATACATACTGCAGCGCTGTCTGTGGTTATTGATCCACGTTTGAAACTGACAGCTTTAAGTGAGATCAATCACACTCTAACAATCCTTGTTCATAAACCTTAACAATCTAAGGCATACAGGTGGAGTTCATGGATTTAATTCCTCACAAAACAGGATGATGCAGTGAAAAGTTGCACCTGTGCTGGTCAGCTTCCTTGCAGTACCCTTGGTACAGTGTTTGAACCCAGTACATTAGTTAAGGTAGTCCTTTCCTGACAGCTCCTGATGAAACTCTGGGGCCTGATATAAACCTCATCATCCCTGCAGTCCTGGAAAGCTGTTTATCTCATCGTAACAGTCTTGAGGTTGCCAGTTATGGCAAGTCTGAGACAATTATAATGTTGCAGAGGCTGGACTCTGAGGACAGTTGGAGGTTGTAATGTGAGAAGTCAGAAAACAATAACTGGAAGTTTAAATTCTGTTTTCCCGTCAGCCAGTCAGACAGGACAAGCGCGCCTGTCGGATAGATTGACAGCTCGCCAACTTTCCAGATATCAACAATCAGCATGGTGCCCGGCTGGCATTCAGGCAGCCGGTAAAAAAGTCAATTCCTTGAATTTTTCACCTGCCAGTTTGTGTTTCACCCCGTTTCATCACCTCGTCGCTTTAAAAATTCAGCATGAGGGTGGTGACAACTTTTCTGGAGGTGCTGCTGGAATGTGTGTTCTGCCGTTAATATTGAAATCAGGTATCAGACGATGTTGCTTCTCCAATTTTATCACAGAGATGACGTGATTTGCTTCCCATTCATTTCTGCATGGTGGGAAAACACTCCTTAAACACACGCTGAATGTCATGCCTGCGCTTCTTTTTGAAAGCTGTCACTGTCGTGTGGCAGGTGCAAAGGTAGGAAAATTCAATTTGATTTTAGTTATAGAGACTCTTGCCATGTAGAGCGCTTCTAGACCGTACTGTTTATCGTATTATTTAAAGAGACGAGCAAGCACTTGGCGACGGTGACGAGTAAAAACGTCCTGTGAGAGGCAGAAACCTCAAGCAGAACACTGATCATGGTGGACGGACGTCTGCACAGCAGCAGTAAAATAATGATAATTATAACTATAAACTTCAATGGAGAAATAGTAATAATGACAATCCTTGTAAAAGTATTTGTAGTGGACGTCAGGCTGGACCAATCCCCGATCTCGACATAGCCACGATCCACGAGAACCTGACGAGACGAGAAAGCAAAAAAACTCCAGGGCAGCTGGTTTAGGACTCACCTGAGCCAGCTCTGACTATAAGATGATCGGACCATAGGAACCGCAGATTACAGGGTACTATGAGCTCTTTGAGATGTGATGGTGCCTGACCATGAACAGCTTTGTAGGTAAGGAGAAAGATTAAAATCATGATTTGTAGCTAAACGGATCGTCCTATAATGAGCTGCCGCAGTGTAAGTAACACCTCAACGAACATCGGTGTGAGTTTTGAAGATCAAACTGTTCCACCCACTCGTCAGTTAGATGGAGGGAACATGAAGTGAGTTGGATGAAAATGTAAACGTAGCATCAGGTTTGTTGATGAGCAACATGTGAGATCCTCTGCAGTCAAAAGCAGGAAAGAGATTTCCTGTGTTATCACCTTTGTGTGGAGAAAACAAGCTATTTTAATCGATCTCCTTGGGCTATGAGAACCTACAAGATGCATTATTTATAGATTAAATTATTAACTGGGTATTGCACAAACTATAGAGATTATATGCGTAACCTTCACAGAGATATAAAAGAAGGGAAAAGCTGTATTCCTGCATGTTAAAGCTGATCATCTGTCTGTGTCTTCAGGAGGCACAGCGTCCAGGCAGAAGGGCTTCCGGGGTTGTATTCGCTCTCTGCAGCTGAATGGCGTCACCCTGGATCTGGAGGAGAGAGCGAAGATCACCCCCGGGGTTCAAGCAGGATGTCCAGGCCACTGCAGCAGCTACGGCTTGCTCTGCCAGAACCGAGGTCGCTGTGTGGAGAAAACCAACAGCTTTTCCTGCGACTGCCGTCCGTCTGCTTACACCGGAGCCTTCTGCGACAGAGGTATGACGTCCCAGCGGCACCTGGTACCGAATTACGCGATTTTGAGGTGGTCTTTCCTCAAAAATTGGCCTGAGATGTTGGATAATTTTGGAAACTTTGGGTCCAAAGGGTTTGAACCATGTTTGGCTTCACAACATGAGTTTGTAATGAGGGTTAGGAGGTTAAGCTGGTGCCATGCAAATTTATAGAAGCAGTATCAGAGGTTAAATAATTAGTTTCCTGTAAAATGCAGAGCAGCTTTTGGTCAGCTGATGACCTCCAGCATAGCCATCTGAATGTGTGTTACAGTCTAGCACCTGCAAGTGGTCTATAAATAAAACACACACACACTTTGAGACACAAGGAAAGACCACACACTAAAGAGGTCACAAGAGTATATATAGCCCCTTATACACTTATACATCTGGATCCTGTAGAAAAGTTGGTGTGGTTTGCATGATCTTGTTTTGTGTGCAAGGTCAACAACACAAGATGTAGCGTCTGTCTTTCAGCCTTTTATTTCACCAAGCTCTCGCCAACCACCAAAAGTCAGTCCCAGATTTACTCTTGTCCGGCGGCGTCTTGCTCAGCGACTCTCTCCTTTTCTCTTCTTAGCTTCCTCCGTCAGCGTCCTCTTCGATCTCTTCTACTCTGCCATTATGTCCATAAAGGCTGCTGAGCCTGGTTACATAGCCCCCCTTACCCAGCTCTGGTTCTGGCACGACACTGGCTCCACTCCAACAGGACAGATTTAACAGACATTAGTTTATGGTAGAAAAGTTACAGCCATTTGATACTAGGATACAAAGAGCTGTGTGCAGATTTTTTTCCAACAAATGTTTCTCATCTTATTGTCTGTAAACAAACTCTGGGTGGATATCCTGATGGAGACATGCTGTCAGCGTGTTCGCGTCTAATGCATCGAATGAAGACTACACACCTGAACTTACTTACATCTACTTATCACAGGAACATTGAGTCATCACTTCAGCACAATAACACAGCCTCATATGTATTCTGTAATTAACACGCCCAGCTGTGTTGTCTTGTCGGAGCTTCACGGGTATATCTGCGACAGAAATCACAAGTCTCAGACACAACTGTTATATAATTAGCAGTTACATTTTGTATTGTGCTTTTCATCTGCCTTGAGGTTTTTCTCTGGCTGCTTTTTCTTGAGCTCACTAATTAGATGTTGTCAGCGCTGCTGAGGCGTTACATACAGTATATGATGAGTTGCAAGATGAGTTGTTACTTTAGCAATGTAAAGACATAGTCATATTGTCCCCAAGTGTAGTGTAGTGAACTGAAAGTGAAATCAGTGAGTGTATGCACAGCATACTAAGTTATTTCTACTTACCAAATAAGATATCCATCCATCATTTTCTTCCACTCATAAGGGGTCATGTTGTGGTGGCAGCAGGTTTAGGAGGGCGCTCCAGACGTCCTTCGAGGTGTGAGGCGTTTCCAGGCTAGATAGGCTATGTAGTCCAGGTTCTGGGTCTGCCCCGGGTTCTTCTACCAGTTGGACGTGCCTGGAACACCTCCAAATGAAGATGTGTGAGGGGCATCATAATCAGATGCCTGAACCAAATCAGCTAGTTGACTGCAAGCTCCCCCCAGATATCCGAGCTCTTCACCCTATCTCTAAGGCTGAGCCCAGACACCTTGTGGAGGAAACTCGATTAGGCTCCTTGTATCCGCGATCTCATTCTACGCACAGTTCATGACCGTAGGGGAGGGTTGGAACATAGATGGACTGGAAAATTGTCCTTGTCTGCAATACTGCCAACCCACTGTTCCAAAAGCCAAAAACCAGACGGCTACAGATTGTAATTAAACATTTGAACGTCATGTCTCCCCCTTTGCAGAGGTTTCAGCCAGCTTCAAGTCGGGAACATCCGTCAGCTACATCTTCAAGGAGGCAGTGCCGAACGAGGAGGACAAGAGCAGCAGTGTCCTTCCCTCTTCTATCTACTCTGACGTAACGCTGAGGGCAGAAAATGTCTCCCTGAGCTTCAGGACCAGCCAGAGTCCAGCTCTGCTCCTCTACGTCAGCTCCTACCACCGAGAGTACCTGGCTGTGCTGCTCAACAAGCATGGTGAGCACTCAGATCCTCTTACCTCTATTGCCTCCCTCCTCTTCTTCTTCACATTAGTATTCCTTTCATCCTGCTCTCCTCCCCATTCACTGCACTGTTTAATCAACCTGCTGTGAGTTCAGCCAGAAGAGCTGCAAGTGAGTCGTTTGAACTGGAAAGGACAAAGATGGCTGATAAACCTATTACAGGAAGGACTCCACCTACATCAGCCGTAAATAGACTGTGAATAGGCTGCTTTAATAACCCAGACTGGAGGAATCTCAGGGCCAGCAGGTCATTAGAGCTACAGTGATGATGATGATGATGATGGTGATGATGGTGATCAAGTAGTCGGC
This sequence comes from Protonibea diacanthus, assembly GCA_028641955.1. Lineage (NCBI taxonomy): Eukaryota > Metazoa > Chordata > Actinopteri > Sciaenidae > Protonibea > Protonibea diacanthus. The sequence continues at coordinate 2,321,507 of CM053989.1, forward strand.
AGGTAGCTGAATTAAAACTGAAGCACCTCATCAAAATCTGGGAACAGGTTTGTTGTGGTGATAATACTGGGAGCAGCTTGGTGGATGTTCCGCTGTGTTGTTGGCAATAAAAGAAGCTGTAACTGCACCTGTGTGTGTCACCTTAACACTTTAACAAAGTGTGCAACGCTACACTGATTTGGTATTTTCTTTCATAAATTTAAAGGATTCCACATTACTGTCACAAATACACCAACAAATATCTAACTAATAATACCTTTATTAAGTATAAGTCTTTTAACAGAACAAGGTGCTTCAAAATATAAATAAAATACAATCAAAATACATATATTTTAATATAAAGGCTTCAACAGACGCCACAGAACGTGAGTCTACAAGAAGAATGTCCCATAGTGTCAGAGCCACCACTTTAAAGGCAAAATCATCTTTACTTTTCAATCATGTACTACGAGTACGGTCTGGTCAGAAGATCTAAGTGACCTACTTGTGATGTGAGGATGGAGAATGGCTCTGTATGTGAAAAGAAGAACTTTAAAATGAATCCTAAGTTGATGAAAAGCCAATGTGAAGCAGATAAGATGGGTGTGATGTGAGTTATTCTTCAAGACCTGGTCAACAATCTTGCAGCAGTGTGCAGCTTGGTGAGGCAGGGTGAAAAAGGGAGTTACAATAATCAAGGCTGAGGATGATATAAGAGAGTCATTTGTAGTTCAGGTTGTGATATAACAACTCTAAGTTTGGCAGTGTTTCTCAGGTGGAAAAAGCAACAACCTTCGAGTGATCTCACACGTTGTTCAAAGTGCATGACCTGATCGAAAATGACACCGAGATTTCTAAGAGAAAATTCCACTGCTGGAGAAAGAGATCCAATGCAATGTATATTCTGTGTTTAACTGTAAACAATTGTTTGCCATCCAGTCCTTAATGGCAGATAGACAACTTAGTTAGACACATACAGTTGAATATCATCAGCATAATAGTGATCGGAGACCTAAATTAGCTAATGATGTGACATAATGGAAGTATACTCTATATAAGGCAAATAATAAAGGCCCATATACCTACTGTAACGTGACAGCTTCAGAGTGAACTGGAGGACTGTGGCCCTGAATTGCTATAAAGGCTTTAAGAGGAAAACAACATGTAAGAACTGCGAAGAACTTTGAGAAGAAAACCTGCAGCCATCTCCAGCTTTTAAACCACCTACAGGCTTGCTGACAATTTCAGCGTCAGCGGTATACTCACCTCCTGTGACTTGTTAATGGTGGTCATTACAGTGTGAACACACTGCAGGAAAGCCTCTCTTCTCCTCTAATAAGTACGTTACAAAAGCAAAGTGCTAACTGTGACAATCGAGCCAGAAAATGTGAATAATGCATGATTGGAGAACTTGGAAAAACTTTCTCTCTTAGTCTACCTTCTGCTCTCACTCTTTCTCTCTTATCATAGTCATATCACACTGTGGCCTCTCTATGAATATATGCATTCACACAATTATTATCCAAGATACGGTCATATGAATTTTCAGAGCTTTAATATGCACTTATTATGCATTTGCACTGTAAAATAGAAAAATACTCTCTCCAGCTGTGTCTTATCATCCACGCAGCCTGCAGTCATTACATGGTGTTCATGTGAATGGAATGAAATTATCCATTTTAAATGACGTGAAAACCATATAAATTAATTTGATTCTATACACCGTTATTGGCAGCACTCGGCACACTATTGAATTCTTTTTCTTCTTATTATTCAACTGCTGTTTCCACTGGAACATCCAGATTCTTATGATACATATTAATACCCTCTAAAATAGATTTCTATGAAAGTAGACGACAGGCAGGAGGAGAGATTCTACAAAGAAAATATTTGAAGGAAACTTACTCAAGTAACCGGGTGGCTTTTTAGCAATTTATGAAGCTGAAATGTTTATTTTAGAAGTTAAAATGTTGAATATATCAAACTGAGTGTGTAAATTAAGAAGCATAAATGATATTTTGTTCATTTGTTACACCTGTTGTCACAGCGGCTTGTATACACAAGGTTGGTAAGAAATTACTCACAGAGAAGAAATACATAGAAGAAAGCCATGAAGCCTTGCTGGTGTTAAAGAGTCTGACAGCTGTTGGAATGAAGGATGAATAGAGGTAGTGCTCCTTCTTGCATGGTGGGAGTAGCAGTCTGTTGCTGAAGGAGTTCACCACCAGTTCTCCAGAACTTCCCCTATGGAATCTAGGGGGCAGCTCCAGGTCCGATGGAGAGTCCTGCACACTCCAATGGAGCTCAGTCTCCCCGGCAAATGAAGACAACTTTGAGCCTTCTTGTTCAGGACGTCTGTGTTGTCCGACCAGTCCAGTTTATTGTTGAGGTGAACACTCAGGTATAGGTTGTATGCTCCTGTCATCTCAATATCCAATCCCTGGATGTTCATCGGTGTGGTCTGAGGCATCGTCCTCCTCAAGTGAATCACCGTCTCCTTCATCTTGCTGCTGTTGATGTGAAGGTGGTTGAGATCGCACCAGAGTCTTCGATGTCTCCCCTGTACTCCTGATCGTTTCCTTCTGATACACGTCCAATGATGGCTGTATCTTCAGAGAATCTCTGGAGGCGACAGCTGTCCCTCCTTTGACGTTTTGTTGATTTGTGTGTGTGTGTGTGCAGACACGCTGGAGGTGAGATACAGACTGGACAGCAGCAAAGATGTTGAGATCCTGAGGAGCAAAGTGAGGAACCTCGCCAATGGACAGCTACACGCTGTAACCATCAGCAGACTGGCAGATGTTGTCTCTGTGCAGGTGGTTGTTGTATCGTCTTTCAAAACATTTCACTTGTGTATCAGTAAAGTATTTACCTTGATGTCGAGGTCTTTTCTTTTCAGAAGCTCATTTTGTAGTGAAACCTTTCATTTTCTTTCAGATTGACGAGAACACCAAAGAGGACTTCAATCTGACATCTGATGTGGAATTCAATGCAATCAGGTCGCTGATTCTTGGCAGAGTGCGCGGTAAGTGAGGTGGCTACAAAAGCCCAACATAAGGCCTTTCAGACTGCAGAGCACTCAGACAGAGTAATTTCAGAGATGTTATGATTTACCTAACAATGAAGTACTGGAAACTTTCATCAGGCTTCCCAGAACAACTCTTGTCTAAGAGGATTAAGCAGGTAAAGAACAAACAGAGAGAAAATAGACATGCCTGGCAGCCACAGCACTAACATGGGACATTATTCAGATTGCTAGTTCTTGGCTACACTCATACACTGACAGCTTTGGCTGCCATGCAAGCTCTCAACTGCTCATCAGAAAAGAGCTAATCACATTCACACACCTATGGCGCAGCCTTCGGGAGCAATTTGGGGTTCAGTATCTTGCCCAAGGACACTTTGACATGCAGACTGGAGGAGCCGAGGATTGACCATCTTCTGATTAGTGGATGACCTGCTCTGGCTCTACCTCCTGAGCCACAGCCGCCCCTGTGGCTAGTCTCCTGCTCTGGCTTTTTTCTGTTACTGTTACTGAATTTCAACCGGCGGCAGTGGTAAATTGTCAGTTCTTATATTCTTGGAATATACAGTTCATTATGTTCTGTTTTGGTCTGTGCACACTGCAGGTATCTGCACTGAGGGTTGTAGTCAACAAATCTGAAATCAGTGTAGTAAGGCCTGAAAAATCAGGGGATGGCTCACCTGGTAGACCGTGCACCCCATGTACAAAGGCTCAGTCCTTGCTGCAGCGCCTCAGGGTTCGAGTCCTCACTCTCCTGTAACTCTTCAGCTGCCACTATCAGAAATAAATGTTCAAAACCTCAAAAAATAATCTTTAGGCGATCACCAGTTATCAATCACAAGTTATTTTATCCTGACAGGGACGTGGACGATGTCATGGCAACTCATCCATCAGTTGACCAATGTCAACCTCATGGAGGTGCTAAGGGGTCCCCCAAAGTTCTTATAATTTATTGTGACGTGGGCATGACAAATATTCGTACTCGTACTCGTGGCGCTCAAGGAAAAGTCTGGGGATCTTCAGAGTCAGTATTATTCTTCCTCCAGTCACCTTAGCTATCTGCAGAAAACTTCATGGCATTATCTTCAATAGCTGTTGAGATATTTAAGTCGGGGACCAAAGTGGTGGGACCAACCGACTCGCTGCTAGTGTGACTGAAAGAATGGTCACGATAATTTGCAGATGTTGTTTATGAAATGGTTGTTCATCTGACTTCCATGAAACTGGCTTTAGGTTGTCCTCCGGTGTGGCTCCTCTCTTCCTTTTCACTTTGTAATACTCTACCTGGTGTACTGTATTTCAGTTAGGCTGAATTTTATGGTTCTTTGTGGCTTTAAAATAATATTTCACAAACAAAAAACAGAGCTACTACTTAGCAGATAATGCAGGATTTCATGCATAATTTAATAAAAGTGCATTTGTTTAAAGTAGAGACAACAGACTGCCTTTATTGCGTTAACATTGTGCTGGATATGACACCGTTATGCCAGTTGTGCCGAACTCAGAGGAATTTTGAGGCCGGTGCTCATTATGTACAGCGTGTACTGTACTGTGTTTGTCAGACAATCTGTTGGTAAATGATGCATCCAAAATGGGCTGATAATTCCCCCGCTGGTAATTCTGCAACCCAGGCCAGCACGAAGGGTTTTCCTTTCTTCTTGTTTGCTCCTGTGCTTGTGTAAACAACAACTTTTCAAACTTTTGCAGGCAGGGTACTCATATTTCTAGACGCATAAAAGCCGTAACACCTCAGAGGATATTCTCTTGTGGGGTTATGGGTGCTTTGATGATGCCACCTCATACATATTGCATCTTCTTTGCACCGTTAATCTGGTACTGCTTGGTTATTGAATGCATTGCAGTGTAAGTACAGTATGCAGGGCTTTCATACTTACATATATAGTGGGTTTATCTTGCCTAGTCTCACCCTCTGACTCTCTCTGACTAGAAAAAATACACATCTGGCTGCTCTGATAAAATATTTGAAGGAGAAAAACTGATTATTTTGGGCTAAACCACGGGGTCTAACTTTCTCAGTGTGAAAGCCTGTTCCAACAAAATACCTCCACTCTTGTTTTCTTTCTACTTGTTGTGCCCACTAAGCAGATCCGACATCTAACAGAGACATAGCGCCGCTGTAATTTACTTTGTCATGACCTAGTTATGTTCTTTTTGAGCAGCGCCTTCAGAGACAGACTAAGAAATAGGTTGTTAATAAGACGAGAGGCTGTGGGACTTCCCAGACCGAGGTGCACTGCCACTGCGAACCCACTATAAAAAGTAACACTTGTCCTTATCAACATAATTTGATTCAGCATTGATAAATGGGTTTTAAATCAACTCGTATAGTTTGGAGTACTTTGGAGGGAGTATGTCAGACTTATTTTAAATTTAAATTCAAAATATATGTCATCTATAATTCCTAAAATAATTAGACTATAATAAGTTTTAAAGTAAGTAAAACTTAAATCACTCAGCGGGCCATAACTGAAGACTGGGACTACGTCGTGGGCTGGGGTGAGCCTGTGTACCTTGTCAGCTTTTCATTGGGCGTTTTCTGTCGCTGTGCGTTCATCCGCTGACCGCTGATGAGTGCGTCAATAAACAACCGAAGCAGCAGGCGAGGAGAGGTGGTGCACAGGTCTTTACCGATGACCTCTTTACATAACGATACATGCTCATCCAGGCAACATCTATTGATTTATTGAACATACTTAAAATCATCATGCTCTCTCTCTCTCTCTCTCTTCAGACTCTGGTGAGTTGGACCCGGAGTTGTCTCGGGTTGCCTCTCTGGGTTTCACGGGATGTCTGTCGGCTGTCCTCTTTAACGCCGTCAGCCCTCTTAAAGCTGCACTGCTCCACCCGGGCACCAGCCCTGTCGTCGTTTCCGGCCCACTGGTCCAGTCCATTTGTGGCTCCACTTCAGCCAATCCCTACGCAGCAGAAACCACACACCACCTATCAGGTCAGACGAAGCTTTTGTCCTTTTTGTTATTGCCGTTGTCGCCACCTTTGGTTCCATTAACTCTTACTTTAAGACTCAGAGTAAGCCTCGAAGGAAGTGGTACTTTATCTGAGGCTGACCAGAAGAAGAATACCACTTTCATTCAGTTAGTTCCAACAAACTTAACCATGCACTGGGTCCTCTAAAATGTTAAATGTTGTCACTGAACAGGACATAACCCATCCTGTGTCTGGTTGTTGAAACGACTTGTCTTGTGTCATTGTTTCTAGTCCATACGTGCTCCAGTCAGTTGGCAGTTGTGAGTAATATCGTGAATTGCTGCTTTGGGAAATACCGACCCAGTGACTTGAAACTTGTTTTGTTCTCTTAAACAATGGAAATATTATCACACAATAGCTGCAGTATCATCATATTTTTACTCACACAAAAGGCGAGGACGTCATGTCGATAGTAGTGTTGACACAGGTAAGATAAAGTTTTCTCAGACTCAGCTTGACTCAGCGTTCTCTCAAGAGTTCTCTCTTTGTTTTTGAACATTTTTCTTGTGGAAACTACCCACACTCACTTTCTAACCAATGAATGAACGACAAACAGAAATCATGGGTAACAGCAGCTCTTTGGAAGATAATCTAACCACAGGAGTTGAAATTCCTCAATATTTGAGGGGATATCTGAAAATTCCTCAAGCGTCTGAGGCGAAACAAAGTCTCTGCTTTGCCTTCCTCACTGCAGTCAGTATGCAACATCCAGGTCAGGCACTTGAAGCTGTCTGGTGTCTCCAGCGAGGAGCTGTTAATATTAAGGGGGCATAACTCCATCCCTGCTCCTTCCACTATCACCTCCTCGGTCTTGCTGGTGGAGGTTGTTTGGCACCAGCGAGTCAGGTCTTCTTCCTTCCTTCCTTTCAGTGGTCTGGTCCCACACAGCTGTGTCGTCAGCAAACAGAGTCAAAAGCGGTTACACAAGACTAATTTTTAATGGTCTCAGTCTTGTCTTGGAGTCCACTGCTTTCTTACTTGGTCTTATCTCAGGCTTGGACTGAGAGGACTCACCCAAAGACATCTGGGAAATGTTAGCTACATATTAGCTGACTTGGTCTCAAACCCTCAAAATCTTATTTTAGTCTCAGTGCAGTCTGGCCTTGGTCATGACTCAGTCTCGGTTTAGGTGATTACGATACTGGAAAGGAGTGATAGGGGCTCAAAAACACAACCCTCGGTGCTCCGATCTTGATGCTGTGGGTGGGTGAGGTGTATCTCACCGCTTAATCCCAAACGTGTGAGCTTTGTGAGGAGCCTGGAGGAAACTATGTTAAATGTTGAAGTGTAGGCAGGCTGGATGGAGGTTGCATGAGTACAGTTAGAGCACCCACTTTCTCAATTAATGAAAATTATTGAGGCGGTACTGTTCAGCTTTCTGTGTGGGTGCTACCACTCAGACTTTACAATGGGACCTCGACTAATGTAATTGCACTGGGTTAACGGCCACTAGACGAGGCAATTCATTTGGGTCAGGGATGAGAGTTTCTTTTTTATTTCTCATCGCTCTCTATTCTTTTTTTTTCTGATCCTTCGTCTGCATGTGTCTGTCTTTGCTGCAGGTCAGTCTGGATCAGTGGAAACGGGTCAGCCTGTAGTGAACGCCATCAGGAGTGACTCAGCTCTAATTGGAGGTATTGCAGCAGCACCGTTTTTCACCGTCACACTGCCATTATCATCAATCAATATCAGTTAAGACAGCGGTTAAAACTTGTGCTCCTGCCAGCAGTCTTTTTACACCTATACACTCGTACTGCTTATGCCGTATGTGGGCGAGCACTTTGCAAAGCCGCCCAATATGTAAACGTACTTTATAATAAATATACAGCTTTATGAGCTTCTATCACCTCAACATTATCAGTAACAGCAGATTTTCTACCACGCTGAACTTCTGTTCCTGTGCACACCAACTGATACGAGCTTTGTCTTGATGTGGCGTGAATCTCAACAGTTTTGCTCGATTAAGTCGTGAGTTTCTAGTTAAAACTTATTTAACTAGGCGGTGAAATGAATGCAGCAAAATGCAGAAATGTTGCAGTCTGAGTGAGAAGACAGAAATCCCCAAATAAACTAGAGCCAAATGTGAATGTCCTGGAGGAGTGTAGACCTCGAGGAGACCTCTAGCATTGACAGGACTTGCAATCCCCAGGAAACTCGCCAGACCTTTCACACCTGTGCACACAGGCTTGAAGGGGTAAAACCTTATGCAATCACTTCTTTAGTGTTTCATATTTATATCTAGTTTGGGCTGCATTTATAGATTTTTATAGCTGAGAAGTCCTTCTCTACTTTTGTAGCAATAAATCTGAGTCACTTTTACTGCCTCTTTAAAGTCCCAAACCGAGGTCTAAAATGTGAGTATTTAAGGCCCACATTCCCGCAGCTGAGCTGCTGTAAACTTTTGCCATTTCTCTTCTTTACAGGCGTGATAGCGGTGGTGATCTTTGTGGCCGTGTCCGCATTAGCCATAATGGCCCGAGTCTTCTACAGGAGGAAAGGGACGTGTCAGAGCCAGGAAGTAAAAACAGTAAAAACTGAAGACAGCCCGGAGCTGGCATTCAGCGGCTCGCGCAACGGCCCGAGCGAGAACCAGAAGGAGTATTTTATTTAGGGCGGAGGTTTCGACCTGCTGCCGACCTGGCGGCGTCGAAGCCGAGGAGACGAACAGAGACAAGAGATGCCTTGTCAAGCCTCAGTGCTTTATGGTACAAACTGAGCCCGAGCGGTGGCTCGACGAGACGGAGCGACACGCTCTCGTTCTGTCGTCTTTGGTTTTGTTTTTTTGCTTCTGTGGTTGTATTTTTGTAAAGACTGTATAAAGATGCACACGAACAAAGTGTTGAATTTATAATGTGTCAATACAGTCAGTCGAACAATTGTAAATATTTAATGATGTAAATCTTAAAAATGATGACTTTATATCAGCCTGTCCTCTCTGTCTGACTGAAATGATTAAATGTTTTTCATGGAGTTGCTGGAATGAACGTTAGAACAGCTTTGTTTGGTTTGAGGTGATTTAAATACATTTTCCAACATGGATAATGTGTTGTCATGTTTTCTTCAACCTACTGTGGGAAAGCAAAATGTATCCATTCACACCGAACACTCCTCATCTTCTCAGAGTCTTTACGTTTTATCGTCACGACTCTCTTTGGTTACGTTACTGCTCGAAGCAAAGCTCAGCTCATATATTATTTTTACATTTATTCAGAATTGATTTCTTTCTTTCTTTCTATCTGTGCCTTTCCTGCCTCCAGCTCTCAACGAAGTTCTGAATCGTTATTGCAACGGGCAGTTACTGGTTTTATTTTGGACTACAAAATATTCCAGCCTTCATTCCAACTAAAGCAGCCCGTGCTAAAAATCATGTAAGGATTTCGAGCAGTTTAGGAAATGGAGCCAATGCAGAAGTGCCAAAAACTGCAGTTCCTCAAACGTCCACTTGAGGCTGGCTCCAGAAGTGAGTCAGTCTCCATAAGTCCCCATGTTCAAATGTCCAACTTCACAGCAGAAATAAACATGTTTACAGCCTGGTACAAAAAACAGTTTTGGTCTCTATAGCTAATTTCCCCGTTCATGACAACTGTACTGAGGGTGAATTTATATACAACTCTTTGAGCAACCATGCTTCATTCGGCCTGCCTCAGGTCTGCTGATGATCCATGTCTTGGTTGATTTTTAGATTAGCTATGATGGCGGCCAACACCACCACCCTGACCTTCACAACGGCTCTTCAGAAACCTGTGGATGACGCCATGCCAAGTCTGTATCAACTTCTGTGTTTTTGTGCTAGATTTTCACGTTTGAAAACCTCCAAAGCGCACATCTCTTTTTTTATCTGACGCATTTCCAATTCTGAGTTTATTGTGCTATCAAAATAAGGAGCCACTTCTTCACCACAAAATTTAGTGTCTGCAGAAATAATTTAACTTCAGCGAGTTAAAATCTTCATAAAATAGCCGACAAACAGCCATTCGGACAAACCTGACGTCTAAAAGTTAGTTATTATAGCATGGCATGCTTTGAAGGGAGACAGGGATTAGCTTCCTGCCACTCCGCCAAACAAACAACCATCTGATCAGATAAATACACAAAGATCAGCAGCACAGTTGCTTTGATCAGTTTGTGGTTCGGCTGTCAGAGGTTTGGTTTTAATTGTTAATGAGTGACTTGCTGTTGGATTTTAATTTGTACAGATATTTTAGTAAGAAACATGATTTCTGTTCGGTGAAAATAAAACGTTTTTCTGAGACAGTCTTTTGTTTTCAAGCTGAACTTTTATGGCTCCATTAACCTTTTTGTTCTGTTTTGATTCATTACACACAATGAAATCATACAAAGTTGAGCTGAATCAATCAACATGAGGTCGATCAATAAACACAATCGTTGGAGTTTTGGAAAGATAATATCTGTATCGATTATTTCTGTTAAATGAAGCAAAAACACAAATGTACATCTCTCTCACGTGTTTGGCACTTTAAAAGTTGCTGTCGGATGTGTCTTTTCTTCACCGTGTGACATTTCTGATGTGTATTAATATGCATCTGTCTGCAGAGAGGAGATAACTTCGCCGTCTGCTGCTCTGTGAAGCAGTCAGGTGCTGGAGATGTCAGGCTAATTATTCATGTCACAGGCCCACCTCACCTCTCTCCGAGCTGAAGCGATAACACGCAGACGCAGAACCTTTGAGATGTAATGGAGCCTCCCACTGCAGCCTGCTGTCTGCCCTCTTCACACACACACACGTCTACAGGACTATGTGATGATGATGATCCACATGTCTGGGCGGATGTCATCAGGTATTTAAAGATCGGGATGCATCCACGCCTCCAATAACACCTCATTAGGGAGAACGACAAGAGCATGTGTTGTAATGATGAATGCTGAGGCGCCGAAAGGGAGAATTAAATTCAGATTATGAGCTGAGATCATCACCTCATGTTATATCATGTTGTTCCAACAAAACCTGGATTATGTGACTGTGCAGCCATGAATGTGACTATTAAAAAGAGATTAGAAGAAGAAAACTGACTCCAGAAATGTGAGCTTCATTTGTTATGAGAAACTCGACATTATGAGGAGTTATTTTATGGTCAAAAAGTTACACGTTGTTGCTTTAAACCAAAACATAACGTCTGTTCTCACACTATGTAACTTTGGGCTCCGGGTCGGGAGAAGTACGTAACGCTTTACGGCACTAAGTCACACACCACCAACTATTTCACTGATTTTGGTGAAACTGGATCATATTTTATGGAGAAAATGTTTTCTGGTTTTCCCTCTGATGTCCTCCGGCTGCTCCGCCTCAACTCTCTGTGATTTACAGAGTTTCCTGATGGTCAGTGAAGTAAACTGCTGACAGCTGTAGCTGCTGTTAGCTCACGTTACCTCAGAGCACCGGGTGAGCACCGGAGGAAGCTAAGAAAAGAAAAGGAGAGAGTGAGCGAGCAAGAAGCCGCCGGACAAGAGTAAATCTGGGACTGACTTTTAGTGGTTGGTGAGAGCTTGGTGAAACAAAAGGCTGAAAGACAGACGCCGAGCTGGGCTGACTGCTGCTGGACTAGTCAGTAATATTACATACATACAATATTATTGCACTTTCTTGTCGCTTGGCTGTTAGTAAAGTGGTCGACTCGCTAGTTTTTGATTTCTTATCACTATAGTTTTTCCTACACACTTGGGAGGTGCCATTAATCCTAGACACTGGTCCTTTAAAGTTTACCATCCCATTAAAATTACAATGACGTCTTGATCACAAGCCATTTGCACCACCACCAAACTATATGTGTGTGTTTATTGGTTACTCATGTGAAGAGTAAAACTAGTAAAGCTGAAAGTTTCGATCTTCTGTGGTTTGTCAGGTTGTGAAGTTTGTGTTTTGGATTTTGCCTTTTGGCAAAGACCTTGAGAATGTTTGTGAATCTGCTTTTTTGGCATCACAATGAACCAGAAGGCAACTGTTTAATAAAACAAAACAGGCCGCGCTGCCGTGATGTGAGTCAGTTCTGTTTAATTAAGCAGAGCCTGCTGTTGTGTTGTTACGATTGTTTAAAGGTTTAAAGTTGTTTGTGTGCGATGGTTGGTTAACTAAAGCTTGATGGGAGCTCAGGCTGAATGAATCAGGCTGTGTGTGACTTTGGTGGAAGTTTCAGGTCTGCATATTATGACATAAAACTCGGGTTCATTTTGTTCTAAGGCACCTGAGAAGTGACATTGCCTTCAGTCTTTTATCAGGGCGCAGATATATGCTGTGGTAAGGGGTCATACTCATACTTGACTTGAAGGTTTGTGGACAAGTTTTCAAAATAAACTACTGTAATGACACTTCTGCAATGCATGATGGGTAATTATGTGGAATATTAGAGCAGCTGCCGTGAGGTCAAAATGAAGCGACTTTCTGAAATGACTGAAAATGAAAAATTAGTTTCTATGTAAAATTACAGAATTACAGTTTATTTAATGTTTAATGTAATGTGATTAGTGTGCAAATTTACAGGAATTTGCTACAGAGTTGCTGTAATAACATGGTAAAAATGGTAAATTACGTAAGTAATTGGTAAGTAAAAGTGGTAAGTAATACTGTGATGAGGATACAGCACCATAATTTACTTTCACAGTATTAAGAAAACAGAATATAGATACATTTATTTTGTGATTTTACAGTCAAATACCATATTTTTTCTATAGCAATACTGTGTTGAGTTACTCTAGAAAGGTAGTACAATCCTGCGATATCCATCTATATTACAGTAAAAATAATTACTGTATGTATTGGTGTAAAAAAAATCGTACATAAATGAAAATAACTACATTTTACAGTAGTTTTCTGTTTTTTTAAAATTGTATACAAAACTCTATACAAAATTAAGGACGTTATGTGTATGTCAACCATGATCACCATCAAGTATTTAAGTATCATTAATAACAAAACATTATATAATTATATGTAATTAAATATATACCTTATTATTGAATGAAACTCTGTAAAATAACTGTGTTTTATAGTTGTGTTGAGGTTACTGTGAAAACACAGTACATTGCTGTGATTGTATTCTATAATACTGTAAAATAATTACTGCATATTGCTTTGAATTTACTGTTTTATTTACTACTTGTTAATACATGTTTATACATTTACAGATTACAATTATTTATTTTATTTTGCATGTTTGCAGTAATTTACTGTAAAAGTACAACAATATATTTTATAGTGTATGCGTTACACGACTTTCTATCAAAGCTCGCCTGGACTCTGCTCAGTCAGAGTCGCAGCTTCAAAAGTAAACAGAAACTGAGCGTTTAATATAGAAGTAATGAACAGAAAACGTTCTTCAACAAACACTACGCGGTCCGGATAATTAACAGCCGCCTGTGATCTGATTCTCCGGTCCTCTGGGACTGCACCACAAACAGAAGCAGCTCCAAAAGCCATGTGATTATAAACGACAGCGCAGACCTCTGGCTCTGTATCGCCTGTGCATCCATCATAATCATGGAGGGAAATGCATCCAGAATATGAATGTGACATTTATTGATGTTAAAAGACTTCTCAGCTGTGTGCTGCTGCCGCTGGCTGTGACACAGTCAAGAACCTGCTGTCAGCAGGCCAGCACTGTTAAAAAGCTTCGCTGACAGCGTGCGCGGCGCTGACAGGGCAGTCGTCAGGGGTCAGCGGCACGAAGGCCGAAGGTTGGACCGCTCAAGCGAAACTCTGCTGTGGATGTCAGCTTCAGAAAGACACCAAGCGACTCGCCACACGACACCAGAACCACAGGAACAGTTGCTCCTGTGTACAGTTTTAGCTGTCATCACCGGAGGTTTTGTTTTTCGTACAACTTTATTCAAAGCGAGACACACACAGCTACAACACACCAGAGAGGACAGCCGACTGTCGACCTCCTCCTCTGTACATTCATCTTTGTTTTGGTGTGATTGCACACAGCAGCAGTGGGAGAAATCAGGCTGAGGCTGCTAACTGTAATGAACTTCTCCTTTACAGCAGAGGTAACTGTTGGCCTTCCTTTGCTTGGGGCCAAACACCCTCATTTTAGTGTTTGATGGTTTTCACGACTGCACTTGAAGATACATTCAGAGTTCTTGAAATTGCCATAATATGGATTACTACAGTAGTCTACTGATGGTCTGAAATGCATTAAAAAGGCATATATTCTGCTAATTGTCTTAATTAACAAGGCACACCTGTTGTCTTCAGCGTTAATCTACGATGTGTCCAAACATAAAAATGATGATTACCTCCATTTTTCTCCATGTTCAGCGGATACTGTAAGTTATATACGGTTCAGATGTAGATGTTGCAGTTTGCACAGGTGTAAAACTTGCAGAGGCTTTCACTTTCAACACCTGTGGACGTTTCACGACTGCCTGTCTGCATCTACCACACCAGCGTCGGCTTCTTTTCTGACCAGAAACTGGCACAGATTAACATTAAACTATTTGTTGGGACGCTTTTCTTTCTCACGTTCTGATTTTAAAATAAGAGATTTTATTTGGGGGTTAATTTAAGCGACCTCTGAAAAAAACTTTCTTCTGCAGATTAACTGACGCTCATCTGCTGGGAATATTTATGAGATTAATGCAGTTTCACTCACAACACTTGATGCTCAAAACTCCAAAACTGTGAATGATGATGAAGGTTAATCTATAATTGCAATAATAACACAGACGCTCTGAAGTTGAAGAGGACTTCATCTCTTTTCTGTTTTCATTAGTGGTTGCATATAAATATGTTCAAATGTAAAGCTGCTCTGGAGAAACAGATTCATTGAACTTTATTGTTGTAATAGAATAAAAACAATAAAAAGCTGCATTAAAAAGTCAAGATGTGTCCTAACCCAACTGAGCTAAGTCCCTCAATCAGGGCAGCGCTCACCTCACCTGCCTCAGCTGACGCACCTGTCTGCCATCACCTTATTATCTGAAGACATAAACCTCGCTCACAGCATGACTCTGCTTTCACAGGCTCTTGCTGCTCTCTCTGTTTAACGCCTTACCTGACACGGAGCGATTTTGATCTAACTTTATTTCTTAGAACTTTGAATCGTTTCACAAATCATTCATTCATTCATTCATTGCAGTTTGACCCTTCTCTTTCCCACTACTACTAGCATCAAACCCGCACAGCTTCTCCCTGATCAAATCACTCAGTGTGAACTGAACCATTTTTTTTTTCTCTGACAGTCTCACATAAAGACGGAGTGTCAAACGTCTGTCTTCAAGATTTTGTAAAGACTGAAGATCTTACAGGGTCATTTTTAAACCAACGTTGGAAATTTGTCTGCGACAGTGAAATTCTGATGTAAGACATCTCTGCTAACCAAACACGTCAATCCTCTTTTGACTGGCAACATATAGTGTATTATTACACATCATCATCCTCATCTGGTTTATCAGCTTGTCACAAAACATAAAGGAGTGATAACAACGTATTGATCTGCTGTTTTAGGAAAATGAAAACCTGTTATCACATGTAGACGGCAACATGTCAGTTCATTTCATCCACTTCATTTTTAACTCTTCACTCTCTGACAGGGTTGCTGATCAAATTAACTGATTACACTTCTTTGCCAGGTTATCTTATTTAATTTTGTGAAGCTCTGTCCATCGACTCGACTCCCAGATTTACTCTTGTTCTTGCTCGCTCGCTCACTCCGCAAATTCCAACTTGCTTGCCATCTCGTCATGTGTCTGTTCTCAGCTCTCCCCAGCTCCAGCACGCTACTGTGTTAGACAACCGGTTACAGGTGTGTTAATCACCTCCCTTTCTCCACACCTGCACCCCTGCAGGTGATGCACCACACCCCCTCCACATTTGTCTGCTAAATGACGGAGGGAGCTCCAAAGTTCTGCTGCGAGAAGCTTGTTTCAGTGGCGCGTTCCTTAAATCAAAACTACACATGAAGTTCATAAGATGAAGCACCTCCGCCCGAGCATGATTTCAACATCACAAAATCATCTTTGCTCATTGTTGTGTCTTAACACTGTCACACTGTAGTCACTCCTGATGTGTTTTACATGTCACATCTGCAGCCATAGGAGCTGGTGTTCGAGCTCAATCACCACCCACACGGTGCTTTTCACTCTGCACACAATAACGTTTTGCAGTTCAGATCACACACACACACACACCTCTCTATCCATATTTATAGCCATACATGAGCGAGCCAGGCCTTGAGCTAAAGGTCCTCTTCTTCTGTGTAATTATTCAGTCTCAGTTGCTGTAATACATCAGTAATGCTGTTTATGGCTCAAGGTCAGAACCAAGTGTCCAGAGAGCCACGGCAGTGATGGATTACTGTTTTCCAGATCCTTGAACTCTGCAGGACAGTGACAGATTTCAGCAAATCAAGAAAAATACCTTTTTTTTTTTTTCTTTCTCTCTCTCTCTGAGTTTTTATTGACATCTCAGAGCGCCTGAAGGATAAATAGCCTCAGAGTTTTCCTCCGTGTGATGCTCTGATGTGGACCCTCATCATCCTGTAGGATAAATGGAGCGTCTCCCTCTGAGGAAACTGTAATCTCCTCGCTGTTAAAAGGAAAAATTCTCCTCCTCCTCCTCCTCCTCCTCCTCCTCCTCCTCCTCCTCCTCCTCCTCCTCCTCCCCTCCTCCTCCTCCCCTCCTCTTTGTCTAATGGGTTTCTTTTTTTTGCTTTGTGGTAAACACATCTGCACCTCAGCACTAATGTCTTCCCCTAATTGCTTCTCTGTATAACATTGTATATAATCACAAATTGGTGTACTTTGTTAGCTGTCAGCACATTCTGGTTCTCATCCTTGACCTTCTTAATATAGATACAGAGATGAGCTGCACAGGATGGGCTGTCACGCTATGCAACACTGTTGACTACACTCAGAAGGGTTATTCATAACCTGTGATATGATGTGAAAATCCACAGCTGTACAGGGTTTTTGTCTGGGAGCTCTGGCCAGACCCAACACCTCCAATCAGGTGTGTACTGCTCTGATCCATCTTAAAGTCACCAACTGAGAGTACAGGCAGTGTTCACATGGATTGGTTTAGTTTCAATGACTTGATAAATTGTTAACTGAAAAAGCGTTGCTCAGCAGTGGCTATGAAGTGGTCAGCATGGAAGTATAAAACACGGTTCATCAAACGTCCCACTTGAGACTGGCTCCAGAAGTGAGTCAGTCTCCATAAGTCCCCATGTTAAAACTTCACAGCAGAAATGTTTACAGCCTGGTACAAAAAACAGTTTTGGTCTCTATAGCTAATTTCCCCGTTCATGACAACTGTACTGTGTCTCAATTGTAACTTTTTTGTATCTTTTAATTTGTATACATGGTTTATTTACTACTTATAATAAATAACAACCTGAGGACATGGGCATGTCCTTACCCGTTGACCTCTCTGGGGATACAACACAGCTGGTGGACCACAGCAAACCTTTGTCAGGTGGATAGAAACAACTTCAAATAAATGATAATGTTCAGCTGTGTGTGTGTTGTGTGTGTGTGTGTATGCAGCTTTAAAATAAGGTTTGTCATCAGAACACACACAATGTGTTTCTTCAAAACCCCCATCATGATTTTCTTCCTTTACTCAAGGCTCAGAACTCCTGGGCTTCCAGAACATGAAGACAGCTTGATATGAACATAAAAGTGCTGCAGATCAGGCGCTGAGGGCTGCTGGGTTTTTATCAGGGATTCATTTTAAAATGAGACTCAGAGATACGATGCAGGAAAAAAAAATGCTCTCAGCAAAGATTTTTAAGCTGGTTCAGGAGAATTGTTCCATTTCATTGGGGAGGTGCATTGTCTTTGCATGGCGACAGTTGTGCACGTGTGCAATCCAGTGTATGAATTTCCTTCATACTTCATATTTCTGATGTCATATGGACACATCTCGGACATTATCTTCATCTTACAATGACTGAAATCACACAAATCTTAATTGGAGAATGAATTCCTCTCGGCGAAGATGTCATCTACAGCTGCAAGATCTGAATCATTTCATTCAGTTTCATTAGTCATTTCATTACCTTCGGACAGAAAAGGCACCGTCAGACATGAGTGTGTTTATCAGTGTTTGGATGTAGGAGCAAAAATTTCTATTTATTCATGAAGCAAAAAATTTGAATTTCAGGCAAAGAAAAGGAAATCCATAAAGGATTTCTCCAGTTTCACACTCGACGAGTTTTTGTTTTTCAGCCTCCAGTGGTTTTCTGTTTTCTGTCTGTTGGTTAGCAGGATGCCTCAAAAGTGTGGACAGATTTTAATTATATTTGTTGAAGGTTAGGCTGATGGGTCATGAAACCAGTTGAAACCACAAGCTTCTGCGTTTACTTAACTATGCTGTACATCATCATCATTGTGTGTGTTGATGCAGATCCAACAAATTTAGACAGTTGGGCGCTCCCCTTTGGTGCCTTTCATCCCCTCAGTACATTTTAAGATTCATGGGGATATATTCATATAAATGAAGTCATTTGAAGTAAAGAAGCCTTTTATATCTAGCTCCGTCTGTAGGAGCTTCAGTTTAAGTCTACGACCACAATTATTATTGAACTGGTGCCCCTGATTGCCCTCTAACTACTCCCTCTACTTTGCATGTCTAGAAATGGCGTGGTATTGTGGTATGCGATTATTTCGATGGTTTATGTGAAACTTGTGTGAAAATAATTTCCCGTTGACTCATCAGTGAAGTTCTGGTTTTGCTGGTTGAGTTGGCTGCAATTTACAACCTCAACAGTAGACACCACTAAATCCTACACACTGGACTGTATGTGCTCAGCACCAATTATCATTTGTTTGTGTACATATTAAACAAACATAATATAATGTTAATTAACGAGCTTTAAAAGAGCTGATTGGTTTTCTTTATAATATGAAAAGAGTCGCTCTGGTTTTGTTTTCCGGTCTCCAGTCTTAATGCTAAGCTCTCTTCTCTTTGAGGTTAATATCTTTGCAGGTACTCCTCTTGATGACTGAAGGTGACTGAAGATAAACTGACGTATTTTACATTGCACATGCTGATTTGGCTTCACGTTTGTTATGATGCGGTGGTGATGAAAACGAGCCGTAATGCCTCTTTATACATGCTGATTGTGTGCAGGCAGCAGCTGGAGGATTGAAGGTTAAAGAGGAGAATTAGATAAGAACAAACATAAAGAAACCTTAAATGTTCACCCATACATCACTTGCACAAAGCCTTTGAATCTGCCACAGTCAGCTCTATGGTTTTGCTTTGTGTAGGTGGAATAATGCACTGAATCAGCGCGCTGCATGCAGTCATCGGTGTGATGTGATACTAACACACGAGCAGCTGTTCAGCCGTCAGTGTTTGAAGTGTCGAGGTGTGACTGAGTCTCTGAAACTCACTCAGCATTCAGCCACGTCAGCGTCCTGCTCCCAGCGGCAGCCGACAGGAAACTTCCCACTTTGTCAAATCACAGACACTGTCTGCATGCGTGTGATCCCATGGGTAATCTTCCATCCATTGACTCGGTGCAAACAGAAGTGTCACGACCTGACTCTTGATTTGTCAGCCTCAGCAGCCAGCATGCCAAACTTTGTTCCTCTCTCCTGTTTCTGTGTTACAAGCTTCTGCTATCTAAGCATGCGATGGCTATATCAAGAACCACATGTCAAGTCTGAAGCATTCTAGGAAGGAATAACTCACCTGTCTCACTGCCTATAAATAAATAAATGGTAAAGAGAGAACGAAATACACCCCTTCTGTTTTCACCTCTTTGAGATGAGGAGAGAGCAAGGAGCGACTAGACAGAGAGTAAATCTGGGATTGACTTTTAGTGGTTGATGAGAGATCTGAAATAAGGCTGAAAGATGACTGAGCTGGTGTCGTGCCAGAACCGGAGCTGGATGAGCACTGTAACAGGGGCTCTGCGGTTCAATGGCAATAAGAAAGATGTTGACAGAGAGGAAGCTAGAAGAAAAGAAAAGATGGAGCTTCTTTCTTTGTTGCCATAAATTAACCACATCCAACTGTAGCAACTACATGACCCATAAAAAGCACAACAAAGATCTTGAACTGTTCATTACACTTGATCCTCCAGTGCAGTCTGTGAAGTGAATGTGTGTGAAGCGGTTATGAAAGAAGCACATGTCCCAATTAGACAACCTCAGAGGCTGGGACAGGGCTGGCCACAAAGCATGTAACCACAGAGGCCACGCTTTGTTTTGGCAATCTCTGTCAGCGTCTGCATAAAATATTTAAACCCACAGTCACAATTAGTGAGGGGATCGAATCAGCGCTTCCCACCGAGCAGTCCGCGCCAGCTGCAGGGCAGAGATTGTGTCGCTTTTGCTTGCTCTGACTGCAAATGAATCTGAGCAACGGCGTGAAGTAGCCAAGTGTTTTTGAGCGGGCGCGCTCTTTTACCGGATGCTGTAATTGGTGAAGTTTGAAGCAGGTATGAGCAGAAAAATGAGCGTAGTTATCTCCAATCTGCGACAACGGCAATTACTTTGACAACACTAAATTAGAGTTTTTAAAAACCCAGAGGAAATATGGCTGAAGAGTCACGGCTGATGTGTTTGATAGCTTCTACAAAAAGTTTCAGTGAGAGCCAATTAGCTGTTTTTAACATGGATGAGTTTCACAACAAGACGTACTCGAAAGGACGGTCTCAAGGCTGCTCTTTGAGATAGCGTTTTGGGGTTCAGATCCGACTCTGAGCTGATACTTTAGATTTGATCAATCGCTTTGGCAGCTGAGGTCGACCATCAAAAAGCGGGCATCGTTCGCATGTTTTATCTCTGCACTTTGCATATGCTCCCCTCTGAGAGAGCAAGGATCAAACACAATATGAATCCCTGACGGATACAAGCTTAGATCCTCACACTGTTCTCTCACACACACACACATATACAAACGGATGACTCATATGTGGGTACATGCACACACACTTTGGACAGCTCTTTGTTTTGATGTTTTTGTGCTGGTGTGAACTGATGGTGTGTGTGTGTGTGTGTGTGTGTGTGAGAGAGAGAGAGAGAGTTCTCCTCAAGATTACAGGATATCTTGTATCTTACCATCTGAAACAACAACTAAGCACACTTTTTCCACCTGCTTTAATGTCACGTCTCCCCTCTCTCTCACGCTGAGCTCTTCAAATGGATGTATGAAGCGAGCTGCGTCGAAGGAAACTAATATAAATGCCGGAGTCCCCCTGGATGTGTTACACGGCTGATTTACTCTGATCCCCCTTTTTAATTGCCTTTTAATTAACATGGCAAACTTCACTAAACAGTAAAATTAACTTTAAGCAGATGCATATCTGTCGCTCTGTCTATCTAGTTTGTGTGTGTGTGTGTGTGTGTGTGTGTGTGTGTGTGTGTGTGTGTGTGTGGGCTTGAGATTTACCTGCACATTTGGATGCAGCTATGTCAGATGAAGAACCATGAAATGATGAATGCTTTAACTCACAACATCAGTTTAGTTGGAGACCTGGAAACATACTGCAGGTTGTTGGTGCCACCAGGACTTTATAAAGTTAGCTAGAAGACTAATCTCCATCTGCTGTGCCTCATCCTGATTGTTTAGGTGTCGCAGCAAGTGTGAAAAATGTTAAATTGATTTTATTTTTATTTTTAAGCTCCAGCGTAGCTCTCTGTTAGTCTGTTGGCTGATTAACCACTTTATTGAGGTTTGAGTTGAAACATCTCCATCGGGATAAAATTAGTATAAACTTTAGTGACAGAGGCTGAGGCAGGAACTATCAAACATATCTGGCCAGTGGAGCTATTCGGGGGCAAAAGTAGGCGTAATGTAAACTAACAAAAGATGAAAACTAATACAAGAAACTGAAGTTGTGCAAATATGAGCATGCATGCTGTGAATGTGAAATCGCCAAATTAGCCCTTCCTGCTGCGTGGGAGAGACTGTCCCCCCAAATTCCACTAGACGCAGGACACGACCGCGGCCGTATCATCAGAGCTTATCCAGCAGGTCTAGTCAGTGTTACCGTGGTCTGGTTCAGAAGTGAGAGTACGCGGCTGTTCTATTTTTGATGGACGCTGCAAGCAGCCCACGTCAGTCTGCACAGAGCAGCTTGAGCTGACAGGAAGTCAGACACAGAAGCGCAGAGAATCTATTTCAAAATAAAACACCCGATGCAAACTTCCAATCGCAGAAACAGCCAAAAGAGAAACAACTACTGTACATAGCATATTTAGAAGCACATTAACCAGGAAAAAATATCATATTTGAGCAAGTTAAAGTGGGCAAAACTTTTCTGGAACACTCCTGGTGAGGTTTGAAGTCACATGGAGAATCAACAACAATCAAAACAGCGTCATGGCCACGACCTGACTGAGACGTCCCATGTGGGGTTTTGGCTTGAGAGAGATTTAGTTAGATTTCTACCAGCCCCTCGGTGAGTATGCATTGTGGAAGGGGAGGGAGCGCCAACAATGTGAAAATAGCTGCCAAAGGAAGCTGCTGGGCAAATTATTTGAATACAATGTCCCTGTTGGTATAGCTGTCAGGCGTCTGAATACTTTTGTCCATATAAGGTGTATGTTCATACTTTGGCACTCAAATGTTAACATCAGTGCTTCCTATGGTTGCAAATTGGCAAAGATGAAGTGGTAACAGTGTAACAGCTGTACTCGAATTGAGACACTGCACGAGGAGGTACATAGAAGTGTACTAATGTAAGTATTCAAGTGTAGATATACATTTCTATATACATTAATCGCCCCAAACTTATATTACAAAGATCTGATATTTTCTCTGGGTTATTCCTGTCCACCTCAGCTGAAGTTAAGCTGCTGATCTTTCCACCATAAATACTTCTTAACCTTCCCTCTAGTATGAATTCTTGGCACTGTAAGTGTGAGGATCCTGTCGGCGGATTATCGTGCTGATGTGCTGCTTCTCTTTGGAGAGGAGGAAGAAGCGACTTTACTGCCAAAAGTAAGGCAGCTTTATATATTTAGGCTTCAGTTATAGCTCAGCCTCTCATCTAAATTTTAATCTAGCTAGACTGTCACACTGGACAGGAAGTTAAAACATGTTTTCTTGTTTCTTGTTTTTGTATGTTAATGTCTCCATGTATGCAAATTCCTCGATTGTTCCCAGCACAGGTACGAGGCGCTAATTGAAAATAAATCAGTGTAATTGTTGGTGATAAATCTCTGGTCCTCTTTCTCCTTGACCGATTTCCATCTATTTCCATCTCTTCCCCTTTTTTGTAAAGACATCACCAGGTTAAAACAGCAGCATCCCATTAATTCCATGAATCAGTTTAGGAGCTGTTCCTCCGGTGAGAAAGAGGATATTAGTAAGTGAAACGGCTGATTAGTTTGGAGTAATGTGTGTTGTGAGGGCTCTGGAAACAGATTGTTTCCCTCTCTGTAGAAGCCACCATTGAGGAAAATGCAGAGCTGTTTGTTGTATCTGTAAGCTATTAGTGAGGCTTATGTCAGACAAAAGACAAATCTACCAACTCGTATGTATATTGTACAGGCACTAAAAGTGTCTATTCTTTATTTTGTATGACGGTTAAAGTTTGTTCAAAGTCTGCGACGGCAAGAAATCACGAGCTAACAGGCCAACAAGATCCAAGTGCAGCCTATCTGTGACTCTTGAATAAATCGGAAGGTTAACCCCAAAGCGTTTTCTCCAGGCAGCAGTTGCACTGTAAATGTCAAGGGCTGTGACAGATTTTTAAATCACATCGATGCTGCACTGACTTGATGGACAGTACCGCCAGACACTCCGCTGGACTACTAATGGGGAGGAGAGATGAGCCCGAAGGCAAAGCTCACGATTTTCTGGTCAGTGCTGAATGGTTCTGAGTTCAGGAGGTCGGATGGAGCGCGCTCATGTTCAGGTTCACCCCAGCATCATCATGTTTAAGTTTGCATTATAATATTGAAGCAGCATTGACATTGTATCAACATCTGCCCTGTGAAGTCAGCACGACTCAAATCAAACAAACAAAGCTTTAATTCAACGTCATGTCAGCCATATTTATTTTCAGTACTCTCTTTCAGTTTCTTGCCTGTGATTGGCTGACATTCTTGCCACCTCGGCCAATCTCAGTCCTCCTCATGCCTAAACCCAACTCAAACCCACAAGAGCAGAAATTACCGACCAATCAGAGACAGGCAGGATGTCCCTCACCGTCAAATGTAATCTACAAATTGAATAGAACTCAATGATGTGTCGTTTCAAGCTCTGGGTGCAAACAGGACAGAGAATGGGTCCGGGCCTAGACTGCGGTCCGCCAGTGACCTGTGATATAGTCCATCTAGACTGGGAACACTGGGAGCCCCCAGGAGGAGCTGGAATATGTTTCTGGGATGAGGATCTGGAGAAACCCTGCTAAACCTGTGATCCGTGAGGCTGACCCAGAATCAGCGGAAGAAAATGGATGGATGATCGGTGGATGTTCCAGTGAGGCAGCATGCAATAACGTGGCACATATGATGTGTAGGTTAATAGCACTGTGACTTTATCCATCAGTAATGTATTCTGTGTTATTTCTGCTCCCCTCCCGACAGGACCGCAATAGGTAAGATACCATTCAGCATCGTTTATCAGCATGTGTGTACAGGACTTACACTACGAGACATTTGAGCTTCCTGACTGCCCGCCCGGTGTGGACCCGACCGTCACATACCCTGTGGCTTTGAGCTGCCACTGTGGCATGTGCCATGAACCACGTCTGACTGCACTTTTCGAGCCTGCAGCCCAACTTCTGCATGAATGACAAACCTTTCTATTACTAGACTCAATAGTAGTATAAAGCATGTTAATTTCTTGGAATTTCCCAAAATGTGAAGACTTACTCGTCATAGAAAGAGTGTAACTAGTACTTGCACGATACATCTGAGATGTGATCTGTCTCTGAGGACACAGTTTGTGGCGTCAGGCAAACAGTGGCAGGAGTTTCTGTGCCAAGAAATTGAAGCAACTACCAGTAAAAATAAGTTCAAATATGTGTAGATATCTATTACAATGAGGCTGAACGATACTTTAAAGAAATCTATTCAACACAACAAGTTCAACAGACTTTCAATGATTCTGTTTTTAATCATCACCTTGAAAAATGTTTGTTTTATTAACTGAATCAAAAGAAAAAGTGAAAAGATTGACTTCAGTTGTAGCCGGTTAAAAGATCATCAAGCTTTAAAAAGAAACATTAAGTTTAATTGCACAACCCAGATCCTCTGACGAATCGTGAGGGATTGTTGCTGATGAACAAATGTTTCTGTGCAGGAAAACCTGCGTCAATAAGCATCAAAACTCTCCAAGTTCCTCAATACTGGAATCAGGTTATTTATATTCTATTTCTGCATGTTTGATGAAGTCATTTGTACCTGTGTCTTCTGGTTCTACTTTTACAAAGTGTGACTTTTAGTTTTATGTTCATGTTGTTAGGTTGAACGTTTTAGAGGAGCCAAAGTGCAAACAACAGCCAAAGACAAAGATCAGTAGAAAGTGTTTATTGAAAACACACAAGAACTGTTGAAATACATGCTCTGGTCACATCCTGCAAAACTAACATGCCAACCACTAAAACAGCAAAAGTATTTAATAAAGATGAACAAATAATATGTAGCACAAACAAAGAGTTTTGGATAGATGTGCGTTGATAGAACTGAGAAAAAAACTGAACAAGAAATGAAATTTAAAGAGACCAAGAAGAAAAAGTCCTAAAGACTTGTTAGATGCTCTCCCTGTTAAAGAAACAAACAACAGTCACAATAAAGATTTTGAGTTAGCTATAATGAGCTCAGTTCATCCAAAAAATAAAAGAGAATAATGATAGACATCAGCTTTTAGCTGACAAAATAATAAAGAAACATATTTTATTTCCATTTGTTGAAGCCTTCACAGTGAACAGAACAAGTTGACCAAAACATTTCCCAGCAACCAGTTCTCCCACAGCAGAGTCAAAGCAATGCTTCCTTTTATCTGCAGTTAGGTGTCTGATTGGAAATCGTATCAGTAGATGGCAGTATCTGTCTTGTCTCTATTCTTTGTATTTGTCTACATTTCTCCTTCTGTTTTCTCTCCTTTCTCTCTCTCCCTCTTTCTCTGCCTACACAGAGCTGACTGTGTGAATGTTGTCATCATTTCCTGGTGATCTGCTGATATCATTGCTGTCCATTCTGCAACAACACACAGGAGCCAAAAGCTTTTGTCTATGATCCTTTCCTCATGAACACATACAAATAAGTCTGCAAGAGGACTCAACCTGAAGAAAAGATGTCAGACATGAAACCAGAAGTTAGCATTATTTCTTGCTTCCTCTGACGGTAACCAGATGATTTTGGGCATGAACAGCGGTGTGTAAATCAGCAGCACCAGGCAAAACTCCCACAATTCTTCGTTTTTTCATCAGAGGGGACAGTGCAGGCGGACAGAGCTTTGAGGGTCCCACCAGGAAGAATATGATCGTGGGAAGGGAAGGAGGAAGATGATACCATACATAGTTACACACTGACCTGTAATTGTACCAGAAATGTGAAGTGAGGGACAGACAAGAGAATGACCAGGGCACGACACGAACCTACAGGAATGTGATGTTTTTAGATCTGAAAGCGGTACCACAGTGGCAGGCAACGACCAAATACCTGTAATACAAGATGTACACATAGTCTTTGAGAGGAGCTTCAGAATTATAAAGTAATAATGATCAGACACAGAAGCTACACGCTACTGGATAGACAGATAGTTACCTTTCAGAGCGACACACACCATAAATAACACTGGCTCCCAGACTGAATCTGTAAATGATGATTCTAATTTTAAATTCAAACTCTCGAATCGTGTTTAGCAGCGAAGCGGTCAAGCAGCAGAGCTGAATGATGTCAGAGATGAGAAAGGTTGATGGCGTAGTCGAACGCTTGACCATTTCTCACCTGCGGCGTAAACATAATGCAAATAATATTTAGAAGAGTGGTGGTGAAAAAGGAAGCATTAAATATGAGCTTATGTGACTAAAACCAGATTATTAGAAGCAAAAATGAAACAATTAGTCTGTTATTAATGAAGACAATATTTGATTTCTGTAATATGAACTAATGGTGGACGGGGAGTTTTGGTCTGTGTTCATTAAAACTTGACCATCAATAATGAAGTGTAAAATCACTACAGGCTGCAGCTAAACTTTTCTGTGTTTTGTTCAGACATTTAAGTGTGTGTTGGCTGAATGAACCTCAGTATGAACATTATCAACACCATCTCCAGCTCCACCTGCTCTGAGCTGCTGCTCTCTCATTATTATTTCACTTCATCTCCTTTTGTTTCCTGTCAACATGTTTGTTTTCCTGATGATAATAACTACATAAGTGATATTTCCACTAACAGTCTACTACTTTCTCCCAGGTTGAGGATTGATTTATATTAAAGCTAACTATTTGCTAAAACCTGATCCAGACTTTTTAGTTTGTGATCTTGGTGATCTCTCATAGAAATCCCATCACTGAACTGCACCTACTGAGCTCTCCCCACCTGCAGAGTCAATCTGGAGCAATTTGAAATATGAAATGATTCACTCCTAATCAAAGGTCATTACAACACTTCACCCCAGCCTCCTGACGACTAGACCACAACCCAGATCAAGATTCTTTACAGACAGACTGTACGACACAAATAAATAAATCATGGAATAAAATAAATAAATACATTTCAGTCATAATGTACATTCCTGACAGAGAAAGTAAAGGCATAGATGGCCATGAGGGTCAAAGGAAGGCCGACACTGATGATTATGTAATTCACCACCTTCACAATGAACAGAGTATTTTTATAATCATTGTAGGTGTTGTTGCTGTAATTAAAGCTGTCGTTCTGTGAGGTGTTGTTCATGTGTGAATCTTCCATCCTTCACGAGTGAAACCTGTTGTTTGAGAGATCAGGTTAAAGGTTTTTAATATCTACAAACATTGTTTAAGTGATATCCATGACAACTGCAAGTGGAAGTTTTATCTTCTCTACATAGAAGAAAAATAATGTCACAATTGCCTTTGAAAGCTGCAACACCTGAATGAGTTCACTACACCAGCGTCTGGTGTGTCATCCTCTAACGTCCAAACGGTCTGCAGTAAATATGCTAAGTGATGACATGCAGTAAGATGATGATAATCTACAGCTCCTCTGATAAGGAAGTGAGAAAAAAGTAGTCAGTCATGAATATGCATTAGCCCTCCTGCTGTCAGAAGTAAAACACAGTGAAATATTTCACTGTTTGAAATAATCTGATAAACAAAACAAAGTATTTCTTTGTGTTGAAGTGCTCGTGGATGCATCATTCTGTTGTGGTTCAATGAAAATTATGGTCAGTTTGAAGGATGAACAGTCTGCTTTTCTGCTTTAGTATCCTGACATGACTACATATATCCAGCTCCACCTGCTCTGAGCTGCTGCTCTCTCATTATCAGATCACTTCATCTCCTTTTTGTTTCCTATAATATTTCAATTTTCATCACTGAGCTGCAGCTACTGAGCTCTGCCTCTGGAGGGCGATATCTGCAAACTCAGTGAACATGACAGCACACAGTTTGTTCACCATGTCCTCATGATCTGACACTAAGGGTGTGGTCAAACAGTCAAAACAGTTACCTTTCTAAAGGACACAGGAGGAGTCATGGTGTGATATTCATGTGTTCTATTCATTTGTTCAGACAGGATAACTTATAGCCTATGTAGTTATTAACAACATTTTTACAACATTTAGAAAGTCTGTGACTCCAGCAGAGTCAAACACCTCTGTATGTCATAGCAGCTCCACTGTCAACAACAGAACTAATGCAGAGAACTGCAGGAGATGAAGAGGGAGAGACAGCTGCAGCTGGACAACACGTACAGTTCATCAGAGTTTATAATAATCCAGCACAGTGAGGACACCAGAGCAGCTTTCATAAGAGGAAGGCAGTGTGTGTCTGTTAACAGACCTATCTATGGTAAAGGAATGAAAGGAAGCACTGGGGTGCTGGTTAGCTCAGTAGTGGAAGCACTCCATGTACAGAGAGCTCAGTCACAGCTGCAGTGGCCCCAGAGCAGTCATTTCTGCATGTCTGTCTGTCTGTCTGTCTGTCTGTCTGTCTGTCTGTCTGTCTCTCTCTGTCTCTGTCTGTCTGTCTGTCTGTCTCTCTCTCTCTCTCTCTCTCTCTCTCTGTCTCTCCACCTTCCTGTCACTCTTCGCTGCTACTTCAATAAAGGTTCAAAAAGCCCCAAAAATCTTTAAAAAAGAAAAGGAAGCACTGAAGCACATTTCTTTAACATTTATAAACAAACATAGCGGGTTAATCGCAGTATTCTGTAGCTGAGCTGTCTGCTTGTTGTAGTTTGCATATTCATCTCTCCATGACTTTGTTGCAGTTATTCTTTCTTTTTAAAATCATCTCTGCACATAAGAAAAAAGTGATTTGACAAAATGTACCTCTTGCAGGAGTCCACACCTGAATGAAGTCCCTGAAGGTCCGATGTGTCGTCCTCTGCATCAAAGCAGTCTGCAGTAAATGGTGATGACATGCAGGAGGCTCCTGTTTATCTACACCTGCTCTTCTATACATGATATAAGAAAAACAGAGGCAGGCATGAAGATTGTTGCCAACGTCACACTGTACACCAAACAGAGATGATGATCAGAAAGAGGATAGGCAAATTACATAGTTCCTGTTTTTCACACAGAGCTTTGCGATTAGGTACACAAAATCTTTCTCTGGGAAACATTTTTATCAATAATCATACTGTCCAACACCAGACTCTTTTGCATGTCGGCTGTCGTCAAAAATAGAAACACCAACTAATTCTAGCATTAACGTTGGGTCCCACAAATGGGTTATTGAGTATTAGGTATTTTGCAGATATCTATAAACTCTATTCCTGAAATGTCTAAACAGTACTACCGCTTCTTTTTTTCTTTCTATACCTGCGTTCTTTATTCCAAACACTGTATGTCTTTGATAAGGTTTTTATGTCTCTGCTATCCAGATATAAATATTTATATTTCTTACATGGAGGGTATAGAAGGAAAGAGAAGAGAGAGGGAGACTGAACAATATCTGGTTTTGAGTTTGTTCTGTGTTTCCTGTTTTATTTTGTAGTTCTACCATGTCTACTTCTACTTCCTGCCTTGTTTTCCCGCCTGTTTTGGATCATGCAGCTGTCCCTGATTAGTTTCACTGGTGTCCTGCATGTCTGTTTACTTCCTGTCTGTCCTCTGTGTCCTTGTTTGTCTGTTATATGTCTTGAATGTGTCTGTCCTCTGTGTCTGCACACTCCTGTTGTTTCTGAAGCTTGCCTCTGTTCCCAGTTCACTTCTTGATTCAGGCATTGGTTGTGCATTGTAGTCTTTGTATTTCCGCCTGGACCACCAGCCGCTTCTTAGTTTGTATTCTAACCTGCTCCTGTGCTGTTCTGTAACAGTAGTAGTAGTGCCAGGGGTAGCATGGTTTATTAGTGGTAACTGTAGGGTCATGACTCCAGACTGGGAGTGAAAGTGCTGTGTGTAGCTCTCACACACATTTATGGGCAGATATAGACATTTTATTTATTGGCAGCATTGGTCTTTAGATTCCTGCTTCTTTGACTTTTCTTGTACTGAAAAATAAGTGTGGAGATTTATCTTGTGAAACTTCTGACAAACACAACTCATCCAGAACCGCCACATGTCTGTCTTCTTCTGCTACTTCTTTTTTCCTGTTATGTTGGCAACACAGTGGTGGCTTGCCCAGTCTGAGGTGGACGGTCTGCCAGTGAATCATCAAAAGTTACACACTGAACTTTGAAATAATAGCTTTGAGGCAACACGCTAACATGGCATTTCCTACCACAGCCTGCTGCAGCTGCTCAAGAACTAGTTACGTTGACTAAGTTACTCTTGAACCAGACAGTATTAGCTGTGTGAAAACTGCAGATGACAAAGAAGGCATCCAAATGTGAGAGGCTAAAATATAAGAACTCATTTAGACTGAAATGGGGTTCAGTCAACCTCAGGTACACCTTCACCTGCTGTGTAGCACAAAGTTTGGGGCACTAGCTTTATTCAAGGAAAATAAACAAAACAAATTGATATGGGTGCTGTCTACGATGAGCCAGGTTCTGCTCAAGGTTTCTGCCTCTTTCTTTCTGCCGCTAGTGAAATGAATAGTGTGTTCAGTTCTCAGAAAGCAATGGCAACACACTTGGACCAATCAAATTCTGTGAGAGCGCTATCCGTCATCCATTCTTATAAAGGCATTTTGCAGCATCGTTTCAGACGGACGTCTCCACCCAAACTGTCATGTCTGCTCCTGCTGTCCCTCCACACCTTCACACAGGTGATACTCGCTGGAAAGGTGTGGTTGCAGAGCAGGTTGCCTCAGGCGACAGTGTTTCTCAGGTAGTCCCAGGGCAACAACTACCCTACCCCAATTTCACAAAGGTGGAGTACAAAGGTAGTGCTACAAACATATAAGGCCAAAACAATAAGAGGAAACTATTTTTCAGTTTGTCACAAAATTTACCTTTGAAAGCTGCAACACCTGAATGGATGCAGAGGACGACACATCAGACGCTGGTGTAGTGAACTCAAACAGTCTGCAGTAAATATGCTAAGTAATGACATGCAGTAAGATGATGATAATCTACAGCTCCTCTGATAAGGAAGTGAGAAAAAAGTAGTCAGTCATGAATATGCATTAGTCCCTCCTGCTGTCCAGAGTAAAACACAGTGGAAATATTTCACTTTTTGAAATAATCTCTGATTAAAAACAGTTTCTGTTCAAGTGCTCGTGGATGCATCATTCTGTTGTGGTTCAATGGAAAATATGGTCAGTTTGAAGGATGGACAGAAATCTGCTTTTCTCCTTTAGTATCCTGACATGACTTCCTGCTACAGCTCAGCTAAAAGTGTAGAGGAGCTACTCAACATAACAACAAAATAAATGAAAAAGAAGAAAGAATCTCGAGGCTCCATTTTGTTATCCTGTATTAGAGCAACCGACAGCTCAATGCATTGTGTTCCATCATATTTTGCTCACTTTGTTTGGTTCAAGCACATAACCTCTGAAATCACACAGCCTTCTTTAATACAAACCAAAAAGACTCTTTGCCAAACTCTGCTGTCGTGTCCACCATATTCACACAGTAAGTAAAGATGCACAGAGCTGTGTGTTACACAACATTTGGTTTGACTTCTGATATAAATCGTGCCCTCTTCCTGTCTTCTGCAGCATGCACACATGGTTCCTGATAATTTAGCTGGTTGAACAGATGCGAACACAGATAATGAAGTCTGTTTAACCTCTAGTAAAACCCAAAAAGTTATCACATGATTTGTGATGTTCAAAACATTGAACCCTCATATTTAACTGAACTTATTGTGGTAATTTGATGCATTTAGTAGCACAGACAAGGAGTGTGACTGGAAGGTTTTAAGTTTGATGTGGTTTGAATAAAGTGTTAATGAGTAGTAAGGCAGCAAAAAGACTACGATTATGATATGATCTGAGCACAAACTGCACAGTTAAGGTTTGGATTGATAATCCGTATTGCAATAGGCACCATGGCAACAGTTAAAGTTGATTCTAGTTGATTTAATCAATGGTGTAACAAAATGGAAGTAAAAGGTTTTAAAAAGTGAAGTAGAACAAAGCTAAACTTCCAAGCAGAAGAAGAAGTGCTCGGCGGCTGCAACGGGACAAGACACTGGCTGAGCAGTGACAGTAGTGCAACCTGGCACAGGTGTGGGCCAGGACCATGTATGATTTCATACACACCATTAAGAGGGAAGTCCTGCATCTTGGCCGAATTAAGTGTCAGCTGTTTGGTAAAGTGTTACACCAATATGTCAGGTTGGATGAGAAAGATGAAAAATGGGTGTCAGCATTAGGCAGAGACCGACATCGTGATGTGATCTGTGTGTATAAAAGTTGATGTTTTGAGAGCAGAGAACAGTCTGTCCATGGGAGACTCGGGCTTTGTTTGTCTGTGAAGATAATAAAGCTCATCTGCAGCCAACTTTGATGAATCCTGTGTGTCTTCTGAAGATTGATACAGTTTGACAGATTGATGTTGAAGTTGGACTTAGTCTCTGTAGGATCAAGACTCATTATCTGATCTGATACGTCATGCATGCTCGCCGTGACAGAGGGACTTGTCATGTGACATGTGACAGTTTCTTCATGTCTTATGAACCTGTGCGTCCGCTGCTGCACAGGAACATCACCGTGGTCGAGCAGAAACACAAGAATAATGAAGGGAGAGGCCTTGTCGCCGAGGTTCACATTCACACACAGCACGCTGAGTGTCCCTGCCTGCCCAAGAAAACAAAATGTGTTGCTCATGAGCACGCACCACGGGGAGGAGAGCCGTCATCAGCGTCCGACAGGACAGGAAGGCGACCATCAATGACAACGCCTTCATGACATGGAGGAGATCAACCCAGTTGAATGCCTGGAAAGCGAACAAGAGGAGGATGTGACATGACTAATTCATTTATGCCATGTCATGCTTTGAGCTGCCACTGTGGCCATGGACACGTCTGACTGCACCTTGGAGAGTCTGCAGCCCAACTCCTGCATGAATGACAAACCTTTCTATCACTAGACTCAACTAATAGAACTGTTGTAAATAAAGATTATTACATTTACCAGTGCAAAAGAATGTTTCTATTTCTATTTTTTTCCCATTTCTTGGAGAAACCAGAAACTTTTACATTGTGGAGTTATCAACAAAATGAGTCCACGAGTGTCACTCTCATCTGTGTATTATAATACTCTGAGATCTGATCTGTCTAAGACAGGGTTGCATGCATCAGACAAACAGTGGCAGAGGTTTTCTATATGTCTGCAGAATAAAAAAAAGAACATCAACTTTAAAAAGAAACATTAAAGTTTAATTGCAACCCAGCGTCCTCTGACAGATCATGAAGATTGCTGATGAACCAAATGTTTCTGTGCAGAACTACTGCGTCAATAAGCATCAAAAAACTCTCAAGTTCCTCAATACTGAATCCAGGTTATTTATATTCTATTTCATGTTTGATGAGAGTCATTTTGTACACTGTGTCTTCTGAAGTTTCTACTTTACAAAGTGTGACTTTTAGTTTTATGTTCATGTTGTTAGGTTGAACGCGTTTTAGAGGAGCCAAAGTGCAACAACAGCCAAAGACCAAGATCAGTAGAAAGTGTTTATTGAAAACACAAGAACTGTTAAAATACATGCTCTGAGTCACATCCTGAAAACTAACATGCCAACCACTAAAACAGCAAAAATAATTTAATAAAGATGAACAAATAATATGTAGCACAAACAAAAGAGGATTTTGGATAGATATGCGTTAGATAGAACTGAGAAAAACTGAACAAGAAATGAAATTTAAAGAGACAAGAAAGAAAAAGTCTAAAGACTTGTTAAGATGCTCTCCTGTTACAAAACAACAGTCACAATAAAGATTTTTGGTGGCTATAATGAGCTCAGTTCATCCAAAAAATAAAAGAGAATAATGATGAACATCAACTTACAGCTGACAAAATAATAAGAAGCATATTTTATTTCCATTTATTTGAAGCCTTCACAGTAAGACAGAACAAGTTGACCAAAACATTTCCAGCAACCAGTTCTCCACAGCAGAGATCAAAGCAATGCTTCGCTTTTATCTGCAGTTAGGTGTCTGATTGGAAATCGTATCAGTAGCAGATGGCAGTATCTGTCTTGTCTCTATTCTTTGTATTTGCCTACATTTCTCCTTCTGTTCTCTCCTTTCTCTCTCTCCTCTTTCTCTGCCTACACAAAATTTGACGCTGTGTGAATGTTGTCATCATTTCCTGATGATCTGCTGATATCATTGCTGTCCATTCTGCAACTACACACAGAGGCCAAAAGCTTGTCTGATCCCTTTCCTCATAATTTTATACAGAAATAAGTCATACCCAAGGATTTCGACACTAGACGTGTAAGACAGTAAACCAAAAGTTATCATTATTTCTTACTTCCTCTGACAGGACCCAGATGATGTTGGGCATGAACAGCAGTGTGTAAATCAGCAGCACCAGAACCAAAACTTCCCACAATTCTTCGTTTTTTCATCAGAGGGACAGTGCAGGCAGACAGAGCTTTGAGGTCCCAGCCAGGAAGAATATGAGCAGTGGGAAGGGGAAGGAGGAAGAAGATAACATAGACAGTTACTGAACCAATAATTTATGCAGAATGTGAAGCGATTGAACAAGACAAGAGGAATGACCCAGACCACGACACAGACCACCACAGGGTCTTGATGGTTAGGTCTGAGGCGGTACCACAGTGGCCAGCGACGACCAAATACCTGTAATACAAGATGGACACATAGTCTTTGAAGACTTCAGAAAGTATAAAGTATAATGATCAGACACAGAAGCTACACATACTGGATAGACAGATAGTTACCTTTCCAGAAACGATACACACCATGGGCCAACACTGGCTGTCCAGACTGAAACTATAATGATGATTACAATTTCAAAACTCAAATTACAGATTGGTACTACTTTGCCAGCGGTCAAGCAGCAGAGCTGAATGAGGTCAGAGATGAGAAGGTTGATGGCGTGTCGAACAACTTGACCATTTCTCACCTGGGGCGTAAACACAATGCAAATAATATTTAGAAAATTGGTGGTGAAAAGAAACATTAAATATGACACATGTGACTAAAACCAGATTATTAGAAACAAAAATGAAACAATTAGTCTGTTATTAATGAAGACAATATTTGATTTCTGTAATATGAACTAATAATTAGTGAGAGTTTTGGTCTGTGTTCATTAAACTTGACCATCAATGAAGTGTAAAATCACACTACAGGCTGCAACTAAACTTTTTCATGTTTTGTTCAGACATTTAAGTGTGTTTGGCTGAATGAACCTCCAGTATGAACACATTATCAACACCATCTCCAGCTCCACCTGCTTCTGAGCTGCTGCTCTCTCATTATTATATCACTTCATCTCCTTTTGTTTCCTGTCAACATGTTTGTTTCCTGATGTGTTAATAACTACATAAGTGATATTTCCACTAACAGTCTACCAGTTTTCTCAGGTTGAGTTGATTTATGACCGTAACTATTTTTAAACAGTCAGACTTTTAGTTTGTGATCTTGGTGATCTCATAGAAATCCCATCACTGAACTGCACCTACTGAGCTCTCCCCACCTGCAGAGTCAATCTGGAGCAATTTGAAATATGAAATGATTCCTCTAAATGTAAAGGTCATTACAACACTTCACCCCAGCCTCCTGACGACTAGACCACAACCCAGATCAAAGATTCTTTACAGACAGACTGTGACACAAATAAATAAATCAAGAGAATAAAATAAATAAATACATTTCAGTCATAATGTACATACCTGAGAATAAGAGCATAGATAGCCCACGAAGGATCAAGGAAGGCCGACACTGATGATTATGTAATTCACCACCTTCTCGATGAACAGAGTATTTTTAAGATTTATTATTGTTGTTGCTGTGATTAAAGCTGTTGTTATGTGAGAGTGTTGTTCATGTGTAAATCTTCCATCCTTCACAGTGAAACCTGTTGTTTGAGAATCAGGTTAAAGGTTTTAATAACTCTACAAACATTGTTTAAGTGATATCCACGACAACTGCAAGTGAAGTTTTTATCTTCTCTACATGAAGAAAAATAATGTCACAAAATTTGCTATTTGAAAGCTGCAACACCTGGTGATAAATTTCACTACACCAGCGTCTGATGTGTGGAGTCCTCTGCGTCCAAACAGTCTGCAGTAAATATGCTAAGTGATGACATGCAGTAAGTTTCTGATAATCTACAGCTCCTCTGATAAGGAAGGGAGAAAAAAGTAGTCAGCTTACACTCATCGGTGGCTATGTCGCCACGTCGGAAGTCTGAGAAATTGAGTTTCTTCCATTTCTTGAAGTTTCTTGAAGATGAAGACTTTTACTCATTGAGTTTAATAAAATGTTTCCTGCCACGTCCAACAGCACAGTGTCACTCTTTCCTGTTGACTGCGCAATCCATCTGAGATGTGATCTGTCTCTGAGGACACAGTTTGTACGCGTCAGGCAAACAGTGGCAGAGGTTTTCTGTGTCGCAGAATTAAAGAAGCAACTACACAGTAAAAAATAAGTTCAAATATGTGTAGATATCTATTACAATGAGGCTGAACTGATACTTTAAAAAGAAATCTATTCAACACAACAAGTTCAACAGACTTTTCCAATGATTCTGTTTGAGAATGATCATCTGAATTTGACAAAATGGCGCGGTTTAGCTCAGTTGGTAGAGCAGCATTTACCATGTGAGGCTCAGGCCTGCTGTGGAAGCCAGGGTTTGAATCCGACCTGTGTCCTGCATGTCACTTCACATCTCTCTCCCCACATTCCTGTCACTCTTCAGCTGTCTCTGTCAAAAATAAAGCTTGAAAAGGCCAAAAAATATCTTTAAAAAGATTAAAGAAACATTAAAGTTTAATTGCACAACCCAGCGATCCTCTGACAGATCGTGAGAGATTGTTGCTGATGAACCAAATGTTTCTGTGCGGGAAAACTACTGCGATCAATAAGCATCAAAACTCTCCAAGAAGTTCCTCAATACTGAATCAGGTTATTTATATTCTATTTCATGTTTGGTAGTCATTTTTGTACACTGTGTCTTCTGAAGTTTTCTACTTTTACAAGAAGTCTGGCTTTTAGTTTATATAGCCACCGATGAGTGTAAGCTGACTACTTTTCTCACTTCCTTATCAGAGGCTGTAGATTATCAGAAACTTACTGCATGTCATCACTTAGCATATTTACTGCCAGACTGTTTGGGTAGCAGGGCGACATCAGCTGGTGTAGTGAACTCATTCAGTGTTGCAGCTTTCAAAGGTAAATTTTTGTGACATTATTTTTTCTTCTATGTAGAAGATAAAAACTTCCACTTGCAGTTGTCGTGATATCACTTAAACAATGTTGTAGATATTAAAACCTTTAACCTGATCTCTCAAACAACAGGTTTCACTGTGAAGGATGGAAGATTTACACATGAACAACACCTCACAGGAGGAAAGCTTTGATTACAGCAACATCTATGACTGCGATTGGCAGCAACAACACCTTCAAGTATAGTGATTCTTATGAATATTTTCCATTTATCATCACTGTGATGGATTATATAATCATCAGTGTCGGCCCTTCCTTTGATCCTAAATGGCCATCTGCACTCTTTATTCTCAGGTATGTACATTATGACTGAAATGTATTTATTTATTTTATTCTGATTTATTTATTTGTGTGCATTTTAGTCTGTCTGTAAAAGAATCTTGATCTGGAGTTGTGGTCTAGTGGAGTCAGGAGGCTGGGGTGAAATGTTGTAATGACCTTTACATTTAGAGGAATCATTTCATATTTCAAATTGCTCCAGATTCCTCTGCAGGTGGGGAGAGCTCAGTAGGTGCAGTTCAGTGATGGGTTTCGCGAGTCACCAAGATCACAAACTAAAAAGTCTGATCGTGTTTAAAAAATAATTACTTTGGTCATAATCAACAACCTGAGAAAAACTAGTAGACTGTTAGTGGAAATATCACTTACGTGGTTATCAAATCAAATCAAATTTATTTGTATAACCCTTTACAATAGCCAAAAGGTGCCCAAAGTGCTTCACAACAAAGCCATAAAACAATACATAACACATACATAACATGCAAATACAATTAAAGGCGCTGCAGCGCTGCAGGGTGTCGCCTTCCTGAAATACATAGAAAGGCGGATGGAATGAGTAAACCTAAGAAACAGTACTGCCCTAGTCAGAATTGAATGTAATCTAAAAAGTGGGTCTTAAGCTTCGATTAAAAGAGGCTGAGATCATTAGTGGTGCGAATGTCGGGGGCAGTTTGATTTCCACGGTCTGGGAGCAGCGACGGCAAAAGGGTGATCCTTACTGTTTAGAAATCTCAACCAGGAACTGTAGAAGCTGACCTGAAGAGCGCGGGGCTCTGCAATTGCGAAAAGTTAAAATCTCTGACAAAGAAAGAGGCCGAGCCATTAATGGTGTTAAACAAAAGCAGCAAAGTTTAAAATCAATTCTAAAACGGATGGAAGCCAGTGGAGTGACGACAACACAGGGTATGTTCGCGTCTGGACGTGCTGGTCAAAATCGAGCAGCAGTGTTCGTACACATGTTGGAGACGAGAAATTGAGGACTGACTGAGGCCAACGTGAAGGCATTGCAGTAGTCCAGTCTGGAACCGATGAGAGCGTGGATTGCCTTCTTGAGATCCTGCCAACTGAGAAAAAGACTTTGGCCAAGAGACAGAGCTGAAAAAAGCTTGTGCTGACAACAGAGCTAATCTGTTTGTCAAATTTTAAGATTTTGACATGTGATTTAAAAAGGAGGGCAGAGTGCCAGGTCTGTGGTGAAAACATTCTTATAGATGGCAGTACCAGCCACTGCTCTATATCTGTAATGCAATCCAGCAGCTTAGTAAATGCAGTGTTTTCATTTGGACTCATGGGCAAATATATCTGCAAATCTTGACATAAAGTGAAAAGACTGGTTGTGTTTTTATAATTGATCCCAGACATGCAGATACAATGAAAACAGAACAGGGCAGAAAAATAGATCCCCTGTGGCACCCCACAGGGCAGGGATGATCATTTGAGGAGCAGTGGTCTGTCATGACAAATCCTGTTTGCCAGGTTTGACCTAATCCACTGGAGAGCGATTGCCACAGATGCCAACGTGGTGCTCAGGCGAGATACAAGGACTGCATGGTGGAGCTGTGTCCAAGGCGCGGTAAGGCCAGCAGCGTAGCACAGCAGGATTCCAAGCATCCACAGACAAGGCAATATCATTGTGCACTTCTAACAGTGCTGACTCTGTGCTATGTCGGGATCTAAAACCAGACTGAAATTTATCAAGAATAAATTGATCTCCAAAAATGTCTGTAATTGAATAAAAACTACTTTTTCTAAAACCTCAGAAAGAAAAGGCAAGTAGGACAGGTCTAAAGTTGGAGCGCAGAGAGGTCAAGATGCATTTTTTTTTTTAGGGGCCGAGGGCTGACCATGGCGTGTTTGAAGGCAGCTGGAACAGACCCCGAGCTAAGACAAGTGTTTATACTTCCTTCAAAAACTTGGCTGGAATGATATCTAAGGGACAGTTTGTGGGTTTCATGCCACTAACCACCTTAGTAAGGACAACAAATGGTCTGAAACTTCTCGAAAACAGCAGTCTGTGCGAACGAACATCATCAAGGGACATATTCATATTACAGATATTATGCCTGACAGACTTTATCAGTGAAAAAAGACACAAACTCTTTGCAGGTTGCAGTGGAGGCATTGGACAGGACGGTGGGCGTGGGTTAATGACAGAGTTTTGGATAATGAGAGTTGTTAGATATAACGGAGGACAAATATTTGGACTTGGCTTCCTTTAGAGCTCTCTGGTAGGCAGCCAAACTGTCCCTTAACCAGCCCATGAGAAATGACAAGGTCAAGGGTATTGCCCATGTTCATGTGTTGGTGCATTAACAGATGAGTGAGATCAAAAAGAATCTAAAGGCCTTTGAATGCGTTGGCCTGTTGATTTGCTGCACAACTGACATGAATATTAAGTCTCCACAAATCAACATTTTTCAAACTTTAGGATAAACTCTAAGTAATTATTAGTGCTTATCATCATCTGAAGCTCTCCTTAAATATAGCAGCCAGACGCCCACGACCGGCAGCCTGGAGGAGGAGCTCGAAAAGACCTTTGTTCTCACCTGGATTCAAGCAGGTCTCTGTCAACAAAAAAGCCGTTTAAAATGAATGTTTTGTAAGAGATCTGGTATTTATCGGTGTCGTGTAAGCTGAGCATCGGTCAGTGTCTGGAGAGAAAAGAGCGAGCGGAGATTCCCAGCACACAGTCACTGGAATCCGCACTGGCCGACAACAGGGAGCAACGCGGTGTCCCGAACCGACCAGAGCCACCGATATCTGTACTTTCACCGATATCTGTACAGTCACTGCGGTGACTGTTACGAAGATGACAACGGGAAAGACACGATAGATGTGTCGGTATATACTCCAGGAAAGCGGAAGCCTCTTTGAGTGTCCAACAGAGCCTGGGGTGGCAGTTTTCAGAGACCCACGAATATTAAGAGAAATGTGAGGCGATCCTTTACACCTGCAGCGGTGACACCTCGGGACAACAAACAGCAGATACAAGGAAGACAGTAACGCTCCCAGCAGGGGAGACGGCCAACCAAACACAGAACCATCACGACCCTGCTAAAGTATGTGACGATCACTGTCAGGATGGACGGTGTGTGATAGTTACTCGTACATCAGGAAACAAAAGGAGATGAAGTGATATAATAATGAAACGGCAGCTCAGAGCAGGTGGAGCTGGAGATGGTGTTGATAATAAAGTTCATACTGAGGTTCATTCAGCCAAACACACACTTAAATGTCTGAACAAAACACAGAAAAGTTTAGCTGCAGCCTGTGGTGATTTTACTTCATTGATGGTCAAGTTTAATGAACACAGACCAAAACTCCCGTCCACTAATAGTTCATATTACAGAAATCAAATATTGTCTTCATTAATAACGAATAATTGTTTCATTTTTGTTTCTAATAATCTGGTTTTAGTCACATGTAAGCTCATATTGTGTTTCTTTTCACCACCACTCTTCTAAATATTATTTGCATTATGTTTACACCTTGCAGGTGAGAAATGGTCAAGTTGCTCCGATCTACGTCATCAACCTTCTCATCTCTGACCTCATCAGCTCACAACAACTTGACCTTGGCAAGCAGATCAGGAAGTTTGAATTTTGAAATTGTAATCATCATGTACAATTTCAGTCTGCAGACCAGTGTTGGCTTCATGGCGTGTGTGTCGCCTGGAAAGGTAACTATCTGTCTATCAGTATGTGTGTAGCTTCTGTGTTTGATCATTATATTGCTATAATTCTGAAGCTCCTCAAAAGAAGACTATGTGTCCATCTTGTATTAGAGTATTTGGTCGATCGCCTGGCCACTGTGGTACCGCTTCAGGCGAAACATCAAGACCTCATGGTGGTCTGTGTAAGTGGTCTGGATCTTTCCTCTTGTCTATTCAGTTGCTTCACGTTTCTGGTACAATTACGGGGTCAGTGTAACTGTCTGGTATCATCTTCCTCCTTCCCCTTCCCACTGTTCATATTCTTCCTGGGTGGGACCCTCAACTCTGTCTGCCTGCACTGTCCCCTCTGATGAAAAGCGAAGAATTGTGGGAGTTTTGAGTTCTGGTGCTGCTGATTTGCACACTGCTGTTCATGCCCAACATCATCTGGTACCTGACAGGAAAAAAACAAAAATATTAACTTTTGGTTTACTGTCTTACACGTTTCTCCAGTTTGAGTCCTCTTGCAGACTTATTTCTGTATGTTCATGAGAAGGGATCATAGACAAGCTTTTGGCCTCTGTGTGTTGTTGCAGAATGGTTAGCAATGATATCAACAGATCATCGAAAATGATGACAACATTCACACAGTCAGCTCTGTGTAGGCAGAGAGAGGGAGAGAGAAGAAAGGAGAAAACAGAAGAATGTAGACAAATAGAAAGAATAGAGACAAGACAGATACTGTCATCTACTGATACGATTTCAATCAGACACACTAACTGCAGATAAAAGGAAGCATTGCTTTGACTCTGCTGTGGGAGAACTAGTTTGCTGGGAAATGTTTTGGTCAACTTGTTCTGGTTCACTGTGAAGGCTTCAACAAATGGAAATAAAATATGTTTCTTA
Source organism: Protonibea diacanthus (assembly GCA_028641955.1). NCBI lineage: Eukaryota > Metazoa > Chordata > Actinopteri > Sciaenidae > Protonibea > Protonibea diacanthus. The sequence goes on from CM053989.1 coordinate 2,364,231, forward strand.
TTATTTTGTCAGCTGTAAGTTGATGTCTATCATTATTATCTTCATTTTTGATGAACTGAGCTCATTATGACCACCAAAAATCTTTATTGTGACTGTTGTTTGTTTCTTTGGGGAGAGCATCTTAACAAGTCTTTAGGACTTTTTTCTTCTTTGGTCTCTTTAAATTTCATTTCTTGTTCAGTTTTTCTCAGTTCTATCTAACGTACATCCTCCAAAACTGTTTTTGTTTTTGCTGCATATTATTTGTTCATCTTTATTACCAAATATTTTTGCTGTTTTAGTGGTTGGCATGTTAGTTTTCAGGATGTGACTCAGAGCATGTATTTTAACAGTTCTTGTGTGTTTTCAATAAACACTTTCTACTGATCTTGGTCTTTGGCTGTTGTTGCACTTTGGCTCCTCTAAAACGTTCAACCTAACAACATGAACATAAAACTAAAAGTCACACTTTGTAAAGTAGAAAACTTCAGAGAGGCACAGTGTACAAAATGACTTCATCATCTATTAGAAATGTAACATGATTCACATTTGTTTTCTTGGTTGTGGAGTTATTATTGATGAGATGGATAACTTCTGTCGGTTGATGATTTGCATTGAAAGTTTCATACAATAAAGATTTAACAGCTAAATACTCTTCAAGATATGGTTGGTAATTTACAGTTAAGGTGAATTCATTTTCATCAAGATGAGCTAACACTGTTCCAACCGCATAAAAAAAGATAATTATTGAATCTAAAGATTCTCTGATCACAGAGTTTACTGTTAACTAGTGTAATTCCAGACTTTTGATGAGCAGTAGCTGTTTATTGGACACTGCGCTCTGATGGAGTTTGAAGCAGTCTGCTGCTGCTGCAGGGTGTGTTTGCGTCCTGGAAGAGGCGTCTGGCGCCGCATCTGCACGGGCGAAGGCCGGGAGACTGCAGCCGGGAGGCTTACGCCCGATAGGGGGCGATCTGCTGTCGGGGGCGGTGATGCGTCTGCTATTCAAACCACAACATCAAACTTAAAACCTTCCAGTCACACTTTGTCTACTGTGCTACTAAATGCATCAAATTAGACTACAATAAGTTCAGTTAAATATGAGGGTTCAATGTTTTGAACATCATCAAATCAATGTGATAACTTTTGGGAGTTTTAATAGAGGTTAAAACAGACTTCATTATCTGTCTTGCATCTGTTCAACCAGCTAAATTATCTGTGTTCATGTGCATGCTGCAGAAGACAGGAAGAGGAGAGTTACCAAATGTTGTGTAACACACAGCTCTGTGTATCGTACTACTGTGTGAATATGGTGGACACGACAGCAGAGTTTGGCAAAGAGTCTTTTTGGTTTGTATTAAAGAAGGTTGTGTGATTTCAGAGGTTTATGTGTGTTTGAACCAAACAAAGTGAGCAAAATATGATGGAACTTGTGAAACTTTTGTTTCATCATTATCTTGGCTCCTGACAAAAGTTTCACCACTGCGTTGCAAACATAACAGGAAAAGAAGTAGCAGAAGAAGACAGACATGGCGGTTCTGGATGAGTTGTGTTTTGTCAGAAGTTTCACAAGATAAATCTACACACTTATTTTTCAGTACAAAGAAAGTCAAAGAAGCAGGAATCTAAGACCAATGCTGCCAATAAATAAAATGTCTATATCTGCCCGTAAATGTGTTGTGAGCTTGCCACAGCACTTTCTCTCCCAGTCTGGAGACGCGACCCTACAGTTACCACTAATAAACCATGCTACCCCTGTCACTACTACTACTGTTACAGAACAGCACAGGAGCAGGTTAGAATACAAACTAAGAAGCGGCTGGTGGTCCAGGCAGAAATACAAAGACACAATGCAATAACCAATGCCTTGAATCAAGAAGTGAACTGGGAACAGAGGCAAGCTTCAGAAACAACAGGAGTGTGCAGACACAGAGGACAGACACATTCAAGACATATAGAACGGACAAACAAGGACACAGGACAGACAGGAAGTAAACAGACATGCAGGACTGGAATTGAAACTAATCAGGGACAGCTGCATGATCCAAAACAGGCAGGAGGAGAAAACAAGGCAGGAGGTAAGTAGACATGGCAGAACTACAAAATAAAACAGGAAACACAGAACAAACTCAAAACCAGATACATGTTCACTCTCCCTCTCTTCTCTTTCCTTCAATATAATCTCTCCATGTAAAATATAAATATTTATATCTGGATAGCAGAGACATAAAAACCTTATCAAAGACATACAGTGTTTTGGAATAAAGAGCGAGGTATAGAAAGAAAAAAAGAAGAGATTAGTAGTTCTGTTTAGACATTTCAGGAATAGAGTTTATAGATATCTAAAAAATACTTATCAAAATAATAATAAAATAATAATCATTTGTGCTGACCCAACTTTTAATGCTAAATTAGTTGGTGTTTCTATTTTTATTGATGAGAGCTGACATGCAAAAGAGTCTGGTGTTTGACAGGTATGATTATTGATAAAATGTTTTCCAGAGAAAAAGGTGTAATACGACATAAAGCTCTGTGTGAAAAACAGGAACTGTAATTTGCCTATCCTCTTTCTGATCATCATCTCTGTTTGGTGTACAGTGTGGCGTTGGCAACAATCTTCATGCCTGCCTCTGTTTTTATATCGTGTTTAGAAAGAGCAGGTGTAGATAAACAGGAGCCTCCTGCATGTCATCACTTGGCCCTGCAGACTGTTTTGGATGCAGAGGACGACATCGGACCTTCAGGGACTTCATTCAGGTGTGGACTCCTGCAAGAGAGGTACACATTGTCAAATCACTTTTTCTTATGTGCAAGAAATTTTGCAGTTTGTTTTAAATCAGAATTATTTCAAAGAGTGAAATATTTCACTGTGTTTTACTCTGGACAGCAGGAGGACTAATGCATATTCATGACTGACCACTTTCTCACTTCCTTATCAGAGGAGCTGTAGATTATCATCATCTTACTGCATGTCATCTTAGCATGTTGCAGACTGTTTGGACGCAGAGGAGACGACACATCAGGCAGCTGGTGTAGTGAACTCATTCCAGGTGTTGCAGCTTTCAAAGGTAAATTTTGTGACATTATTTTTTCTTCTATGTAGAGAAGATAAAAACTTCCACTTGCAGTTGTCGTGATATCACTTAAACAATGTTTGTAGATATTAAAAAACCTTTAACCTGATCTCTCAAACAACAGGTTTCACTGTGAAGGATGGTAGATTTACGCATGAACAACACCTCACAGAACTACAGCTTTAATCACAGTGACTACGACTACAGTGATTATGAAAATACTCTGTTCATCATGGATGTGGTGGATTACATAATCATTGCTGTCGACCTTCCTTTTGATCTCGTGGCCATCTATGCTCTTTATTCTGAATTATGTACATTATGACTGAAATGTATTTATTTATTTTATTCTGATTTGTTTATTTGTGTCATTGGTCTGTCTGTAAAGAATCTTGATCTGGGTTGTGGTCTAGTCGTCAGGAGGCTGGGGTGAAGTGTTGTAATGACCTTTACATTTAGAGGAATCATTTCATATTTCAGATTGGAGTCTAAACACATGCAGTTACATGTTCCATAGTTATTAATGCATCGAAACAAACATGTTGACGGAAACAAAAAGGAGATGAAGTGATATAATAATGAAGAGCAACAGCTCAGAGCAGGTGGAGCTGGAGATGAATGATAATAAAGTTCATACTGAGGTTCATTCAGCCAAACACACACTTAAATGTCTTAACAAAACAAATAAAAATTTAGCTGCGGCCTGTATGGTGATTTTACACACTTCATTGATGGTCAAGTTTAATGAACACAGACCAAAAACTCCCCGTCCACTATTAGTTCATATTACAGAAATCAAATATTGTCTTCATTAATAACAGATAATTGTTTCATTTTTGTTTCTAATAATCTGGTTTTAGTCATGTAGCTCATATTTAATGTTTCTTTTCACCACCACTCTTCTAAATATTATTTGCATTATGTTTCGCCTGCACTTGGTGAGAAATGGTCAAGTTGCTCCGATCGTCATCAACCTTCTCATCTGACATCATTCCCAGCTCTGCTGCTTGATGCAACAACAAGCAACATCTGAGAGTTTGAATTTTAAAATTGTAATGATCATTTACAGATTCAGTCTGGGAGCCAGTGTTGGCTTCATGGTGTGTGTCGCCCTGGAAAGGTAACTATCTGGTCTATCAGTATGTGTGTAGCTTCTGTGTCTGATCATTATGTTACTTTATAGTCTGAAGCTCCTCCAAAGACTATGTGTCCATCTTGTATTACAGGTATTTGGTGAATTTTGCCTGGCCACTGTGGTACAGCTTCAGGCGAACCATCAAGACCTCTGTGTTGGTCTGTGTCAGTGGTCTGGGTCATTCCTCTTGTCTGTCTCCTCACTTTACATTTCTGGTACAATTACAGGGTCAGTGTAACTGTCTATGGTATCATCTTCCTCCTTCCCTTCCCTGCTCATATTCTTCCTGGGTGGAGACCCTCAAGCTCTGTCTGCCAGCACTGTCCCCTCTGATGGCAATTGTGGGAGTTTTGGTTCTAGTGCTGTGATTTACACACTGCTGTTCCTGCCCAACATCATCTGGTACCTGTCAAGGATGAAAACAGAAATTATATTTCTGGTTTACTGTCTTACACGTTTCTCAGGTTGAGTCCTCTTGCAGACTTATTTCTGTATGTGTTCATGAAAGGGATCATAGACAAACTTTTGGCCTCTGTGTGTTGTTGCAGAATGGACAGCAATGATATCAGCAGATCATCAGGAAATGACATTCACACAGTCAGCTCTGTGTAGGCAGAGAGGGAGAGAAAGGAGAGAGAAAACAGAAGGAGAAATGTAGGCAAATAGAAAGAATAGAGACAAGACAGATACTGTCATCTCTGAATACGATTTCAATCAGACACCTAACTGCAGATAAAGGAAGCATTGCTTGACTGCTGTGGGAGGCTAGTTGCTGGGAAATGTTTTGGTCAACTTGTTCTGGTTCACTGTGAAGGCTTCAACAAATGGAAATAAAATATGTTTCTTATTATTTTGTCAGCTGTAAGTTGATGTCTATCATTCTCTTTATTTTTGATGAACTGAGCTCATTATAGCCACCAAAATCTTTATTGTGACTGTTGTTTGTTTCTTTAACAGGGAGAGCATCTTAACAAGTCTTTGGACTTTTTTCTTCTTTAGTCTCTTTAAATTTCATTTCTTGTTCAGTTTTCTGTGGCAGTTCTATCTAACGTACATCTATCCAAAACTCTTTTTGTTTTGCTACATATTATTTGTTCATCTTTATTAAATATTTTTGCTGTTTTAGTGGTTGGCATGTTAGTTTTCAGGATGTGACTCAGAGCATGTATTTTAACAGTTCTTGTGTGTTTTCAATCAACACTTTCTACTGATCTTGGTCTTTGGCTGTTGTTGCACTTTGGCTCCTCTAAAACGTTCAACCTAACAACATGAACATAAAACTAAAAGTCAGACTTTGTAAAGTAGAAAACTTCAGAAGACACAGTGTACAAAATGACTTCATCAAACATGAAATAGAATATAAATAACCTGATTCAGTATTGAGGAACTTCTTGAGAGTTTTGATGCTTATTGACGTGCAGCTTCCTGCACAGAAACATTTGGTTCATCAGCAACAATCTCTCACGATCTGTCAGAGCCACCAGGGGCCCCCAACCTGCAAGTTCAGCCTCAATATATTATCACACAACAAAGAAGGGGGTTTGCCTGGCTACAAATAAAGACAGGTGCTTATAGTTCTCCCATTGCTGCCTCTTCTAAAAACCTGCAAAGACGTGGATCATCGGCAGAACAGCGCTATTTTAGTGAATTTAAGTTGCACCACTTCACTAATCAAGCTTCACGTCATAGTCACAGCTGTCACTGCTATAAAGGCCCAATTACTCAGATACAGAGAGGTCGGCTTCCTCTGTGTTGTTTCTGCAGTTCTCACAATGACCTAAAGATGTTTGATGCTATGATCTGACGGATGACTGAAGAGTTAAGCCCCTAGGAAATGAGTGGCAGCCAACGGACAGTGACAAAATTGTGTACACAACTTTAGAAAAGACGGTTTCAGCTCTCTCTGTGATTGAAATACGTTTGTGTGACTGTAAAAGAAACTAATCCAAGGCCGAGTTTAGAATTTTGGACAAAAATCTGACGTATCCGCGATCCAACAGCTGCTCGGAAAACTAGTTTCCACCCTCCACATGGAGGAACGACTCCCGATCCATTTGTATTTATTATCCTTCGACCTGTTATCAGGAGCTGAACTGTCACATCGTTATCATAAACTACAACTTTTCCTTATCACTCACAAACGTGGAGTTGAGTCGAAATGAGACCCAAGCTGATCTAATTTATTTCCAGACACTGTGACTGACCTCCAGGCCTCCTTATCTCACAGCGATGACCCGTCGATCTCCTCCTGAAGCTGCTCAGATGTGCAGCCTGTCAGTCAAACTGGAATTTATTGACGCACATGAACAAACTTTCCGTGCAGAGTGCAGAGATAGATTGGACTTCATTGCGGGCTTCTCTAGTGTTTCTGCCTGGATCACCTCATCAAGTTCCCGCTTCTCTGTTTGTTGGAGGACGATGTTTTCTTTTGTTACTAACTGAAACAATAGCAGCAGCTCACCTCGTTCTGCCAGCCAAATGCAAAAACAGTGAAGCCACATTTTGAATAAATGCAAATAAATGCCGATAAAGCAAACACACAGATTTTACAAGGCCGCTGTTATTTGGTCTCTGTTTAGACATCTGGTAATATAAAGTCAGTAAACATCAAAATACTTTTGTTATTGGCACAGAGGAATACAAACACGATTCTTAAAAACACTCTGACCAGTGAAGTGCAAAAAAAAAAGACATTGTTTCCCAGAAAATCTCTTCACTTGACCTGAGACACCTGCAGGGGTCAGTAGTGGAGATTGTTTTGTGGTCAGAGACAGAAAGAAATAAAAACCAAGCTCAGGACTCTAATTGGACACTAATTGGTTTGCTGCCTGAGGCGAGGTGACGGGCATAGGCTGAGGCAGCAAAGGGCCGGACGAGCTGGAGGCCTGACCGCAGGTGGAGGTAATCGTCAGGTGGCAAGGACGGGATAGTATGAGGGAGAGGTCTGCAGGACGGGACTCTGTGGCCAAGTGAGATGAAAGACCACTGACAGCATAAAGAATGGAAAGAATAATATTAATTCACAAGTTTGAGCATCTTTAGTCTGCTGTCTGACTGTTTGACCTTTTTATACATGCAGGTCACAAAATGTCAGATTTGTCTGTGGAAAGTTTGAATAAAGGAAACTGTCTCCGTACTGCTACACTTTCAAACATGATAACATAATATTATGCCTCTTCAGATAACTGTTTATTGTATAAATCATAAATGAAAACATGTTATGTCGGTGTGAGGAAATCATGGAGATCTGCTGGCATCTTGTGGCAGAAAGTCATCATCATTTTGTTCTTCTGCCAGTTAAACCTTTGTCTGTTTGATGGTTGTTAAGTTGTGTCGTTTTATTCATCGTCCACAAGTTTGTTTATTTCTTGGTCCTGAAGCTCTGCTGATAGCTTTGATAAGTTATGGTTAGGGTCATGTGCAGGTTTAAGGTCAGGGTTCATTTAAATTAGCAAGGATCACCCTATCAGCACAATGCGTGTGAAGTGTGAACTCTCTGCGGTCTGTTGCTGCTGTTCAGTGTTCATCATTTGCAGGACGGGCTTGACAAAAAAACAGCAAACACTAAAAGTATCCGCACTTCTTCACATACGCACTGAATGTGATTTTTCTCAAGACATCTGTCCATCCTGTGTTTTTAAATTGATTAATTCTGAAGTTTTCACACTGTACTTGAAGTTAAAAAGGAGTGAAAACATTGGAAGTGTTTTCTGGCTCACAACTTCCCGGTTTTTGGACGTCATAAAATACTTTCCTGTCAGTTGTGTAGTTTTATATTGGTCATGTCTGAAGTGGCACGGCTGAGGTGTGGTCCTGCTCCTGACAGTTTAAAATACAATAACTCCTTCACAATTAAAAGAAGTTCTGCATGTGGCTCATGAGCTAAAATGAGTTTCCACACACACACACACACACACACACACACACACACACACACACCAGGCTGCTCTGATCCACGACTGTTTCACTGACCACCCGCAGTGTTAGTAGTTCATTTCTCACCATATTCTATATTTCTATATTTGTTTTCTGTCTGGAGATTGAAGGATGCACACACACAGCAGCTGTCAATGCTTTTCAGAGTTTGTTTCACTTCCTGTTTTAATTGCAGAACTTTCTATTTGTTCTGCATGTACGACTCTTTACACTCTAAACTTTGTGCTTGTTGGGATGTATAGACCTGCAGTAAGAGCCTGCTGACGGTGGGAACTGTTGAGTCTTTAAATATCATAAAGAGTCTGCACATGCTCTGTGTGGAAAGTGTCAAGAGATAACTGTTGTTATGCATATCACTGCATATGTACTTCTTCATCGGTCTGTTGGTTCTTAGAAATGACTCATATGGTGTGTGTGTAGGTGTGTGTGTAGGTGTGTGTGTACAGGGGGTAATATGCAAAGTGTGATAAAACCTGAAACATCCCAGTTTATGACAACAAACAAAAACAAAACAAACAAAACCAAAAGGCTGTGAGTGACTGATGCGGCGGTCCACCTGGGATGAGAGTAGTCATAATTTAAAGTAATACTCCTAAATTAAAAGTATTATATCTCCTTTACAATAAAAATAAGTGGAAACGTGTTATTATTATTATTATTATTATTATTAGTGATTATACAGTTGTTTTATTGATCTGGCCTGTTTGAGATTAAATTCTTCTGCATGTGGCTCATGAGCTGAAACAAGTTTCACACTCCTGAGGCCATAAACTATTAATAGCCTTAAAGTCTGTGGCATTCATGATATTTTACGGTATGTGTGATTATAATCTGCAGCTCACACACGATATGGAAACCTCCATCACACTCCGAGTAAGGACTTTCCAAATGCGTGTTGTCTCATCCTGTCCTAGTGAGAACAGCTGAGATACATTAATCCCTCAACAGGGAAATTCCCTTTTGACTTGCACTTTAACCCTGAACACACACACACACACACACACACACAGTACAAAGGCGCATAGACATGCAAATGTGGAGAGAGATGGTGGAGTGATGGTTCAGACCCCTGCAAGCTGTTGGGGGTTCGGTGCCTTGCTCCAGGGAACCTCGGCAGTGCCATATTTTTGGTACATGCTGGACTTGAACCGGCCACCCTCTGGTTCCCAAGCCAAGCCTCTATGGACTGAGCTACTGAGCTACATGAGCCTTCATCATCTGTTCTGTTTTCACATTGTTCTTCTGTCACTTTTGTCTCTTTTACTGTAGCTAACTGGAATAAAATATAACACAGCTTTAATTACATTTGTAAAGACGTGTATTATGTTACTCTACTTTTCAGACAGGGCGAACAGAGACTGCTACAGTTTCTCCAGCTCATCTTGCAGGACACGTTGTGGTTGGTGGTTGTTACAGGGCGGAGTTCATGAAACCCAGGTTTCTTTTTTTTTTCTTTATTATTAGATTTACTGGAAATGTTTTAGCAGCTGATGCTGTGAACTGTAAATGAGTGTGAAGAAGCTTTGACAAGAAATCTCTCAATTTAGATTGAAATCTTGATCTGATTTGAACCTACGAGTAACTCTTAGATTTCTAAGACGATCCTTTGCAGCACAGCAGGGGTTATTTAGCATATTCACTTTGCATGCACTGTATAAAAAAAATCATACATTATAATTTTTTAAATATTACAGTAAAAGGATATTAGTTCACATTTGTACCATAAAAAACACTGTTTTGCCATATAATAATCTAATATCAGATATTACTTCACACTCTGTATAAATTCCCTTAAAATGCCATGTAATTTAAGGTTTTCCATGAAATGTGACTGCTGCACAGCGCCTAACGGCACGAGAACAAAGTCCAATAAAAGACAGTTCATTTATCCACACGGAAATGTGAGCACAGGAAACAGAAGATTACACGTAATAAAATATACAACACTTTTGTGTACAGAAGGAAATCATGTGCAGCTAAAGCCGTTTTTACACCGCAAGTGAAGTTACTCTGAGCAACCTGAGACTTAACTTCGAACTTTTCTTCCTACACTTTAGCATTTTATCCACATTTCATTTATGTATTTACTCTTTGGGCCACATGGTTGCATTAAAGGTTCACCCACTTCAATCACTTTGTAGAGACAGAAGTAGATTATATGAATGTGATTTCATGTAACGGTTGTAAATAAGTGAGTGTATGAACTTTCATTTCCCACGTGGCTTCACACTGTGAACACTTTCATTCTGTGCTAACCATAAAAAACACTTTCACTATTTAAAGTACAGTTTAGTTCAGCAGTAGTACAGTTTGAATTACATTTTGGATTTCATTCCCATCTAAGATGCCCACAGTTACCAAGCTGCTTGTCTTTTAAAGCAAAATTGTGTAACTTATCTTACCATGAAATACCAGATTTGAACTCCTGTTGATCTACACTGACCTGTAATCAGGTGAATGGTGTACGTCTGTTCTCACACTTTGGGCTCCGGGTCCGGAGAAGTACGTAACGGATTCAAGGACCTTGTAGAATTCAAAGTGAGACATTACTTGTCCTGAAGCCAAACCCATAACAAACTGTATGAAAAACAACTCTGCATGAATGTCACCCAATGTGAAGGGTCCACACATCGTTTCAGAGATCTAGGGCAAGTGATTCAAACTTTACAGGAGCTGAGTTTTCTCTTCAGGCCACAGAACGGTAACTGCTCTTAAGATAAGCGTTTATTTCCTCCTCCAAATGTGAGGTCACACATGATTAACCAACCAGGTCGTATACAGTCGACACAGAGGAAGATTTCTCAAGAAAAGGGAAAAGGCGTTAACTGTGAGCTGACTTCACGCTCTTGTCTCTTGGCAACGGATTATGATGTGAACGATGAAAGGAGAAGAGGTTTACTGTAAATGTTAAATGTTGAAAGTAAAAGTGAATGAAAGAGAGTGACTGAATATTTGATTTTTCTTATATCTTTAGAGATTGTTTGTTATGCACGAATGACACCAGAGCAGAATCCTTCTGATTCTGAACTTTTTCTCCTTTTAACAAACAAAACAAATTTAACAGTCTCACACCAAAAACAGTCAGTGGTTGCAGAAAGTAAAGATAGTTGAGTGACAGCAGACACGCAGGGTTTTTGTTCAATTAATTGTTTAAAGTCAGTAATAATCTGTCTGTCATGTTCTCTCAGTACTCATTTATGATTACACAATGAATAAAAGTACCAACCTCAGTAACTGTGAGCTGCTTTTGATAAAAACAACAACAACACAGGAACAGTTTGAACAGCTTTAACTGACGGCTGCTGTGTGCTGCATTTCTAATATTCTATAAATACTTTTAAGTGAGAATAATCAGTAATGTGACAATAACTTTTTTATAGGAATGAACCAAATGTTGCATTTCAGATTAGTGTAAGCGTTATGACACAAACAAACATTGTCTGGAGTTTGTACGTTTTCCCAACGCATCATTTATTACAACTTGCACTTGGCAGACGGCGACGTGTGATGTGCTTCAGGCATGCACAAGCGTCGGTGATGCTGCCATCTCCGAAAAGGACAATACTCCTGTATCCTCTGCTACTGGAAACACAGCGAGCTCTCAGTTTGGAGCTCGCTGCCTGATATTTTGGTCACACTTTGCATGACAGCCATGTCTATAATGCATTATATTATCCCTATAGTCATTTATAATTATAATTACGAGCACCTGTACATATTCCTCGTACTTTATAACAATCATAACACACTATAAAGCACTCACTCATGTTTTCAGTATGGATCAGAGTTATTATGATGAATTATAATGTGAGGTAGAGGCACAGTAGGGGATTAACCTTTAGCATGCATCTCATGAGGGGAAACAGTTCATGAATTCACCCACCTCTGTTTTACCATTACACACTTCCTCCTACAGTAAAACCCCTGGGGCTGTATCGTCCTCATTTTGCTTTTCCAAGTGGCAGCTTCTGCAGCAGTGGCATGAAAAACTGCCACTTCTATTTCTAAACCTTTCTATGATGATGATTATGACTGCTAGCTCTCATGGTCGGTTGAAACATCTGTTTTCAATCTCTTCTGATGTTGTGAGATAATGCGAGTAGGCCTGCGCCTCTGCATAATCTCTAGTATGAGCAGTGCAGGCTGTGGTTGAACTCGTAGGCGAGGTGAGCTCGTAGAGACAATCTGACAATCTATCTGACATATATTCTGCAGATCCGCCCCCTTGTGAGTGATTCAGTGTGATTGGTCAGCACCAATCTAGAACAACAGGATACATTTTTTTTTTTAACCATCCTGACCCGTTGCAGAGTTAAAGTAAGCAAGTAAAATTAGCAATAAGTAAGGTAAGATATGTCCAAATCAGGAATAACTCTGTTTATTTAGAGGGCACCTTTAAAAACAGACTTTACAAAGTGCTGCACACATAAATCAGACAACAATACAGATAATCTAATAAATAAGTAGATATACACACACAAACATTCTACATACAAATACGACTCTTTAGTCTATAACAGTGTTCTAATTCAACTGACTCTTATGTCGTCAGTCGAGGGGCCCTGATGGCAAAGTTACTTTGGAACAGCCAGACGGACCCCGCCTGAGAAGACTAACGGCTCAACAGTTTTACCTTGAGGTACTGCCAAATTTACTTACACAACACCGTCCATTTTTCCACCCATACAGCACATCACCAGGGAGTTTTGTTAAGACATGCAGCAGCAGCTGAGGGGCTGATCATTTTGGAAGTGTGTGAGTTTGTTCTTCGTAGAGGCAGGTGACATGTTGAAAAGCAGGATGAACAGTAAGGCAGAATGGGGTTGGATTACACTTACAGAAGCTACAGAGAGTGCTTTGAGTTCACGGATGGCAGAGAGTCTCACTCCATCTCAGTGGTTTCAGTGGTTGTGAGTAGTTTTATGAGGTGTGCTTAAACAAAACTAAACAAATGAAACGATGAGCGGCGTTTATCAGTGGTGAATGTGTTTGCATGCATGAGTCGGGTGTGTAATGGCACGTAGCATGAAATAGAAAGAACATAAGTACTAACCCAGTGGCAGAAACAAAAGAAAGATGGAGCCTGACAGAAACAGAGACTGTCACAGGTGCTTCCAACTACAATCAGTGTCTCTTCAGGTACCTGCTGCAATGAGAGAACACACACCAATTAACTTAACCAGTGCTGACCTCTGATTTGTTATTAATGAGTGACTCCTGTCAGATTATATTATAAAAACTGGATTATTATCGCTGATGTTTTGCTGTTGACTCATGAGGAAGTTTAGTTTGTCTTCTTCTTGTTTCTTTTGGAAGATGGTTTAATTAGCTTCCCCTTGAAAGCTACTTTGTTGTGTTTGCTGCATTGGCCTGTGTTCACGCTGAAGAGAAGGACTCTCAATCTTTAAACAGTACATCATTTTATAAACTGATCACACATTTATACGTCTAAACTCTTTATGTTCAAAGTAACTCACTGTCAAACAAATGTCATGCAGTAAAAAGTATAATGTATACCTCTGAACTGCAGTGGAAGCATAAAGTAGCACAGAAGTATGTCATGGAAATTGTGTTGAGTCATTTAGGTTGTAAGATAATTGGATAATAACATAATTATATTATCACTTCCCTTTCATCTAAAGAAACTTTAAGGCAGTTTTCTGCTTCTGGAGTACACTCAGTAAATTTATTCTTAATGCATATGGGATGGAGAAACTGTCCTGTGCTTTATTATTACTCTTTGTAAAAGAACTTCAAAGTTTTTGCATTACAAATAAATAATACCAAACATGACCACCTTTATTTTAGCGGTCCTGATTATGATTATTATTGTTTGCTGTAGGTCTAACACATGATCCTCTGAGAGAGTTAACGTCCAGCACGACATAGAAGTGTTGAGAAAAACTAACACTGGTTGGTGTTAATAAGTGTTAAATTTGAACTCCAAAAAGAGTTAAAATGACCCATAGAGACACTTTAAAAGTGTTGAGATCAACTCTGGCAGTGTTTGGGTTCACTGATTCTGCTGTGCAGAGTAACGTGACCGAGTTTAAAATCACACGAGGGTTGAGATGGATACACACAAGCAAAGATATTTGAGTGGCTTCACTTCACTGTAATATTGTTACTCACAACGTGAAATTCACGCTGGTAATTATCTAATCTAATTATCTAGGTTTCATTTTAATTTAACAGGGGAAATACATTCTGAGACTTACATGGACTAAGTCAGCATCAGTCTTCTCGAGTCCCAGAGCAGTTTTAAATTTGTTGCTGTCCTGGATAACTTTCAGGCTCACCACCTGCACTCTCTTCAGTTCACAGTTGGTCGGTTTCAGTTATGTTTTTATCTCATAAAGGTCAGTTTTCTCTTCATTTGCTTCGGTGGACTGTTTGTTTCACTTGTTCTCGGTTTCCAGAATAACAAAGAAAACCCCCCCGATTTTTCCTTTAGCATCACCGAAATGTTCACTGTTACAGACCCAAACTGTGTCACTGTGCTATAATGGCACTGCAACCCAGGTGACCCCCTGAGAGGTGACATTAAGTAAAGTCAGTTAATCAGTCCAAAGTGTGCGTGCATCATCAACCATCCAAGGTTCTAACTTTTACATCTGTGGCTTTGAGTTAAGCGATGATGGGAAATGATGCATGTTTTATTTGTCCATTTGGGCGTCTAATAAACTCAAACGCTCAAACTGGACCTCTTGGATCATATTTCACGTCTTACCAGCACCGATGAGAAGGAGAGTTACTTTCATTGCTACATTTTGTTGGTGAGACCAACAACAGCAACGCCTTACAAGGAAAGCACTTAGACACCAAGTGTGTTTTAAACACTACTATACACTAATTAACACACTATATTTACACACACACACGTAGAGGCTGATTAGAGAGCTGCCACACAACTTCCCTCTTTGACTTACGTGCGTCATGATCATGTGTTCACAGTAAGCTGTTCCAGAGAAGTGAGCCTCCCCTGTCCAACACCTCATACTAACTTTTTAAAATATACTTTCCATGCTCACATGTTGTGTGTGTGTGTGTGTGTGTGTGTGTGTGTGTGTGTGTGTGTGTGTGTGTGTCCATGTTCTGTACATACAGCACTCGTGTATGAAGAAGTGGGAGCGTTCGTCACGTCACTGTTACATAACAAACAAAAACAGCACTCGCTGAAGCAGCAGTTTATTGTTAGAGCCAGTTTCACTTTCACTTTCACAACCACCAACAAATAACGAATTAAATGTTGGTACAGTGAAAATAATTTAATTCCAGCATTTTAAAAAACAACATATTTTATAAGCAACGTTCTGATTGAACAAAAAAAGCCTTATCATTCAATGTATAACATCTAAATCTTCATCCATGGATGGATTTATATTGTACACATGATTAAACCAAACCCCTGTAAAGGATTTGAGTGACTTTGAAAAGGGCCAAACAACCATAAAGTCGCAGTAAACTCAGTGAGTGGGGAGTTCAGTTCAGCCAAAACAGACAAACCCTACTACAGCGCTAAAAAAGCTGGTGTGTCAAATGTAACGGAGCACTGTTTGAAAGCTTGTCTGCTCCTATAGGCTGCTGTTTGCTGCCCTCATCCTGATTCCTGTAATATCTATCAGTGGTGTGTCAGTCGTGAACGTATAGTTCAATATGAACCAAACTTTCTGATAAATATATAACTATACAGCATGTTTATACATGTAGAAGGATATTTAGAAGCACGTGAACCAATAAAATGACCAAATCTGAGCAAGTGAACAAAGTCTGGCGGCTAAACGCTTCTGAAACGCTCCAGATGGACCAAAAGAGCGTGACGTGCCAGAGACGTGCCCGGTGGTGTATGCAACAAAACAAATCATCCATTACACAAATACAAATCTTTGGATCCCAAAGATGCTTCTACATGCACGCCGTGCCTCCACATCATCCATTTTGGGGTGATCGTTTTGCATCTTCACAACGCCGTAGAGCAATCTACAGCTTGATGCCTACAACGACACAGCACAGCATTAAAAAGCATGCCAGATGAGAGCAGTGAGTATCACTTTATATGTTAAGATGATTAAAAAATACCTGCAAATCCAGAACAGGAGACAAACAGCGAAAATGGTCAGAATGGCAACAGCAATAATCCAGTGGCGGCGAGAATTTGCTGTCAAGAGAACAGATTATTTCATCTGACCGTCCAATAGTTACTCACTAAATCTTTACAGTTTGTTATGTTGCGGTTTTATTAACAAAGACCAGACACCCCACCCAATTTTTGACTGGTACTGTATACATACTGTATATATCCAACTTTGATGAATCCTGCGTGTTATTCTTTCCACCCGGAGAATAATACTATTTGACTTGATTTGGATTTAATAATCTGACAAGTTAGAAACAATCTTCTGATTAACACAACTTTTTTTTGACTGAGGTCCAACACTGTCTTTATTTGTATCCGGGCAAAACAATTAATTTGTTGTGTGAAGCACTTAATAAACTTTTTTTATAATTTGTAAGCTGTAACTTATTGCTGTCTAGAATTTATGAACGGAGAGTGATTTGAGACATCTGTGATGCCTGTTGCTTTCGTTCACACTCGATGCACTCCTCAAATCATGATTTTGTGTTTGAATATAAACTGCGTGTTGTCCCTACCTTCCTCTCTGTCAGGATTGGTATTTTCAGTGCAGTTGGCTGTAAAACAAAGTATATTCTCCTGTCAGAACTCTGGCACTCATAGCACATGAAGCAGAGTCTGACAGGTGATGATACTCACTGTTACAGTAGGCCTCATATAGACTCTCCTAAACAGACAGAAGAAATGCAAGATTATAACTGTCGAAGAAAAATACAACAGAGTTGTGCTCATGAGTTTACATACACCTGGCAGACTTTGTTAGAAATAAATAAAACACTGAGATGCTCCCTGTTCAAAAGTTTGCATACCTTCCATCTTAATACTGTGTATTTCCCCCTTTAGCATCAATGACAGCTTGCAGTCTTTTCCTATAGTTGTGGATGAGGCTCATTCTCACATTTGAGATCTCCCCAAACAATTTTTTGATCATACATGGCTTTATCTGACCTCTATTCTTAAATAAAAGAGAGGTTTTCATCATGACCGGTCATATTTTCCAAAAGAAGTGGCTAATATTTCACTAATTCTGCCAGGGGGATGTAAATATATGAGCTCAGCTTTGTAGCTCTGCAAAATATTTCATGTGATGGTCAGTGCATATGTTAACAGTTTAATACCTCAGAGAGGCAGTTCTGCTCGTATCGGACGACGGGAAAGCACTCTGTGGTACGAAGGCTGTAGTTGGTATTCGTCTCCACCAGTTCATCCACTTGCCCCATGTGGTTTGCCAGCACGTGGCCCTGAAGCCAGCACATCAAAGACATGAAAACTCACAATTCACAAACGTGTGAAATCCACAGCTGAAGATTTGTGTGATGGTCTAACAGCTTACGGTCATGTTGATCCAAGAATGAAGGCAGTGTTTGGCCTCCTCCATTCTCTCGACAGCGTAAAGTGTCAGCCCACCATCCTGAGTCACAGTGCAGTTAATGTTGTGTTCATGTGAAAGCTGTAAGATTTGGACTGGAAGGAGAAAAGAAGCAAACATCAGCGTTTCAGAGGCATGATCTGACTTTGTACAACTGTAGATCTATATATTGTTTTATACAACAGTTAGGTCCGACCAAGTAATCTGATTGGACAAGAAGCTTCCATGAGTGCTGATATAGAGAATAATGGCACTGAGACTTTTGGCTCCATGTATCACTCCGCTTTACAAACACACACACGGGGAGTGCAAGCAGCCCTTTGACAAGAGACAAACAGAACAGAGACCCCCACGTTGTCACATTTTAAACCTGGGCTATAATAACTTTTATATTAACTTTATTCATCTTTCATTTCACCTTATTAACCTGTTTACACACTGGGTGGCTATGATTGATAGAAAAGTTCGGACACCAAACTCCCTTTAAGAAATCTGACATTTGACACAACACATCACTCCAGAAACACGAGATAAAAAAAAAAATGTGTCCACAGTCTGACACAGTCAGTGTTAACTGCTCCATGCGCGTCAGCTCAGCTAGGTGGAGTTTTGTGTGAATCTGGGATTCCCAGTAACACGACTTCAAACATGCCCTTTGACATGAAGGCGGGTATTCCCCGCTGCAGAGTCTTCCCACGTAAAAATACAAACCATCCACGTCCTTGTTGTGGTGAACAGAGCGAAGAGTGTATTAGTAATGTTGCATTGCATTGGCTGTATCTCGACAGGAGAGACGCTCAGCGGTGTGAGCATAACGCACACTTTTACGCACGCTGGAATCCCACAGTGCCTCTCCTGTGAGGCTGCCGACAACGCACCACCAGAGCCTTCACCCTCTGGATCTACAGGCCCGGCCCTGTAGCCTGGTGCTGCCTTTTAAACTACCTTGAATGTTGCTGCGTAACACAGGCTAACACCACTGAAGCATCGTTAACCGCAGTATGCCCCATAGACAGAGAGACCTGCTGTGATTTAATGAATATTAAACAATAGAAAAAACAATGACTCACAGAGAATGATGAATCTGATCAGCCAGCAATCGTGTTCTGTTAGTTTATCCTCCATGCTCTGCATTTGGTGATAACTGCCAGTCCTTTAAAGAAAAGAAGACATTGCACCACAAAGTCAGCCACTGTCAAAAGTATCTATATGCCAGGCTCCCCACAGATCAAGACTCCAGCGTTGTCACACGCTCGGGTAGTCAGAGCGTGTGATTAAAAAAAAGAGAGAGAGAGAAAGTGTCTCTCTTTTTTTACGCGCCGTGCTCCGTGAAACACTTTGTGCTGGTGTGAAACGGAAACGTGGTGCACAGCTGAGAGCGCGTGAGCGAGCGGAGCGTTGGAAAAGGATGATAAGTCTCCTCTGAAGTGACCGGGCAGCAAATGAACCACGAAGAGTCTGTCGTTTCCCAACTGTTGGAAAGCTGAGCGGGAACAGTCTGTGCTGCAAACTCGTGTTTGTTAGACACGTGTTTGCAGATGTGCAGTGTTGGTAATTGGTTGGCACCGAAAAGCGACTTTCCTCCTTCCAATGCACGAGTGACTCATTGTTTAGATGGTACGTTAGGTTTGATACGTGACCCTCGCATTTGTTCTCACTGTCCGCGCGTTATTGTGCTGACCTGCATGTGATGAGTAACTTTAACCAACTTTGTCAGTGAGGAGGAAATAAACACACTTTATTTGAGCCTTCTTGTAAATTCTGCACAAAATGTCCTTTTTAACAAAATTAAACTTTGTGTTGGCTGGAGAGACGCACTGTGGTGCGTAAAAATGTGACTGTATACTCTGAGTCAGCTTTTTCCACGTACTCATAGTGGTACTGTAGTTCTGTGACTGACTCAGATTACTGATCCGCCGCCGCTTTATCTCTCTAACATCAGCTCGTTTGTCAGGCTGGTTTTGGGGTTGCATTGTGTTTCTTTGCTCGAGCTCCTCAGCAGTGGGTTAAAAGTCACCTTGTGAGTGCAGTGACGATTTGTGTGCGGATGGCGTCCCACTGCTCCCCCTGCTCTGCCAGGTGAACCCGGCCTGTCCCTGCGGCTTCTCTCCTAGGTGAACCTGGAGGGGACGGGGACGACTGCTTAGCTTCAGAGCCAAGGTGCCCTTCCTCTTGACTCCGCTGGCCAGGGCGCCGGGTGAGGGCTCGTCCTCCTCATCTTCATCTAAAGGTTTGACAGGTGACCATCACATTTGATGTCCACTTTGTTCTTATAAATTATCGTGTTCACCTGGATGTGTTTCACTTGAAACGTAGAGACGCTTCGTAGTGATAGCACATCTTTTACGCACGCTGGAATCCCACAACTGCCTTCCCTGTTGGCCCACCGTGCCCCGAGACAACCTCCTCCACCCCCGCCTTCACCTGCCCGTTGAACAAATCACACACACGCGCGCACACACCGCAAATAACTGAAGTGCTGTGGTCACACACATGAACTGGATATTTACTGAAGACTACAAAGACAGTTCATCTTTTTAATCAAGATACTAACCTGTCTGATCAATAAGAGCGAGGATAAACACTAATTATAACAACCAGGCTACATTCACGATCAACCAAAACACAGAGAGGATGTGGTCATGGCTCCATTACTGTAATGCTTTCCAGTTGAACCCTGCAGGTAGATCTCTGATTGCTTTTTTCTAACCCTGAGCTGCAGCGTGTGAATAAATTCCCCGACACTATACTGCTGGTGGCGTGGGGACAGCCCTGAGCGATCCAGTTAGGAATGAGCAACAAAAAACTACCGTGAAGGTGTGACCTCCCTCCTAGCAGCTGTTAAACTACGGTGAACTGTGTCCACGCAGGTCTGCCGGGGACATTCACTCAGTGGGCGGTGAGCACGATAAATGACTAGCCCCGTGTTAGATCATCTGCAGCCACACAAACACACTCCCCACATACCATTTCACTCACACCTGTGACTGAAGTATTCTGTCTGGAAACAAACATGAATCAGGAAGAAACACATCCCTAATATCGCTTTTCTGAATGAATGAGCAGGTTAGTCAGTGAACTCTTCGAGTCGGTGCAACTATTTGCACAAACATGTTTACTCTTGTTGCTCTGCGTGGCTGGATTGGTTTCAGTTATTCAATAAAAAGTTATTTTACTTACAATAGAGGCAAATAATCCAGCGCAAATGAACGCCGCGCATCACGACACAGCCGACCGGTTCTTCTTGTAAAGGGAATGATTTCTGATCAGAGGAAGAGGCACAACCGGACGTCATTAGAGTGCGTAAAAACGCAACATGGCACGTCTTAGGCTGATGTTTGACTCCCTCCTATCATTATTATTATTATTATTATTATTATTATTATTATTATTATTCTTTCTTCCGCCATTGGAGTCTATGGCAGCCCATAGAACTGTATGATAAAAAGTTGTGAAATTTTGCACAGTCGCATGTTTAATTTCACCAAGTTACATGTTGCCAGTAAATGCGGTATAGCGCCACCAACAGGTCAAAGTTTAAGGTACGTTTGTGCATGTAACTTTTGAACCGTTAGCCCGATTTTCAAAAACAAGGTATCGTTGGATTCCTTCGATCATACCGAGTTCAATGCACCCTATGACGTCATAATGCGCCATGATGGATTGTCCGCCATCTTGGATTTTGTTGAAAGTGAATAAAAAGTTTCAGCGGTCGCAAATTTCGACGGATTCTCACAAAAATCGGCACAGACTATATTCAGACCAATCCGCACAAAACTTTCTAGATGGATTTTTCAATTTCAGCTTCGTTTGCCCGCTACAGCCAATCAAAATCAGCGGCGAAGGCGCCGATGTCGATGTAAGTTCATATCTCAGGAACGCTTTGGCGAAACGAAACCAAATTTGATGGCATGCTTCGAGGCTCAGTCCAAAGTGCAGGAAACAAATATGGTGTCATTTCGTACCTAGGGGGCGCTATAATTAGCAAAACATTGTTTTTGCTCATATCTCTTGATGTGTTTCTATTTGAAATGAAATTGTGATATCCACAGATACTGTGGGTTGCCCCGTAGGTAGCTGATGCCAACTTTTCATGTTCACCAATTGCCATTGGCGGCAACGCCGCCAAACAGGAAGTTTGCTCATATCTCGGCGACGCTTTGACTTCCGAAGACCAAATTTGGTCAGATGCATCGGTACCCGCCCCAAAGTGCGGCAAAAAAAAAATTGGTGTCATTTGTCCACTAGGGGGAGCTGTAATTAACAAAATTGCATTTTTGCTCTTTTCTCTTCACATGTTTGGATTTGAAGCTAAATTTTCATGTCTGCTAATAATGTGGAAGGTCGCAGTTCAGGTCCTGTCAAGCTTTTTTACCTCGGCATAAGATTATGGCGGCCATATTGGATTTTGGCGAAAGTGAATCTAAAGTTTCAGGTGTTTCAAAATTTGGCCAATTCTCACAAAAATCGGCAGACATGATCTTCAGACCAAACCGCAAAAAAGTTATGAGATGGATTTTTCAATTTCAACTTCGTTCGCCCGCTACAGTCTATCGAAATTGGCGGCGAAGGCGCCAAATGGGATGTGAGCTCATATCTCGGGACCGGTTTGACGTATCGAAATAAAATTTGCTTGTACGTCTCGAGCCCCTCCTCGAGGGGACAGGCCAAATTTGGTTCAATTTAGCCACTTGGGGGCGCTGCAGTTAGCAAAAAAGATATAATATTCCTTCGCATTGGTTGATGTGTTAGGATTCAGAAGTGAAATGTGATGGTTGTAGATATTGTGAAGAAATACTTTCATGTAAGTAAGTACTATCATTCCATTGATTGACATAGATAACTTGTGTTTCAGCTAATTGTTTTTGGTGACGAAGCAGTTGAACAGGAAGAAAGTTTGTTTTAACCCTCTGGGGCTGATGATCATGCCGGCGTGATCAGATCACGTGGCATCTTTAAAGCACCGTAACAGAAAAAACCCTGTCACGTGGAGCACTGCCGTCAACTTTACTCGAAAGTGTGGATTTGAAACTCTGTCCCAGTTTTTATTTGGCGCCGAGAGACCACAGAAAACAGGAGATATGATTGTTTTAATTTGACAATAAATGCGCAATAAATAGGCTCAGGACTTAAAGTGTTAATTCAAGGCTGTGGCATATCATACCCAAATGTGTTGTTACCTTCTGGGACTGTAACTTGAGTCAACACAACAGATCTAGTGTCCTTCAAACACTAGACAAATTGTAAATGAATGTAAATTATTATAGCAGTAAATGTAAGTGACTCTTGGTGACTCCATAACGTATTTGTGAATGCCGTGGGCAAAACAGTGTTAATTAACTTGATTAACTGTATAAAAGTTCAGCTGGCTGCACTTGGTTAAATAATTTGTGGCACAGACTAATTTCGCCATGTTTTATGAAGTAACTTTATATTTTTTTATTGTGTTTATTGTTAGATGAAATCTCCTGTGTTTTATATGTTATCCTAAATATGGTAATTACTAAAAAGGAAAAAGGTAACAGTCCAGTGTGAATTTGTATTGTAATATTTTCTTGTAATTTATCCTCCCATAATTAGGGGAGGAGACAGTTTCTGTTTTTTCCATTTGGTTTATAGACTTGCCTAAGTTTATTCCACTATACGATCACTATTTTTATTTTATTGTATTGAGTTTATAATATGTATGTCTGGGTAATCCATATAGCAATGGAGGATTTATGAAGAGAGTGCGCTTTTGCCCATGAGATGACGATTCTGTCCTCTTTATTATCCTTTGTTATGAATGCAGAATGCAGATGAGGAATAAACCTGCTGTTACCACCAAACCTGACCAGCTCCCGAAGAGTCATTTTAAGCAGAAGACATCTCACAAGGGTCACATATAGTCACAACTCTTTAAATCAAAATCAAATTTTATTTATATAGCCCAAAGTCACAAAACACATTTAGCCTCAGAGGGCTTTACAATCTGTACAGGGAGTGACACCCTCTGTGCTTTATTTCAAAATCACCTGAATACATGTGTTAGTAAAGGAGCCTATATACATTCAGTAAAGTTTGGGTTATGATCATATTATTTGAGTTGCCAAATGCACACACTCTGTAACATTTAATCCATTTTTGTTGGAGTAGCATAGCATGTAAAGCATTTCATACGTTCCGTGATCGGCCCATTAGCTTGGACCCCTCATTGCTGCTTGCAGCTATATTGGTTGTTTGTCTCTGTGTGTGAGGATCACCGGTTATGATGATGGATGAATGATGGATGGGAGCATGAAAACAAGAATGACTGGTTCAACATGAAAGACTTTAATTAGATATTTTTTTTATGAGAAACATTTCATTTAATTTTGTTTACAAAAATGCCATTTCTGCATCAGTCTGTTCTTCTAAAATAACCCAAACAATGTTTTAAGAAAACACCACATACATTTTTCTACATCACGTCTAAACCACGTGGTGCTGTTTGATCAGGGATTATTCTACAACTATCTCAGGGTTTGAATAAGCAGTTGCAGAATTCAGTCATGGTGGTTAGTGGTTTCCTCCATTTTGGCTCTTCTTTGAATTATGAAAGTCTCTCACACGTTGACTCTCGTCCGCTGACCTCCTGGCTGCAGAGGTGAGTAGATGTTGTTGGGTCTCCTTCACACTGGTCAGGTCTACCTGCTCCTTCGTGTCTGACTTGGTTTAGAGCTCATCCGGCTCCATGTCGGAGTTTGGATCACTCTGGTCTCCCTCTCCAGTGTGCAGACGGTGAGAAACTCCGGCTGGCGGCTTGTGGTCTTGGTGTCCACTCTGTCTCTGGCGCCGTAAACCGAGCTGGGCATGGGTCTAGCCTTAAAGGCCTGCCGTTCCTCTTTTGGTCCCAGCTTCCCAAACTCTTCCACCATCTTCGCCTCCCTCTTCCTCCTCTCTCTCTCCAGGAAGTGGAAAGGCTGTGGTGAAGCAGCAGCAGAGGTTTGGTTTCTTTTGGTGCCATGCTTATTATTACTGTTGCTACTTCTACTTCGCTGACCGGAGCGACGGCTGATGATTTCGTAAAGAGGAAGATGTATGTGCGCCGGCGCTGGTGACGCTCGGAACTTTTTCTGGCATTCTTGGAGTTCCTCCAGCTCCCGTCTCAGCAACGTGTTCTCCAGCTCGATCTCTGAGCGTGTCCGCACCTTGTGCCTCTTCCTCTCCTCCTCTCTCAGCATCATCTGAAAGGGTTTGGGCACGGTGACCTTGGAGTTTGATCTGACTCCAGTTTGACGCGGCAGTCGTCCATGCAGTTTTGAATCGGAGGCCTCAGGCTGGAACAGAAACTGCTTCTCAGTTGTCATTTCTTCTGGGCTCAGCAGGATCTCTCTGGTAGAGAATAAAGAAGAGATGTGACGGTCACATTCGTCTGATTTAAGAACTTGCCTGCTACTACTTCACCAACCTCACAAAGGTTCGGTCCTGGGCAGTCCCTCTTGGATTGTCCAGCTCCAGTTCCCCCATGCTGTCCATTCTATAGAGCTCTGACTGGTCAGAACCGCTTGATGTCTCGTGAAAGTCCAGCTCCTCCTGAGAGTTGATCCTCTGGAGTTTCCTGGTGGGGCCACTGCTGCAAGACACAGAGATAGTATATAGTAATATAGGAAGAGGACACTTTAGCTTTCCTTATAAAATAATATAACATGGTCATGTCATGTGGAGGCCACCTGGACTCACCAGTGTTTTGTATCTTGTGTTTCCTGACTTCTCTTTCACCTGCCTGACCAGCACTTTCTCCCAGACTCACCTGATTCAGGCGAATGTTTGTCCTTTTGAGACATTGCCTCTGTCATCTTTCCGCCACATCCAACTTTTGGATTTTTGCCACCACCCACTCGCATTTTCCACATTGTGCAAACACTAATTCACTTGGTTATTTGCCTACTATTTGCCTACAACAAGAGCATGCAAAATATTGCTATTGCACACTGACTGTACATCGTTAAATGTGGTTTATCAGTACAATTTTTATTGGCGCTGATGCTGATCAGTCTTGTAGGTAGAGCTTTAAAAACACTTGCTGTAAAGTGCTGTTGAACCAAAGGTGGAAGTCTAAGTCTTGCTGAACTAACGTGATGAAAGATTACAATAAAGAGTGTTGTGTTCAAAGATCTCCTGCCTCATGAAGACAAAGCTGAAAAAAGGAAGAGGCGTTGTGGGTTTCCACTTCCTTCCCACAAATAGTTGGTGTTAAGGTGATTTCCTAATGTTTGATGCAATAAGCACAGATTAATACATTCATCTGTTCTCATTCTCTGTCTCTAATATTAGATGTTTTCATGTTGTCATTGTAGGTTGAATCTGGTTCGGCAGTCGGTTACTCTTGATTTTTGTGTTTTCTTGTTGCTGGATGTGTGAGTACATATATCATAAGCAGATATACACGTCCTTCTCTTGTATTAAAGCAGTTGTACACAGTTGTTTTGTTTCTAAAGTGACCTGACCTTTACATACAGGTGAAATGTCACCGAGCTTGACACATAGAAAAGTGTATCTACTGTATTTTAGTTTGAACTTTGATGACGTCTTTCTGGAGAGTCGCTCAAACAGTCGATGCTGGGGCGTGTCTCAAAGAAAACACAACAATTCTATTTGAATCATGAGTTTTATCCAACCTGACTGACAGTCTGGCCTGTCTGTCGTCTCCTCTTCCCAGGCCTCCGTCATCTTCCTCTCCGTGCCACTCTCTGCCGTGGCTGATGTATAATCTCTCCAGCTCGGCCATGTTCCTCAGGTGAGCGCTCTTCAGCTCCTCCAGCCTCCTGTAGTACTCCTGGTTGGAGAAGTAAACCTGCTGCTGCCTCTGCAAGCTGTAGATTTCCACGGACAGAGACCGGCGAACACTTCTGCCACCCTCGTCACCGCACGGTGAATCCAGATCATACTCCTGAAAGAATGGAAGTTTGGGAGGTTGGATGCAGTGCCAATCGACGTAAGATCATAAGACAAGATCGTCGTGTGATAACACTTGTGTGTGTGTTATTAGTTAACATCCTCTGACGGGAAAAACCCTACAGCTTACTGCATTTAAACTTTTTCTCACGTGAAAAGATGAATGGCTCAACTGAAGAGTTAGTGGTTAGCTGCAAAATGCATCTATGTCATGCAACTTCCCCTGAGAGATACATTGGGGATTTTTTTTGATGACAAATATAAACATATTTTACTTTTACTTTCAAGCATTTGTAGAATAATATTTCCCTATTTTGTATGAAACAAACGAGCTGTACATAACATTCACAACCCTTTGATTTGAATGGAACTCACTTGCAGTAACACATTCTATTAAGACCACATCTATGGTGCATTATGAGGTCATAAAGTTTTATAACTACACTCATCAACAGTCATAAAACATTCTTTGTTGATGCTGTTAACTGGTTATAAACTAGAGGTTGGCTGATGGGCTTTATGACACATTATGACCCATACACACACCTCAACAATCAGCTCTAAGTACTCACAGTCTGTCGTAACAGTTCATGCAGTGTCATCAGTTATCACGGTATGTGCAAACTAAAGTGACGTGCAAACTGGTGCATGTATAATAATGCATGATCCATTATAATACTTAATTGTTGGTGTTGAGTAAAGAGTGATGCATTTAAAAGAATATGACAAAAAGGTCAAAGTCTGCGTAGACAGAGAGGCAGGAAAAGACTTGACAGACTGGTGAAGAGGTCCAGCTCTGTCCTGGACTGCCCCCTATAGACTCCACAGAGGAAGTGGAGGAGAAGAACAACTCTAAGCTCCTGCATGAGACTGTGGAGGCCTTAAACAGCTCGTTCAGTAACAGACTGGTACTTCCACACTGATCCACCGCAGGAACTGGTAGGACGTTCCACCAACAACAGACGAGAAAAGTCTGGATTATAATTCAAAAGTTTGAATTATATGTTCAAAAGAAAAAGACAAAATACATTTCATCAAACTGTATTTTTCACTGTGAAGTGTGATGTTCTAACAGACCATCGACAAATGTATGCAGCCATAACAACACACTTGTACAGGTGGTCATAATGTTATAAGCCCCATCAGTCAACCTGCATCAACGGTTCATTATAAGTCACACCCATAATGTTTAATAACTGGTGATATAGTGCATCAGAGAACATTATGAATGCTGTTATAACACACTATAGGTGTGGTCTTCATAAAAAGCGTTCACCTGCATTAACCTGAAGTGTCTTACAGATCTTTACGGGATGTTTTCCATATTTTGCAGTCACTTTTTCATTAGTTTATTATCATTAGTAATCTTTTGTCTTTAAAGTCTCACCTCACTGTGACAGTCCTCATCCCCGACAAAGTCATGCTCTCTTTCTCCTCCATATAGAGACATTACTTCCTTTTGTTCCAGAGAGGCTGATCGGTACATCGCTGCCATCCTCCTCCTTACAAAACACGACCAGCCTGAAAAAGCAGAGTGGAGCTCCTGCGTGTCCTCCGTCTGCACACTGACCTGCTGAGCTGAATAGTAAGTCAGAGCAGGACACCAGCAAAGATTAGCACACACACTTTACTCACACACACACACATACACACACACAAAGACTGAAAGCTTTATCCTCTTATCATCGGGAGGAGTCGTGATTTTACAGTTGTCAGCCGTGCTGTTGGACAGATGGTGCATACGGTCCGGTGGCTTTTCACCTGAAGACATGATTTAAAGTCAGATAGATGTCTGCGTGGATGTTCCCAATCTGATTTACAGATTAACTCTCTCGCTCAAGTGCTGATATACGGTACCACCTGCTGCAGGAGCGAAGGTGTAGAAGTGAAAAGAGACATCTCACAGCAGTTTTAATGCTCTCCTTAAGGATAATAATTCCAGCACAGCTCACAACCCCGCCTGCGTCAGTAATGAAACTGTTGAGATGGTGGAGTGCTTCAAATATCTCAGCACTTCATGGAGAAGCTGCTCTATAAAAGTTGAATCCAAACCCTGTTCTCCTGGATTGTTTCTTCAACATGTTAACACGCGTCATGCTCTCCCCGCTCCGAACATCTCAGATCTCCACAACAGAGCAAAGAGTCAAACCTCATCTACACCTGTTAACACAGAGACAGACAGGAGAATAACTACCATGTAATGAATCCTGTGCATGTTTTGATTGTTAGTATCATGTCCACTTACACTGTTGACCTTGAGCTGGTCCGGTATCATGTATGGAAAGCTCCCAAACTTTTGCTTCTAAATTCTCTCTGGACGAGATCAAGTGAAGTGAAACCTGGCCTCAGTTCAGCTGCTGGATTTTTGGGGATTTAATAGATTAGGTTGGACATGGAGGACGCATACCAGAGCAAACTGTGTTAATCTGTTTGTGGTCAAGTCTTCACCCCGTGCTGCAAACACCTCTTCCCATCTGTCTCCTGTCTCGCTCTATTTCATCTCCCATCTATCAACCCACAAACCTGAGAGAGCAGGAGACAGAGTGAAGAAGAAGAAGAAGAAGAAGAAGAAGAAGAAGAAGAAGAAGAAGAAGGAGACGGAGAAGTGATAGCAGCAGCTAATATTACTGACTAGTCCAACAGCAGTCAGCCCAGCTCGGCGTCTGTCTTTCAGCCTTTTATTTCACCAAGCTCTCACCAACCACTAAAAGTCAGTCCCAGATTTACTCTTGTCTGGCAGCTTCTTGCTCGCTCACTCTCTCCTTTTCTCTTCTTATCTTCATCGTTCATCCTTCATAGAAGCTGCTGCCTGCCCCTGTAAACTTCTTCTTAGTTCTTCGTCTTCTTCTTCTTCTTCTTCTTCTTCTTCACTCTGTCTCCTGCTCTCTCAGGTTTGTTTTGTGCAGCATGAGGATCAGCTTTCTTTTCTTCAGTTCTTTGTTATTATTACACAATATTTTAGGACTATTAGTGCCACAAAGAACGATACAATCATTCAAAGTCCTTCCTGTACAGCAGAAGAAAAATCTTCACTGCAGTTCACACAATTCAACACAAGGTAGAGCTGTTGTACTTTTTCTGAAGTGATTCTGAAGTTGTCAGATTTCTGTTTGAACTTGAACTTTTATTTTTCACGTGTAAATTCCTTCAACAGAACGAATGAAAGATAACGAAGCAAACTGCTGCACTTCTTCTTCTTCTAAGTGCAAAGGTGTTAATGGCTGACTGACAGTGAGTGGTTTCTAAGTGAGAATCGGTCAAACGAACTCGTTCTGAAGCACATACGAAGTGTTTTTGTGGTTTACACGTGAGTTCTGCAGGAAGTGTCAGCTTCAGTATCAACTGATGCTCAAAAGCAACTTCAAACTTTCACATTTATTGACTGCAATGATCACATGCAAGTTTGTATCACAAGCACAGAGTAATCATTGGTTTCTAACATAAATATTGTCATTTTAAGCAATAATCACGGAGAAATATTAAAATGTAGCTCATATTTAAGATATGATAAAGTTGGGGTTTTACAGTTTTCTGTTCCTTTTCCTCTCACGTTGTGGTTTCTGGAGTTTTCTGCCTTTCTCAGAGTTCATCAAACTTTTCCTCCCCGTCCTCCCAGGTATGTGTGTATGTGTTTGAATGAGAGAGAAAGTCATAAACAAAGTGAAAATATCAGATTTCTCTGCAACAAGTTATACCTGTTGAGGGTCACTGGTCCCAGCATGCATTAGGCAAAGAAGGGAAACACCTGCCAGCTTTGTGGAGGAGTGTCACTAACTCAAATCATATTATGATCAATAGTAGATACTAATATCAGATCACATACATGACCCGTATACTGACCGCACAGATTTCTGACATTGTGGGTCATTCAGCAGTCTGCTGCATGTGTGCAGTGTCCAGTTTTTTCCACTGGGCTCCTGGGTGTGCTGGCGTGGGATGAATAGTGGCAGTGTTCGGTCAGAGTGGGGCTGAGTAAACAGTCATCACAAGCTTGGCCTTCCTCCGCCACACGGAGCAGTGCGGCTGCACAAAGCCACAGTTCTGCTGCTCGGCTTTTTGTTGGGCGAACAGCGGTTTAATAAACGACCGAATGTCTCAAAGCTTTGTGGTTTTGTTCTTAGACATCTTGACATGATGCAATGCTTTACAGAAGTTCCAATGTTCTTCAGCTGGTACGGTGAGTCAGTGGTGTCAGGTTTTGGTCAAAATACAGTATGTTTCTGGTCATTGAGGTTGTTGTTGTTTCAACTTTTAGAGGTCAGACTGTGATTCAGTCACCTCTCAGGAAGAAGGCTCCGGGTTCAGATCCCCCAAGCTGCCTGAGAGCATTCTGGGTTTGTAAAGTTATGCAGGATTAAGAGCGCGGACACTTTGATTGACAGGTGGGGGTCATCACAGTGGCTTGTTTGAGCAACCAGGCATCATTCAGCCTGTCTCAGGTCCACTGATGAGCCACGTCTTTGCTGAGATTTGTCCATGTACAGTCTGTGATCCTAGTCAAAGACATGAGTGACGTACAGTAAGGTGAAGACACTGCAGCTTTTGCACAGAGAGGCCTGTGTTTCGTAGGAAATCCTCCCCATCACGTCACCTCACGTCACAAACACACTCGATATAACAAGCTTCATTTGATTACCCAGAAACATGCGTAGGAGCACACACACTGACTCGTGAAGTGCCTGCTCTCTAAAACCGTGTGTGCACCGACACATTTAGCCCCTCCACAGGAGCAAACACTGACGTGGAGAGATCCAGGAGTGGAGTGGTTCCTCTCGTCTGCAAACCTCCCACTTCACAGCAGCAACATTTCACAACCTGTTTGTTTTCGAGAGGGACACCCCACCCTCTCGTCAACAAGCCCTACTCATTGAGCTCGGCTCAAACCACTTCTGTTACACAGCACGGGCTTTGAATGGGAGGCTGATTGCAGCCTAAATATAAGACTCAGACAAACATGGCTACCGCCCTAAAGACGTAATGGGATGCAATGATAGGTAAAAGTAAATGAAGTTGGTGTTCTCTGCTTACAAATGTTATTTCACATTAAGCTGAAACGTTACCTGATGTCAGAAAACAGGTTTTCAAGTTCCCCTTACAGCACAACATGTATTGTGAAAGAACAACATGTATTAAAAAGATATGAAACATTATTATAATCTTTATTTAACCAGATACATTGAGATAAAGACTTAGATCTTTCACAGGGGTGACCTGGCCAAGAAAGGCAAGAAAGGGTCACAGTGGGGTCACTGGGTTCATCACAGGGCTGACACATAGAGACAGACAACCATCTACACTCACATTCACACCTACTGTCTGTCTTTAGACTGAGTGGGAGGAAGATAACCCACACAGACAAACTTCACACAGAAAGGCCACAGCCGAGGGTCAAACCAGGAACCTTCTTGCTGTGGGGCAAAAGTGCTAACCGCTGCAGCACCGTGCTGTCTAACAACGCCTGAAATTCAGTGAACATGAACCACAGCATCACCCTTCATCCTGCTCTCTCTCTCTCTTCTATTCAACTTGTTTCTAACAGTGGATTCATAATCTCATGACTTATTAAAATCATGACGGTCCAGTAGAGGGTGCAAAGTTTTGCATTTGAGGGTAACTGATTAAATCATGAATCTGTTCTCCGCGATGCTAAAATACATTCCAGAAATTCTTGTGTTTGCAATTTATGGTTTATCTAGCTTAGTCTCTGCTTCTAAATTTCCCACATTTCCCAAAGTGTGTTTGGACAACCCTTCAGAGAACTAACATAACCCTGCTGGTATTTAGAGTTTTTGTCTGCAGCACATCTTGTAGCTGCGGTGCATTCTGGTCTTTTTGAGGTTACTGTAACTGCAGAAGTACGACCTCCTTCTGCAAAGTTTTCTTCAGGTTCAGTGGTGTTAATGCTGCAAGCCAGGAAACAGAGTCCACTTGAGCAAGTGACTTAAAATTGCCTCATTGTAACAGTAAATGCTGCAAACCGTTAAAGTGTTTTTTATCTTTACTATGTGGCTGAAGATGAATGACAGGTCAGGATTTCATGTTGTTTGACTCATGAAGTGTTGTAAATAGTTTTGTCGCAGCATGATGAATTCCTGAAGTGCATTTGAACCGAGATGCAGTCACATAGTTTCGATGAAAAGTGAGCAAACGACTGAGTCAGTTTGGAAATGTCAGGAATGCACTGTATCTGCTGCACGCTGTAAATGATTTTTCTTTCCTCTTTGTGGGTTAAGAGCTTTCTTTAACCTACATTTACAGGTTTACACGTATCCAACGGCAAACATCTGTGAATCACACAGAAGAAAACAAGTTCTAAGAGAAAGTCTGCAGCTTCTTCACCAGACTTAAACATAGCACTTACTTCATGTGGGTTTATTGTCCGCTTTAAGCACATGTGCTTGTGGGCTTGTTTCTATATCTTGCTCTTAAACCTCCCTCACAGATCACGAGCAGGCTGCAGGGGGAAACCGTCTGTCAGACTGACAGAGCTTCATCTGATAATGCCGGTGTTAAATGGCCTCAGAGAGCTGGCAGGAAGACAGAGAGGCGGCCTTTTTAACAAGTTCACGGACAGTTATAGGGGAACAAGATGGTAAAATAGGGAAGTGAAATGTCATTAAATCAAAAACGTAAAGTGAGCACTGAAAGGAACAAGTGTACTCGATTCTAACGAAACTTTCACACAAAGGTTTATTGTTCCAAAAAAAGGACACACAGTGTTGTCCAATAAGAGAGGAGCTTAGCTTTCATGAGTGCATGTGAAGAACACATTACACATACACTGCAAATTTGGTTAAAAAAAAGTCATAAATGTATGAAAGAAAACATAATTTTGACAGTAAAACTCGTAAATTTACGAATATTATCTGTAGATGTACATTAAAACTATCATTTTTTGCCAATAATGACAAATTACAGTAATTATCTGTAAATAAATATGGCTCATTACAATATTTATGCCCATGCTAACATTTTTTTTCTTAGTATGGATGTAAACATACATCTGGTCTGGTAATCAGTGTTGTTCGATATGACGTTTATGAATTATGATATTTTACAGTAATTTGACTGTTTTTTATGATTTTCTTCTATACATATATACACGAGTAACATATGTACACACAGCTTGTAAAGAACACATTACACCTACACTGCAAATTTGAAATAAACAATAAAAAAAACGTCATAAATGTATAAAAGAAAACATAATTTTGACAGTAAAACTTTTATTTTCCTGCTGTCTGAACTTACATACAAATTATGTAAAAAAAAAAAAAAAAACAGTAATTATCTGTAAATAAATATGGCTCTTAGTATGGACGTAAACATACATTATCTGATAAAAGAGTGTTGCTAGTTCAATATGACATTTATGAATTATGTTCATATGTATATCTATCATATGTGACTGACAGTTTGAGATTTAAGCTGTGGTTATGTTACTGTTAGAACAACCAAAATAACTTTCTTTGCATAGCAGGCAGTGTGGATGTGCAACAACGAAGACTCACTGAGTCAAACACGTCATCATCTCTATTTCACAGTTTGAAAGCAAACCAAACTTTTAGTTTGGATCTTATTCTTTTAATAAAAGTCCCCAGACATCTGAAAAAAAAAACAAGCAAGAGCAATATTAAATAAAACAGAATGACAATATTATGTTAAGACTGTAAAAATATAAAGAATACATTCAGGGAGGATGTTGAGCAACTTCGAGGTGGCTTGCAATTCACCAGGGACCTGGTAAGAGGACGAGTTTCAGGTTCAGGTTCACTCACACTGTTCTTATATGGCTGCAGCAGGCAGCTATTCTCTCTCTCGCACAACCCACCACCTGCCCACCAGTCTGCGTAATGACTAAATCTTGCTAAAGGGCCAGATATTCCCCTGACGCAATGGTGCAAAACAGAGCTAAAAGTGGTAACCATACCTGGTGCTACTCTACTAGATGCCATTAAATGGTACTCATGAGGTAGTCAATCATGTTGAGCTGATATTCACCCAAACTTTATGTCCCTGTGCATCTAAAAACTTCCTCCTGCAAGAATATATGTCAGTCATTGCTGTGTGAGGATGTGAATGCACAAATGAGTTGCCATAATTTAAAAAACAGGATATTGTTTTTGTGCTACAATCTGCATTTTAAACATCAGATGTTCAGTTTTATTGATTAAATTTTTACTTTTTACATCAATTCCAAGTTATTTTTTATGAAATCAAAAAGAAAATCACCCTTCAGTGTTTTTGGGTCATACAAAGTTTCGCACAGACCTGAACTTTGGTGTGCAACAAAGAGACGCAGACGTATCATGTTTGACTTAAAGCAAGTGGAAATACAATGCATGTGACGTGTTTACTGTCACCACCATCAGTTTCAAATCTCTGCTTAGCAGCCATCTCAAACAAATGAAAGAGAGAGACAAAGGCTTCTCTGTCACTGCGGTTGGTCCGGTTCTGGTTGGCCTTTACAAGGAAGAAAGAGTGATTCCTTTTCCCTTTTATAGGCATCACAGTAGCTCAACATAACAAATGGAGGTAAGACACAATGTATCAGGCAGCGCTCGTCTATCCTCTCTCTGTGTGTATTCATACTTTCTCCTCTCCATATTTCATAGGAATGTTTGCTCTGCACAGCTTTTGTTTATATATCTTGAACTGCCTCCATCCTCAGATGGCCCCGACAATGCAACGACAGAGAGCAGCAAAAGTTCAAAAGTTTACAGTATTATGTCCTTTTCTTTACCCTCGGCCCAAACCAGACCACAAGTCACAATGTTTACTCTGAGTGGTCTTTATTCATAAATCAATGCTAATAATAACTCTGTGCTAGAAATTCTTTCTTCTGTCCAAATGCTTAAAGACTAAGACACTCTATATTTTACATATTATCAACAAATCCATGAAAAGACCAGCAATGAACTGATGGTGCTCCAAAGTCTGATGAAGTTTTACATCTCTGTGTCATGGAGCTCCACTGATTGAAAACACATGAATTATTCCCCAGTAAATCCACTATGTTCCTCCTGTTTCAGCAACATTAACTTAGCATGAAGCCTGGAAACATGAGAAAACAGCAAACTTCTGTCCAAGTTTGTGATCAGGTGAACGGTGTCTCCGTCATTCGTACGTCTGTTCTCACACTATGTAACTTTGGGCTCCGGGTCGGGAGAAGTACGTAACGCTTTACGGCACTAAGTCACACACCACCAACTATTTCACTGATTTTGGTGAAACTGGATCATATTTTATGGAGAAAATGTTTTCTGGTTTTCCCTCTGATGTCCTCCGGCTGCTCCGCCTCAGCTCTCTGTGAAGGGCCAACACCGAGCTGGGCTGACTGCTGTCGGACTAGTAAATAATATTAGCTGGCTGCTGTGTCTCTTATATAAAGTAATATTAATCTTCTCATCTCAACAAACCAATGAATAATATGAATAATCACATTTCTTTCATGTATCCTTTAATCGCTCCATGCAGACATGGATACAAACATGCGAACATGACGACAGTGTATCTCCTCCTGTGATGTTGATAACAGCCTGAGAGAGTCTCGGCACAGAGGAAGTGGTCCATTAGAGGCGGTGGTTTCATTAGAAATTGTTTGTGCGTAAATGTTTGGGAATGTGCATGTTTCCTGTGTGTGTGTATGTGTGTTCACATGGACTGCTGTTTGTGGCTCTTGACAAAAGGACCTTGATGCTGTTCCAGTGGTGTTTCACGCTGTGCTTCAGTCGTGCTGCTCCTCTCATCTCTTCCCCTAATCTCTGAAAACACAATCTGACTGCTCTGTTCTCGCTCTGATTAGACGGCCTGGCTCCTCAATGTGTGTCACTGGCAGAGCCACAAAGTCTGGACCGAACTGGACGTCTAATAATCTGTGATATACTTTGTATCTACAGTGGCTTGTGTCATCTTGTGATTACGGACCATCGGGAAGAATATTATTAGATGTATTAGACAGGCTGTGTTGTTTCTACAACTTTTTCCCCTTGCTGCTTTTTTAAGCAACATCGGGGGAATCCCAGGGAGGAGTCAGTTAATTTAGAGCTAAAATCAGTCTGTGATTCACTACTTTGCATCTGGAAACCTCTTAAATGTTATTTCCTGTTTCTCTCAGAGGCTGTGCTCAATTTCGGTCCAACTGTTCCCAAATCTGCGGCTCGCTAACGGCAGATTCAGTTAGCAGCAGTTAGCCACTTTTGCAAGTTGGTTAAGGTCCATCAGGGAACTCTGGGAAAGCTGAGCAGTCAGAGGACATCAGAGGGAAAAGCAGCAAATACATTCTGGATAAAATCTGATCCAGTTTCACTCATCATTCATAGACTGTATCAAACAGGAAGCACTCCGCTCTGGTGGTCAGAAGAGAGGAAGTGTTTCATTGGATGTAAAATTAGTAGACGCCCTTGAGGGCAGGATGAGCCATCAACAAGTTTTTACAGGTTTATCAGGAAATAACAAACTCTAAAATACCATGAAGAATACCTGAAAATACTTCAAGCACAGTGATTTTTGTCATCGGACGCTGGAGGATTGGACTTTAAGGTTCAGGCTGAGTTTTCCTCTGTAGAAAGCTGTTCCAATAAAAACAGCTGACAGTGAGGTCTTATCAAAAGGGATGTTTTCTTCTGGAAAGACACGTCGTTTGTCGTCACATTTCTGTGCTTTGAGCACCAAAAAAGTCCATCTCATTGACTTGAGTCACATAACGTTGATGAAACCAAAACTACCAGCTGGAGACAGTAAAATGGAAAAATGTAACAAATTTACAAATCAAGATGCAAAACATCAAATATATCAACTTAAAATGTGGAGAAATGAGGGATGAGGCATGAGGGGCTGGAGTACAATTTAACATTATACAGAAGGCTTTCATTATTTATAAATTAATTCTTTTCCTTCTATATTTACAGCAACAGCTGCTTTAATCTCACTAAGAGTGACTTCCCTGGTGCTTCTAAACCAAAGTAAAAAATTATCCTGCGTGAGAATTCAAGCTAAAATCATCAAAACAAAAAGTGACATCTACAAATTCACAGAAACTTAAATTTCGTTTCTGAGGAAAAATAACACGACGCAATGAAAACACCGCTTTCAAACCGGAAGGTGACTTCAGGCGGTGATTCATGCTGCCAACAGTCGTTTACGCCACTGTTCTGGTGGTTTCTGTTTCCTGAGAAGTAAAGCCAGAGAAAGGTTTCTGTAGTTCACTGTTCATTGTCCTGTCATTTACTAGAATAATGAGGAGGGACAGCATGGGCATGTGTCTGGCTTACCGGTAATTTGGCAGTGCCGGTAAACCTGCCACAGATGTTATGACACCTGTGTGTGTTCAAATAGAGTTTGAACTTAAGTTTTATGCCTCACTGGTTTTGCAGCCAACAAAATTCAGTCCCCAGATACTTGGGGGCTCTCCCAGCATACACTGGGGTTATTAAAGAAAATGCAAAATACTACCGGAGTGTTTGTTCCACTCGGGAAATTCATCAAGAAAACTTTAAGGCCTCTACTTTTACTCATATCAGGCTGAAAGGACCACATGACCAAGAGAACTAACCAACTTTTGTTGCGTGCATGTTGCAGCAGCTCGTCCTCTATACTCCACCAGCCAGGACAAAACTCTTGGCTATGATCCGAGGGGAATACGCTGGAGAGTCATTGCTTAGTCTAACCGCGACTTCTCGGAGTTGCAATCGCTGTCTGGGTTCCCCATCGTTTCACTGATACTGCTCTCAAGACTGTTGTCCTGCTCGACCGTCCAAATAACAGCACACTCGTGCGTCTTTTGGAAACTTGCAACACGAAGGAGTCATGGCGGAGAGGAATGAACAGTCCAAAGCATCGTGGCTTCATTTCGCGAAGAATGACGTCCGTGTTCAGTGTAATGTCAGTTAAATGATCATTTCAAGTAAGGCTGGAAAAACCGGCAACATCCTGGAACATATTTCTACACAACGTGGCTCTCAGGTAACCGGTTTCAAGTTAAATAATGGAGCTTTCTCACTTTTTTTTTCATCAGAAAATTGATCAGGAATCGATAAAGAATTGTACCGATATCCGGTATCAATAAAAACTTATCAATTCCTTCCACTATCAATGTATTATTATGGTTATGATTGTAAAGCTGAGTTAAAAGGTGAGTGGATATTGGACATAACTCCATCAGGTGGCCACATGGAAGACCTTCAATAAAAGACAACGCTGTCAGCTGTGCTGAGGCAGCAAGGTCAACGGTAAATGGTGTTGCTGAACCACTCTCCTTTCATAGGATTCGACCCCTCGGCTTTGCAGGTACTACTACTTAAGAACTTGTCTGCCCTGCAGGCTGCAGCCACCTCTGCCTCCATGACCTCCATGTCAGCAGGATACATGAGCAAGCGAGTGTTTAACTCCAGGCTTTTCTGTAGCATCACCCACATTCCCCCAGAGTCAGCGTTTTCTTGCGAAAGTGTGCAGTGTTAATCTCAGGGTAGTTTCAAATTTCTGATGGGAGATATTGTTGCAAAAGGTCACCAAGACAGCACGTGGACCAGGTGACAACTACATCTAATACTAATCTGTTTATCTCTTACGCTTTGCTTTGTCCTCTCATCTCAAGTAACACATTCCCGTCTGGTAACTTTCCTCTATCTCTCCCCTGTAGACTACAAAGGTGGTAGTCTGTAAAAAAGGTTTTTGACATATCATCTCATCTCATCTTCTTTGATTGCGTTCCCAAGATTGTAAATGCCCGCTGGGGACTCCCCCCAAGAAAAAGTTCAGAAAATTCCCCAGTTTAAAGTGACAACACTTACAAACTTG
Source organism: Protonibea diacanthus (assembly GCA_028641955.1). Taxonomy (NCBI): domain Eukaryota; kingdom Metazoa; phylum Chordata; class Actinopteri; family Sciaenidae; genus Protonibea; species Protonibea diacanthus. Next base: position 2,403,572 of record CM053989.1, read on the forward strand.
ATATTTTGTCATATTTTGTCATATTTTGGAGGACTTGTTCCGTCGTTTATTTATACTCAAGTTTATAAGAGCTAAATCACTAAATACACAGTGACAGCTTTAGAAAGTGACTCTCACCTGTTTCATATGGAGTCACTGAGTGTGATGTGTTAAAATCAGACTCATTCAGCTGTGATTCAGGGCAGGTTTAAAAGCCTCTTTCATGGTATTTGGATATGAATACCCATCAGGCCTGTAAAGACAAAACATAGATGGCAGGTGGCACATCGCAGACTGGTTTGTCTGGTCCTCCCATTCAAACCTTTCAACGTGCATTCAAACTAGATTCATAGACTGAGCTGTACACGTTTCCCTGACAGCTCAAAGTACATTAAGGATGCAGTGTGATGTAATTTGACTGTAATATGAGATTTCGGGAAAAGTTAAAATGAAACTAGAACATTCATATTTTTGATTCCAACAGAGAGATAAAGACGCGTTTCTACATGTTACTGTACTTTACTAGAGGCAAAGGACAAAATGTTCTCAAAAGGAGAGACCAGAGTAAACCTCACCACATGGGGAACATTTTAAAGTTCTTTATGAGGTTATCTGCAAGTTTACACTGGAGTTTAAAGTTGAGTGTAGCTGCATAGTTTTCTGCCAGATGTAGGTTTACATTATTATTTGTGGCGTTTCCACACAGAGGAGACTCGGAGCGGTTGTTGTTGGGACGGCAGTGAGTTTCTGGCAGTTGTAGCTCAGCTCCCCGTGTCTCAGGAGGAGAAGGAGGAGGTGGAGGTGGAGGAGGTGGAGCTGGTTTGTTTTGTTATTCCCGGGTGAGTGTGTATCACAGACAACAGCAGGAACAAATGAATACACTTGGTGCAACAACACCAGCGTGATGTCTCTGTTTCTTAAGTTACAAATGAAATCAGTCATGATGTGGATCCTGGTCTGCTGCTTGTTTATTTACTCACTGGATTTAGTCACTACTGGTCACGTTTTATGGAGGAGCAATGATAAAAAGTCACTGAAAATAATATTTTTATGGGTTTAAACTGTGAAATCATCTGCACAAGATCTCTGGCTAGATGTGTGTGGTCTCATCCCAACACAACCTGACATTTTGGGTTTGAATCCTGCATTTCGTCAGTGTAGGCATCATATACTGTCGCTTCAATAAAGCGATGAATCATTTTTCACACACACACACACGTCATGCAGAATGGTTGGTGGAAATGATTTCTCTGTATTAATGTTGATGTTGATTGTTACACACACCTAAAAACATTCACATTTCTTCAGCCTGCAATGAATTTAAAGATATGAAAATCGTCATATTTCTTTCTCTCCCTCTCCGTCTCCAAATTACATTCCAAAAACACATGTGATAACCATGGTGGAAGGCCCATCATGGATAATTGCATAGCTTTCAGGAGAGTGGGAAGACCACAGATGCAAACAGTGACATTCGGTACGGTGGTTACAGTAGGTGGTGTCTGAGGCATTTCCTGCACGGGGAGGAACTCTTAATTGCAGCAAAAGGTTCAAATTTATGTGTTTGTGTACTCGAAACAGTCCGCCCACTCTGAAAAAACTACTAGTGGGGATGTTTCTTTACAATTACAGATCTGTGTTTACAGATCAGACACAGTGAGTCAAATCTATACTGATACTTTAGTCATACAAGTGCTGAAGAGGTGTGTTTCACACCACCATGAATATTATTATATTTAAACAGGGGCAGCACAGTGGTACAGTGGTTAGCGCTGTCAGCTGTCGTTGTGTGGAGTTTGCATGTCGTCCCTGTGTCTGCATTCCTCCCACAGTCCAAAGACGTGCAGGTTAACAGGTTAATTAGTGACTCTAAATTGCCCGTAGGTGTTAATGTCAGTTTGAATGGATGGGATAGGCACTGGAAATTGATATCGCACGTTGTGGATGAAGGTGAACCGAGATGATGCACTGTGGGAGGGACGAGGGTCAAGAGATGAAGGGTACGTGGATGGAGGGTGAGGGATGAGGAGCACAAATTGGGGTCATAGATGGTTGGAGGAGTTCTGAGATGGATCGGTGTTGGGAAGACGCGATGGAACCAGCAGGGAGTTGAGACTCTGAGCCGTCTCTTCATCGCTCTATGGGATCAGATCCAAAGAGGAAGAGTGAACAGATAAGGTGTGCTTGAGGACTTCAGGTGTTGAATGGGAGTTCAAGGCGTGGTTATAAAACTTTAAATGAATCTGTAATTTGTTTTTTACGTTTCACTGCATGATTTATATCTGACAATGGTTAATTTGTATTATCTGTAATATTAGCTCATGTGTTATTGGTATAGATCCTTCTAGACTAGACTTCAACGCCTCTATGTAATCTGTGCCTCCAGCTATAACTGTAAATTCAATCGTATATTGCCTAATCTAATAAATGCTCTGTGTTTAGTCAGTCAGGTGTGCTCGTGCCCTCACCTTAAAGATCATTTGTGTTTGAAAGAAGTTCGTGTGCAAGACCAGATTAACCTGTTTGGAGCCCCAAAAGCGAGCCACCTGTTGACCTTACTTCCTCCACTTCTCTGTGTACTGTGTGCAGTATACTAATATATCATATATCCCCAGGTCTGCCATGGTAATTTGAATCAACACAAAGTATTGTATGAGTATGCAAACTGTAAGCTGCTTCTGCTTTTTGTGGATGCATTTCCAGTTAACAAACTGGCTGGTTCACATGCACAGGCACTCTGTGTTTTGACAGTGTTAATGTAAAGGAGTGGTTGCACCAGCAGTACTTATGTTGGCACGACGACTGCCAGATGCGGAGAGTATATGCAGGGGACGGGACAGAGCTGGACGTGGTGGATGTGGCAGGAAGAAGTCCCGAGACAAAGGCAGAGCATCAGTTACCACTTGAGTAACAAACCGCGATCTGACGGAGGCTGGGCGGTTGAGCTGGTTCTTTATACCGGTCACGTTGATGAGATGATTGGTAGCAGGCGTTGACATGAAAAGGTAGAGGAAGCCACGCCCAGCACCACACACAGACAGGCAGACAAGACAAGACAACCACAACACAAAGGGAAGGGGAAAACAAAAGCTCAACCCTGACAACCAGGTAACGTTATAACAATATTCTGCCTATTATAAAGCCTGCATGAGCCTGCGGACATTGAGGCTGTTTAGAAGGTTAATGTTTCGGCATAGAGCTGATTAGATCCACCCCGAGTAAATGAATCTGATTCTGTTCTGTTCTTGTAGTGACGTCTGCGTGTCTCTCACATCGTATTTGCTTAGCAGATCTTGTCTTCTCTGATATGGTAACCACCATGACAGTGCATGGCGGAGAGTAAACAAAACAAAGCTCAGCCACTGAAATTGAAGCTAATATCAACAAGATGAAATTACACTGGATTACATGCATGCACCCTTCTACTACTACTAGGCAATGTGAACTTTATTGAAAGTTAATTACTGAATACAAATATAGTGGTTGATTCCATTTAAATGTCATTTTAAGGATCTTATCATGTGAGTTGATGTTGTGCTTTTAAATTAGAATAAATCCAATTACCACAAGCTTATTGGCATAAAGTGAACCCGGGGCACAACGCCTCTGGAGATCTGGGACCCTGGGGCTGTTGCTCGATAGGTAATCCACCCATGTCTGTCTTTGTTTGTTTGATTTTTTTATTCTTTTGTGGGATAATGTTTACAGGATAATGACTCTTCCTCGCACACCTGAAGTACTGTTTTTGTTCCTGTGTGTCTGTGTCTGTGTCTGTGTGTGGTGCTGCAGCATGACTAAGCTAAAGTGTAACTAATACCTGTCTGCTCAATAACAGGATGGCAATTTGTCCCGCTGACACAGTAACCCTCCATTAACCCCTCGACAAATTAATAAATCACCATGGAAACCGTTTCTTCGTGCACAAAACAGAAAGCAGTACACACATGCAAACAGTGAAACAGTGTTACCTGCCTAAAACACATTTTCCTATTCAAATCAACGACACAGCAGGGAGAAAAAGCCTTCTATGAGTTTGAATTTGCAAATAAGCTGTGACGTTATTTAACTTCCTTGATGTATGTTTCATTTCTAGGTAGTATCAGAGGTTTAGTCCTTTATTTCTCTCTTTTTCATCAGGTCAGTTCTTGATACTATCTCCTTCCCAGCAGGCTAAAACAAACTCTTAAAGGATGAGTCACTGCTGGTCAATCAGCCGTGACGCATTGTGTTGTCTCCTCTAATCTTTCCAACTTTGTCCATCTGTGTAACGTGAATCCGCTGGAACTGGACCTCATTTCATCTCCTCCGTTAGAGGATGAGTCACTAACGGCTGCAAGTTAGACAAGCTTTTTTTCTTGTTGGTTGGTTATTTTGGTCACGTGGAAAGATAAAAGCTTCTCGGGAAGATGCCTCGGTACTGAAATACATGAGAGAAGATGAGTCAGGGAGAACATATGTTGCGTTAAGCTTCAGTTATTTTAACCCTCGACACTCGTGTTTGTCAACACAAAGCTGCATCTCTTCCTATGAGTTTTAAAATGTTGGAGTCCAATATGAAGAAAAACACCATTTATTTTAAATAAATAAAGATAAATGATCTTTAAGTTTGGAATAAAACCTCTTCATATATACATTATCATTATTATTTGAGAGATTCACGTCTCTAACACGATCCACAGTCTGTGTTCCTCGGTTCACTTTAGCTCGCTCCCTCTTACAGTGGCTCATATGTTGTAGCCATAGACTGTATAAAACATGGAGGTAGTCTCCGTGACGTCACCCACAGGTTTGTGAAGAGCCGTCGTGAAGCTCAGTGTGGTGGCTGTGGCTGCTGCCATCTTGGCATTCCTCCCTCTGTTGCCTCCCAGCTGATCTAAAAATAGTGGGTGGAGCTGAGGTGGAGCTGAATGACGCCTGGTTGCTCAAACAAACCATCTGTAACTTCACCCACCTGTCAATCAGAGCATCCACGCGCTTAATCCTGCATAACTTTAAGCCTTAATATAATGTGAACAGGTGAGTTGTATATAAATTCACCCTCAGTACAGTTGTCATGAACGGGGAAATTAGCTATAGAGACCAAAACTGTTTTTTGTACCAGGCTGTAAACATGTTTATTTGAACATGGGGACTTATGGAGACTGACTCACTTCTGGAACCAGCCTCAAGCGGACAACAAGAGGAACAGCCACAGAGATTTCTGCTTGGTTGGGACAGACATCATTCATGTTGTGATGTGTTCGCGTGATTCCTCAATCTGTATGAATGAAGATGTAAACTTGACTTGGGCTTTCGTTTCTGCCTTCTCTGCGTTGCATCCGGCCTGACCAGATCCTGTGGTTTCAACACAGAGGATGTGTGCAACAGTGTTAGGACAGACTGACACGCAGACTTCCATGTGAAGCACTTCAAAACTAAAGTCAGGAGAAGTTTGTAGCATCTGACCGTGTCCCATGACCCTGTGGGTCAAATGTTAAAGATACAATCAGCAGAGTTTTTAAATCTGAAACTGGAATCATTGTTCTCTGTTTGGCCTGTGGTGAAAAACATGACGATAAAAAAATAAGATCCACAAGCAACAAACGGAGGAAAACAAATCTCAGCATGAGACGTCTGAGATGAGTTTCTCTATCTACAACGATACCAGAGGCATAAAAAACATCTTGTTCAGTAGCCACTGTCAGAGCTGATGAACACTTTAACCAGCTCTGGGAACACGCTCGCTTCGCATGTCGGCCTTGGGTAATAATCTCCTCGCCATCATGCATGCACAGTCGCTGCTGAGCAACGTAACAGCACATTCGCTGATACATACTGAACAGTGGCTACAGTTAGCACACAGTTTTACGCTATCAAAAGTGTCTTTAACATTGAAACAAACTGACCGTTTTTTACTTGTTTGACCTAACGTATGAATCTAATTCGAGGAGTGACACTTTTCTCAAACAAACTTTGAATTAAAAAGATCTTTTTTCTGCCTTTTGCAGCAACTCAGCTCAGCAACATAAACCTGTTTCAGTTTGCTTATGCAAATCAGCCATGATGTTTATATAACTTCCTCAGTGTACCGGACAGGTGCTGTGTTAGAGACATTTCATTTTTGAGATAGTATCAGTTGTTGGCCACATAAAAGCAATTCAAATGAACTATATTTATGTTGTAGTCACATACAGTGGGCGTGTATCAGTTTTTCATCAGGACTAAAGCTTGTATGTTATTTTAAATTCATTCACAGGAAGTTGGTAAAACACCTGTTCATCACTCCACAGGTAAACTGGTTCACTGAGTATGAAAGGGGCGTACTTGAAGGCTCAGTCGTTCACAAGCAAGGATGGGGGGAAAATGCAAATAATCCAACAGTTTATCGACGCAGAATTACAAGAAATCTACAATCCATATTATCTTTAATCTTCTGCACATCATGAGTTAAACTGGCAGTGAAAAACAAAAACATTTGGACTGCTGTCCAATCACCACATCAAGCTTAAAAGTTGAATTTCCACCTCTTGTGCTTCTGTTGTTTAAATGATAAAAAGTGAATCCTCGCTTTCTTTTTTATTCTACAGTAAGTCCAGTTGCTTGTAACGAGAGGGCTGGTTGAAATTCTTTGTCATTTGTCTGCTCGAGGTTCCTCTTGGACCAACAATAGCAGCTTTGTAGCTCTTTGCACAGATCCTGGCAGTGATGCCCTTGGGTCCTGTGACTTTGGGTCCGTCTGCTCGTTCCTCTAACACAATCCAAGCCCTCTTTCGCTGCGATTGGTGCGGGGAGATCAGACGGCCGTCTGACCATGGAAGACTGATAGAACATATCACTGATCAGACAAAGTAAATGTAAACATGAACTGCATCTACTCTATAATACACCACAGGTAACTCTCATTATGCTGTGTTAAAGCTCTGCACGCGCATACAGGTGCTTTCAGTTGGAAGACATTAGACGCCACCGTGGGAAAAGCACCGGTGTAAATAAATAATAGAATGACTGTTGAAGCCCAATTAAAGGGGACAGGTTTAAAGATTTACGGATACACCCAAAAAGAAAAGTCTGTTGTGACAAATGTGAAGAGGTAATCAGGCAAAATGATAAATGTGGGTGTGATAAATGTGGGTGTGTTCCAATAAGAGCAGATCAGTTAGAAATGAATAACGGTATAGAGCACATAACATCTTTGAAACCAGTGGTGGAGAGTAACTTAGTACATTTGCTCAAGTACTCTGTACTTAAAAGGACCAGTCTGTAGGATGATGATAAATGTTTTAGGTATTTTCTTTTTATATATTTATTGTCCATATGTTTCGTTTCTGAAGCATTTAAATGTAGTTTTACTGTCCACACTGCCAGGATTAAACATCTGTTTGCCTTAGAAGTAGTAAAATTATAATAAAAGTTATTAATTGTGTTAATATATAATTGTATTTAAACCTTAAGCTACCATCCAGTGCCTGTCAGAAGCCGATGTTTCAGGGTGGTTGTTCCTGACTTCCGCTCTATAAGCGTGTCAGTGCATCTACTTTGGAAAACTTGGATGTTTGGAGCAAACTGGTGTTTGTACGGTAAGTCAGAAGCATCAAAACAGCAAGCTGCGACCAAAAAACTGCAGTTCCTCAAACGTCCACTTGGCTGGCTCCAGAAGTGAGTCAGTCTCCATAAGTCCCCATGTTCAAATGTCCAACTTCACAGCAGAAATAAACATGTTTACAGCCTGGTACAAAAAACAGTTTTGGTCTCTGTAGCTAATTTCCCCCAGACATCATCATCCTCCTGCTTTCACCAGACTGTGCTCTGGTTAATAATAGTTACAAAGTGAACTTGCTCATGTATATAATATCACGTAAACGTGGCAGTAGAATAGCTAAGACTGCACGGCTTCCGGCCTGATCGAATAACTGTGAGGGGTTTTTGTGGCATTGGTCATGCGGCATTATGTGAAGTATTTTCCCATGACTCTGACCTGTTGAACATGCAACTGAGCTACTATCCGCCTCTGACCTTCACAGTGCTCTCTGTGTGTTTGATGTAAAGGCTACAGGATGCAGTGGTGGGTGGGTGGGTGGGTGGTAAAATATATCTGTGACTGCACAGGTGTCATATAGGAAGAACAGCCTGACCGAGAACAATGTCTCCGTCTCTGGAATTTCCCATCATAAACTTGGATGCCCCCCGACTACAGTTGCACATCAGCGTGTTGTGGTTTAGATAGCCGCTGTCGCTCTGAGTGATTATATACTGATTATGCAACATCTTGTGTTTACGAGTCCTTTTACATAATGACATGTGACGAGAAAAAAGTCTTAACTCTAGCCATGTCTATTTATTTCCTTTATAATTACTTTTGGGCTCCATGTTTGTCTTCTGAAGACAAAAAACCTTCATCAGGAGGCATTTCAGGAGATAGATCCCTAAAGATGTTGATGTGATCTTAGTGGTTAGGAGGCTGCGTATAGAGGTTAACATGTTCTCAGCATGTGTCGTCACAGCTAAAAATAGCTTAAAGAAAAAAAAGTTTCATTTCTGAGCAACTGCATCTTGATTTCTTCCAGAGGAAGTGTGAACATTTTTCTTATGATGTCAGATATCATTCTCAGTATTCAGTGGCAAAAATTATAAGTTAGGAAATGACTCCTCGCCTGTGTGCATGCACAAAACATTTCATCTCGAACAGGCAGCAACCTCTTTAACTTAGTGAAGTAAATGGAAGTTCGTAAAACTGACATCTACAGTCAATCTGCATAAGCCCCCATGATAAAACGGCCAACTTTATGTTCAGATGAGCATGTTTACAGAAACTACTACTAGAACTCACCTGTTCAAATTATATTAAGGCTTAAAGTTATGCAGAATTGAGAGCGTGGTGCTTTAAATGACAGGTGGGTGCTGTTACAGGTGGCATGTTGGAGCAACTTTGCCCATTTTTAGATCAGCCAGGAGCCAGCAGAGGTAGGACAGCCAAGATGGCGCCACACTGAGCTTCACATGGCGACTACGTCCATGTTTGTCTACAGTCTGTGGGTTAAATTGGTAACCATTTCATCAGTAATGTGGTCGTTGTTAGATAATCCCATTAGCTCTGTTGAACTTTCACTCATTTCAATGAGTAACAAAGTCACATGTTTGTTTTTGTCAATAAATAAAACCTTTACTCTTCAGAGAAGTCAGTACAATCTTCCAAAGATTGCTCCAACTGTTTGTGTGTAAATTAATTATTATGATCTCCAACCGCAAATAGTGTGCATGTGTTTTCTCTGTTTCACATGATTTATAACTCTATTAGACAATGATACGGTACACGTACACATGTTCTCAGGCAGAGCTGGTACAGTGTGTCTCTGATTCGCGATGAGTATTAGTGCATTCCAGAAATTGGATTCATGTTTCATGGTTTATGTTTGTTTACTATTTGATGAGATAATAAAGGGTGTGTGTGTGTGTGTGCATTGTGTTGTGTCTTGGCTCAGTTACCCTGGAGCCTGTAATCACCCACACCATCCACAGAATGTACAGAGATGAATGGTGACAAATATAGGCTGTGTCAAAATGAAAGAAATGACAATAAATGATGTTTATCTTGTGATGCTGGGTCAGTCTGCCTGGCTGAAACATCCTCATTGTTGCTACTGAATAAAAGTCCAGTCTGTCTTATGCTAATCATCAGTCATGCTCACATCATTTGTTCCATGTTGTATCCAGTGTCAGCCAAGCAAGGAGTTTTCCGCCGAGTCACTCCTCTGTTGTGAGATAACCTGATACCCCTTAAAAAAAGGAAAACTTAGGTAAAAACAGTTCAATCTGTCAAAACATTTCTTGTTTGAATCAGCTGTTTCATGAGAGCTTCTTGTGCGTGGCGACCCTCTTTATTTCCCGCTCTCTTCTCCTGCACCTCATTAACGGCAGCGTGTGTTGATTAAACCTGATATGCAAGCAGCTGGGTGGCAACGGTAGCAGAAGTGCCAGCGCGTGTGCTCTGCAGACACGCTTGGTTGCTCACGTACACAGAAAACAACGCCTCACTGACCACCTGAGACTCTCGGGGGTGGACTGAAGAGACACCTGAGTCCTGGCTGTCTACATGCTCCTTCACGCCCCGCTCCTCCGTGGTCATCCTATCCTGTCTGGTTAACGTCGATAGCATGAGCACCCGGCCTCCTGCTCTGATGACAGAGATTAGTGAAGGCTCTAATGTTCGTGAAGCAATTAACACTGACCCACAGCAGGATGTGGACCATATGCATGCACAAATATGACAGTAAGCAGTGAGAAAAATGAGGCAATTACCTCTCAGAAGTAATTACATTTAAAATACTTAAAATATGATCCAGTGTCACCAAAGTCAGTGAAATAGTTGGTGGTGTGTGACTTAATGCCATATAAAAGTTATGCTGTGCTCCTTTGAAATCTTACAGAAATCTTGAGTGATTGAGGAGAAGTTGAAAGAATATTGTAATGTGTCTGACTTTGTGAAAATTTCAATAAGTTGTTTGTTTTGGCTGCAAACGAGCTCCACATTTGGCTTTGAACGCCACAGTTTGCACGGGTTAATTAACAGCTATTTTATGTTTACCGCACCACAACATGCTTTTGCCTGCAACTAGTGTATGTCCGGTCACATCCTCAAAACACAGCGACTGTATGTATGTCAATTTCTTCTGGAATGTGCTCCCAGCTTATCGTACTAGTTTGATCTTGGAAAACGTAAAAAGGCCTCCCAGAGAGAAACAATATCACAAAGACACAACGGCGAGCTTTCATTCAGACTTGAGAGTGTGTATCACATGTGAACCTGGAGATTATTATTTATGAGCACATGCTGGGGGGTCCATTGTTTCCACGGGGTGACCAGCTGTGTGTCTGCTACACATAAAGACGTAGAGCCTCTGGTCCTTCAGACAGCAGACTCTCTTTTGTCCTGGGCTGGGTCATTAGGAGAGGACAGCCTGGGGACTGGCCCCCTGCTGTTTGGAGACCCCCACACCCATCGTACACATACCTCCAACTTCAGCTGCCATCTGGGTGCCTCGTGGATCCTCTGTCAGAAACAAGCATACCTTAATGTTTTCCTGTGTCACTCTCTAACTGGTTTAACTGGTCTGTCTCAGTTCACAGCCCTCTGACAGTCACTGTGTTTCTCAGTAATTAAGCAAACACAGAGACAACGGACATGTCAGCCCATTCCCTGTTATGACTAATAATCTTGGATGACTGGAAGGAAACTCCTTTCCAGATTTAATTGCCTCCTGGCTTTTATCCCCGTAGTTAATGCACAGATCTGAGAGTGGTATTGATCTTCTCATCTAACCCTCAGTCAGGAGAAGTGACTGTAAATTTCCTTAAATGTCAAACTATTGCTTTAAGATAAATTGACTACAGATTTGTCGCTCGTCTCCTCAGAGAAATTACAAGGGGGGCTTAAAAAAGGAACCTAGTGACACAGCTAACACTTCCTTCAAGGGCTACTTGTGAGGTTGTCACCTCACCTGCGATGCATGGTGGATGGGTGGGTTTATTTACCTAAAATGACTGACTTTGTCTAATATGATGCATTGTTTTATTTGGTTTTCAGGCACTTCTGTGAAATATTATGCCCACTCATGCCTTCCGTTGGATAAGATCATTCTCATATGTGTTATCGGTTGCAACCTGGGCTTGTCCAAACATGACAAAAGCTGTTTCAATATTCATATGAACATATGAGTATTAGCCCAAGGGCCCAGCACACTCATTCCTACATACTGTTCCTTGAAATCTCTTCTTAGCTTCCTCCATCAACGTCCTCTTTGGTCTCTTTTCTTCTGTTATTATGTCCATAGACGCTGATGCTGAGTGTGGTTACATTGTCGGCCTGCCCAGCTCCTGTTCTGGCACGACACCAGCTCAGTGTCCTGTCAACGCTCCCTGAAAACCTCTTCCTCTTCCCGGTGGTCCAAAATGCCTTATGGTACAAACACTAACACTCCGGTGCTCTGAGCTCACAGTCCAGCTAACCAACTGAGCTAACATTAACTAACAGTCAACTAAAAGTCAGTCCCTTATTTACTTATTTTAGCTTCCTCCGTCAACATACTTCTGCTGAGTCCAGTTACATTGCCCACTTGCTCAGCTCCAGTTCTGGCACAACACTGGCTCTGCCCCCATGTAAGCTTCCCCCCCTTAAACACTCCCCTGGTGCTCTGAGCTCACAGCCCGGCTAACGAACTGAGCTAACATGAGCTAACAGCAGCTACAGTCGGGGCAGCAGTTTACTTCACTGTCCGCCAGGAAACTCTGTAAAAATCACAACCAGAAGACATTTTCTGCACAAAATATGATCCAGTTGAGCTTTAAATGTTACAAATGACAGCGACACCACTGACCTGATTACACGTCAATGCCTCGTGAAGACACCTCATTCTGAACCTCATGTTCATTCTAAACATGACTTATTATGAGTAATGCAAAGTCTGTTAACATTTAAGTTTAAAATGTGTCACACTTGGTGTCCTCTTTAAGAAAATCATTCAGGAAGTAATATTTTTGAATATGACTGTGGGCTGTGATTGGGACCCGGGCCATACTTTGGACATCACTGTTTAAAATAATTTAAAACCTAAAAATGAAAGCAAGGTAAGTTGGCAGCACGTGGGTGGTTCCGTGCGGCTCATTGGTTGACCTTGACTCTCTCTGTTGTACAGGTTTAGATCCAGTAATTCATGCAGCTATTAACGAGCATATTTAAACAGTGACGCGCTTGAGGAAACGAGGCCACCTTAACCTGTTTCTCTTGATCATGTGAGTGGAGCACATTGATTAAATACGATATTTAAGTTCACCCGCCTTTATGAGTGTGTGTGTGTGTGTGTGTGTGTGTGTGTGTGGCTCCGCCCAGCAGCAGCAGCTCCGTCATGACCGTTGAAAGAAGGAGAAGCAGACGGTCCTTTAAAGCAGCCGTTTACCTTCCAGCCGTCGTCGTCAGTCGGGCGGAGTGAAAACTAGCAACAAAGCGGCTCCCACGGAGCGAACAACCAAACACGACGGACGTCTGAAACTACAAACATGGATTTATGAACTTTTTTTATATCACCTTTGGACGACTAAAAACAAGAAAAAAACAGGAGGAGCTTCATGAAGTACGTCCGTATCACAGGCGACCATCTAACCGCCCGACAGAAGTGAGCTAACTCACCGAGAGACAGAGAGGTACGTTTACCCGGCCGCTGCGCGCCATACACGGCGTGTGTGTGTGTCTGTTTTCCCCCTATGGTAGAGGTAGACAACACTTGCTAAAGCGTTATTAAAACGTTATCTGAACGTTTTTGGTGATGAAAAATGGGTTACTTCTCCATCCTGGTGATCCATATCACTGTTTACAGCGTGTGTGTCATTAAAATTTAAAGGTAGGTCACACTTATTTAGCTTTTTGGACTAAAAATGACCCTTAAACTAAATAATTTACCAATTTATGGTTAAATTAATGCCAACAGGTGAGCATGGTGAGTTCAAAGACACTAAAAGAGTGTCCATGAAACCTGTTAGAGACACAAACAGATAGGTAACAGAACTGAACCGACCTCTTGTCTTTTTACCTGGAAATGGACTGTGTGTGTGTGTGTGTGTGTGTGTGTGTGTGTGTGTGTGTGTGTGTGAGTGATGCCCTCTCCAAGATAAAAAAGTTTTTAATCACATGAGCAACATTTTCCAGAGTTGCCTCACAGATGTGTGTGTGTGTGTGTGTGTGAGCTTTGCTATGTTTAGATGGAAAAGTCCAAACCACACTTTTAGGATGAGCCTTCAGCCAGAATAAGAAAGGGAAAAAAAATTAAAAATGGGACCAGACTTCATGAAACAAATCTGTTTTGGAGCGATTATGGTCTGTTGATATAGAAAATGCCACATTTTTGGTACTTTTGTTTGGTAGTTTGGCCTTGCCGTAGCTTGTTTTGATGAGATGTTATAATGACGTATGAGATCAGGGGAAAACTGAACTTTGGTTGCTTGTTTGCAGGATCGTGTTGCCGTCGCGGTGATATAGAGGTGTTGGGTGTCTTTTGCAATCCAGGCGACGAACAAGAGCGTTCAAGAGGTTCTGTGCCGGATTGGATGATTTATATTCTCTAATCTAATCTCTAAACACAAACACAGCCAAACAAAAGAGACAACATTTTGCTGATGATCTGTAGCAGCTCAGCGAGCAGGCACAAGCTCCAGTTTCCCGCTCAAGGATGCTCTGACCGCCACAGGATGTTCATTCACCTGTTGATTAAATCAAAACCCGACCTAAATACAGGGACGTTTTCTCTATCCGCTCTCGTGTGCGTCCTTCCTCGTTGCTATTCCAGACCATCTTTGTCTGGGGATGCTGAGGGGACGAGCTGATGTACCACACTGTGGATGCAGGTTTCAAAAATGTAATTTTCAGTGACGTTTAAAGGACGAAAGTGCGTCTGTTCACCAGTTTGCTCTCATATCAAGGTCAGTAATTTTAGCACATCCCAACTGGGAGACCCAGAGATACCCAGGAGGCTGCTGCTAATTATGGGAACATCCCATCAGATCTGTACTACAACCAGATTATCGACACAGAAATCTGCACCGTTTAGAGAAAAACTGTCACACAGAAGTGTGCATTACCAACGTTTTAGTTAGTTCATGGAGTTTGCCCAATCTCCTTATCACCTCCAAATGTAAGTGAGCTCACCGACACCAACAAAACAGCAAACAAAACAGCTATTGTCTGCACAGATGACGGTCGCACAGATGGGGAAGATGACGATAAAATATCCCCATGGTAACTCAATCTGCAGATCCTTCTGTTATGTTCAGCAATAACACGAGCAAACCAAGAATTATTACCCGGACTTAGCATCGGTTTACAGAAAAGCACTCAGCAGTCAACCGGCTCTTGTGTTTCTCCCGGTATTGATTGTTTCTCTCTGGTTAATCGTTGAAGGAGTTTTCATGTCCAGTGTTGCCACCAACACTGTCACGATCTGTCTTGTTGATGAAACTCAGTTTCCGCTGACATCGTTGGCCGTGTAGAGTTGAAATACTCCCGTTTGACTCAAATTCTGACCGCTAACCACCAATTTGCCGAAGAGTCACCAGACTTTTGTTGTTGGTACAAACCAGAAGGACAGAAGTATTTCTCATGCATGATGAGATCTGTAGCAATACTTCCCCGTTTGTCACGACAGTGTGAATAAGCTTATTCATAGTGTCACCGCTTCTTACTCATTCACCAACGTGTCACAGTGGCCAGCAGTGCTTCCTCCTAAAGATGTCACTTTGGTCACTGTGCACAAACCTCTATCAGGTCTCCGATGAGACAAATGCCCGTCAGGAGTCTCGACTCAAGTGTGTGTTTTCCAAAGCCTTAAGCACCAGCTGCTGCTGCTGCTGCTGTTAAAGTGCTTGGCCTGCCACTGTTTTCCAAGATCCATTAAAAACAGCTTACACTGCTGCATGGAGACGACCAGCCCATAATGTTGCACTCATTTTGCCGACAGCAGAAGCTCCTGACTGTGGCAAAATACATCAGTGGGTTTAAACGCTTTATAGGCATTAATGACGAGGGAGGAAAAAATAACCTGACACCAGGGTTGCCTATAATGACCAAGCATTTATCTAAGTGGTATCATGCACGTATTCAGCAGACTAAAACTCTCAAACAGTTGGGAAGACCCACAGTCTGCAAAAAAATAAATAAATAAATAACTGGTCGTCTTGATTGTATGATTGTTCTGATGCATTCTCATAAACTTTGGGCACTCTTTACTCACTCAGTGTGAATGTGATTGCCTTTAAAGCACTTAACGGACCAGTGTGTAGGATTTAGTGCCATTTAGTAGGATAGTTGTGGTTGCAACCCACTTGCAAAACATGCGAAAGGTGTTGTGGAAATTTTCTCTGCTGCTGGTGAAGAATGAAATAGAGACTTCTGCCGGTCGACAAGGTTTTATTTTCTTTGCAAAGAAAAGGTCAATCAACACGCGAGCGGTCAAAGATGAAGAAAGACCCCAATCATGGGGAGACCTAAACATTTACCTCAGGAATGCCCCCCACCGTATGTTTTACATCCCTTTGTCTGTTGCAGGGGTCTTCACACCCTTTTGTCTACCGATACCTGTTGCAGTATTGGCACCGACGCCCCCGTTGGTGTGTTTCACACCTGAAGTATTCTGCAGGATCTTGTATTTAGGTGCAGGGTTGGGTCTAGGCGTGGTAATTTACAGAAACAAAAGGCACCTTATGTTAAGGAGGGGGAGGTTGTGCGTCTCTAGAGGCTGGAAAAGGAACTCAAGGACTGGAGGACTCGGTGGAAGAGGACATATAGAGGGCATGTGATCAATGACCAGCTAACCTTTGCCACCATCTGCTCAGGGCAATCCAAACTTGTCTCGTCTGTTGTTCCTCGTTGGTGGAACGTCCTACCAGTTCCTACCAGATCAGGGGCGTCCCTCTCTACCTTCACAAACCTCCTGAAGACCTCCAGCTCTTCAGAGAGGACCTCCTCTGCAACACTACCAACAACTGGGCACGTTAATCTGTTGCAATGCAAGACGCTAAACCTGTAAACCTCAAAGTCATCATTATTCTAACCCAACTTATCCCGTAGTTTATCACAAATGTCATCCGTAGTGATGTATCCGATATCTTCTGTGATTATTTGTCCTTTTTTTCATGTAGAAAACAGCTGTTGTTGTTGGCATGTTGTTAGCTGTTTACATGATGCCTTTAGCTTGACTCAGTTGACCAATCAGAGGCTGGAAAACGCACATGACAACGCGTTTCATGGTGAAATGACCCGACAAAAAAAGGTCAAAAAAGGTGGTGATGGTTATGAACTCATCTCTGCAGTGTCACATGGCTGCGATATTCCCGTCATGGTCGCAGCTGCATTGCACCATATGACTTCCTGGAACCTTGGTGTCATGAGCTGGGATGTTCCCTTTTAAACATGGAGTGTCAGTGATACTTCTCTCTGTTTGCATATGAAAGGTTCCTCCTGTTATTGTTGTTCAGTCACTTTCCAGCTCACAGCTAGAATGAGTGGAAAGGAAACTCGCCTGGAGGAGATTAGATTGAAGAGAAGGAACATTTGATGACTGAAGAAGTTGGTAGTCTTAGAAGAAAATAATCTCCATGAATGAAACTTTGCACATACCTGATAATGTCAGCACGACCATTGTAAGCACCAGATAGCTACGCTGATAAAAAATTCAGATCCTTCGCTGAAGGGAAAACAGTCCTGCAGCTTTACAAGTATCGCACAGGAAATGATTACTCAAGGAAATAAACATTTAGAAGATCCGCCATGATACAAAGACAACACAAGTCTTCCTGGAGGCAGGCCTTACATTACAGGAGGGTTATGATGACGGATTCCCTCATCGAGATCTTAACAGTATTTATGTAGGATTCCCTTTAAAGAAACGTCATAAATGTGAGGTGGTGGGTTGTATATTAACTTAGTTCCTGTGGGTGGCTGTCTTCAGAGCCTTCTCCTGGCCTGGCACACTTTGTGAGCAAATGTGCACACCCCAAATGAAAAACATTTTCACACGCACAGAACCCAGACTGCTACAACAATATTTGCCTTATAGTACACAAGGGGTGTCTCCTGCAGCCCTGCAGAAGTAGTCACAGTCCACTTGGGTGGGGGAGTTAAAAAGAAATAGCTTTAGGTGAAGTCATTGTCAACAGTTCCTCTTTTTGTTTCCACTGGTCTCCACCTCTTCAAGGACACCTTTCTTGAATTGGATTCAGGAAATGATACCAAAGCCGACTTCTATGTATTCTTTGACAGGGTGGGGTCCAATGCAGCAACACAGTTAATGATGCAGGATCTGTGTGTGCGTCAGTGTCCAAGTAGTATTCTTAGTAGTAAGCTTAATTGATCATTTTCATGCAAAAAAAAATGCATTTCTGTCCACTCTAATGTGAATATTATCTGGTTTTCTGTGATATTGATATAAATATTTTGGGGATTTGGGACGGATGTGAAACCGGGCGTTCATTTTGAGGCTGGTGGTTCTTTTCCCTCGTGTCTGTTAACTGTTTGGCAGGCATGACAAAGTTGGGCCTTCAGTGCATGGGTAACAGGATATGACTGTTGGGTGACACGTGAGCAGACAGGATCAAGAGGAAGTAGTCACCCAGCAATTTCACAAGCACGATACTTCGCAGTGAAATAACGGACGCTTTGAGGTCATCGTTACGTTGAATAACGACACGAGGTTAAACGCGTATAGAAATAAAGTCCTCGTTGCCAGAAAGTATGCCGTGCCAGCTCTCTGCTCGTAGACTGAAACCTTGTTTGCACCATTGTCTGCGCCGTTCCTCCCTCTCTGCCCTGTACCGTCTTCCTGCCTCCGAGTCCCGGAGGATGTGCAACATACTTATCTGTTTATAGTTCATAATCCAGATGTAATGCCAGATATACCAAGTCTCTAATGTTTGCACAGGAACCAATCAGACTTCCTTAACTGGATAACTTTCCCTTTATAGTCTTTATTTATAGCAGGACATCCAAGGCTCCACATTATTGTGTGTGAGTGATGGTGGCTGTGTCCTACGTGATTACACACACACTCGATGCACGTGAAAATGTATTATCTAATTATCCTAATGTGATTTTGATCTTCTTGAGATGAAGCACGGATAAACAGTAGCTGCAGCGTGTCAGCATCCTGTTTTGAAGTGTGTGTGTGTGTGTGTGTGTGTGTGTGTGTGTGTGTGTGTGTGTGTGTGTGCAGCTCACTGCGTCTTCAAGGAGGAAAGAGCACCGGGGGAGATGGGTGTGGTTCACCCGATGTTATGACGTGAAATAGTGTTTAGATTATCATGATGAAAACTGAAGGAGGGTGGATAGTCTCTGGTGTTTGGGAGGCGCTGAGCGCTCTTATCTCGTCCTCCAGCAGCTCGTAGCGTTTCATTCAAACGTTGTTTATCTGGGGAGTCAGAACGCTCTGTCATTTAAACAGCTTAATGAGACTGCTGCCTTCCTCACTTCATTAACATTAGTTGGATTATTACCGTAAACGAAGCCGCCGTGTCTTTGTTCTTTTCCCTGAGCAGCTCACCCCGTCTCAGAGCTCTCCGTTTGATGTTTTCTCGTGGTTCTGTTTGTTCTGTTTTAAAAGATGTACTCAGTGTTAGCCTGTGTATACAGGGAGTCTCTCCGTCTTCCTGTAATAACGGCCGGCGTTAGTTGAAAGTTTGCCATTTTCCAAAGGCTGAACAACCACTTCCACCCCAGCTGCAGCGAGGCTTCTTGTCAGCTTTAAAGGATTAAAGTTAAGACGGAAGTCTTCGTCCCAACAAGAAAACATTACAAAGCAACGACAGATATGTGACACATCTTCAGATTCACTAGTAAGGACCAGGATTTGTAGATCCCCTCAGTTTTATAGACTTTTTACAGCATTAATTAATTTAACTGTGATGCTTCATTCTCACTTCAGTCTGCCAAAATCTTTAAACTTCATCTAGTGACTTCTGGTGCAGCCAGCGGAAATCCGATTAGCAATTTGATATGCAAGAATGACAAGAGAGACACATTTCGGCCAATCTTCATCTGCTTATATGCAGATAGTGTAGAAATATCTTCAAATATTAATCAGCCATTTCCAGGGTAACTTCACAACTGTCAGCTACAGAGAAGTAATGAATTCGAAACATGTTTTGTTCTATGATAGCTCATCAGTTATTCCACCGGGTACGGATGTGTCGCGATGTGCGTGCATGCCGGTTACCGGAGCTAATCGCTGCCGTTCTCGTCTGAGAGTCGTAAAGTGGGTTACATACAGCAGTGCACTGACGTGGCTGTTGTATCGTGACAGTGATAAAGTTCATGATTATTCTGAGATATGTAAACAATGTGTTTGCTCATCAGGTCACACTGTGAGTCATGTGTCTGGATTAAATGTGGCGTGTTCACTGAGCACTGACACAGACACACACACACTCACAAACACACAGACATCTTTAAGTTTAGATTACAGTGAGTGTGAGTGAACGAGTCACACCGAAGAGAGAGATGACCTTTAGCATGCAGGAGTCGGACTGACAAGTATTTGTTGATAATTAGAAATTCCTTTCTATTTTAGGTGTGTGTGTGTGTCTCAAGCCATCGTGTTGTATCTCTGAAGTGTCACTGAGGATCCTCATACGTTCAATCTGCAGCCCTGGTGTGTGTGTGTGTGTGTGTGCGTGTCTTGTAATTTGCTGACTAAAGGGCATAAAACCACCAGAACCAGTTTTTTTAACATCCAAAGAAATCAGCAGTCGAGCCCACGTGTCCGCGAGTCACTGAAGGCCGAAGTGGGATCTTTATCCCTTCGTGAATACTCATGTTGACTGTCGATATTTGGTGGGCAGGCTCCAAGCTCGTTCAGCACCTCTCTCGGCTGCAGCCCTCGTGGCTATTTATGGAGCTCTCCCTTCACACCATGTCGCTATTAGGCCCACATTCCCTCATGCCATAACATCCTCTTATATTCATCTGACCTGGGCCAAGCGGCGCACAAAAATATCTCTCTTCGGTAGAGTACACAACAACAACACGGGGGGACGAGGAGAGTTCGTTTCATACTCCTTTGCATAACTTACTAAAACAAAGCGCTGCTGAACCAGAAGAGTCAAACATCTTGATGAGAGATGGCAGCTCCAGGGATCTATTCACCCTGATAGTATATCAAACAGATGTATTTCCAGCACGGCATGGGCGGTATGGTGCGTGCGTCTCTTTCTATTTCTCTCCGAGGACGTCACATCGCGGTATTTAAGAAGTTAAACTTGGAGCCAGGTCTCGACACACAACCCTGGTTCAGACTTTTTGTTGCTTGGAATGTTGCAGATGTATTTTATCTTTTTAAATTCATGGTTGTTTTCTGGATGTCTCTATCTTCACTGTCTGTTCACAGACTTTGACGTTGCCTCAGTTGTATGTCTGTCTGCTTATCTATCACACCCACACAGCCTGCGCCGGCCTCACACGCTCTGTCATGGTGACCTCTTTTATTTAATTCGGTGGAGGTTTGTTGGTGTGATGCAAGCGATCATGTCACACCACAAACGCCACACGCTGACCTCTCAAAAGTTTCCAGTGTCGTGCTGACAGAGAACCTGGGAGTGAAATACTAATACTAATTCTAGAAAACTGCTTGGCAGGTTACATGACCTAGAAGAAACTGAATATCATTTCCAGTTAAAAAATGATCAGTGACAAGAATCCACAGCGGTTATAGAGGCAACCCAGAAATCATCTGAGATGTCAGGAAACCTCACACACCACCACTGACATGTCACAGGTTTGCAGCATGTGTAGTCGTTATTAGTGAGTCTGCTGGATTTTGAGACAAATATCAATATTTGGAGGTTTAATATATAATATATAATAATATATATTTGATCACACACACGACTCAGCTGCTACCCAGAGTTGTGAGGCACAGGATGTTCCTGCAAATGTTTCACAATAAAAGCTTTATTAAGAAATGAGTCCCCATGTTAAAATGTCAAAGTTCACACGGATGTTGGACGCTTTGATTGACAGGTGGGTGTCGTCACAGATGGCTTGTTTGAGCAGCCAGGCGTCATTCAGCCCGATGATCCTCGTCTTTGCTTAGAGGACTACAACGATGGCGGCTGCACATTTTGACGTCATGCATACGCCGTTCGTTCTTTATGCTGTCGGTGAAATGCTCGAGGGCTTTTAATTTGAAATTGGTACAGGAAGTTCAAAGTAAACTTCAAAGTAAGGCTCTGCACTTCTGTTTGTGATTGTACCAGCTGGCTGTCTATCTTCCTAACATAACAAATAGAGGTGATAAGTATGAGTGACATAACAGGTGTCAGGGAAAGTGGTGTTTTCATTGGTTATTAATTTGACGCGACTAACTGCAGCAGCCACCCACTAAAGAGTTAACATTACTGAGAGCTGCTTCTTGTCTCTTTAATGTGTCAGAACGGCTGACAAATGCCATTTTAGACTGGATTAAGCTCAAAACTGGAACTGGGCCCGGCCCCAGTGTGCAGTGATCTCCTTTTCTGAAAAGAAAGTGTGAGCGCTGCTGCAGCTGTAATTTAAGATTCAAAGCAGAATGCAGGAACTAAAGGTGGAAAGTTTCTGCACTAATCAAACAGGCTGTCAAGTTCTGTAGAGAAAGAAGCACAAACAGTGAAATCTGGAGTCCACAGGTCGTGTTTAGATTAGAGTCTGAGACATTCAGCTGTTGATTAACTCTTCTGCTCATATTTTTTGAATGGTGGATAATCTTAAAGTGAATATTTCAGGAGGTTTGTACACCAACACCGCTCGGTGAAAGGTGACCTCATTTACCTGCTCGACTCTCATATCTAACCGGCGCTACCAGCAGCTTTAATCATTAACTAAACCGTGTGTGTGTGTGTGTGTGTGTGTGTGTGTGTGTTTTAAAGGTAGCGCTCCACATCAGTGTCTTTGGCAAAGAGCCAAGGATCACAGTTGTTATTTTTTAATTCTTCTCTGTGCTGCCAGTCACTGATTTTTTTACAACTGGTGACAAATTGCACAGTTATTGCCTGTCTGGTGATTTCAGGAACTGCTCGCTTCACTATCATCCTGTTGGTGTTATTAATCACTGCTGTTTTACAGCCAGTTGGCAGCAGTCTGAAGCCTGGAAGATATACAAAAAGGATATTTATACTCGGTCTACAGTCGGGCTTAAAATATATGCTTTACATGGGAATTTACCAACATGGTGTGTACTCTGCTAGTGTTTTTTTTCCATCTGTATCTGGCTTCTGTCCTGTTTACACACAGCATTAAAATGCATCTTGTTGTGATCACAAGTGAGAAGCTCAGAAAAAAAACGTTGGCTCGAAGTCGAAGGAGGGTTTCCAAGTCTGTACTTGAGGAGAGACCTTCTGTCTGACAGCGAGGCTCAGCAGAAATGTCTTTACTTGTTCTGCCACGATATAGATGCCATCCAGATCAGTCTGGACGCTGATGCTGTAGCGTCCAGACTGATCTGGATGCTGTACAAGATTCAAAGAGACGCTTCCAGGTAAGTGGGGCGGCGTTCTGGACGTGGGTCGCAGAAAACGGCGATGCCAGGACGCATCTCGAGATCCGTCGGCTCCCTGATGGATATGCGTGCAGCAGCATGCCCACATGAGTAAGAGAAACTGAAACACAAAAAAACTCTTAAGCCCAAGGAGAGAAAATGACATGGGCGAGTACAAATCTCTGTAAACTAACGCAAATCCCTGAAAACGATTATTAAAGCAGGCTCTGGTGGGAAGGATGTCGGCTAAATGCAACGTTTCCTCGTGTTTTTCCACCAGCGAGGTGGCGAGAATGGTCTGCATTGTGTAGGCTCGCCGTGTGTTTCCTGTTTTAAATGTTACCTTCTTGCAAAACACGAGGTCTTGTTCTGTTTATTCCACATGTCGGGACATTTGCATGGACTCCTGCAGGAGCAGACGGGTAGAAATGCACACATATAAAAATAAGCTGTTTTACATGTGGCATTAGAAGACGATATGAAACCGTTTCAGCTCTGCTTCTGGGAGGTGGATGGCTAACCAAGTCGAAAAATGAATGAATGTGACGCAGGCAGAAAGATAGAAACCTTTTTCACTTTTAATTAATGCTCACATTGTGATTTACAAAATATTAATTGTCTACTGTAGATAAACTGACTCTGACTGTATCATCAGATCAAGTTCGTCCACTGAGTCTGAATAATTTTAATCAAACTGAGGCCGTGCAGTCGTCAGCAGGCTGCATGATGGTTACCTTGTTGTTGTTTTCATCTATTTTTTTCTTTCTGAATCGTTTTCGACTCTGTTGTTTAACTCATAAGACATCACAGTCATGTCTGTGGACTTCACTCGATCACTGACCATGATTAATTATAGGGTAACTTAAAAATAAGTTGTTCACGTGTTTATTAAAAGTTTTGTTCACGTGTAGTTCCTCTCTTTAGTTCACATTTGTTAGCTTTCAGCATGTGACTGCTCGTGTCGTTGATGTCTTCAGGCGAAGCTCCTCACAGCTGTTTACACACCGTTTTAATGTTTTTCAGGTTCGACCCCTCCACTCTCCCCTCCCCTCTCACCTTTTCCTCCCCCTTCCTGGTCCTTTTTCTCTTCCGCCATTGGCTGCTGTCCCTCCCCCCAGAGGGCGGAGCTAAGCATGGGGTAAGAGAGCTGAGAGGAGACACCAAGACGACACAAGCCGAGGAGGCCCTCTAACCTGCACAGGTAAGCTCACATCTTCAGAGACATTGTTAGTTAGACGTGCTGCGTGTATGATTGCTGACTGATGGCTGATGTATTTTTAAAGAGGTTCCCACATGTGGTTTCTTTAGTCATCGATGACAATAAGCTGAAGATGTGTGGGTGGGTTGAGGTTGTTTGATCAACACTTTAATGGAGCAAACAGCAAATTAATTCATCAAGATTTCACTTAATCTCTTCCTGTGAGAGTCCACAGTGAGGTATTGAAATTTGTCAAACTCATTTGCTTAAACTCTCTCACAAACACACACACACACACACACACACACACACACAGCCCCTTTGTGCTGCTATTGCCATTGTTTTGCGCTGTCTCCCACACATCCCCCACACAGGTGAGACTCCTCACCTCATTGAACCTTTTATCAGGTGGAAACCACAGTGGTCAAACACAGCCTGGCATTGTCCAGTAGATTACCGGCAGATGTAATCGCAGCGTGCCACAGAGCGGCTTTCTGTGCTGATCAATGCAACTGGAAACTGGCGTCAAAGTCCAGCTTGGATCGCTGTTCTGCCGTGAAATTAACCAGCGACTATCCGTAAAGATAGATACTGTCAGGTTACATGGTTCGCTCATTTTATTTATGTTTGCACTGTTAATTTCAGTTCACAGTTGAAGTTGGTGACTTGAGTTTGCTGCTTTTCAAGTTTGTTCTGTTTTTTTTCGCCTCAAGTCACAAAATGTTTGTTTTTGTTTTTTAAGTTCTGACAGAAAGTCAACCACAAACAGAAGATCTCCTTTAAATGAGCACAGAAACGTACAGGCGACATCAGCTTTAGCTGCAGGAAGGCCACATTCAAACAGGATCTGACACTGCGACGAAAACAGGTTTTTCCCAGTCATGAGTGTGTTTTGGATCAGCCCATAAAAAGTTATTACTGATTGTTTCACAGCGGTTACATTCAGCACAAATAGACACACCTCCACACACTCAGGATTCTGTCTGGATGTATCCTTGCGATTAATCAATTTACACCATGAAACGTCTTCATAGATTCACTCCAGCTGCCTCATTCATGGGCAGAACTGTCTTTTGTTGTTGCAAAGGGGGAAAAGAAATGCATACATGTCGATTACAAACAACTCACTAACAACAATGTGAGGAAGTTCAGGTCTCCCTTTACAGAAGTAACCTTTTATGAGTTAGTGTTACAGCGTCTGCATGAGGAGGCAGCTGAGATTATAATCAGATTAAATTGAAGTTAAACTAATCCCTTTGTTGCAGCATCAATCAAGAATGAACAGCCCTAGAGGATGCTCATTCTTGATTGAATTACACGTCCACCATCGACTATTTGTCTTAACTGAAACTTTATTTATGTTGCAGCAAACAGTGTTCTGCAGGAGTTAATCATAGCTGTGCTGAAGGCTTTATCGAGGCCGGCGCTCCCTCACTCTCATTCACTGTCCATGTTTGTCAACCACTGCATGCTCGCTTTCTCAAACTATCAGACACAAACCAAATTAAACTTCTTTTTTGTGCAGCGTAAACTGTGAGTCAGACTCAGGCCAAGATTTAAACATTTCAGACTAACTGTGGAGGTTTGACCGGCCTGAGCGCGAGTCCAGCTCAACTTCTCCGCCGGAGGTCGCCGCCGTAACCGCTTGTCTGAGAGCGAGGCCGGTGCCATTCATTGATTTAAAAACTAATAAGAGGATCTTAAAATCAAGTTTAAAACTAACGACAACCATCGCAATGACGTTAAAGCCGGAGTGATACGTGCTCTCTGTCAGTACTCGAGCTGCTGCATTCAGAAGAGTATTTTAAGAAGACCAAAACGAGAGAGTGCCGCAATCGTCGAGCCTCGAGGTGAAATTAATATAATTTCACCACTGAAATCAGCATGCAGTTATACCAATACAGGAAATGTTTGTTTATGGTTAGAATGCAAAAGAAAAAACCGAGCACTGCTGTACCGCCACGCTTTATCTTTGTGTCACACAGTTCGACTCTCGTACAGTAAAAAGCTCAAAGATATTCCCGAGGAGACGCTCCGCTCTCTCCCTCCTCCTGAGTTTTCTCATTTATTTTAATTTCTACATGCCATGACCACATTTTGACTCGTGTGTCTGCTCTCAGTGCACCTGGCGTGCGCTGCATCTTCATCTGTTCTTGCGTACATTCACTCTTGCAGAATTGTTGCACAAAGGCCGACCACAAGTGTGAAGTGCAGCAGACAGAGAGCAGAGAGTTCATGTTTAAATATTGGAGGGAAAACCCTGCAGGCTCGTGGAGGAAGGCGCACTGACGAAGGTTAATTACAAGTCTGGAAGCTGCCGTCTTGTCAACATGTTGTTTAAGCTTCCTTCTTTTAGTGCCCCCACCCACTTATTTCCCAGAAGTCTCCTTGTTTGTATGGAGATGGAAGAGGACGGGAAAGCTTAATTATCCATGAGAAAAAGAGAGTGAGTGAAGAGAAAAAGGCTGTGTCTGTGCTTGTCCTTGTTAGTAATATAACACTAATATTCCTTCAGGATTATGTAACATGGTCCTGGGGGGGATGTGGCGTCTCTTTCTCTCTGTTTTCACCTAAATATGAGCAAAAATCAAGAGAGAGGAGGAAAGGGAGCAAGGACACACGGAGACAAGACAGAGTGAGGAGGGGGGAGGAAAGAAGGTGGAGAGGGGTAAACAAGGGACAAGAGGGAGAGGAAGGGGAGAGCAAACAGGGACAGGCAGTGCAGAGTTGTTGCTAGGAAGCCGACAGAGCAACATGATACAGAGGCAGGAAGGATACAGGCAGCGGTGCAGAGGAAGAGCAGCCCACTGAAGCACGAGTCCCTTATTCATTCTCACTCGTCAGGTAGAGTTCTGCTCACCTTGTAACATTTAAAACAGAGAGCAAGAACTGAAACAAAACTTGATTTGAGCTGTCACGCCATGCTGACTTTCTCTTTCTTTACATCTGAAGCTCTTTCGCTTGCTTCATGATACTCACACCCACAATCAGGGACTTCCACTGTCTGGTAGAGAATAAATCAGCCACTGTTATCAGAATCAGAAATACTTTAATAATCCCAGGGGGGAATTATTTATGTTACAATACTCCAGTGTATAAACGATACAATTACAATAGCTGATTCATAATTTCATTTTTTAAAGCAAAAATACCAAATAAGTGCTTAAATCTGAAGATTTGCTGTTTGTTTTTATAAATTATGTTGATAAATGAGATTTTCTGGGTGAGTTTAAAACTGTTAGGGATGTCGCTTTGGGATCTGGGAAGTTGTAATGGGTGATAATCTGCAGATTAATCGATAATAAGAATAATCATAAGTTACAGCCATACTCCAAAGTGAAATATCTCAGCTGCTGGATGGTTTGCAGTGACACTGAGACTTCTTTTTTCTGCGCCATCGGTGTGTGAAAGTGTATGAATGGTTAGCTCCTAAAACTGATGAGCTGTTGTTACCATTTACCGTGCTTCATTGTCTCAGTTATACATGCTAACATACAGTATCATGGCAAGCATTACAGCCGCAGTGTTGTGAGCATGTTAGCATGTTAGCACGGCTGTAGTCTTTCTCTTGGCTCAGTTTCAGAGGCTGTATACTCCATTCATTTGTTTTATTGGTTTATATACAGTAAAGAGGCTGTGCTGGTGCTGCTGGGCCTTAACATGATGATCCCGTACAGTGAGTCGCACATGCTCTGAGCAGAGACGCACAGAGCAGAGACGTAAGCTTCCTCAACACGTGGCTCATCTGATGTTCAAAATGGAGTTGTGGTTGAAAAAGTCTCAAATGTGTGGGGGGATTTTTTTTTTTTTTTTTTTTTTGGGAGGGGTGGTGAGTAGTTAACATCCTGTACATGTCAGGCACCACAAAACACAGAAATAAGGGTGGGACAAGAGTGTGTGGGTGTGTGGGAAAACATTCAAATTAAAAACTGAATATCTGAATAAACGAACATCCGAGTCAAAGTCAAAGCCTTCCTGTCCTCAGATGAACGTGGCTTAGTTCCTTATCATTCACATGGTTGTCACCGCAACGTTAACTGATGAAAAAGAATGCGAGCTGTTCCAGAGAAGTCGCTATCAGGCTTCTGGATCGCAGATACACATTTCCTGTTTATTGTTTGTTGACATTTCTGACACTTGAATAAAAAGAAATCGGACACGTCTGCTTTTGTGTTTGTGATGTTTTGAGAGCCGTGTTTGAATGAGCAGCTCGAGGCAGATGAAAGGCACAGAAAGCGACGGAGAAGAAGTCCAACTCAAGACATTTACAGCGAGGAGAGAAAAGAAAGTGAGACCGTTATCAGCGAGGATGTGTCAAGCTGCCAGGGCGGAAACCTGAGGCACGCTCAGCCTCCCTGAAAGGCTGCATTGTCCGTTCAGACCCAAGACTCCCGTGTTGTCCTCATTCCTCTATTTGGAATCTGTTTGATTCCAGTCCGCGGTGACCGGACACCTTCGGCTATCTGTTTAAATAAAACAACACGAGCAAACTAAACACACATCGTGAGTTGCACGGTGTCACTTATCACAGCATAATCTTACGACAACATGACCTCAGGTGAACCCTCTTTCATGGTGGATAACTGTCTGATGCTTTTATTGTATTTGGTTTGGACTGTAGCCATCGCTCCCTGCTTTAAGTGTGCATGCAGCTTAATGTTTATGATTACTTGTCATCGAACACACACACTCTGCCGGTTGTCGATTTGCAGACTTTGCGTGTTGCAGAACGCTTAATAAAGACATTTAATAAGAGTTTGTGACCTGTGGTTGACACTTTCTGAGGCGCACTCCCCACCCATCTGAAGAGATATTATCTTCTGTTTTACACACCACTAACCACTGATGCAAGTTCCTGAGATGCCTGACCTTTGACCTCCTCTCAAGCAGAAATAGAGCCTTACAGAAGGAGAACTTCTCTCCAGTAACGTGCCGTTTACTCAGAGAAATGCATCAGGCATCTTCATGTGACTTTGCGTTACGGTGGTCTTGTGGTTGAGGCGTCCCCCACTTTCCTTTTCCGTCAGAGAACCGGTAAAGCTACACCCTTCACCGTCATCGTGCCACCCATAAAAACAGCAAACACTATCTTGTTTTCCCTGGAATGGAAAGCACATGATCATTACCGTGAAAAACTGATTGATTTTCCATCAGGGTGTCTCAAGACTGTCCGAGCTTTTAAAAGGCTCGGTCTGTGTGTGAACGATCGATTGCTTCTGTTTTCCACAGAAGTTCATCTGACTGACAGGGTGGATGAAAAGTTACAGACAGATTCAAGTGAAGAGTGCTTGTTGATGCTTGAATCAGCTGCACACAGTAAAAAATGTTCAAACTGGATGATCAAGCCAAAGACCAGACTTTACCACTAGGTGTCACTTGAGAAGCTCCTGCAAATGTTTCACAATAAAAGCCTTGTTAAGAAATGGTTTGTGTCCGCTGAGGGCTTTTAATTTGAAACTAATACAGGAAGCTTTGACTCCCTGAAGATCCACATCAGAGTCAACATTCATTTCCAAAGGTTGCTCGTCTTGTTGTGCAACATTAATCTGCTCTTTTGTCTAATATTGTGAAGTTTTATTCTAACTAGACCACACTGTCATGTGCAGTGAGTGGACAAAGGTGTTTTCCTGTCCCTGACATTATTTCTTTGTGTCCGCTCAGGTGGTGACGGGTGCAGGACACTGTCATGGCGCTGCTGCGGAGGAGGCTGAAGCTCGTGGTGACAGTGATGATGGTCAACCTCTTTATCTTCATCCTCATCTCCCGAAACAACAGCCAAGACAAGATTGGGCAACGCAAAGTTCGCATCCCCTCCAAATCCTTCTGGACCAAACTGGCTCCCAGTTTGGCCTACTGGAACCGCCAGCAGCAGATTCTGGATCTTCAGAACAATCCCATCCTGGCGGCGAACTACAGCACCGCCGAGCTGCCCAATTGGCTCAACGAGACCAGTTTGACCTCTGACCCCTGCCAGCCCAACATCAGAGTTACCACTCAGGTGAAAGACTACAACTCCCTACCACAGCGCTTCAAAGACTTCCTGCTTTACATGCACTGCCGCTCCTACCCGATCATGGTGGACCAGCCGGATGTCTGTAAGGAGTCGCCGTTCCTTCTTCTGGCTGTCAAATCCCTGGCGCCGCACTTCGACCGCCGGCAGGCCATCCGTCAGTCGTGGGGACGTGCGGGCGTCATAGCCAATCAGACAGTTGTGACTATCTTCCTTCTCGGGAACGCCACAGCTGGGGACCACCACCCGGATTTGTCCGAGATGCTGCACTACGAGAGCATCCGCCACAAAGACCTCATCCAGTGGGATTACCGGGATTCCTTCTTCAACTTGACCGTCAAAGAGGTTCTGTTCCTGGAGTGGATCCAGACTCGCTGCCCCGGCGCTCGCTTCATCTTCAAAGGCGACGACGACGTCTTCGTCAACACCTACCGCATCCTGGACTTCCTCAAGGGCCTCTCGGAGCCCAAAGCCAGAGACCTGTTTGTGGGTGACGTGATCACCAACGCAGGGCCACACCGGGACAAGAAGGTCAAATACTTCATCCCGGAGAGCATGTACATCGGGACGTACCCTCCGTACGCGGGAGGAGGCGGGTACCTTTACTCCGGTGACATAGCTGCCCGCCTGCACAACGTGTCCCAGCATGTAGCGCTGTACCCGATAGACGACGTCTACACAGGGATGTGTCTTAGGAAACTAGGGCTGGCCCCCGAGAAGCACAAGGGCTTCAGGACTTTCAACATAGAGGAGAAGTACAGGTCGAACCCGTGTGCCTACAAGAGCTTAATGCTCGTTCACCCGAGGACCCCGCAGGAGATGATCCAGATCTGGGCTTGGCTCAGCAGTCCTGCTTTGAACTGCCAGTGACGGCGCCGCAGCAGGCGGAAGACGATATATTGAGGTCAAAGTGACAAATATTTAATTTTGAACAGGGTGAATGACTTTTAAAGGCAGCTTTAAGTTAAGATTTTATTAAAATGGTCACTTCGAGCCTCAGCTTGGAGAAACTGATGCACAAAAAAAAGAGGAAGGACACAAAATGGCCACCATAGTATTTTGACTTGACGTCGGACTTCCGTAGACGAGCTAACCCTGCTTTACTGTCGAACGAGCTTCAACCCAAAGTGACCACGTCTTTTATTTTGCGTGCACATATTTATATCACGACTATTTATACGGCCTTTCTAACGCTTTAACACTGTGTGTCCGCTCTGACGGAGCGTCTCAATGCTGTATTATTAGAAATTAAAGAGACTAAAGAACTGGGACGTGTCCACCGGGGACTCTGTCTGCCTCGGGTTGTTATTGACACTGATGACAGAGAATGCTTTCAACACTCTCAGGTGTCTAAACATTCAAACGAAGAGTGAAGCAACGGCCGTCGCCGGCTTGAAAAGTGCTTCCTGGTGAACACTTCCTAGTGACTGTTGCTGGAGGCTTAGTTTGTGCTGCTATTCCCATCCACACTCCCTAAAAAGTATTTACTTGTGACTCCAACGCAGCCAGTTCAGAGCATTCATTCAAACTTGAAACGGGAGTGTTGACTTCCATCAGTTTTCACTCGAAGCTTTAAAATCATTAACGGAGTTTTGAGACTTGTCGCAGCTCAGCAGGTCTGGGCGTGGAGAAATCCAAAATGCTGGCTAAAATTCTGCTTCAGGTTCTCGACGTGTTTTTCCACGAGATGTATGTCATTTCAAGCTGCCAGAGTAGAAAACACCACCCTCGCTATGACTCGCCTCGTGAGCGCGTGCTGTTAAATGTCGCTTGTACCGTCAGTGAATCGGAGCCGAACATGCTTCAGAAACACGGGTGGAACATCGCGTCCGCCTGAGCTTTCATTACTTGACGTTGGCACTGGTTCTCGCTGATCAGTTCAAAATGTTACATATCTTTGAGATGATTTCTAAGAGCTCTTCGTCTGAAGGTTCCCGCTCGGCTCACTACTGTACGCCTTCTTTACTTTGCCTGTTTGTTACGTGATGTTTCCTCGCGGTGCAGCGAGACAAAGTCAGACACTTGAAACATATGGAGAGCTTTCAGATGGACCTTTTTCCTTGGGAGAGTTATGCCGTGCATACACTGTACGATTTTTAGCCCATTTTTGACACGATTTTTGAGACGCACAGCCTGATTTCTGTTTCGTCAGGCGTCTTTTTTTCCGTACAGTGCACAGGGGGTAACGAGGGCCGATTATCTGGTCCCGATGGTCAAAATGTAGACAACGGGAATTTTAGCGTAGCGTTTGTTATCAAGTTCAAAGTAGGCTCCAATTCCTGCTGTAAAATGGACAACCCGTACTGTCTACTGCAACCTTCAGCGCACAGTACCGCAGGGCAGCCTTCTTCTTTTTGTCTAGCGTGTTGCTAATAACCAGCGTCAGAGCTTTCAAATAAATCTTTATTGACAGCTGTCAACAGACAGGACAGTCAGCCTGCACAGTGTGAGCTCTCTGGTTGTGTTCGATGATCGGACCGTACAGTGTGAGTACACACGGTGAGCTTTGGCCGTACATCGTAGACGATTACTCGTACCGTGTGTGATGGCATCAGCGACAAGATCTTCAAAAATCGTACAGTGTATGCTTCAAATGACTACACGGGAAGGATAGAAAGGTCAGAGGAGCGCATTACGTGAATGTATATCGTTACCCGGGTTCAGGGTCGATCCGCTTTGGTTCATTTCATTCATTTTTTTTTCAGTATTCACACTCAGAACCGGTCCATGAAGTCAACACTGAAAGAGTTTGACCCAGAACCTGGTTTGTACACTTAATCTGAGTGATGTTAGAGCTCCACCTGCTGGTCAGGATCCTTTAGTACTCTGACACGACCCAGAACTGTCGTCAGACCTCATTCATTTCATTATCTCAGTCTCTGCCTCCTCACGTGCTCCACGTCTTCACTTATTTCTCTTGTTTTGTCACTGTAATGTGAAGCTCTTCGATTTTTACTTTCAGCCTACGTTGGTGTGAGAGTTTGCCACGCATGAAAAACAAGACAATCACGGTGAGATTTGTAAAGGTGTTTGTCTCCTTCAGGATAAAACAAACACTAAGAGAGGAGCCAAAGGCCTAGTTATTTCACCCTCGGAGATATTTAAGTCGGCGCATCGCCTCGTTTTCTTCTCGGGGTCACCGTCTTCACTGTGGTGGTTTCCCGGCACTCACTTCCCGATAACAGATCTCTGCTGCACGCACACACACTTTGTGGCTACTTGAAATGTTTACATGCTTTAATAATGAATCAGCATTGTTTTTATACTCGTTTCTTTAGCAGCTTTGTCGTATGTCTGACTGTCCGGCCTTCCTCTCCCTCTCCTTTAACCTTTACCTGTCACCGCGCTTTATTTTTGTAACTCCCTCAAAGGACCTTTACTTTGTCTCTACTCTTTCGGACGCACGACTCAAGCCTTAGTGTGTTCTGACAGTCAGTGTTGCTCTGGCCTCAGCTGGCCAGGATGAGCTTCTGTAGATGCTGGTGGTGTTTATTTTTAAGGTTTATAGAGACGTCATATTTCCATCCACGTGCAGTGAAACGATGCGCAGGCCCAATGTGCTTG
Source organism: Protonibea diacanthus (assembly GCA_028641955.1). Taxonomy (NCBI): domain Eukaryota; kingdom Metazoa; phylum Chordata; class Actinopteri; family Sciaenidae; genus Protonibea; species Protonibea diacanthus. Next base: position 2,437,344 of record CM053989.1, read on the forward strand.
AAATGATCCAGTAAAAATGAATCGATGTGACGCCATCGAGGGCGTTATCACGTGATGACCGCACAAACAGCTCAGTGTTTCATCGTCCCGTCTGGTGCGTTCGATCAGTCGGGATTCGAATCAATTATCTGTCAAACGAATTGTAATCGTCACATGAATCCCCCTTTTTCTGTTTTTCTTTGTTTGTCTTCACTGCACGTTGTTAACATGTATTTCACACACCTGTCATCATCACCGTGTTAAAACACCTGCACTAGTCAGAGACGATTACTAGACGTGTGCCTGATGTATGTATGTAATGTATCTTCAAACCACGTGATCGATTTCTTTTTTTTAATACAGAGACTTGATTATTTGAATAAAGTTATATTTTGCTGTTTTTGTATATCTGTTCTATGCATTATTATTATTGTAATATGAATAACTTATGTCAAGTAAGTATAAAGTCAATTTGCATCACTGAGTAAAAATAAAATTAAATATTTAATAGTTTGAGGATTTAATTTGTTTTTCTTTCACATTTTTGGCATGTGAGTCTTTAAAATAAAATAAAGGCTACTTGAGCTCTCACATCAGATTATGAAGGAGAAAGAAATATCATATCGCCTCATGCAGTGAGTGTAAGTGAACAGCAGAGGGCAGCAGAGTATAAACTACCTGAGGACAGACACACCTGTAGAGAGGACAGCCTGAGTGTGATCGATCTGTGAGCAGCTGATCTCCCATAATGCAGCGCATGAACGAAATAAAAGCTCACAGCTGGACGAAATGGAACAATCTGTAATAATTCAGTTTTAGGGAGACACACAGTGTGATCTGTCTCAGTTCTATAAAGAAGAACGATGACACTAAGCCAAGTCGACTTATTAACTGTGTCAAACTCTTTAACGAGAGATCATAAAATGCTGTTACCTCAGAGCATATTTCACTGATTATTTCATGCTGGGCCAGTAGGTGCACATACACACAGCTCTGTCATAAAATCTTCTTTGCTGTATTAAAACGTGTCGGTCCATGTTCCACAACCAATTATATGATCGCTATCGAGTGGCATCGCAGTGATTTGTGTATTTTTATGCCTCCACCCTTGGACATGGCTTCCTTTTTCCTTTTACACTCCACCATTTGCATCCTGTTGGCAGGGATCTATCCGACACACGGAGTATCTCACCTCTGATACCTTTCGGACAGTCGCTGCCTGTGTCACGTCCTGCTGCAAAGACACTGTCACAATACCTGTGAGATTTAAAGTCAAGCTGAGCCATCAGCTTTGTTTGTAGCAGGTGATAATCAAGACAATGATCCTCAGATTATGGCTGTAAAAGTAACGCAAAGGAACCACAAATGTGGATTACTCCGCTGCTGAAAATAGTCCCTAGGAGACTGTTAAACTTAGCAGCTCTCTGCCTTTTCTGTCTCTTTGTGTTGTGTGTGTGTCGATGGGCGTGGCCACCTGCCTCATCACCTCACTCACCTGTGCCTCTTCTACCAATCAACCTCCACTGCATAAAAGACAAGTTCAACCTTTCCGGACGCTGCTAGGTTATTCAGTCTCTCTTGTGGTAACAGTGCTACGGCCAACTTTGTGTTCATTTTATTTAACCCTGGCACTGGATCTCCACTTGCTCCTCATATGAAGCTGTTTGCTGGTGCAAGAAGCCAAAACAAAAAGATCTTTCCACATTGTGTGGCTCATAGAGCGAGCAGACCTCCATCGACCAAGCATGGCTGAACTGTTTCCGGTTTAGCCCTCTACCAACTTGAGTGTGGCTCTTCTGGACTTCATTGGAGCAAACAGATCAAATTCTTGAAGCTAACAGTCATTTTTTGGGGAGTTGTGATGCTCAATAAAACATATTTTTCAGCCGCTTCTTTCACAATGTGAGCGGTGGGAAAGTGTTCTTGGGGCCAGTGTGCATCACGTGACAGGCATCGGAAACCTGTAGGTGACATCACAGATACAGCGCCCAGGTTGTATACAGTCTATGCCATGTGACTAATGAAGATTCAAGTAAAACATTCATTAACTTTCAGATTCTTAAATCTGAGAGTTGTTTGGTCAGGAACAAAAAGGACCATTCATTCAAGAATATGAAGGATGTTCCACATGAAGCCCGGCTGGGGGAAAGAAACAGGCTCTGCCAGGAATCAGCAGAAGTCGTGGAGTGTTTCTCCTCCACCTCTGATAGTACCTGAAGCTTCTGGATGCAGAACAAACCCCACCCACCCGGTTCTCTGCTGGAACCATTTTGTAACTGGCTTTCTGATCCGGGTCTGAGTCATTCTGCCCGCCAAGCTCTTTTCCACGTTCTGTTCCATTCGGCACATTTAACTTGGCACTTTTTACTAAAAGCCTCAAATTTAATATTGAGCTCAGTCCAGTTAGACTTTGTTAAGACCCTGAAAGACTTCTCTCTGTGTTCTCTGTGCAGTTTTCTCTCTTGCTCTGTCTATTTTAAATCTGTTGATCCACACTGACCTGTGATCAGGTGAGCGGTGTCTCTGTCATTCGTACGTCTGTTCTCACACTATGTAACTTTGGGCTCCGGGTCGGGAGAAGTACGTAACGTTTTACGGCACTAAGTCACACACCACCAACTATTTCACTGATTTTGGTGAAACTGGATCATATTTTATGGAGAAAATGTTTTCTGGTTTTCCCTCTGATGTCCTCCGGCTGCTCCGCCTCAACTCTCTGTGATTTACAGAGTTTCCTGATGGACAGTGAAGTAAACTGCTGACAACTGTAGCTGCTGTTAGCTCAGTTTGTTAGCCGGGATACTCAGGTTGTGAGCTCAGAGCAACGCAGGAATGTTAGTGTTTGTACCACAAGTGTTTTGGACCACCGGCAAGAAGAAGAGGAGGTGGAGCCAGTGTTGTGCCAGAACTGGAGCTGGGTGAGCAGGCATTGTAACCAGGATTAGTAGCCTCTATCAGAAGGGGACGCTGATGGAAGAAGCGGAATAAAGAAGAGAGTGACCGATATTAAGGAAAAAATAAAGAAATATGTTCGCACATACTGTATGAAATACATTTAACCTTCGGACTGGATTTGATCGGATAACGATCAAAAACTCGGACGCTGCTAAAGGTGATGACGGTGATCGAATCTAAATGGAAGAGAGCTGACCACATCCTGACTCACAGATGACATCAGCACCCTGCCAGGAAGCAGAGATGATAAACTGGAGTTTAACTTCTCGGAAATGGATGGCAGTGATTCTCCCTCACACACACACACACACACACACACACAATGATGAGCTGATCTCAGGCTCCCGAGAGGCTTCACTTCCTCATCTGTCATTGAAATGAATCTAATCTCTCTGTTGGACTAAAGAAGCAGCACCACACACAGACACCTCCTCTTCCTCTGCTCCTCACACACATGCAAACACAGCATGCATTTTAAAGCTCATGAAGGCTGCAGGCTGAGTGCTTCAGCATCCTGCTGCACTCTGCTGATGGACGTGGACAGACTCTGGGATCAGTCCAGCAGCACTTAGAGGAAATAAAGGGAGAAGAAAAGCCTGATGTCTTCATATATCTGCATATGTCATGTACTGTGTGCCACACAGCAGCAAAGGTTTAGGCTTTTTTTTTCCAAACTAGACCAGGCGAATTGCAGGAAACGGTCGGTCAGGGTGAGCGTGGAGGTTTCCCCGGTGAAGGACGTGACATGGAGGGAGTGAGTCACCGGTCTGATCCAGATCTCCACTTTCCAGCTAAATCACCAAAATGCAGGAAATGTCTGTTTGTTGTTCTTTGAATGCCACCATGAGACAGGTTAGCGGTTCAGCCAAGAGATACAGTGTTTGAGAATGTTTCACCCAAAAACAAAAAGCAGCAAGTTCTCACCTCTGAAGACCTCGGTGAGATAAGTTACCAAAGAAATCGCTCCTGTGATCTTTGATGTCACGGGAGATCAAACATTGAATATAAGCTGTTACAGTTTATGCTAGGTCAGTGGCTCTTCGTTGCTGATTGGCTCCATCTGGTCAGGCGTGGCCATTGTTGTTGCTGACTGAAGAGCTGGAGGATCCTGATTGGAGCAGCAAACTGAGCTAACATTATCTAACAGCAGCTACAGTTCACAGCAGAATGGAGGCGGAGCAGCTGGAGGACTACAACACTGATACAAATACATATTTAATAGTAAATATGCACATACTACGTTTGCAGGCGTGTGCACATAACGTGTGAAGAGTTACCAGCAATGTTGCAATCAGCAGTTTGTGGAAATCCACAGTGGAAATATTCATTGTGTTGTTTTCCTTCAATACTTGTCAAAATAAGGAAGCACTTGACTAAAACGTCCACTCATTACAGTAACACATTGTACACATTGTATTTATTTTATTCTATTGTTTTTATTGCATGCTAGTTGGTTTACTTTGTTTTGTTATTTTATTATCTTTTACACGGGGGTTGCACTGAAAATTTCATTGACATGCAAACGCTCAATGACAATAAAGTTAATCTGAATCTGAATCTGAATCTAATAAAAATAACGATGCTAGTTAAAAACAAACCCTGGAGACAGACTGTTCGCCCGGCACTGTCGGCCAAGCGGCACCAGGCTCTGAACAACACGAGGCACATTCAGCTCAGAGAGGGAAAGAAGGGCAATTTACTGCAACGCTGTGTTGAAACAGTGTCCTGAAGGTGGAGGGGAGTCGTGATGGATGAGCCACCTCCTGGTTTTAATGAACGTAGCTCACAGCTCCTCCCGTCGCTGCTTCAGAGGGAGGAAGCTGTGCTCTAATTCTCTGCGTCCTTTGGGGAGAGGAGGGAATCAAAAAGGGGGGAATGTGGCAAGAGAAAGATGGAGAAAGGAAGGAAGGAAGGTAGGAAAGAAGCAAGGAGAGGAAGTGTGAGGAGGGAAATGAGAGTACATGCAGGGCGCCCCTGGAGAGCGATATTGTCGTCTGACTCATGAATATCAAAACGCAGAGATTGCAATTCAGTGTCGCTGCAGCGCGGCTAACAATGTGCTTTTGACAAACTGACTCCACCCTGCTGCTGCTGCACACGGGAGGAGAGAAGCTTCACCTACATTCAAACGCTGCAGAAGACTGCTGTGTTACACTGCTGCATGTTCTCACACAGGTGAAATGTTAAAGGGGCTGTAACCTCTAATGGACCTCAAACACTGAGGCCTGCAGCTGCCCTCGCTCCTCCTGTCCTCTTGAATTAATGGACTCAAATAATAAAGAGCTTTGTCAAACAGAAACATCTGAGTTTGTTTTATTGTCTTCTACATTCTGCTTTGTTATTTTTTTCCCTGGCGAAGCTGAGTGGACGTTTTTATTTCTCCTGAACTACCTACCAGATAAATTAGAGGTGTGAAATCCAGTTTTCAGCAACATTTAGCCACTCCTCTCCTGTTCGGCCCAGTTTAAAGGCTCATTTTTTATTCTCGGGGGATGTTTTTCAAACCAAACTCTCACAGATAAAATCTCCAGAAATCTGTCCTGGTGTTGTTGCTGTGAGCAGATATTGTATCGCAAGGGATGGGTGATGCATTCAGTGTCAATATTTATGACCACATTAACAATGTTTTCTCATCGCTTTGATGTATAACGTCACTTTTCTGCCCACAAATTGGTATTATGTAAGTACTGTATAATTTCTTTCACCGCTTTTTGCTGATTTCCTTTTGCTGCTTCTTCTTAGCTTCCTCCGTCAGCTTCCTCTTCGCTCTCTTCTCCTCTGTCATTATGTCCTTAGAGGCTGCTGAGCCTGGTTACATTTCCCAGCTCCTGTTCTGGCACGACACCTGCTCTACTCCCTATCAGCATTCCCCCTTTGCCCTGAGTCTGAAACTTCTTCTTCTTCTTCTTCTTCTTCTTCTTCTTCTTCTCGGTGGTCCAAAACATCTGTGGTACAAACACTAACACTCCCTCGGTGCTATGAGCTCACAGTCCGACTAACAACCTGAGCTAACATGAGCTAACAGCAGCTACAGTTGGCAGCAGTTTACTTCACTGTCCATCAGGAAACTCTGTAAATCTCAGAGAGTCGTTTTCACCCTGTGTTTCTGCCCTGTGTTTCTGGGCTCTGACCTGCAGGCTCTGAGGACTGTTTGTCATAGTCGCTCTCTCATCACTGGCTGTATCAAACCAAACAAACGCAGTAAAGCGAGCTCCGTCTTAAACTCCCTCAGTAAAAACAGATGTGCTTTTTACGCTGTCACTCAAGGAAAACCGTGGCACAGTTTCCCAAATGGAAAATCTGACTTCAACCTGAACCTCCACTGCTGTGCCTCTCCTCCATCCTCTCCCTGCTCATCTTGATCCTCAGAGGATCACGTTCAGCACTACCTGTGGTGTTTCATTTCAGTGTTACACACTCCAAACTGCTCCTCCGAGCGCCTCCTGCTCTAACAGAAGAAATGTTTGATGAATCTCTCTCAGTGGAGAGTTTGGCTAGCTCGCTCAGATCCGTATCAGGTGTAAATCTGTCGGGTACTGTGAGTGATCTGGGCTGCTGCTGCTCTCACTTAAACTCCAGCTCTGACTCCATCTCTATAAAACCTAAATTGTTTATGCATACAGCTTGTGTGGTAAATATGTAAATATGATGCAGCTTCACCAAAATCAGTGAAGTAGTTGGTGGTGTGTGACGTAAAGTGCTACGTAAAAAGTTACATCGTGTGAGAACACACCATTCACCTGATTACAAGTCAGTGTAGCATCAGCTGTTTATGGCATAAACTAAATGAAAATAATATTACCTCCTACCGAGCGACACTGAGGCAGCTTTGTCTAACTTCTGTGTCAGCTGTTTGTTACTTATGTTGCATAAATTCACTTATAGCCGAGCAGTCTGTTTGCAGAAGTAATGAATTGAATTATTCTGATTGAGTTACCCAGGAGGCCTCTGTTTGCTGAGCGTAATTGTGCTGATTTGTTACACGCAGCACTTCGAATGCATGAAGGAAACACAAGGTGGGGTCGTGTGCCTCAATGAGACGTTAATAACACTACCCCCCCACACACACACACATCGGGGGAAGAAGAAGAGGAGGAGAAGCACTGAGTCATAGCTGGAGCCCGGAGCGATTCAGCCACCCTGAACTAATGATCCGTAACAGAGCGATCATCATTTCTGTGGTATTTTTGGCTCTGAATCTGTGTTAAGTCCCTTAAACTCTGTGGAACTTGTTCTTAGCTTCCATCATGTGCAATCATCTTGTAGAAATAATAACGGAGAGCGTGAATTATACTGTGATTATGCATCGACTGTCAAGAAAATACGTTTACCAGATAGTAGAAACTCACCTCACAATACAAACTCTTAGACCTGCATGCCTTACCGTACATACGCTGGTTGATTGTGGAGCTTTACCAAAAAACATCACTATAGTAGCACTCTATTAACATCTGTCTCTCTTTGGCCCAATGAACCCAGATGTGAGGTGACTGCCACGGTGACCCAGAGTCAGCCGCCATCTGGGTTAAATTTCCCTCAATTCTCCGCTTATCTGATTTCCTTTAATTCCTCATGCATGAGTAACTTCGACTGCACCGTTTTTAAATGTGAAACTTCCTACATGTTTGTCTCGTTAGTGCAGAGAAATACTGTCATGACTGTCAGGAGAAGGTACACAGAGTACAGGACCTCACATGCAGATGAGAGACAGTGAGAAACACTGCGGCCACAATTCATTACCAGACATGTTATTCTGCAAACTATCTGTGCAGCTGAAACCTTTCAAAATAAGACACCCTGTAAGTTATGGCGTCTGTAGTGACCATTATCCAGTAAAAATCATGCAGCCTTGTTCAATCACGTTCACGTTTTATGTACATTAAATAAGAACAGACTTAACTTCGTAGTGAGACGAAACCTCCAAATGTGGAGGAACCAAAGTAAAAAGTGCAGAATGACTCTATCGTCTAAACTCTGTTCCTGCTCGCTGGGTATTTTTTGGGACCTTTCAAAACTTCTGTAACTCTTCGTCATCACTGTAGCTGCGGGAACTTCAGCAGATTTTCTCTTTTGCTGTTGTTATGTGTTGGATTAGAGGTCCAGATTTACAATTCTGGCCTCAACACGGACAACTGAACCCCTAAATCCAACCTCTGACCTCTGGCCTGCTTTGGAGAACAGAATTCCCCTCCAGAGATCTGAAATCTCCTCATATCTGCTGCTTGAACCACAATAACTGTGGATTTTAAACCTCCACTTAACTAATATTAGATTCAATGTTTAGAAGATTGCGTACATGCAGCTCTGTCCACTGAACATGATTGAATCCAGCAGAGAAGTCATAAAAGCGATAATAAAAACAGGACTGGAATGGAGGCTGCATCTCAGCTCCTAATGGCTGATGTCTGTCTTTAGATATGAGACATTTCACTGCAGACCACAGCTGAGCTGCTTGTTTTCCAGAAGAGAGGGAGGAGAGGGATGTAGAAATATCTTCTCTGTGAGCCGCTGAACCCCCCCAACCCCGGCGCTGGATCAGTCCGTGTTATTACACCTGCAAGCAATGAGTGGGCCAGCGAGATCTGCTGCAGACTGGAGATCAACCAAGGAGCATATTAGGCTTCCCACTGCTGCCCTTTCTGTCTTTATACCCTCTTTGTCATGCAGCTACTTTTCCTCCTGCTGGTTTCACTCTTCTGCTTTTCAGATAAAAGCTCATCAGAGGAGGTTTGATGAGCGTGCTGCAGATTCTGTTTCTCAGTAAAGACAGTAAAGGGCTGGTGCTCCCTGATCAATTTATTTTTTGAGCATCAAGTCAATAATGGACCAGATTTAGGAGATTTAAGTTTGGATCACTCTTTATGACGCTGTAAGTTATTCATATTTAAATAAATCATCAAGTCTTCCTCATTGCATCGTGATTACATCAGGCTTCGCAAGAAGTGAATTAAGTCGCTAAGAACTTGGAGCTTATGGTAAAACAGCCTCTGCACACAGTGCCCGGTCTTCCCTCCCTCCTGCCTTCAGTATCATATAATAACATCAATATCAGAGTGTGAGAGGTGACAGAGAGCTTTTCATGAAAGATCAGCATCTGTGCACAACAAGAACGAAGCACGATGGAAGTCAGCCAGGTGTTGTGAAATATCTTCTCAAAGTTTGCTTACTATGAGCGATCATTACCGTGACTGCTGAGTCATCATATCTATGAACCCGGGCCAATCCAAGCTTTTGTCTCACAGGTTAAAATCTGAGTTTGGACTGTTGGTTCACGTCACCTTGGACTATTAATTGAGAAAATAATCAGACAGATTGATCAATAATGAAACCTAAATTTTAACACAACAATAACAAAGACTAAAAACTAATGAACTTTGACAGTATTAGAGTTGCCACAGTAAAGGAGCATAGTTTCATCACAGCTCGTCAGTAGAGGCACACTTTCGTTTTTCAGATTGTACCGTCGATGCTAAAAGACGCTTCTCATCTACGATAACTCAAATAGTTATTTGTAAAACATGTTCAGTATCAGTGAGCGGTGTCATGGAAAAATGTGAACACAGCGTTTTATTCAACCGCAGTGAAGTATGAAACAAAACTGCCAGGCGCATTTTTCATCGTGAACTTACCACCTTACAAAGATGCTGCGGCAACACGAGCTACATATTTCACAACTGTTGTGAAACAAGAGAACGGGGGACTTTCACAGGCCTCTTGGTTCATATCTTTTTGCTCTGATTTGATTTGTATTTGCAGCTCAAACATGATTTCGTTTTCCCTCTCCCTCAGCTAAACGTTATAAATCACTATCTGCCTTCTGTCTCCTGGAATTATGCTTTACAGCTAAGACTATACAGACAGCAACTCTTCATCTCCTGACAAACCATCCAGGTGGAGAAGAAATGTTACACAAGAGTCTAATATTCAGCTTGATTCGACAAGAAGAAAGGGAACTCGCAGCCACCTGTGCCAAGCTTGACATCCAAGCAATACATAACCACAACCGACATCTGTTTCTTGTGTTTCTCACCTCTGCTGCACTGATTTGAGTCTCTCGTGGGGTCTTTAACAAAAACTCTGTCTCACCTCCAGTATTTGACTTCTATGTTGGCTGCTACTGCAAACTCTGCAACTCAGAGCTAAATGATGAATGGACACAAGAGGCTAATTGCATGAATACTGCTGACTCGTGTTGAGGCTTTAATGGTTTGTACGCTGTAGAGTTTACATTGAAAAGGAAAAGAAAAGTGTCCGCTTCAAATCACTGATCAATCCCTGAGAAACTAACATGTAGCACACACTCTCCCCTCTCCAAACAAGTCCTGTCAAAGGTCCCCCGGTGCTGGTATACGGGGACATTTGACAGCTAGGCCTCAAAAGTCCATTAACAAGCTCTGAAAGCCTTGTAGTGTCAACCAAAGGCTTCACATCTGGATGCATTTTCAGATTAGCTCCTAAGAGCTGATATTAATGCAAGATATTTGTCAAAGTGTCAAGTCTTTCCGCCCCAAAAATGTTGTTTCATTTTCTGCCAGAACAGGCTCATTTAAGTGGAAGAAGAATATAAACAAACTGTCTTCTTTAAATATCTTTTGTGTTTGCTTTTAAATCATTCTTTGGTGACATATTAAGCACAAAGAACTTCTTGTTATGCTGTTTTTGAATTAGTTTCTGATCAACATTTTCTGTGTTAGAGACTTTTCCCATCGTGTTACCGGCTCCGACAGCTTTCATGAAATCCATGTAGGCTTATACGAAAGCTTTATATCAATGCATGACAAGATTGCTTACAGCTCTGTGAGAAAGCTAACATGCTGAGGTTTAGCAGAAATCATGGTCACCATCTTTGATTGGCATGTTAGTGTGTTAAAAATTAAAAAAAAAAAAAACTATACAAAATATACTGAACACAAAGTACAGCTCAGGCTGAAGGAAATGTTATTAGTTCTGCATAATTTGAAGAGTTGTGACAAACTGAAATGTTGACCAGATGATGGCAGTAGATTAAAAACAGTCTGTTGGGTTTCTTGTTTTAGTGTTTTATTTTGTAATTTTCCTCTCGCCTCGTGTCTGTAACTTTACTTCCTGCCCTTGTTGTTGTCAGCGGCTGATCAGTTTTCACCTGTCTTGTTGTTTGTTGGCGTCAGTGTCAGTTCGTCTTCGTCCTGTGTTTCTGCCTTGTCTTTGTTTGGACTGTTACTTGGTTTCTTGCAGCCTTTGGACTTTGGATTTAGCCTGCTCCTTCATGGATTGGTCTGCTTGTTTGGACTGCCTTTTCTGGTTTTGAACTGAGCCTGCCTTGCAATCTGTAAGCTTTTGTACATTCATCATTGATTGACTGTATTTGAGTCCTACTCCTCGTGTTCCTGGTTATGTGTGCACCAAATTTAATGACAATTCATCCAATAGTCCACGAGTCATTTACAAATATCAACCTCATGGTGGTGCCATGGGAGCAGCAGGTAGGTCAGGGATCAACAAAGTCATCAGGATTCATCCTCTGGGGACCACGAATATCCATACGATGTTGAAATATTTAACCGGATAACTGAACATGTTGACGTCCTGGTGGCATTAGAGGAAAAAGTGGCATTTCAAGGCAATCCATCCAATTGTTGCTGAGATATTTCAGCCTGGACCAGACTCTTGAAATAACATTGCAGTCACCAGAGCCGCACTGCTAGCCTGGCTGAAAAGACACTGAAAATGATCCCATTAACCATCACAGTGACGTTCAACTGCGTCTCCAACACTGCAGCAGATCAGCTCCTGCTCGCCAAGAAGCAAAACCAACAAGGAACACAGAAGAGAAGCAAAGGCTATATTGATTTCAGAATACTAAAACAAGCCCTGCGCCGTTGATTAATTACTTCCCACAGTGAACCCCTTAATGACTTCAACCAGCCACCCCCGCTGCTAATTAACACGCTATTTAAAAAGGCGAGCGGAAGTGTCTAATCTAAGCTGGTGGCGTTAGAGCTCACAAGGAAGTCATTCTGCACTCAACCCGCCTGACTGGGTTCCCAAAAAAAAGCCCCAAGACGGCCATCCAGGGACTAATTTAGCCTTTGTTCAGGTTGTGTGAATGGAAGTGGAGAGCTGTCTCTTGGGGAGAGTAACCGGAGAATGACTTGTCTGCTGGACTGTCACTGTTCATTCAGTGAGCTGATACTGTCTGACGCTTGTACACTAATGATCTCGCAGCAGTGTGCTGATCTACTGACATCTCTCTGGGCCGTTTCTCTTCGGCTCTTTCTGTCTCTCTAACCAGGGGAGGTTAACTGAGCGTTGCATGTTCTTTTCCACCATCATACTGCCATGCAGCCACACATTTATATCTATATTTCAGGCTTTTCTCTGACCCTTCCTCCTTTTGCTTCCATAATTCCCACAGGACAGCGTGAACAGCTTCCAGAAATATCTCATTAAATGTCCTGATTCGTTCAAATTAAACAAATGCATGACTGTGAGCTCATGCGGGCCATGAGGCCATGGTTCTCTGCTGGGAAAATGGTGGAATGCTCCCTCCGGGTTAGGAACGAGTTGCTGCCCCAAGCAAAGGAATTCAAGTGTATCTGGTTCTTGTTCATGAGTGATGGGAAAATGGAGCATGAGATGGACTGGAGGTTTGGTGCGGTGTCGTAACGTTAAACCAGACTGTTGTGGAGAACAGGGTGCTGAGCTGGAAGGCAAAGCTCTCGATTTTCCAGGCATCTGCATTCCAACCCTCACCTATAGTCATGAGCTTTGAGTAGTGACCAAAATGTGCTTCCTGAACCAGGCTGGGGCTCAGCCATAGAGCCAGGGTCATCTGGAGGGAGCTCAGAGTGGATCTGCTGCTCCTTCGCATCGAAAGGAGCCAGTTGAGATGTTCAGTATCTGATTAGGTTACCTCCTGGGCACCTTTCTTTGGAGGTGTTCTAGGCACATCCAACTTGAGACCCCGGGACAGACCCAGAACCCTCTGGAGAACTACATGGCCCATCTGGCCTGGGAACGCCTTGGGATCCCCCAGGAGGAGCTGGAATGTGTTGCTGGGAAGAGGAACGCCTGGAACGCCCCGCTAAACCTGCTGCCACCGCAACCTGCCCCCAGATAAGAGGAAGAAGATGGATGGATGGATGATGCTTTAAACTTTCTCTGAAGGCTTGTTGCACAAAATGTGTTGCCCCTTAATGGATTTTTTGCCAGTTTTGAAGAAAAATAAGCGCCTTGAACTCCTCACTGCGGGTCATTCAAATAATTCAGACCCAGTGCACTCAGCAGATGATGGGATTTCAAACCATGACAGCTTGAGTAAACATTTATTTTGTACTCATTGTGAAGCAATACTGGCCACGGCATATCTGTACTGCTCTCACAGTCAGCATAAAATGGGAATGTGATGTATTGGTTTTCACTATCAGCAGCTAGCAGGCCATATATAATCAGCGCCATGTTTCTCCTGAGGAAAAGTGATTCTTCAAATCAGGGATCATTGCTCAGTTCGTGCACAGTCCCGACTCTCCCTGGATGATTGTGGGTTTAATTTCACACAGACATGGATCTGATAATCACCCAGATGAGTGTAAATGGGTAATTTGCTCTCCCTGAAAAGCCATTCCTCAGCAGAGGCAAGACAGATTAATTTAACTCTAAATTCAGAGTGATATAGCAAATCGAGGTGGTTTGACTGCAGCGGTGCCACAAATACTTTGATGATGGAGTACAATGTGTCCATAAACTGTAGTAGAGGTCTATGTCTAATCGTCTTCATGAATATTAAAAGATATTCTAAATATAAATAGGCTTTTGCATGTCTGTTCTCACACTATGTAACTTTGGGCTACGTAAGTACGTAACGCTTTACAGCACTAAGTCACACACCACCAACTATTTCACTGATTTTGGTGAAACTGGATCATATTTTATGGAGAAAATGTTTTCTGGTTTTCCCTCTGATGTCCTCCGGCTGCTCCGCCTCAACTCTCTGTGATTTACAGAGTTTCCTGATGGACAGTGAAGTAAACTGCTGACAACTGTAGCTGCTGTTAGCTAATGTTAGCTCAGTTTGAGTGTTAGTACCACAGGTGTTTTGCCCAGGGCACGGGGGAATGCTGATGGATTGCGGAGCTGGTGTCGTGCCAGAACAGGAGCTGGGCAAGCAGGCAATGTAACTGGGCTCAGCAGCCTCTATGGATATAATGACAGATGCAAAAAGACTGCAGAGGTTTAATGGAGGAAGCTAAGAAGAGAAAAAGTGAGTGAGCAAGAAGCCGCCAGACAAGAATAAATCTGGGACTGACTTTTAGTCATTGTCGAGAGCTTGCTTGATGTTTGGCTGTTAGCAAAGTTGTCAACTCGCTAGTTTTTGATCATAAGTAATGTAATCAGAACAAATACTCGAGTACAGCTGTTCATATTTACCACAGTGGGATTACACTCTGAAACTGAGGGGAAACAAATCACAACAAATACCAATTTTTACACAATGTTTCATCATCTGATCCAGTTTTACACAGTTAAATATCCATGTGAGGTCTTTGGTTCAGGAGTTACTTGTGATGAAGTGTTTTGTAATCGTTTACATCTTGCTGCGCTCTATTTCCCTCCACCTGACTTGTCTAACTCTACTTTTATTTCCCAGAATGAATTTTGGCAACGCCCGGAGAGCAGGTGTGAGCTTGTCGCTGTCAGTAAACGGTGGGGCGTATCGGCATATTTTTATGATTGCACCTGTGTCCCTTTTACTCAAATCTAACATGTCTTGTGGCTGCGTTGCATTCTGGCCTGCTGTGGATTTGTTGATGGAGAAACTGATCTCCCTCTGCTTCGTCTTTGATGGATCTCTCCATTTATCAGCGAGGTTGTCATGTGAGCTGGCTCGCCTAGAAAGAACCCTTTGCTCTTTGATTCCGAGAAACTGACACCAAAAATGAAGTCCATCATTTGTTTTGGATCTCAGATAGTTTATGTTGAGTATTTGTAACATTTCAACAATTCAGCTGTTTCCAAAATAAAAGAGTTTTCTGGTATTACACCAATGTAGGCGGACTATCTAAATAAAGTTTTACCACATTTTCTTTGAACAGAAAAAACACAAATGTAACCTTCTAATTTCGTGTATATGAGCCAACCACCACGTTTTTTCACTGATTGGTCTGACGAACCTAACCTGAATTGTTTGGTTTATAAACAGTTAGAACCTTATTAAGAGAAAAGAATAAGGACAGGCTGCAAATGATAAAAGGTCAGTGTGACAAACGGATAATGGAGGAAGGAGGAAATGGTGAAATTTGGAACCAGATCACATCCATTTTTAACCCAGTTGTGGCTTCGATGGCAGCGATCCAAGAGCAAATTACCACGCCCTTCATCCAACTGTAAATCCAGTCGTCCACCGGGAATCTCAGAGGCTTCCGGTAACTGAGCAGCGAGCAACAGATACCAGCAGACACTCCGCCATGAGTCAGGATGGTGCAGTTCAAAGCAGAAGATGTTTATCTGACACTGCAAAGCATGGCACTCACATTTCCAGAGGGAGACGAGAGCTAAAAGGAAATCTGTGGAAGGAGGAAAAACATGATATGATGACTTAAGCTGCCAAGATGAAGATACAATCAGTTACCCTCATGTTTGTTTTTTGGGTTTGCTTTGTTGATTGATGGGAATATAACTTTCTGGAGTATTTCCGACTCATCATAATTCCAAAATACAAAACCCATTTGGCATCACTTGCAGCTATCACTGTCTTCCAGTAGTCTATTAAAATGAATGAAATTAAATTTGAGTTCAGGTTTTTTTGCTCACCATCATCACCATCAGTAAACAGAGGGACTTAACCGGCTTTCACTGCGAGTCGTCAAAGAAGAGAGTCGTCAGGGAGGACTGACCAAAGATCTTTTCTCATATATGTTACCCACTACCACGCTACTTTTCTTTGTTAAAACAATGTGGCTAGAAATGTCATCACATAATCACCATCAGTAAACAGGGGGACTTTCTAAAGAAACTGACCCGGTCCTGGGGACTTTTCCACATATAAAATGGGTGATTTTTTTCTCATGTACCTGTATTGTTGTTTGTTCTTATAAAAGAAATAGCTCTTTACAATAGTTTTAGTGGTACACTTAGTTCATCTCTCAATGCTTTATGATTTCTCCACAAAACTGACATTTTAGAAAAAGCCACTTCAAATTAATTTCAGAAAACATTTGGACAGTTTTTAGTAAACTCAAACAGGAATAAATGAAATAATTTCAATAGTTTTATCAGGCTTTGACCATGGAGATAGTCCAGTATCAACCTTTTGTCAGTGTTGGTCTTTATCATCCAAGCAGGAATTTTTATTTGAATTATTACACTGATTAAATTCTTTTAAACAGCACGATAAATACTATGCATGAGCCAGTCTTCGAGAGAGTGTTGATCACAACACATTCCAAGAAAATTGGAGGCAGTAAAGTAAAAAAAGACTTCTTGTTTTTCTGTTCGTCCCACAACACTGTCAACAGTAATACTTTTGGCTATCTGTGCTGCACTGAAGTGGTGCAGACTCACTTGGCTTATATCTAAAGGACTCTGCTTTGTTAACAGGTCTTTTCAAGTGGTCTAACACCAAACGCCAGAATCTCTGTGCTTGAAGAGCTTGGCTTAGATCCTGGAGGACGTGTTTTTGTTGGCTCTCTGCAGAGGGGAAACAGAGAGGGAAGTTAGGTGTGAAACTTCCACTCTGCCCGCGCAGTCAGTTGGAGACAATATCACAATCGATATAAAGCCCACGAAAAGAAAGAAGCACTGTGTTTCTGCTAATATATTCCATCTGTGCAATGGGCCTGCAAAGGCAGAGCTGCACTGTGTGAAAGTAAAAAAGCAGGAGTGTAGCAGCAGAGGCTCTCGTCTTATGGAACAGGACGTCTGATGAAGTAGACAAAACAAAATCCAAATCAAAAATTGACCAGAGATCTGCACGAGGAGCACAGATGACCTGTTTTTAATCATTAACTATGATCTGGGACAGACTGTTCAGTCACTACTTGACTGATCTACATCTTGCTTTAGCTTTTGGACACAGTCTTGTAGTCAAGACCAACTAAACTGAGACCAAGTCATGACCAAGAGTAGAGTATATCAAGACCGAGACAAGACAGAGACTTTGAAGGGTTGACACCAAGAAAAGATAGCTAGTAAAGGTAGCTAGTAAAGGCGAAAACTAAAATCCTAAAGTCCTCTTTGTCTGAGGCCGAGGCCTTTAAAAAGTGGTCTTGAGATCAATCTCGAGCACTACAACACCGTCTGGAGAAGTGGTTGTATCAAGAAACAGAATATATTTTGGACAAAACAGGTCAAATCTCAGTCGGAGGTGTGGCGCTCTTCTTTGTTGCATTTCACTGCTTTGTGTTTTAGGCTGTGAAGAATGTATTCTCACATCATTCCCTGATGGAGCATTAACGATGTTATAGTGATTAAGGGATGAAATGGCTTTTTTGCTGTGAGATTATCTGCCTCCTCTGCTGTTTTACAATAATTAAGCCATTAAAGCGGCATAAAAATGGAAAATAAAGCTCATCATGTAGCAACGGGGGGTGCAAATGATCATTTCTTTGTTTTCAGACAAGAAAAGAAAGAAAGAAAGGAAGGAACAGGGAAGGTGATGCAAACAGGACTCCACTTGACCTTTTTCACTCTCTGTCACCGTCCTTCAATAATACACTCTTTCACACCGGCGGGCCCCGTCCTCCTCCTGTGTTATGTATGAATTGAGGCCTTTTTTGCTAACATGTGGGCAGACACACAAAGCATCATTTAACACCGGGTCATTTGACACATCAAAGCATTCCTTGACGCATAAAGGGAGGCTCCCTGTAAAGTGTCAGAGTACAATGTAAACAGGCGACGACGCAGAGCGCCAGGATCAGCCGGACCCCCTGCTGTCAAATCGGCTCTGACCCCTTAAAGCCCGAAAGCTGATCTGAAATACAGCCTCATGTTGGGACGATAGACATGAGGAGTGTGTGACTCTGCAGGCTGATTTAGAGGTGCATATATTTCCAAAGTTTGTGAAATTGCAGAGGTTTGTTGCTCAGTTTTCAGAGGTAAAGTTCTGATACCTTTCCTCTGATTTTTAGGCTGACCCAAATTCAGAACAAATCCGAACCCCATGGCTGATTTTTCATTGTTCAGTGTTCCATATTTTCATTTTAGGGGCAGTTACATCGAGTTGAAAATTGTGTATTCACTGAAAGAACAGATATAGCTCTCGAATGTTGAATGTGAATGTTTCTAACTATTGAAAAAAGTGCTATTGTTATTTTATATCCCGCTGGATCTCTCTTAAGATTTGAGTTTTATTGGGGTTTTTACAATATCAGGTCAAGAAAAGAACAATAAATCCACTATCTCTACTGCAGCAAAGGATAAGTTATCAATTTCCTGTTTTTTTTTTTAAAGATTAAATTAATTCATATTGTCTTTCCCTCTGCAGAGCTGGCCTCCTCCTTCCTCCTTCCTCTTGCATCCCCTGCTATGCATTTACAATCCCTACAATAAGGGATGTGTGTGTGTGTGTGTATGTGTGTGTGTGTGTGTGTGTGTGTGTGTGTGTAGAGGGGGGGGGTTTCTGATGGATGCTAGGTGTTTTATTTCCTCTCAACATGTGAAGAATACCCCCCCGGCATGCAGGGCTACAAGGTTAACACTCACTTATTAATGTGACAGGAGCAGGAAATGGAAGTCTCATCCTCATTAGCACTAACCTGAGGGGATGAGCTCTGATACTGTAGTGCCCTGGGTGAACTACATCAGAAACAGCCAATATTTACTTGAAGCTATGGAACCTGTAGAGTTAACCTGAGCCAGAAAGCTTTATAGCATTTAATCTAGATAGATAGATAGATAGATAGATAGATAGATAGATAGATAGATAGTTGGGAGGAACGATTTTCTGTATCGTTCCAAACGCCTCATGAATCTGTAAACAACGTGTAAATGGCACAAAAATCCCACCAATGGCCGCTGCCCGGGGGCGTTTCTCCGGGCTCAGGTCAGCCGGCAGGCGGCAGGAGGCGAAGTGATGGAGAGAGGCGAAGCTGCGTCAAGCTGACCAGATAAAGCTACAACATAAAGCGGAAGTACGACCACTGGCCTTCAAAATAAAATCAATTTGTAGCCAGCTTTAAAATAGCATCCACGTTATGATTTGAATCTGACTCTTTTAAACTTCAATTTGATTTGCAATACAGTCGTGATAAAAACAACAAATTTCTATCCGCCTATTTAAGTGCCCAACACTTTTATTTTTAACACCTCAAACCGGAAACGCTTAAAATATCAGTTAGCTTTACACGCTCGAGAGCGAACCAGAGCGTCAAACTACCGCCACTAACAACTGGAGTACTTTGCTGTGTGAGGGCTGGAATACTTTAATTTAACTTTTCTTGGGGACGAACTGAAATAAATGTCGGTTCTGACTCGGTTCTGAGTCCCGTGCCCCTCCACCGGAGCTCGCTCGCGCTTACCTGTGGAGCAAATGTGTCAACTGGCGAGCAACGGTTTCCGCTCGCGCCGTGTTGTGATGGCTAGCCGTTCGACGCTAGCGGGCTAAAGGCTAGCTGGCTGGCTGGCTGTATGAGAAGGCTGATAATTAGCTTGCAAGCGAGCTACGCTGGTTTGTTGTGAGACAGACACACAGACAGTTAGTTAGTTCGCCATCTCTCTATCTCTCTTAACGGATAACTCGTTGGATAACACTGTAAGGTGAGTGTCAGTTAACCTAGTTTCACACGTTAAGTCGTTAGCCTAGCAGCTGAATCATTCCGGTTAGCGGAGCGCGTCGGCGGCGGCTCGGACTATTCCCTGGATTCAGACACATTCCTCTAAATATTCCATGTTTACAAAATGTTTTATTTGACTTCCACTTTCTGCGGTGTTGGTGTCTCTCTCTGTGCTGTTGGCTGTAAGCTGTATTCTCAACGTGACTTGTTTTTTAATGTAATGTCAGCGCTTCTTCTCTTGCCAACTGTTCCCAGCACATAAATTCATATTTTATTATCAAACATTTCAAGTTAGCTTGCCACGCCAGTAAATATCCAACCCCACCTCACCAACCCCGGCACGCCGTGCTGGCAGCAGTAAGTGCTGCTCTTGGAGTGAAGTGTTGCGATAAACTGGATCGTTCATTGCTCCACATAACCGTAACGGGGAGAACTGTTACCCGGACAAAGCATCCCTGTGTCGGGGTCGCTTTGGTGGAGTTTAACGTTAGAAATCTGCGAGGATACTCCTCGGGAATGCCGGGGCTGTTTTCACTACTGACTGTCTTTTCTTCCTCTTTTGCAGGACGATCACCAGATGGAAATGTAATGCTCATAAACCCAGCGGATTACTCATCATGCCTTCCGAAATTATGGAATAATTTTCATCATGCGCTCCGTCAAATCAAATCTCGACCACTGCTGCAGAGATTCCGTGTCCTTACATTTGGATTTATCAGGCAGCTTTTAAACAAGCCACGACTGTGTGGCTGTGCAGTCTTGTCTTAGAAAAAAAAACATAAAACATTAACGATGTATCTAGTCGGGTCGGATATGCTCAGATACCTTTAAACATTAAGCGTGAATTCGTGCAAAGGGAAAGCCCAAAGAAGGAAGTCCAGGGCGGGATAGGTGCACAGAAACGACCCGTTTCCAAAGAAACATGGCCTCGGTTTGGAAGAGACTGCAACGTGTGGGGAAGCATGCCTCCAAATTCCAGTTCGTGGCTTCCTATCAGGAGCTGATGGTGGAATGCACTAAGAAATGGTGAGTTTTTTGGGTCGACCACAGTGCTGTCATTTAAGCCCCATGAAAACTGTGTGTCTCTGTCTGTGTGCTGGAATGCTGAGCTCGTTCCTGGTGGCCATAATTTACTCAGACACTTACACACTCAGTCTCTTTGGTGTGCAGGCATGTCTGCATGCTGGGAGGGGCCGGCTGCCTTGTTAAATTGCTATGTTTCTTTTTTTTTTTCTTTCCGTGTGCACCAATGTTGAATTTGTTTGGTTTGACTCTTGAGTAGGCAGGCAGAAAGATTTCCCTTCAAACCTTGAAGGGCTGGGCTCAAGCCGCCCTCACTCTCCTGAAATGTCCTTGAGTAAACCACTAAACGCCTACCAGCTCCAGGGATGCTGTTGAGAATCTGATCTGACCTCTGACCTCACTGGAAACTATGAGTGAAGTTTGGTTAGTGATTACTTTAAATTAGGAGCTTGCATTACACAAGTTTAAATGTGTAATCATTCTGAGTATCCACTGAAAATATGAACTGGCAGAGAAAAATCACTTGTCAGCTTCCACTTCATCTCCTGTCATTGCTATTTACAGAATGTTCACTTCTTGTTTGTCCAAAGTAATAACAGTTGAAGGAATCTATTTTACTGGCACTAGGACAAAGGCCCTGACCTCCTAGATGTGAGCACTGTGTGAGCCGTATTCTACAATAATAACGTTGTGTGTAAGCAATGCTTTAAATCAGTGGTTCTCAAAGTGTGGCGCCCAAGCTCCCTCTTTAGTGGTATGAAATAAATTCATTTAAAATCATAATACTGTGAAAGTAGGACTAAAATTTAAATGAAAATAACTCTAATACTGCTGAAATGTAATTTACAATCTGTTCAGTCTTTCCTGTGATATATTTTGTTTCAGTAGAAGCCTGCTATGTAGTCACGTGAACGTTTAATTTATTGTGAATTAAATTGTGATGGGAAAATAGTATGCGGCTCTAAAACACTGCACACGGGAACCGTTAGCTAACCAGCTTCTAAATCTGTCTAGCTTGCAGTTTACGCTGCAAAATAGTGACACAGACCGATAGTTTGAGAGAAGAGAAGTATTTCTACCAGCCCTGTTGAAGCTGAAGGGGACGATTGTGAACCTAGCATCTCCACAGCACTTTTTTAGCAACAAACGGCACAAACAGTAAGAAGATATGATGAGAGAGAGAGCCTGCTGAAGTTGGGTAGTGCCCTTTGTGTAATATGTCTGACAAATAGTATCATTAGGAATAAACCTGCCGCCTGCATGAACTGTCCACAGTTAAAATATTGTATTTTGACATCACGGTCATAGTGGTCGTTCTTTGAGAGCCCAGTGTTTTCTGAGGTGGTACGAGGTGTAAAAAGTTTGAGAAGCGCTGCTTTAAATAATACATTTATTTAGCTTTAGTGCAGCAGCCTCTCCCAAACCCAAAGATATTTCCATAGTAATGAATGAATGATACACACTGCAAGGAAGTGCAGGAGCCATCTGATGTGAGATGGCTGCATACATGCAACACTCGAGCCCTGCAGGTAGTTGTGCTGTAATAGTGAAATGCGGAGACTTGTAAAACAAAGATGTAGCCTGCAGACATGGATTCCCGAGCGGCTTGCCGTAGGCGTGACTAACCCAGCCCTGCAGAGCTCAGACCTGGGACAGATGTTAACGAGTTGGAGAATGGAATGAGAAAAATGTACATCTCTTCTCAGAGCAAAGGGTGGGTGGGCTCAGAGCGCACAGTCGGTGCTACGCTTTGTTTTGCAATCTGAGCAGGGCTCTTTTATGTTAGTCAGTGGATGAAATATGTATACATGTAGATAACTTAGCTCTTATCTAGATTCGCTTGTGATGACACTGATAAAGACAAACTTGAGCATTCTTTGGTGATACATTAGAGTGCTCAGATTTTGTTCAGCCTGTAGACGGCTTCATGTAAAAAGTCTGTCATCTTACATCCTGTGTGTGTTGCCTCGGGGTATCTGTTTGTCTTCGTCTAGATGTTTGTGTGCACGCCTGGCTCAAAGTGTGCGAGAAAGCGTTGGCGCAGGTTTTCTGCCTTCCTCGGACTTCATCAGTACGGTATGTTATTGTTGCAGTGGAAACTTTCCATCTACGCAGACTGGAAACAGTCCCCAGAGCTCAGATGGATCTCAAATCCTGAAGCCTTCACAAGTGAAAACCTCACAGCCCCTTTTCATTTCTGCAATCAGTAACAGGAAGAAAGGCCCAACACTTGTTTTGTGTTGCCCGTGCGTAAAGATGTGGGTGCTTTGAATGGACATTGTGTGAAATGTAAAAGTTGGCTGACACTCAAAGGCTCATGAGAATAATCTCAGACAGTTCAAACAATCTGTAGGTAACAAGTTCAAGCGTCTGTGCTGCTGACTTTGCTTTGCAGTCTCTCCTGAAGGACATACGCAGACAGTGTTTTAAAGAGGTGTCAGAAGGTGGGAGCATCTGGCAACATCACCAACAGATGGAAGATGATGGAACTGTAACACCGCTGCTCTGATCTGTAGGTTTCTGTTGTGGCTCTGGCCGCTGCCATGTTGGTAGTCCTGCTCATCATTAAGCACACGTAGCTGACTGCTGCTCCTACTTTTTGAGATACCAGTGATAGCATTAGTAATAGTTTCACCCCAGAGAGGTTCAAGCTTCTTTCTCCCCTCTAGAAGATGGAAATTCAAAGACATTTATTCTGAGTTTTCCTCCTTGAGATAGAAGAGAAGTGGTGACAGATGAGCAGCCTAGGATTGGGGGAGTTTCCTGTCATATTTTCTGTTTGTAAAATAAATTTGGGCTTCCATCGGTTGCTGTAGTTGACTCCTCCGTGGAGCAGAGGGAGTTAGCATTCCTCTCATACACCCATTTCAGGCTCCAGAATCAATTCAGACTAACTATTAAAACATTAATGAGTTCAGTGTTTGTGTTTGCCAGTGAAATGAAGCACCACTCACACAGCGTTGCACCACTGCCCCTTTGAAACTTGATATTTATCATCATTGATGAAAAATGAACAGTATTTTCTGTTGCCTCTCATCTGTAACAGGTAATTATGATCACTCCACTTGCCATTCAGATTTTCTGTTACAGTTTCTGTGCTGTGTTTATGTAGCTGCACTGTCCTCATGTGTATTTAGTCTGCTTTATCATCGACATAGGTGAACGGACAAGAAAACAGAACACATATCTGATGACTGTTATCTTGTTTCCAGTCATAACTGATGTCCCGGCTCACAGAAACACATTTCCTTTTCATTAAGGCTTACACAAATATTAGACATACTGGAGCGATGGAGCAGTGCAAGGTCCGTTTGCTTTAATTGTTTAACATCTCACTCCTTGTGCTGCTGCTAAGCACTCGAGCAGTTTATTATCCGTCTTATTATCTCTCACACCAGCGTCTGAGGAGCATTTTTATCTTTTAGCACATTTAGCTCATTTGTTACTTGACTTGTCTTCCCGTGTTTGTTGTTGCTCTTGTTTGTCTCACAGACGTCGACACATTATGTGAAGCATCCAATTCTCAGAGGTTTTCACCAGCTCCTGAATGCATGACGTGCAGCTGCTTGCAGCTCGACTCCATGTTTCTTGCTCAGATTATTATGAGACGGCTACAGCTTATAGTCTTCTTCTTGTAGCTCGAAGCTTGGCCTGAAATTTACTTGCCATGTTGGTTATGTGAAGGTTCATGAGTAAAGCTGCAATGTTTGGTTGTCACTGGTGAGCGTTGGTGTCAAACCCTGCAGATCATACCTCCCTCAGAAAGGATTGTATCCTGTATGAAACCTTTTCTGGTTTTATGCTTTTTGTTATTTGCTTCACATCATTTTGATGCACATGCCTCTGTTTGGTATATATTGTGCAGTGTTACTCTATAGAAATATAAGCTTCAAACCCTTGGAAACACAGCAAGGAAGATGGCAGAAAGTGAAGCAACTCGATGTGAACTTAAGCATGAATGTGACCCTTGCCCGCTCTGTCTGCCCGAGGCTGGTGCTTCTGAGCAAGAATGTGTTTTTAGTCAACCTGTCTGGTAAAGTATAGTTTGAAAGCCAAGAGTGTCACCGCTGCTGACAGACGTGTTGACACGTGTGGCGAGGATCTGCGAGTTATACTCTGGAAACAACACAGAGGCGCTATTGATTACATGGTAACTGTATCTGGCTACATATGAGCATGGCTAATCAGGACTGCTCCGTTCACTGCCACATGACAAGACAGGGAAGAGTTCTGTGGAAGAAGTCTTTATATCAATCAGGGACTGTGCAGAAGCCCTGAAGGCACACCCACCCACACACGCACACCGACACACACCATTGGGATTTAGAAACGGCTTTATATTCTCTATTTAACCAGTGAATTCACAACACCACTTGACGTGTGTCGTGCAGTATCAGCCCAGGTTATTCCCCCACAGTTTTTCAGTTTTGCACTGGCACTAGAAATAGCTAGCTGAAGCTCCAAATACAAATATGAAGCTACTGAAAAGAAGTACAACTGCAAATAGAACAGATAACTGTGTTACAAGTGTCATCAAATAGCAAACGTGTGTGAATGAACATCAGTCCTGGAAGCCACAGGGTTAGGGTGAAGGTAGAGTAGCCATCGCCATGGTGTGTCGATCAAACACAGCAGATACAGAACTTCCTCTCAGCAGTTTGATAGCAGGTTATATGATGAGTGACAGGCCTGTGCACCGTCTTCATATCTTGGTGTGCCGTCTGCAGTTTCAGGACTTCATTTGTTCCTTGCACATGGGCGACATCAGAGAGCAACGTCATCTAGAACCGCATACACGTCCAGTGCTCTCTCTTCTGTTCGTCCACCACGGCGTGGCTGGACCAAGTCTCAGAGTTGTAGAGGCTGGTGCTTGCTGAGGAGGTGTCTGTGGGCTGATTCACCTTATGGAGAGAAGACAGCCACTTTCCCTTGTGGATGTGATGTGGTGAAGCTTCTTCAATTCACACCCCTTTGCTGGATGAGCTCGTGCACATTTCCAACATCGTTTATTCTCCTTAATACAGTCGATGGCCTTGTCTCTTGTAGGGGCAACAACGTCTGTGCACTGGCTCAAATAGTTTGCAGTGATGTTAATGATGTTAATACTTTATCAGCTGAGCAGCTGGGGTGGTCTTGCATGTCGTGTGCTCTGCTCCGTGCTTGTCCTCGTGGATTCAGGGGTCAAGGTCTCTGCTCTTTTTACCCACCTCCTTATATTGTTGATTATGGAGATGGAGGAAGGAGATCAACAACACCTCCAGGCAGGAAACAAGCTGTTACAGAAACCAGGTCCATCAAATCCTCCTACCAACCTCATGCAGCAGATTATCGACAGGGCAAGGCAGCAGAGCCTTCAAGAGCATGACGGCAGCAGTGACCTTGCTGAATGACTCATTAATGAGTAAAATGTGGGTGCATTGTTTTTCACGTGACACACAGAGACAGATAACATATGAACTTCCTCACTGCCGCCTTCATGCTGCATTGAACTTGTTCACCCAGCCTGTTGAGCACAGGGCATGGCTCAGCATTTTCAGTTGAAGTGACCGGTGTGTGTCAGGCTGTGACATGCAGTCTTCTGTTCAACATGTGTGCGTTATGGCAAGCGCTCATCGCGTCCCTGCCAGAGAGACATCTTCCTGCCAGCTCGTCTGACGTGGCTTCTCCATTCTATTCAAATCCGAAAGGCCTTGACACAGTATAAGTTTGGCACCGAGAGACACTTTCACTGCCAGGTGATAGTACGCTGCCGTTGTGCAGAAATTCTGGATGAAACCACACACACACACACACTTCGGGTTATCACCGCCTGTGAGGTTTTTGGAGAAAATAACCCTCTTCCTCTGGGTTCAGTAATTTAATTGGTCTCGTCTTCTTTGGTTTCTCAGAGCCGGTGCCAATAAAATGCCAAGAGCGATGCGAACACAAACAAGTGTTTTCATAGTTGATACTTGAGTTGTTCTAATTTGTGTGCTTGCTTATTGCTTCCTTAATTACAGCATTTGCTGTTGATTTAACTCCTCCGATTGTTTTGTCCTCTCCGTACATCTCGCAGCTCTTAATCTAACCTCCTCCTGATGCTGCGATTGTTTTCTTGCTGTCATCTTGGGCAGCACTCACACTATCATTAATGCTCCTCTTTCTCCATACCGCTCCTATCTCCTCGCTTCCTTCGATACTCCCCTCACCTCTTTGTCTCTTTCCGATAATGTGCCTTTAACGGCTTTGCAGAGGAATCCATCCAAGTGTAGTCGTTCTGTGCTGCAATTATGGACACAAACAGGCATTTACACACCCCCTCCCACACACACACACACACACACACACACACACACACACACACACACACACCATGAGGCATGAAACATTGCAGAGCAGTGAAGCAGTCAATGGGGTGTTAAAAGTGATGAAAACTCTGCTGGTGTGTCTGTCAGGCGGAGCACATGGCATTCCCTGGAGACTGCTCATCATTTATCAGCCTGCAGAGCAGTGCTGCTGCAGCATCTGCAGGCTGATAAATGCTGCACTGTATGTGTCAGGATGGCAAAGCAAAAAAACCCAAAAAACACCATAAGCCACAAGTGTACTGCTGTTACATTTTTGGAAACACTGTTCTTAAAAAATATAGTTGGTGCAGGTGAAACTTAGAGTGTACAGCACGCTGCAGCTACCGGCTCAAAATGTAGTTTCCCTCTCCAGTAATGAAAAAGTTTCCTCCTCTACTTTTTCATTGTGTGAAGCAGAGACGTGCTCTCTGCAGGCCTCTCTTTGTTGTACTTGCCCTTTGGAAATGTTACAGGCTCCTTGTTCATCATTTGTGATCTGATGGACAGTGAAGTAAACTGCTGCTAACTGTAGCTGCTGTTAGCTTGCTCCCCACTCCGGGGGAGTGTTTTCAGGTCCAGAGCTGGCCAAAGCGGGCAATGTAACCGTGCTCAGCAGCCTCTATGGCAGAGGAGAAGAGAGTGAAGAGGATGTTGACAGAAGAAACTAAGAAGAGAACAGTCGCTTGTTTAAATTACCACACTGGGATTACACTCTGAAACTGCAACAGAATTTGCTTTGAATTCAAAATAATTTAAAATGTTTGTAATATCACTGCTGGTCGCCTGACTGCTCATGTATCAGCACCTGAAGGCATGATGTTGTTGTTCTCACCAGGGCTCCTTGTTTCTCTGCTGTCGGTGCTCTTACAGCACATGATGGCTGTGATTCCTGCTGTGTCAGTCCCTCCCTCAGGGCCATCAGCAAGCTGGTACAGAGAGGGCAGATTTTTATGATCTCATTTTACCCCCACTGAAAGGCAGCTTCCTGTCATTCCCCTCTTTATTTTGGAGATGCTTCCAAACACATGATCCTAATGACTCCTCCTGTGCTTAATGTCTCCCCGAGGCTTTCAGTGTGCTGTCCTCTTGTGTGGAAGTAAGGTGTATGTTGACTACTGTTAGTACTTTTTGTTCTTACATTTATTCATTCAGCCAGCTCCTTCATCATCGTCTTGCTGCACTTGATTCTGGTGGATATTCATCACCCATCACTGTGTTGTTTTTGTCTGTCTGTTTAGAAGAAGACGTTTGCATGTGAGTTTCACTCGTTTTTATGCGCCCTGTTTCTCTCTCAAGTCGAAAGACTCAATTAGTTTGCATAGAAAATGCATCGCTTTGAGCAGTACAGTTAATGTGGACTCCCCCGCCGCTGTGGAAATTTAGTGATAAGGGAGGAATGAAGCGCGCTGGAGATGAACCAGTAAACTGAAGCAACAAGACGAAAAGATGCATACCATTCCCAGTGTGTACACTTCGCTTGTAGCATCTAACAGATGGACTGTTGTGGGGTCTATCAGTTATTTCTGTCACAATCTGCAGACCATGGGTGTCAAACATGAAGCCCACGGGCCAGAACCGCCTGCCAAAGTCATTAATTTCAGTTTTTCAATAAAACACACTGCTTTTGATGATTTATCCACTCGATACAGGAAGACATAAAATACTAAATTGCTTTTGTGCCACCAAATCATAACAGAAGATCTCAGGACACTTTTCACATAGAGCAGATCTAGACCTTATAAAATTTGTATTAGCAGCAGAGTGACTAAGACCGCATGCAGACCAAATCAGGCGCAGCGGTGACTCACGGCAGGATTGTGCGGCGATGTGAGGCGGTGAGCAGGTGAGAGGTGGCTGCTGGCGGTGTGTTTATTTGTGTTGAACGTAACCGCTGTGAAACAATCAGGAAATAACTTTTTATTTCTCTCTCTCAATTCATCAGACACAGAACAAATTAAACTTCTTCGTGTCTCTATTTTGCAAAAGTTTGATCTGGCTCAACTTCTCTGCCGTGGTCGCTGCCTTATTTTTTCAGGCACTCCGTGAAACGGACTACCTCCACTCAAGTTAATGGTAAAACCTGCGTTTTCACTGCAGCCCTGTATTGTGTGTGAATACAATCTAAATGTGGAAAAAATGAGCTGTATTGTTGAGATTTGACTCATTTTTCTTAAGGCATCTCAGGCTGTTCATCATCTGCTCACTTTGTAAATGGATGGCTCATTAATTGTGAGAGTTTTCAGAATGTACTTCATTAAATCAAAGGGAGAAACTCTGAGGTGTTGTTAGTTGTAGGTTATTATGCAGTGAGTTTTACTAGTCTGGCCCACATGAGATCAAATTGTGCTGCATGTTTGATTATTTTATTGGATATCCTTCCAGAGTTTGCTCAGCTTCACAATCTTGCCACCCTTTTCACAATTTAATCTCCCAGCAGCTCCCAGAATCTCTCTGCAGAGAGTTTTACTGTTCACCCACACACTTCATTTTCTTCTCCTGACTGTCAGTCATCACCACTTAGAGTCCTCTTCTTCTGACAGTTCTCTATTCTCCGCTCTCTTTATGCTTTTTCAGGGGGTAAGAGTTATCTGACCTCCATCCCTGAGGGCAGGTGGAGCTTCTCATCTTCACTTCCTCTCCGTCCAGACTACCTGCTTTATTGTTTTGTAACTTACCGAGTCTCTCTCCTCGGCCATGGCAGATCCATAATTGGCCACACCTGACCTCCAGTCCAGCTCTGAGTGTCTCTGTGCAACAAACTTTTAAATTTCTCTAAAATAACACACAGTTGAGTTGAAACAAACCAGCCTGCTCTTCATTCTTCATGTCTCCAGACCGCTGTGGGAATTATGAAATGTCTGGAAAAATATCGTGCAGTCCCAGTTCACACCCGACCGTGTAACTGTCGATCAGATATTGTGTTGATGTTAACAATAGTTACATGATGTGATGCTCGTTAATCTGTTTGGATCCAGAAAAATATGTAATCTTTAGAAAGATTCATAGATGTCAAGCCTTGTAAAGGATGTTTAGTGTCAGTGTGACAGTATAAATGTTTCACACGGTCACACACTTCATCCACAGTCCTAATATTTTTGTTTAATCCTGTAAATTAATTTGATTTAACAACATTTCACAGCTCATTCAGCTGCAGTTGTAAACATAAAGTACACACACATGCAAACAGGCGAAATGAAGCAAGCTGATTAGCTTTCACTCCAGACACTTGAGTCTGGCTTTAGTGCTTTCAGCGTTAACTCTGTGTCATTGACCCAGCTCTTGGTTGCCACATACACACTTGACTGACTCAGAATCAGTGTATGCCAGATGAGCTCATTGACACACGTGTTGTAAATTCAACAACACACAGATCCTGATGATGGGTTTTAAAATGTCCACAGAAACGTACCCATAATCCACCTTTTCTTTATACGAATTCACTTGTTACAGTGACACACAAAATACAAGGTGGATAAGAAAATAATCTAAATATGTGGCTCCCCACGTACGAAAGGCTGAGTCCTTCCTGCAGCGACCCGGTTCTGACTCCGGCCTGTGGTCCACAGACGTTTCCTTTGCTGTATGTCGTTCACTCTCTCTCCCTGCTTTCCTGTCTGTCTTCAGCTGTCTGTCTGTCTGTCTTCAGCTGTCTGTCTGTCTGTCTTCAGCTGTCTGTCTGTCTTCAGTTGTCTGCTCTCACAAGTTGAAAGTTGTCCAGAGTCCAGTAAGTTCATTCAGCCACATCTCTGTGATGCTGCACTCCCCATACTCCTTCTGTTAGCCTGGTTAGCGCCGTTAGCTCCTGTGATCTCCATAGTTCCAAGTCCATGTTTGCACACGGCTGATGGAGGTTGGTGTTGAAAAATCAAAAAAAGTGCCAAAAACACAGATGTGTTCAGAGCTACTGTAACTGGCTGCCACCCATGCGGCGCCATGGCAACAGTACTGACAACTGACAATCAGTGGTAAAATCATAGGTAAAATCAGACGCTGCTATATTACAACAGATGCAGACCTATTGAACAAATAAACTGAAACAAAGTCAGCTCAGTAGACTCGGCACACACTGAACACTGCAATGCACAGACTCAATGTAGATTTAGAGTCATACTGTGTGTGTGTTTGCGTGGTGTGTGTGCTCAGTTTATCAGGGAAGTGACAGTCACACAGATTGTGTTTGCAGTGCTACAGCTGTCCTGATAGTAAAGGCCACAGTCTGACTGATAGCACAGCAAAGTGAGAGCCGTCGTCCTTCTCTCACTCTGTCTCCTCATTCTCGGCCATCCTCTTCATGCTGCATCAGAAATCACTGCCAGGTACAAAAAAATCCATTTTTATCTAAAAGCTCTTCATGATGGGGCTGTTACATTTCTGAGTAAACAGTTTTTGGAAAGCATTTTAGCTGTCACTGTTATTTCTTTCATTTTGAGTTTGACAAACGCTCTCTGGGATCTGGGCCACTTTTTACCAAAGTGTGAGATTTGCTTGTGAAGTTTAAATTTCCAGAGGTGGCACTCCTTTTCCTCCATTCAGTCCTGTTCAATATAGCTGTGTTATTAAAGTGCATTTTACAGTATATGGTCCAAAAATTAGGAGTCTGATGTAGAGTCTGATTAAGGGTGTTTATCATCCATAGCACAGAGATCTGTTTGTGCTCAGTCAAGATGTGAAGGTCCAGGTCATCATTCTTCAAGAATTAAGTTAAATCTGGGGCCACTGGACTCCATCCTCTCATCCAGTCAGCTGAAGAAGTCTTCACATCACAAGCAAGACTAGAATGGATTTTTCGACAGAGTGAAGTCTAATCTTTGATCCTCTGTCCATACAAGAAGAAAAGACGACGTCTGTCTCTCAGGACTTACCGGGGCAACCTCAGGCGATCCAAGCCAAACAGAGTTCCCCCAAACAGCTGAGCCTGCAGCATCTGCAGAGGCTGTTTAATCCAAGTGCTACTGTTGGAAACATAAAACTCACTATTAGCCATATGCAAGACAGAATACATGTGGTGTTTACGACAGCCAGTCTAACTAATTAATGATGTCAGTTAGAGCAGAGAGAAGATTGTTCAATCCCTGTTATTAAGATAAATATTCACGGTAAAGGATGGTGAGAAAGAAAGAAGAGCTGGAGTGTATGGATGATTTATTGCATGGTCGTATAAATCACGATACATTATACTGACTCTCAGTTCTTATAGCCCACAGTCTGTATTCAACAGCCTGTTTGCATGCATCACGCTGCAGTCTGCAGTCCTATTGTATATTACAGGATCCACGCATTGCTTTGACGCAGTCAGTGGTGATCGAGATTACATATCAGTGTGCCTGTGTGTTGCAGCAGAGTGTGTTTCAGTATGCGTCGCAGAGCTGTAGACTCCTGTACACAACACAAACAAATCCACATTTTCCTGTCTCCTAATGTCTGATTGATGGGTAGACAGGAAGTCTGTCGGCAGACGTCAAAGCTTTTCCTCTGCTGAGTCGTGCCAGCGTTCAGTCGGGAAGATACAGTGTCTGCTTCTACACACACACTTATTTTCCCTCTCATAATTTCTTCACACCATTGTGATCAACCCTATTACAACTCATGTCTCTCAGACAGACACACACTCCCCTCACAAGCATAGAGAGTTGAACGTTGAGACTGAAGTGCCATTTAATTACACTTTTTTCCCTTTCTGTTGAAGAAATTTGTGCTTAAATTCAGATGTTCGGTATGTTGCCATCGCAGCACTCATCACTAACTTTTATAAGTGGCTGTCACTTTCTGACACTACACAGGAAGACAAGAAGACGATAGAAAGCGATAAGACGTACAGTATATCTGCATACCCCATAAATCTTGCTATCTTATTGGTGATGGCATTTTTACAAGCGTCTGCTGAAGCTGAGTGTGCCGTTGTACACTTGATGTTGCCTCACTCGTCTGCGGTGCCTCTGCTGCCTCAGTTGGGCAGCAGGAATTTTTGAACATTTATTCTATAGAGACAGCTGATCAGTGACAGGAAACTCGTGTAGAAAGAGCCCTTAGAAGGGGGGATGACATGCAACAAGAAGCCACAGGTTGGATTCGAACCCTGGGCTGCTGAGACAAGGACTGAGCCTTTGTACATGGGGTGCACGCTCTACCAGGTGAGCTACCAGAGCACCTCCAAAATTGAATTAAACACGAGTAACACACCAATAATAATCCAGCGGGGCGCGTTTTACTGTTTACAGTCTCTGTTTTTACAGATTAAATGAAGATGCCATCAGTGCCAAGAATTGATTGCCAATTTCTCAAAATGGTTGCCATTGGAAACCTGGCAACCCTTACTGTTGAGACCCTGCATCCACATACATTGCACTTATTTAATTTTTTTGTGTGTCACAGCCTGTTTTGTGCACAGATATGAAGCAACAACAGACTGGATGTGTAGCGCAGCTGCTTGATGTAATATTGCTAAACAAAAATGATGAAGATGATGAAGGATAAAAATGGAGATCAGTATTCAGGAGACAGCTTTCCTTCTTGAGGTTTGGAGGTTGCCAAAGTCACGATACTGTATCATTTCAGTTCATCACTCAGCTTAACATTTTATCACTGTGCCACTGAGCTAAACTGAGCCCTACCCTGCTGTGTATTTGGGTTTGTAACACTGTGTGTGTGTGTGTGTGTGTGCCTTCATATCAAATGCGAAGTGGTTCCTTCCTCTTGCCTACAGGAAAGATAGGGCAGCTGCAACATCCTGACGCACCCTTCACTTCCATGCAGCATGCAGGCAGATGGACAGAGAGCCTCGAGTGTTTTAGCACAGGCGCAGTTAGCTGCCAGACTCATCTATTTTTTTGATGAGTAAGCTTGATTTTTACATTTGTGTTTTAGGTGGCACGTATTGTCATAAGAGGCAGAGATCACAGCATGATTTAATGTTTGTGAAAACACCCATCTGTCCCACTGAGCTCTGCAAAGACACATTTCAGTCTTCATTCTGACATCCATCTAATGGATGGCTCTAAAGCTGGAGAGTGTGGTCATGAATAAGACAGTCAAGTTTAAAAGAATATTCCAATTAAAAAGATAGTCCTTCTTCGTTAACTGCAGGCTGATGGGTTCTTGCAACAGTTTTCTCACCCGCTGTGATGCTAACCTGTCTTTGAGGGGAACATTGAATACTTACATGCTCAATAATTGCAGGTTTCTGTGGATGAGAGCTGAAGCTAAATGTCTTAAATGTTAGAGGGTTCGTGTCAATCTGAGTAGTCTTTTCTCAGCTCCTGCTGAGCTCGCTGACCTACTTTCACTCTTATCTGCCCTGTCTGTCCAGCCCACACACACACACACACACACTCGTCCATCTCTTTTTCATCTTCTGAAACATTTATATCTTACTGTATTTTTGTCTTTTTGCCACGTCTGAGCTGTAAACCAAACACAGACTCTTATATCACACACATGTGGATGCTCATTCTTTTTTCTCTTTTTGTTTCCCCCTCTCTCACCCATCTGCTGAGAGTTAAAGCAACATTTTTGCCATTTAGCATCTGCAGTTTCAGAGTGTAATCCCACTGTGGTAAATATGGACAGCTGTACTCGACACTGGCTCCTCTGCCCGTCAGCCTGGGGGTTAAAACCTCACTGGACCAGTGGTCCAAAACGCCTGTGGTCAACACTAACAGTCCCCCAGTGCTCTGAGCTCACAAACTGAGCTAACAGCAGCTACAGTTTACTTCACTGTCCATCATAAACTCTGTAAATCACAGAGAGTTGAGGCAGAGCAGCCGGAGGACATCAGAGGGAAAACCAGAAAACATTTTCTCCATAAAATATGATCCAGTTTCACCAAAATCAGTGAAATAGTTGGTGGTGTGTGACTTAGTGCCATAAAGCGTTACGTACTTCCTCCGACCCGGAGCCCAAAGTTACATAGTGTGAGAACAGACGTACGAATGACTGAGACACCGTTCACCTGATCACAGGTCAGTGTAGCATCAACATGATTTAAATCATACACAGTGTTGCTTTACATGAGTTTTTGTACAGACCCGTTTCTTCTACATCCTCTATTACTTTTTCATTCTTATAGCCAACCATTACCAAAACTAAATCATCTTCATCACATTTGTTTCTTCTGTTGTGGCATGTCTCTTCTGACGGCTCATTGATTTACCGTTAAACACTGAAGGAACCTACACTGAAAGGAAACGACACAAAAAGTGCGAATCAGTCAGTCAGCCTGCAGGCGAATGGTTTGAATTTTTCTCATAGCACATGGAGTGCTGTACAAAAGGAAAAAAATAAGGGGATGGTATTTAGTGTGTTTCTGCATGCTCTCTGATATCGCCTGTGTTGTCAGACAATAGCTTCTCTATGTGAGGCCTCTCCTCAAGGCTGGAATTGTTACCCGTCATTCTGCCTCTCATTCCTTCTCTCTCTCTCTCTCTCTCTCTGTGCCTCTTGTTTTCTCATTTCTTCCCTCTTTTCCTCTCTTTTGTGTCTTCTTTCCCTCTGTCACACAGTCACTCATTCTTGTCCCAGAATGGCTGCTTTGCTGTTCTTCAAGAGTCTCTGACACGACGGCCCATATCTCACAAGCCCAGTGTTATGCTTGCTGTGCTCAGAGTATGTGCACACTAACCACATAACCACCATGATGCCTCGCTAACCAACATGTGACATTCTCGCCTCTAATTGAAGACCGAAGATTGAATAAGACTTACAAAACGATATCGTCCAACATTGATGCAGCTCTCATAAGCTAATATTGCCCTGGTAGATGTATCGTCTCGGCTCTAACAGAGCATGACACAGTAGAACAGTAATTTTAATTGATCCCTGAAGGGCATTTAGCTCCCTTTCTTTCCTCCATTGTGAGGTCAGAGGTCAGACTTCAGCCGGAGATCTTAAGAGCACGGGGAAGACGTTCGCCAATACAGGGACTTAAACCTGGACTCTTCTATCGACAGACAGTCTTGGTGATTGGCATCTGCTAACTGCACCGCTCTGATGTCTTTAACCAAAACCCAAAGCATAGCTGGACCTGGATACTGAGATTTGGGATGTAAATGTATTTTTGTTATGGCTTTATTAAGATAAGCCAGGATTGGGTCGAGACAGTTTGAATTTTTTTTGTTCCAGATACTGATTCTGATGTCTCATCTCAGGGTTTCTGCCAAATATGACTCCAATACAACTGCTTTCTTTGTTTCTGCTATCTATTCATGTAAACACATTGATATTTTCTCGTGACAATTTAGCAAAGAAAACCATATTAATTCAGATCAGTCACCTCATGCCTGATCCCTTTTACTGTTAGGTACTGAAACTTAAAATTGCAGCTTCAAAACTGGTCTGTCCCCCTTCACACACACCCATATACACACACACACACATATATTACATATACATACACATGCACCAGAAGCGTCCAGCAGGTCCAGACTTGCCAGCTAGCTGAGTGCTGTGGACGTGTTTTTGACGGTTTCTCAAGCTTACTGTGAGCAAGAGAGTAACTTTTAAAAAATCCCTGATTTGTCAGTGCCAGTTTAAGCACGTCAGTTATGATTTATTAAGAAGCTGTGTATGTGTGTAAAGGTTGGCTTCTGCTCTGTAAGAGCATTTGGCCCTGTGTTTGTCTCAATATTTACAGTTGATTACTGAAATCAGGAGTTATTCTAAGTTACTTTCATGTTATCATGATGGATACGCTGATATAACAGCACAGTGGAACAAAACAGTCAAAACATGTGCTGCTGTTTTCAAGAATTTAAGTCATTTTTTTAGGTTCACAACACACTCATCAACTCTATTCGACTCAAAGACATCTTGAACATCTTGAACCTTAGTGACCGAATGTGTTTCTGTTTTCTGTCACTTCTCTCCACACTTAAAACTGAATTTAAAGTCTTTATAAAACAGTCTATGTTTCGCTCTAACTCTTCACTTTTTTCAGTTTTTTAGCCCCAACAAAGGCCAACATGTGTTCTACAACAGACTTATTAAGACTTGTTTTTAGCCTAGCAGCTGCTGAGTTGTTAATACTGCTATAACAAAACAGAAACAATCTGTATCGACTCATAGGCGACAGACGTGATCAGAGCATCCCTAGCTTTAGCTGCAGTATTCCCTCCTTTCACTGCTGTTTCATTTCATTCATTTCTGACTGTCAGTTTATGTCACAGTGTCTCCTGCCAGTTGTCAGTGCAGTCTGACTCTGACCTGGATTGGTCAGGTTGTCATTAAACTCAACCTCCTTCAGTGTTTTCCTGTCACACAAACCTCTTGTGTGTGTGTGTGTGTGCGTGTGCTGCAGTCCACAAAGACAAAGTCAGGGTTTCTCTGTGTCATCATTTATTCATACCACGAGTGGCTGTGCAGGTGTGTGTACAGCAGTAGACTTATCAGGGTTTCAAAACATCATACATTAAGATACAAGCTCTGATCAGTTAATAGAGGCACAGAGACGTGGACTGATGATGATCGTGTCTTTTCTCTGCTTCCTTACAGGCAACCAGACAAACTAGTGGTGGTCTGGACACGCAGGAGTCGGCGGAAATCCTCCAAGGTTTGTGTTTGAGTGGCATTCAGAAAACAAAATAAAGAATCCGTAAAATAAAAAGTTTCTCACTCAGTGTTTGTGTCCTCTGTCCTGCAGGCCCACAGCTGGCAGCCTGGCATCAAAAACCCCTACAGAGGGGTGGTGGTGTGGCCCGTACCAGAGAACATTGAGATCACTGTCACTCTTTTTAAGGTGAGACAAACATTTCTCTGTTTAAGGTGGACTGGGGTTGTTCATGGAACATTAGACAGTTATTTAATGACTGGAAGGATCTCATAGTATAATAATACAGCTGTGTGTGTGTGTGTGTAAATGAAACACATGCACAGACAGTATCTGTCACTGTGCCTGGCTTACTTTAACATGCTCGGCCTCTGTGCTGACAGACTAGCTCACAGCTCAGTGTCTTGTTACCTCTCTCTGTGTCTTAAATAGACCTCCTGCCACAAATGCCTGCCTACCTGCCTCAGCTTGGTGTAAGCATTTGTAGGTTTTTACTCTGAGATTGTATTATATGATATTAAAAGTATGCATCTTTCATGTGTACTGGTTCAGTTTTCTAGGTCTATACTCGTTTAGCGCTGCTGCAGAGTCTCTCTATTCTGGGCCCTCGTCCACTTCCTGTCCCAGAGGAAGTAATAAAGCTGTTTTTGTGATGAGACAAAGCAAAGCCCCCTGAAGGCACAATTCACCCACATCTGTTGGATAAAGCCACAAATCAAATAACTTTGCCTCTGCAACCTACAAGCTCGTCGTCTCTGGAACAGTTTTCTTCCACTGCAGCAGTTACACAGCACTGATGAACCGCATCAAGCTGTGATAGCTAATGTGTCGGTACTCGCACAAAGACAAACTATTGCTTAACACCAGTCTGAATCACTGATAGTATAAAGAATGGACAGTGCATATGTGACGTCACCCACAGGTTCCTGAAGAGCCGTTTCAAAGCTCAAAATATGCTGCTCTGGCTGCTTCTCTGCTAATCTAAAAATCGATCATCGGCTGACCTGAAGCGAGCTGAATGACGCCTGGTTGCTAAAACAACCAACTGTCAATCAAAGTGTCCACGCTCTTAATCCTGCATAACTTTAAGCCTTAATATAATGTGAACAGGTGAGTTGTATATAAATTCACCCTCAGTACAGTTGTCATGAACGGGGAAATTAGCTATAGAGACCAAAACTGTTTTTTGTACCAGGCTGTAAACATGTTTATTTCTGCTGTGAAGTTGGACATTTGAACATGGGGACTTATGGAGACTGACTCACATCTGGAGCCAGCCTCAAGTGGACGTTTGAGGAACTGCAGTTTTTGGCTTCACATCACAGACATGGAGGTTGCCGATGGTCTGAATCTGTAGAAATCTACCACCACTGAAGGTTAAAGCGTGCAGTGGTTTGGAGATGCTCTCATACTTCTGTCTGGCCTGAAGCTCTGCAGTGAAAACAGCTGAGCTCAGCAGTATCGCAGCCTCGTACCTCAGGGAGACATTCACCAGCAGGCAGCCTCAGCTGAACTTTGTGAACGTCAAAAGAAAACACTGAAATTAATTAGTAACTTAACTGGGCAGCCTTATGACTGTAGACAGAATCAATCCTAACAGAGACACTGAGCAGAGAGCAGAGTGGGCACTTAGTACCAGCCAATCATCAGTTAAAGCACTCAGCGCTCTACTTTTTTAAGACACATCTGCATTTTCCAAACCTGTAGAAGAGCTGAATGTTTGCACAACGTTAGAGGAAGTTCTTTGTTAACGTTACCTACGAGCAAAGCTTGTATACTGTCACTGACCTGCAGTTTATGTTGTTTACCAGCACTGAAATCCTGCAGACAACATCATAAACTGAGATGGCTCATAAAGTCTCTAATGCTCTGTTGGCTTTTAGAGGCAGTTTATGTAATAATGGAAGATTTAAAATTTAGAGGGGATGAAGTGGCTGCATGATTTGTGTGTCTGTGTGTGTGTGTGTGTGTGTGTGTGTGTGTGTGTGTCTGTGTGTCTGTGTGTCTGTGTGTGTGTGTGTGTGTGTGTGTGTGTGTGTGTGTGTGTGTGTGTGTGTGTGTGTGTGTGTGTGTCCATGTGGGTGTTGTGTTTGAGCCTTGAGCCAGACTGCAGGAATATTGATTTTCCTGGGGTGTGTCACAGACGCAGTCAGACAGAAAGTGCATGTTTGCTTGTGTGAGTGTGCACATACAGTACTGTGGCTGCAGCCAATGGTTATACTTAGTATTGATTTAATCTGATTAGTCCGTAAAAGCCTAATACTAGTACTGTTCATACAAAGCTAACAGTATGAACAGTAATAACAGCAAAGGCAGCAAATTCAAGAAATTTTCGAGTATTGAGCAAATGTTCCGTATTCTTACTGGATGGATGAAATTTTCACTGTCGGGGGTTGATTAGGTTAGATCTTCGTGTCTTTGTGTGTCCAGCAGTGATCTGTGGTTTTGTGTGTGCGCTGCTGCTGCCGGAGGGCAGTGAAGATCGTTTATGCCAGCACAGTAAGACAGGGCTGCCTGCTGTCTTACTGCCTCCATTACTGTCTCTTCTTATCACCTCACAGCTAAACAGGCAGGAAATGGGATAAGGCAACAACAGAGAGGCAAACAGGACTACTAGAGGGGTAGAAAGACACACAAGACACAGAGAAACATAATAATAATTATTATTAAATAATTTTGTATATTTCTGTTTTACATGATGATTTAAGGATGTTTGGCAGCCATGGATGTTGAACAAAAACTGTCAAATTTAAGTAAAATGTCAAAAACTAGGAATTTACTGAATTTTTTACTGTCACTGTTATTTACAGAGTTTCTCTGAATTTTATTGGTAAATGTTGGACAAACAAAAAAACACGTGTCAGCATAAAACAATCAACAGAAACACAGATTGCAGCGTCCAAAATGCATATGTGACCAGGCAAGGAGCGAGCAGCTCTTTATCATGTGATTAAAAGTTACCTCGTTAATTTAAAAGCTTCAACGCGGGGATGTGAAGGTAAGGAGGACAGACAAACCAGGTCAGTGGGTGAGAACAGAAAGTGTGTTGGCAGAGCAGATGAGCTGTCGCTCATCAAGATTTTAGTGCTTTTTGTGCTTCAGGGTTGCCATCAGAATTGCTGAATGTTGCAGGTTGCAGCATACACTGTGGTTGCTGTATGTGCTAACATACTGTATATTTTCCACTGTGTTTGCAGGACCCCCATGCTGAGGAGTTTGAAGACAAAGAATGGACGTTTGTCATAGAAAATGTGAGTACTGAATTATGTCTCCCCTCTGTCTTTTTCTCTTTTTGTTGCATCCCTTTTTCTTTTGTATTTCTTTAACCTCATGGGCAGCGTATGATTAAACATAACTGTCACTTACAGTGACTGCTGACGGCCGCTTTATAGTAAAATAATCCCTGATTCTCGGCTGTTTTCCAGGAATATACCTCTTCATGTTACATATGCAAGTTCTGCCACCTTGTGGTCAGCCTGCTCTATTACATGCTTCTGTCAGTATGGATGGTATCCCTCTGTTTCAAACAACATGGGCTGATCTGCATCATGTTGGCATACATTGTGTAACCACAATGACTGTTTAGCACGTCTGTTGTTCTCCGCTGGTGGAACGTCCTACCAGTTCCTACCGGATCAGGGGCACAAACCTCCTGAAGACCTCCAGCTCTTCAGAGAGGACCTCCTCTACAACACTACCAACAACTGCACATGATAAATCTACCCCCCTCTACAACTGTCTCAGTACTTACTGCTGCACTAACGTGTCTCATCACTCCGTACTCCTTGATTGTTTTCCTCGCTTTGGATAAAAGCGTCAGCTAGATGACTAAATTCAACTAAAAGAGAGTGGAATAAAACAGGAATGGAGTCAACAACAAGTCTTTGTTTAAAAAGTGGAAAAGTGGGAAGGCGAGGACAAATGCATGCCATGCAGATATATTGGATGAAAACTAGGCCAAACACATGGAAGGTGGAGAAGAGGGAGAGGATTGATTGAGCAGTTTGGAAAAGGACGAGGGAGGGGGGGTGGAGGAAAGGACTATTTTTGATCTGTAGCAGTGGTCTGCCAGGAAACTGTGAACTTGCTGTTCAAGAGCGATTTGCCGTGTTTCATACATGTGCCAGGTGTCGCTAAGTAAGACAGACATGTCGGCCAGATGAGGCCGTTGTACCTCAGTGTTGGCCTTTCTTTGCAGTCTTTACTAGAAAAGTTATTTAAAAACTCATGACTAATGCTTTCTGTGGCCTCCTGAAGTCTCATATTGTCTCTATTGGAATCAGAAGAACAACCACACATCTCATTATCTCTCTAATAACTCTCATTGTTATAAAATTGATCATTTGCTCTGTGATTCTGAGACCAGAGGTCAAGATTCATCACAGAGCAGTGCCGGGTGGGTCCATGCGATCACAGGTGTTTGTCCTGGTTCTGCTCCTGTGACATGTATCACAGGAGCAGCTTGACCTCCTTCTCAGGTCAAACTCTTGACGTGTTCGAGTGTCTCTGTCTGCTGGTTTGTGTTGGCCTAGTTTGAAAGTCTCTAATGAAGTCTCCGGGGTGTTTCATTCCAAGGAACTTTCGCGTGTTATGGCAATTTTGAGTTTCTGAGAAATGGAAGTGTTTACATAAAGAAAGTCGATACTTGCTCTGACTTTGGTTTTGCTGGCGTAGAAGCTTTTTACACAGTTTCATGTTTTAGCTACAGATTTTCTGCACGTACGGAAACATTAGCTGTTAATCTTTAAACTTTAGCTTGAAAGGTTCTGAAATTACATTTGCAAGACCAGCAAATAAATCTTTAATGATTCTCAAACTAGCAAATGCTCTGATGTGTTCTGACTACCAAGAGAGCGGTGCATCACAAGTGATCAACAAGGCTAGGGAGGATTTTAAGTGAGCTGGCTGAGTGCTTCGCCACTGTCACTTTGTGTACACGTCAAGCCTCAAAGGAACGAAAGCAGAAAACCACTCCACCTTCCTCCCTTTGACAGGAAGCTGAGACGACAAGCAGGTCAGCCGGTGTTCTCTGGACAGAGCGTGGGAGAAAGCAAAAGGAGAGACAAAAAATAAGAGACAAGTTTGTGGGTTTGCCTGTGTCTCCACATACCTGACTAATGGCAGAAAGATCAAAGCCACACCGGTCCCCTGGAGGGAGGGAGGGAGGGAGGAGAGGAAGAAAGCAAACTTATACACTCACACACTCATGTAGATCAATACATCTCTATATTCTTTTACTCATCAATCTAACGCCATGAGTGTAATGTCACGACTGTCAGAGTCTCTCTGCTTTTTTCTTACGTTGAAATCTGTAATCAAACAAATGATGAGTCTAAACCACCGGCCTTTATTGTTCTCTTTAACACTTGTACATGTAGCTTTATCCACGTGGACTAATTCATCTGAGACGCGTCCTGACGTCGCTGTATCGGCAGCTTTTATAAGAAAACCACAAAGCTCTCGACATATGCTTCCTCCCTGCTGTCCTCTGCTGTGACTTGTAATCAGCTGAATCTAGTACTGTCACCCTACTTCTGATGTAAGACAGAGAGAAATACAGGAAGCAACAACATCACCGTCACACCTCTGAGAAATAGAAGTACACACATAGAAACACAAGAATCTTCTTGTGCTCCTAAAACAAGGCCATCCTACCTGAGCGTGAAGCTCACAGTGGTGTGTCAAGGCCTTACTACAGTTGGTGATGAATCTGAGGGAAGCACAGTGAGCCGCGTCGAT
Source organism: Protonibea diacanthus (assembly GCA_028641955.1). NCBI lineage: Eukaryota > Metazoa > Chordata > Actinopteri > Sciaenidae > Protonibea > Protonibea diacanthus. The sequence continues at coordinate 2,480,657 of CM053989.1, forward strand.
CATATGTAATGCCAGAGCACGGGCACGCATGTACAAGAGTTCACCATAAGCCAGTATCGGTAAATATGTGGCAGCAACATCATATTTTGCTCCATATTTTGCTTGTGTTGTTGCTTCTTGGTTTCTCTCCATTAACAGCAGATGAGCGGGAGCTATTGAAACTGACCACAAGAGGGCAGTCCACCCTAAGATCTGTGAAAGACGTTTCCCAAACACTCAAACCTGATGTCACCTGTGTTTGTCTGTGTATGTCTGTCAATAGGAAACGTATCTTTGTGCTCGTTCCTGTGTGAACAGAGATATAACGTTATCCAAACACATTAAATGGTTGTATACGTATGATCATATTCCCTCCTTACTTTACATGTTTGCATGAGTGTATAGACAGCTCAGCCCCCCCCGCCCTTCAGGTGTCTAAGCTAATATAAAGTCAGGAGAGATGAATGAATGCGGTAGTGAGGAGGAAGAACAGAGGAAGAGGAAGAGGTGAGTTCTCCTGACCCCTCATCAGACGGTGGAGGAGAAAGGGGAAGAATACGCCATTGTGCCCGAGCGCTGAAGATGATGAAATTCAAGATCCCCGCGCTGTGTCTTCATCTTAATCTGGGGGCCCAACCTCGCGCTAGGCTAATCCCTCACCGTCGAATTACTGGCCCTGGTTAGATTGTATTTTGTCATTGAAAATGGCAGTGTCAAACACTACCTTTTTCTCTCCTCTATTTGTTCGTCTGCCAAGGCGAATCGCATAATCAAAAGATGGGGAGAGAGAGAGGGAGAGGGAGAGGTGGCAGGCTGAAAATGGCTACACAGTAGTATCTCTAAATTGCATGCTACCCTTCCCTTTCACCCTTTTTCAAATAGCTGCGTATTATCAAAAAGGTGGGCAAATTGAGAGTCAAAAGATTGGACGGCTATATTTGAAGGCATTGTGCTGACAGGCTCTTTTGTGTGTGTGTGTGTGTGTGCGCGCAAGGGGGGGTGGGGGGTTAATGTGTGTATGTATGTCTGTGTGTATTCTCTTTGCGTTTGCATATCAACCAAAGCGGGAGATGACCAACTTCCCTCATCTTCAAAGCTTTGTGGGAGGATTTAAATACACACACACACACACACACACACACACACATATATACACACACACACACACACACATATATACACACGCACACACACAGGGCTGTTGTATTTAAAGTGAGAAGCTATCATGTCTGAATACATTGAATGAATATACAGTGATACACACTCCAAGGCCCACTCTCCCTGCTCCTCCACGGTCGCCATCTCTTCTCACCTTTTAACGCTCACGTCACATCGGGAAGGGGTTTCCAAATCTATGGCTGCTCCGACAAATAAACGCTCACTCTCTGACGCTTCCCTCATTTTAAATGTTGATTTTTAACCGCCTCTTTTAAGATGTTAAACCTGCACAAACGCTGCATTAAAGGTGAGTTTGAAAAGATTTGTCACACACCCATAAAAGTGTTTAAAAACCTTGTGACTGCTGATCTTTTCCAGAACATTTCCGCAGTTTTACATCCAAGGAAGGGTGTGTGAATTTACATTACACTTGGAAATGCAACTGTCAGCTTAACGCGGCACGTATAGACCAACGTTTGACTTATTTGACTCTTACGCCGAGGGATTTAAAAAAAAAAAAAAAATTATGGCTTATGATAATGTTTCCCCTTCGGCCCTGTCGCCACCGCTTCTCTCTTCAGTCTCTTTCTCTCTTTCAGTCTCTGTCTCTGAGCTGATGTCCTGTCTATTGTGGACCACATCCAACTCCATTAAGGCCATTTCCACGCCACATACCTTCCACTCACGCACACTCATACAGTCACACACCGTCACATACTGACACACACACTGAAAAACCATGACACCTAACCACACATACACACACCTACCCTACACTCTTACACACACACACACCTCTTTCTGTATTGTACCCATAGCCATGATGTGTATACTGCCTCCCCCTCCGCCCCTCCGCCCTCCCCTCTCTCTGTCTGGAACACATTACGTAGGCCAGTGGCTTGTGAGCGCTGACTGGGCCTCAGGGAAGAAAAACACAATTATTTCAGCCCTCAGCTATTCACGCAAAGGTGACAAAAGCTGGTATGAAGTATGAAATCCCAAAAGTTTCTCTCGCGCCGAGGCCGACAAATTGGGATTAATTTGCGCTCGTGTGCACGCGTGTGTCTCCAAAGTTTTCACCTTTGCTCGTTTCCCATTTCTTAAATAGTTTGGGAACTCAAAAGGCCTAATTTTTTTGTGTCAGAAAGAGTTTGTGTGTGTGTTCACGTTGCTAATTTTAAATAATATATGCTTTATAGTTAAAAGCTAGAAGGGTGTAAATTAGTGTGTGTGTGTCACTGTAGGAAGGCGGGGGGTTCTTAGTATGGGATCACACATTCACAAACGCTTTCCAAATTAATTTAATCTAATTAATTGCCCTGAGGAGAGGCAACAGATGCTGGCGATTACCCCCCTCTGAGGCCTGGACCCCTCCCTATGTGGCACAAACACACACTAGAGGCGCACACACACTGTTATAACGCTGCCATTTTATGCCACTATGCAGCAAACACATCTTATTTTTATGAAGACACACACACACACTCAAATCACACACATTTAAGGTCACAGTAAAAAAAAAAGGCTTAAAGGTGTGTGTGTCTGGATCTTTGTGTGTGTTCTTTGGTGAGAAACTCCACCTGTGTCTGCAGATCTTGTGTTTTTGGGCGTCAGTTGTGTGTGTGTGTGTGTGTGTGTGTGTGTGTTGTAGGTGGCTGTGGAGGCCGGGTGGTCCCTCCTGTCGCCTTAATAGGCTTACTGGGTCCTAATCCACACCACACCACCCCATCACATGGCTGGTCTGCTGACTAACTGCTACTACCACCGCCATGAGGTGTGTGTGTGTGTGTGTGTGTATGTGTGTGTCTCTCTCTCTCTCTCTCTCTCTCTCTCTCTCTCTCTCTAACTATGTCTCTGTGCAGGTGTCGTATTGGTGTGTGGCCGTATATGTGGTGTTTGAATATGCTACAGTTTCACATAAGACATTGACACCTGAAGTGCGTTCCTTATGTCCAGTCTACTCCGTCAGTTTGTTTTGTTGTTTTTTACTCATTTAGCTTCTGGACTTAACGTACGTTTCTGAGGTAACGTATCACGTGACCAACAGGAGCTCGCATGTGTCAAGTGGTACTGACGTACAGATGGATGTATCCGGTCATTTTTCAAAATAAAACGTCTTTCAGACTTTCTGTCCGGCACTGTGACAAATGACCCTAAACTATTCTTGTGCTTCAGACAGAAATATCTACATGTATGCAATCAGTAAAATTAGTTAACATTCACAATTATTCTCGAGTATAACGGAGCCGAGCCCGACACCAAAAACAAGCCGCCACGACTGTCAGATCATCCCATTTGATCCTGCAGATTGGACGATGCCGATCAGGATCTTTCATGTCCCTGAGAAGAGATGGCCACACCTCCTTCATCTGGGACCAATCAGGGCAGAGCGGCCACCTGACTTTACATTCACGATAAAAATACTACAAGCAAAGGTTATCGATAGGCGCATCAACAGTGTAATTTACACTGTTACTTTGTCAATCATTGTGAGAATCTGCTGCTTTTCTCTGTTTTTATATCATAAATTAATATCTTTGGGGTTTAGTGAGAAAATTCTTGCGTTGGGGATTATTTTCTGCTATTTTATATAAAAAATATATATTAGCTTATATCGATATAAACAATCATTCTGTTTTGCAGTTTGAACATGAATAAATCTCTTCGTGTCTCTTCAAACACATAAATGCATACACATACATACATATACACACAGATGCTCTGTACACTCATCATATCTTCTATCTGTGTGTGTGTGTTTTTGCTTACATGCATGCGTTTGTTAATTAAACTGATTAAACTGTTGCCCCTGATGATGTGAGGCTCTGCCTTTGTGCTTGCCTCATCTTTTCCCCCTCTCTCTTTGTATTTGGTCTCTCCATGTATTGTTTCGTCTCTAACTGTTTTATCCTTGCCTCGTTTTTTTCCTTTAGTCTCTCGTCCTTGTGTTCTTGTACGCCCCCCACATGCTGCGTGTATGAGAGACATATGTTTGCAGTGTGTGCGTGTGTGCATGCAGTCTGTGTGTATGCCTTTACGTTTGCATGTGTGTGACTTTGTAGTTCTGTGTTGTGCGAGCGACTGCGTCTCGTCCCACTGGTCCAGGTTGTGACCTCGGCTTTCATCTCCTTAGTCTGAGGCTCCTGCAGCCCACTGCGCTCTGCTCCCAGCCAACAACGCAGCAGATGTCACCAGACACTGCAGCAAACACACACACAGTCATATGTACACTATCTCACACACACACACACACACACACACACAGTGTCCCTCTTTCATACACGCACAAAGGCTCACGGCATGTATACGCATACAGTATATAATCTCACACACAGACGAACTCCTATCCTGTCGCACACGTACACAGACACGTATAGATACATTTCCAGCCTGTACACACGCACACACACATGCAGAGCGTGAACCAGACCAAACAGGTTTTTGTTTTGACTCGCACAGTGTGACGTTTGACCCCAAAATAAACATCAAAACACAGAGTGTCACCTGGGAAACATCCGTATTCCCACCTGTGTTGCCTTCATATGGTTAGCATGTGTGTGTTTTGACTGGAGGTGTTGATGTTACAAACTGCAGATTATAGCTTACAATATTTTGGAAAAACTGTATATTTCACAATGTATGTTTCACAGGTGTGAGATTTATCATCCATTTAGGATATATTTATGATAAATCTCACACCTGTGAAATATACATTTGATGCAATTCAGTGTTATTTTGATCGGATGTTTAGCTGCTGTTGCAACTGCTGTTGAATACGACGCCACAAGCTAAGGGTGCATTCACAGGATGAGGCACTGTGGCAAAATCTGGGGGTGTCTGTGCTGAACGTAACCACTGTCAAACAATCAGGAAATCATTTTTTATTTCACAGATTAACGGCTATTGGTGCTGGTGCTCGCTCACTGTCATTCACTGTCTGAGTCGCTTAACCAGTGCTTGCAGCAAACTTTATCCTGTCACTGTTTTGCAGCCAGACTCAGATTTAGAACAGAGTTTAGATCTCAGTCTCAGATCTCAGATCTTAGTCTCAGTATCTGAGACATTTCAGGTCTCACACCTCTGCAACTTCTACCGCCGCAGCAGCAACCCACTACCCAAATGAAATGAATGGGAAAACCTGCGTTTATGCCACAGCGCCCGACTCTGTGCATTCAGATGTGTTTGTGTAATGGCATCACAATGGGGTCAGAGTCTAACCAGACACGACTTGCACGTTCTTTTCAAAAGAAGAAGAGAGTTAACTGAAATCACGGTAATATTTCAGTACATCTGTTTAGTCACGGCTGATGCCGCTGCTCGATCTAACCGACCAGTTCCTTTTATGGGAAAACAAATCAGTGTTTGCGTGCCTTACCTGATACCGAGGGTTTAAAGTATTATCATATCTCTAATTTTAATCTGGGGCGTGCTGGTGTCAAAGAGGTTTATGGCACATACCACATAATCTCAGTATCGGTGGTTTGATTCCAGCTGGCAACCTTTTTATTGCGTGCAATCCCTTCCACCTTCCTCACGTTTACCATTTACAGTGAAGAAGAACTGTCATTAAAGACGTTTATGTCATTAAAATATCAATGAGCAGAATATTAACCCAAATAAAGCTCATTACTGTTACAGTATGGCGATGGCTGCTGTCCCAGTCCCAGCCCGTCCAGGCCCTGCAGGCCCTGCCAGCTCTCTGTGTTCAGGCTTGTGCCAGTCTAGAAAACAGGCTGTACCTCCTCCTCCTGTTACTGCCTCCTGTCCCCAAGCTGACCCAGGAGACACACTCACAAACACATATACACACACACACACTCTGGCAAGGTTCAGGAGTGGTGTCTACTGTATCAGGTTTTTTTGGGGGGTTGATGTAAAATGAGCCTCGAACCAGCCCCAGTGAAGTGAATGGGGGGAGATAAGAGAAGGAGGTGAGGGAAACAAAGTAGTGAGGAAGGAGGGAGGCTGATAGACTGAGGTGCTATTTGTTCAAGGTGTGTTATTTGTTCGCTTGAATTCGTAAACACCATGCCGCTCACTGACAGAAACCCGATGTGCAGGTAAACATCCAGCGCTTGGTCACGACCTTACAGTGTTTGTGGAATTTGTTTAAACAGCGTTGACATACAAGTTCTAGTTTGGTCGAGAGCTTTAGTCGTCATATCTCATCGACTCTCAGTCGAACGTTATTGGTTGCCACGCCCTCCGTTATCAGTCATCTCCGAGGTCGTCCTCTATCACCTGCCCTCGTCCTCGGCCCGCTCTAATCAGACTTCCTCCCCGTCTTCAACCTCGTTTCACCTTGTTTTTGGTGTCACGTCTTACCCGGTGACGATGGGTGGCCAGACAGTTCTGGTGCGATGCGAGTAGCGATTAGATGACAGCGGAACAGTTATCTCCATGTTTGGGTTATTTATTTTTCTTGTGTGCGACTTAAGATGGCTGCTCGTGATGGAGACAGGCCCGTGTGGCCCCGCAAAACACTGCCCCTCAAATCCCCCTGTTTATCCACAAGCTTGACCCGCTGGGCCCGCGTGGGCAGATCGTTAGCCTGGTAGATACTTGTGTGCGTGTGTGTGCGTGTGTGATGGTGGCAAAGGAAAATGTGTGTGAACGCATGGAGAGGTTTGTGAACTCGGGTTAAACTCGTGCACAGCGTGACTCGTTTGACATTATCTCCTTAAGATCCGCTCACTGGAAGTACGTGCAAGTGTGTGTATGAGCATTTTAGGGAGTTGACGCAGACACACGCGCGCACGCACACACACACACACACACACACACACACACACACACACACACACACACACACTGTTACTGGCAAACTGAGGCGACTGTTCTGCTAAGTGGCAATGAATAGGGTCTTGTGATGTGCTCTGATGCCAGTGCTAAGCCAGCCACTGACAGTTAGACTGATCCCCAAACATGTCTCTGTTTGGGATATAAATCTGTACTTGGAGTACCACACCCAGAGAGGACGGGGTCAAGAATTCGAGGTGACTTGCAGTAAACGTGGGCGTTCAGGAGATGTGGCGAAGGACTCCTATCGGGTGTGTCACTTGTCAAAATGTACTTTAAGCAAAGGTGAAACGATGAAGACAGAAAAAAGTACAAGAAAATCTGCAACAGTGTGTAGGATTCAGTGGCATCCAAAGGTGCTGATTGCAACCGCCTCATCCTACTTTTTCTTCCTGAAAGTGAAGGAGAAACTACAGCGGCTGTAAGGTGCAGAACATGTGCGACTCTGTAGAAAGACGGTGGTTCAACATGGTGGACTCCTGAAAATTTAATTTAATTTCCGAGCCACTTGATCAAAACGATCACAGACTCCACGTTTCGACGTGAGAGAGGTTGTTTTTTGTCAGTGTCTCACATGTAGATGCACATAAACAGAATTTAGGAACCCTTTTGTTCTTTCGTGAAACAGGAATTTCAAAGAACAAGCGCTCACTCACACACACACACACACGCACACACACTAAAGCACACCAGCTCCTTATCCAATCCCTCCACTAATTCCCCCTTGGTAGAAGGTGTTCATTGTTTCTCTTTCATTCTAATCTCTCCCTCTCCTCTTTTTAAAATCCATATTAGATTCTCTTTGAGTTGGCCACAATCAGAGGCACTGAAGCAGAGCATCACCCTGCTAATGCTCTTTGTCTCCCCAGATTTGTCACTTAGCATGGAGAGTACACCTTTGTCATGGAGCAGGGTGGGAGAGAGGCAGACTCTCACTTGGGGCAATTGTTTCTTGTCACAGGCCATCTTTAAACCCCCCCCTCCTCCTCTCCCCCCTCCCTTCCCCTTACGCAAATCAGCTTTGCTCTGGATTAGAGCCCTATCATAGCTCTCAGATCAGCCTAAAAACAGCTAAAACAAACAGATCCTTCAAGTTAAAATGCATCCCTTAAAATCCCTGTGTTGTCTTTTACCTGGAAATCATCATTTGATATCTCTGAAATATTAAAAAAAATCCTGAGCCTCTTAGCATCCTTTGTTATTTGGTGGTGATGCTAAAACAAGAATGGGATGCAGTCATCACAATACTACATGCTTAAATAAGACTTTTGCGGGTAAACGGAGTGCAAATGGTCAAAGAGAGGGCGCACACACAACGTTATTTTGTTGCTTTGTCTGCAGTGTATCGCTTCTGCCACATTGGTTAAGTTTTTCTGCTATAGATGTGATAAAATGAGGCGACAGCTCAGAGGAACTTGGGTGGTCGCTGCTATTCGTTCAGTCACACACACACACACACACACACACACACACACACACACACACACACACACACATACACACACACAAAACTACTCCATCATCTTTCATGCACTCAAATCTGTCCAACTTTATACACGTGGACATGTTGTTGGACACGTACACACACACACACACACCTCCGGTGGCGAATGCCACCGTGGTGAATCTGTCGTCCTGATATCTGAACTGCTGCTTCATGCAGGGGGAGTAATCAATCCCAGATACAGGAGGTGGGGGTATTGGCTGTGTGTGTGTGTGTGTGTGTGTGTGTGTGTGTGTGTGTGTGTGTGTGTGTGTGTGTGTGTGTGTGTGATGTTATTGGCCATTTTAGGCCTCTATGATGGCCAGAGATGGTGAAATGGTTGGAAAAGTGATGAGCAGGCACTTCATAGACCAGGGATGAACTCCTGCTATAATCCTGTCGACCTATCTCTCTCCCTCCCTCCAGTCCTCCCCCCTTCTTGGCTCTGTCTTTCGTTCTCCATCACCCCCTCTCCCTCATTTCCTCCATCTTTTCCCCCCCTCCGTCTACTTTTCTTTCTGTCCGTCTCCTCGCTATCCACCTCTGTCTTTCATTTTCGTCTTCTCTACCCTTCTCTCCTTCCATTTCTTGACCACCTCCCCCTTCTTTTCCAAACCCCCCCGTGTCCCTTTCTCTCTCTCTCTCCAGCAGAAGTGCAGAGCCAGGGCTTTTGCCTGCTGGTAATTTATTTTCCCATTAGCCCCCTGTCTGAAGTGCATGCTCTGGGTCTGAGTGTGTGTGTGGGGCACTGAGGGCCACCCAAAAGAAAGACCCGGAGAGTCGAAGAGAGGAGGGCACCCTGGACACACTGATAAGACGAGAGAGAGAGCGAGGCAGGGAGGGAGCGACAGAAATGAAGGGAGAAAGAGAGGATATGAGATACTGGCTTGGTGTCCATCTAAGCATTTTCGCTGGTTATGAATTATGATGCAGGCTAATTAGAAAAGCTCAATGAAAATGGCAGAACTGGTGTGATAATCAATTTAACAAAGATGCCAAACATCTGCTGGTTCCAGCTTCTTTTCTTGTTTCATAAAACTGTAAATTAAGTATCTTAAATCTATCTTAAAACTCGACAGCTTGTGCTCTTAGATTAATGATTAATGATTAATCAAACAAATGTAAGTTATAATAAAACTCTGTAAGGGTGTAAACTGGTTACAACAAAGGCCGGTTATGTCAGTCCGTATATCTAAAGGTTCATTTGCATACACACCCTGTTAACGGCTTCACCAGCTCGCAGTCGGGGGTAAAAGATGAGCTAAGTGAAGCCTTTCTTAATGATGCTACTCTTAAGATTAGTAATGTTACTCACACTTTGCTGTACCAGATTAATAACAAGCACATGGCTGACATGTCCAAAGACCACGTCGATGCCAGCCAGTGATGAAGTGATGAACACCGGCCCGATATACTTAATGTGAGATTCAAGTGTAGCTGCACGCATGTTATCTGCATCAAGTGTGCGTCAGCTTCATCTCAACATGTCACAAATATAATAAACTGGAGCTCATAGTAATGACATAAACATACACTCAAGTCAAGTGTGAGCTTTTTTAAGAAAGGTCAGCGAGTTCGAAGGAAGCCAGTTGATTATTTTGTGGTTAGAGCGACGTTGTGCTGAGGCTGTTTGGCCTCGATGATTTGATGATGAACGTTTCATTAATGTTGTTGAACGTCTGGAATATTGTTGTTCTTTATTGTATTTGTGTGCGCGCTTGGCTTGGCTCAGTGTTGGGAGCTAGCAAGAGTTTGGTCCCCAATAAAACAGTCTGCTCTCCCAGGTAGGATTAAACCTTTTTGAGGGCTGGTTTGTGACTCTCCTCCTCCTCCTCCTCCTCCTCCTCCTCCTCTTCCTCCTCCTCTCATCTGCTGCCATCAGAGACAACCCTGCACACAAACACTTGATTATGTCTCTGCTGACTGATTATCAATATGTGTGATAACTCCTGCCTGGCAAGAATATTGGCTTCAGATACAAGAGATATCATCTGTCAAACCAGTTGAAATTTATTCAATAAACAAGTTATTACAATGCGATGCCATTTAGCACTAGAACAGGTATTACCACTGACCACCATGTTTTTTCAGGTATTACAAGATGAATGTTTCAGTGTTTTATATTCTGAAAAATGCTGGAGACATGGTGGTTCCTCTGGCCCTCTCCACATATACAAAGTGGCTACTCCTGAGCTAGCATAGTGGTATTAAATCAGGACAGACCCCGTCTTTTAGACCTTCGTGAGATTTGTCTTCACCCAGTTTTGTTTCCAGCTGTTGGTACACTCTGTTTTTTTTTTGTGCAGTCCTGTACTGATCGTTCTTGTACCTGGCAGTAGGAGCACGCCAGTTTGTCCCATATCCAGTTTCTAACTGTTGTACAAAAAAAAAAGGACTCCACATCTGGAGCTCAGTGTCATTCTAAACCATATTCAGCCAAAACTGCGCCACACACTGTGCCTGTAATCTGCTGTCCTTTCCTTTAAAACAAGTCTAATCCTGCTCTTGTTGTGACTAATCGCTCTCCTCTCCCTCTCTTCGCTCACTTTCCCTCAACTGTTTGTGTCAACCTTGTTTTTTGTTGTTGTTGTTGTTGTTGTTGTTGTTGTTGTTGTTGTTGTTGTTGTTGTTGTTGTTGTTGTTGTTGTTGTGGTACGGTGGGACGAGAAGGTGGTCAGCGATTTGTATTTTTGGGGGGTTTAAGTTAAATCTGATCCACGCTGCGGTTCTCGTCAAGAGAAATCCTGTGGTCCTTTTTTCTACTTGTGTGTCAGTGTATGAGTGAAAGCCTGTGTGTGTGTGTGTTTGTGTGTGTGTGTGTGTGTGTGTGTGTGTGTGTGTGTGTGACAATACACATGAAAGCCATTTGCACAGTTCATTCCATTATTAAGACCATTGTTATTGTAATTCACATAACCGTAGTGATAGTACTGCATGCCTTTTATGTCCATTGTTGCCTTTTTAAAAATACACACACACACACACACACACACACACACAGCTCGGGGAAAAAAATAAATCCTCACATATAATAGTAGCAGATGAATAAATTGGTCTTAATCTGAGTGTGTGAGTGTGTGTGTGTGTGTGTGTGTGTGTGTGTGTGTATGTATAACGCCTATAGTGCAGTATTCATAGGTGGTATGTAAAAAGGCCCGCCTTATCAGTTATCAGGGGAGGCCAAATTGACACAGAGGAATCACTCCATTGTGTGTGGATTCAAAGAGAGATGTGAGCACATTGGATGTCTCCATTTCCAATAACTGTGACCTTGAGGCGAGAGGATAGCACCCCCCCATCGCCTCCACCACCAGCATGCCTCCAATCTGCTGACTGCTGAATTCAACCAGAGCCAGCTGATTTTGGGCGTCGGGGCAGAGGGCTAATCGGTGCTACCTCAGGGTTATTCTATAGGGTAAATTGAGTTTTATTTTTTCTGAACCGTGTGAATGTAAATTACAAAGGCCTGTGTACAGTTCTAGCCTCCATGTCCACATTATCCTCTTTTGAGGTTGAGCTTCACGATTAACACATTTCATAGCGAGCGGAAGATGAAAGAAGATGAAAGAAAAACAGTAGAACGTGTTCAACTCTCATGAACATCCATCGTTTGTCATTTTGTCATCCATCTTCCATACGCACTTGAAAATAAAGGTTTAAGTTAGATCCTGAAGTGGTTTTTGAACCACTAGTGGTACGTGACCTTCCTGTAGAGGAACTTGGAGAAACAAACTACAGTTTGACAATGAAATTTGACTAATATATATCACTGGAATGTTATTTAATTTGTGATGAGTTGTGAGCTAAAATGTGACTTGAGATAGTAAGTAGAGGTAAAATGAAGGAGTAAAACCTTTCTACCAGATGAACTCTGGTTCTTCAACAAACCCGCCTCCTGTGTGAGACGAATATTTCCTGAGGTGCTATGTGGTGTAAAAACCAACTTATTTACAAGGTCATCCCAGACATTAGTGTAAAAAATTTTTAAAGAGTTCATTCAACATCCAATATATAAAAATCCAAATAAAAATGTTTAATTTTAAATGCCACATTTGGTAAATTACTTTTAAAAAGTCATTCAGCAAAGTTATTTCTTACTTTATAAGTAGTTGTAGAATATTACGCCACGGCACCACAACGATCGTTTCTACACACAGACACAAGCCGTTAGTTGAAGCTATGCGAACTTCAGGTACACACAAAAAAAGGCTGTTTAATGGTGTTCAAACTTTGTTGATTTTTATCCAGGTCACGATGTTGCAAAGATGACTTAAAGAATGAGTTATCAGTACGCCAAAGAACCTTTTTCAAGGGTAAAAAATATATATTAAATGTAAAAAAGTTCCTCATTAATCTTTAGTTAAATAACTGCAGTGGTACAACAGTTCTTTGCTGAATACGTTAAATATGCAGCCTTGTTGTAAGTGACCTCAGGCTGTCCCGTCTTCCAGTTTGGGATTGTTTTGTGGCAGCAGGCTTAAGTCAGATAATCATCTGCTTGATGTGGAACCAGTGATTCATCACGTATCATCATCATCATCATCATCATCGCATCATGATACCAGAGTCATGTTTTTATCCTCCCCAACAACTTACAAAACAACGGCACACTGAAGTTCAGTTGGGTTCAAACTGGTTAAAGCGGGTTAAAACGATGTTGGGAGCGAAGTTGTCACCGTCAGAATTAACAAACTGATATTTGTAAATTTGCACCAGAAATAATGAATGAATTATCAGGAGGAGAGGTCGGATATGGATCGATAAGCGACATCGATCATTTCTGCTAAAATTAGAAACTAATTGACTGGTGACCTGTTAAAAAGCCATTAGCTGATTGTGTGTGTGTGTGTGTGTGTGTGTTTGTGTGTGTGTGTGGGACCAGGTCCATACAAAGAAAGCCAGGTTCTTTTTTAGCACTCAGCCTAATTAATCCATCTCTCAGTGACAAAAGGATCCCTGCGCCTCCCTCCTTCCTTCCTCCGGCCCGTCCCATTGGCATTTTGGGGGGCAGAGAGATTCAGCAGGACACCCCGGGCACCCCTCCTGTCCTGACCCCTGCCCCCCCACCAGGGGAGCATCTGTGGATCGATCCGGGGCCAGCTGGCACCGGGGGGAGAGGGGCAGGGGCCAGTACCTCCTGACACAAACACACACTTCTTGAATGAAAGTCATCAGCAGCTATGAAATAAATTAGTAGCTTTAAGATTTGATTGCTCTTATTATTTTTAGTGCTTTCATATGTCTTGTCATATATGTGTGTGTGTGTGTGTGTGTGTGTGTGTGTGTGTGTGTCTGAGATGTAGCACAGAGCTAACTGTTGGTCTTAAATGATATGCTGCAGTTGTGCACAGATGCAACTAGGGGGCAGCATACAGCCACCACCCCTCCTGTTCTTTCTATCCTCTTTCTCTCTTTCCCTGTCTTTCTTCTTCTCTCTCTCCCACTGTGACCCCTACACACACACACACACACACACACACACACAGAGGTATTTAGTCATTCTCTGGGCTCAGGAAGAGAGAGGGCATATTGATAGTCGTATCCTCTTTGTAATAAATTAAACTTCTGTATTGTCCTTCCCTTTCATTTTACACATTGTCACAACCTCCTAGTCACCCTAATCCCAGCCACCCCCCCTCTTTACCTTCTCTCAAACACACACACACACACACTCTCATATGCGCACACACACATTGATTGACAAGCACCATCCGGGGAAATGGAGCAGATTTCCATTGTTTGCTGTCCCTACTCAAATCTGTTGAAATGGTTATTCCATTCTTGTGCCGGGGTATTTGCATATCCTTAAGTATTTCCCATTTTTCAAGACCCCTCTCCCCCCTTTTCGCTCCTCATCCTCCCCTTTGCTAAATCCCCTCTTCTTAAGTGTTTGGTGCATTTGGCAAATTCATTCATAACGCATCTACATGCGCTATTAGCTTAGTATAATAGCCAGAGTGTAATCTGCAGAGAGATAAGAGGTGGAGAGGGAGACTTCTTTTCCCCATCTTCCTCTTCTCCTGATGGGCTGTTCTTTGGACAAGTTGGGGTTGGAGGTGGCGGCGGCGGGGTGATATGTCATTATGTTTCTCCAGCCAAAGCGACGAAGCTCAAATGTCAGCACGAAATGTCAAGTGGCCTCGCTCGTCAGTCGCCCGGTTTCTTCTGTAGTTTTTTATTTAATTATTGGTGCGAGGAAGGAGGCGAGAGATGGAAGGATAGGAGGGTTGGATGAGGTGTACGGTGGGACGTCGGTATGAGATGGACGGATGGAAAAGATAGAAACAGAAGGAAGAGGTTAGAGAAACAGATTCTGATCATCTGTCAGAGTTTAGACTTTGAATTAGTTATCAGTTATTCTTAAAATGAGGTTAAGAAGAGGTTGAGTTTGATATAATCCAGATTTTTTATGTTGTCGTCACCGCATTATATCATGGTGGTCTTAATTATTTCTTACACATGACTGGCTGCTTTTGCTGTTCGTCGTGTCCTCTGACGAGTCAAAGTTAAACGATTCATAGTTTGAATGCAGCATTAATACTTGATGATTATGAGCAGTGAGAATTGAAGTCACCGCACACATTTAAATGCTGTGCTGGTGCTCGCTGGCTGGCCCACAGATTTGAAGCTTACATAGCTTCTCACTATATTACCAATAGCTTTACCACTCTGTACTGATACCAACTCTGTCTCTCTATATGTGTGTGTGTGTGTTTGAATGAATACCCTGCGGTCCTCAGTGATAAGGCTGAGATTGAGTTTTCCCCACAGAGCTGAAGCCTCTGAGATGTGTGTGTGTGTGTGTGTGTGTGTGTGTGTGTGTGTGTGTGTGTGTGTTTGTGTGTGAAGACATCAGGAAACGGGCAATGTAAAGAGCTTGTATCGCTTTATCTACCGAACACGGCAGAGTGTATGTGTATATGTATATGCGCCCTCAAACTGGTGTTGTGTGAAAGAGAGCTAGCTGCTCCGCTTTGTTCGGCATTGTGCACACGAGAGGATGAATCCTCGGGGCTCGATTCACAGCTGAGACAAGACGGTATTTATATGTCTGTGGTATATTAACACAAGTGTGTGTGTATGTGTGTGTGTAGGTGTGTTTACAGTCATATGTGCTGTTTTTAGACATCCATGCAGTGATACAGAGACAAAAGAGAGCGTGTATGTTAGCACTGCCTGCTGCGTTCAGTCCGCAGGGCCTGTGAGGGAACGCCGGCGTCTGATCCTTACGTTGGAGTCTCTGGTCATGCAAATGAACACGTATCAGTTAACCAGCTGAACGTGGCAGTTTCCCATCACATAAAAACAGAAAAGATGGGGCATGGTATGTCATTGGTATCAACGCAGCAAGGAGGTGAACCGGTGTGCTGTTCACTGACAGCGTGGTGCTTCCACAGCCAGACAAAACCCATCAGTTTTTGTTGGAGGCAGAGGGAGGAGGGGGTGCAGACAAAAGGCTGGAACATCCCCAACTGTTTAGTTTCCATATCTAGCAGTCAGTGACAAGGCTTTCCGGCAGTTCTTATTTTTTCATACACCGTCCTCTGGTGAGCGCGCGCACACACACACATACACACACACACACCCCTGTCACTGATGCTATAACTCTTATCACCTGGTCTGTGGCATATTCCCAAATTCCAATTTGACTGCTAGCCTCTGGCCCAGAGCACATCTCTGAAAAGAAGTACAGCGAAAATGGCTTCAGCATGGACCGTTTGATAGGAAATACCAGGAAGGATTTCACAAAGAGGAGCACAGGAGGCAGCCTATTCTGATTTTACCAACCAACAGCGACCAAATGCACCGTTATTTGTCGGGATATTGCAATCACCAGTGATTTGTAGTAACCTTCAATGTGAAAAGCCTCTTTTCTGCTTTTTCCCTTTGTTTTCCATCTGATCTCTGAACTGTCAATTAAACCTGCATTCACCTGAATGTGCTCCATCTTCTTCTCTCCCTCTCCAGGAGTCTCCATCAGGGCGGAGGAAGGCCTTAGCCACCAGCAGTATAAACATGAAGCAATACGCCAGTCCAATGCCCACGCAGACGGATGTCAAGCTCAAGTTCAAGCCGCTGTCGAAGAAGGTGGTGTCGGCCACGCTGCAGTTCTCGCTCTCCTGCATCTTCCTCCGTGAGGGAAAGGCCACGTAAGTCATGGTTCCCTCATATAACGCCTTTCTTTTAACAGCTCTTTAGGAGCTCTGTTTTTAACACTCGCCATTTAGAGTTCGTGTTGGTGATGGTCCACTTGTAACCGCTCTTCCTCTTTGTTAATGTTATTTTGATTTTAGGAGTTTCCCTCCACATTAAACTCTTTGACACACAAACAGGTTGAAAACTACAGAAGTTTAAATATGTTGTGACGGAGGGTGTGTGTTCGTTCCTCTGAACGTCTACCCTCATAATGAAAACCTATAAGAACACACACATAATGCATGAAGACCAACATGTACACACATTAGTTATTCAGACTTAAATTCTTTGATTGCACAAAGCGCACACACACACACTCACACACACTCGCAGAGGGTTTGCAGCTTCTCATTCATTCTCACATTTTCCCTCTTTGATTCCACCAACTTTCATTTGAGGACACACTCTGAGCCGCGGTGTTCGCCGTTTGTTATTCATTCTAATTTGATAGCAGCAACTTTCATTTAAAGTCAGCCGCACACACACACACACACACACACACACGCACACATGCACACAAATACTGAGCCAGAGCAGAGCAACAAGGCCTTTGTTGTGGCGCGGACGGCGGGTCGATGGCGCGTAACCCTTGTTAACCCTTCGGGGAATGATGTCAACCACACAAACAAACTCAATCACAACAGTTCAAATGAGCCTCCGGGTCTGGGAAACACCAAACACAAAGAACAGAGAGGAGAATGCATTGATTATGATGGAGCGGTGGTATCGAGGGACCGGAGGGCGGGGGTACACAAGACTACATAAAATAGAAGGGATACTGTAGAAGTTGATGCATCTGTGAATAAAGTGGTGGACGGGAAAGAGAGGAGAGAGGTTGAGTAGGGAAGTCTTGAGTGATGATGAGATGGAGGTTTGTGAAGTGAAGAAATGAATGAACGAGTGGTGAAAGATGCTTTACATGTGATTTATTGGCAGCTGTGGGTTGAATTGTGTGTTCCTTCGTTGCCTTGTTATCTCTGCTAGTTGTTTATCTATTTTGGGGTGTCATGGTCACTAAAATGTTCTTTAGTCTCTTAACAACTATTAAATGTGTATTATATGTCTTTTGAGTGTAGTTTCTACCCATGAACATGAGCTCCTGTGTCTGTTTCCATGGTCCAGTGATGAGGACATGCAAAGCCTGGCCAGCCTGATGAGCATGAAGCAGGCTGACATCGGCAACCTGGACGACTTCGAGGAGGAGAACGAGGAGGACGAGGAGAACAGGGTTAACCAGGAGGAGAAGGCTGCCAAGATCACAGGTGAAAACAAACACAAAGCACTTTATTTTATTTCTTTGGCAGGTGACGGATATGTGGTTTTTATTTGCATACTGTTTTTTTCTGTGATCACTTTCCCCTGCGTCGATTAGTCTGCACTAAAATAGTAAAATGCTCCTGGTAAATGTTTCCATGCTCCCAAACTGACTCCTCTGCGGATAAAATCATCAATCCTCCTGAATAATCGCTGCAGAATAACCAGGACGTTTCCTGCAGTCGGGCATCAACTGTGCTTCTTTCTTGACTTCTTTTGTTTTTCTTGTTTATGCCTCAGTGAGTACGGGTGTGTGTGTGCTTGCTTGCATACATAAGCACAAATCTGTAAATTCATTTACATTATTTTGGCTAGCTTCCGGTTATCTCATACTGCTTTCCTTCCCCCCTCGTTCCTTGCCTTCTTTCTCCGTGTTGGTGGACTAGTCAGCTAGCCTTCCATACATACGTGTTGGGGATTCACTCTGTGGTCTAATGTATGGACCTTGCCGCTTTCTGCTTTGCTTAATCCAACTTTCACTGCGTGTTAAGCTTCATGCTTTCTCTCCTTTCTCTTCCCTTCCTTGCTCTTTGTCTCATTTATATGTATATGCATTGAGCGCCTACAGCGACGCTTCACTAGCGTGTGTGTCTTTGAATCAAAAGCCTGGCCAAGCTGCCAAAAAACTCCCCGCTATCATACTCCTCCCCTGGATGCTACCTCCATCCAACAAGCCAGAGAGCTGCTGCTCCAGCAACACTGAGCTAACCGATGCTAAACATATGTTCTCTCTTTACCTTTTACATCCAGCATGTAAATATGAAAAGAGAATGTATTTCACACAAAAAGGATGTGTTGTACATCTTTATGGATATATATTTTGTGTGTTTATGTATGTATGTGTGTTTATGTATGTGAGTGTGTGTGTGTGTGTGTGTGTGTGTGTGTGTGTGTGTGTGTGTGTGGATATTCTCGATGGGTTGTGTTATTTTGCCTTGTTCACTGCCTTTCTTCCTTCCTCCCTTCCTGTATGGCCCTGTCGTTTACAGAGATAGTAAACCAGTTGAATGCCCTCAGCTGCTTACATGGGGATGATGATGATGATGATGGTGTCCTTAAGCGAGCACGCAAAGCACCCGCTAAGCCTGCCGCTTCCTCCCAAGGTCTTTTTTCACCTTTCTTTCACCTTTTCTCACCCTGTTATATCATCCTGTGAACATTGTGTCTCCTCTACACTCCCCTTCATTATCACCACTTCTTTTTATTTTTCTTAATCTGTCCTTCTCTAGCTGTCCTCTCTCTTTGTTTTCTCTCAAACCCTCCCCTGATCCTCCTTTATATCGGTATCGTGATCGTGTTGTGGTCATGTGGTCTTATAATTTATCTCGGTCCGTGTGGTGACGTGCCGTGTTGTGAACACATCAGTCGGTGTTCATTCTTCTTTTGGTCCCTCTTCTTTGTTTTTTGACAGTGTGGCCTTCCTCATTCTTTTTCTGCAATTGGTAGTGAACCAAACAAAGTATACGAAATCCAAACAAACATTTATAACACACAAAAATCGTTTCTGGAAGACAAAAGTTGTGTTTTGTTTTCAATTGAACTCTGTATTGGATCTGTGGCATGAGGCCTCAGGCTGGAGAGACGCTTCAGAGCGCCACAGTAATCCATTGATATGTTAGATGCAGTCAGTTGGGGTAGTGGTAACATCAGTGTTACGTCAGGGAACTGTGCTGTGAAAGTCCAAAAGTAAAAGCTCCTCATCATCAGTGAAGGGTTAAACTATTCAACTAATCATCATCATTGTTTGGCATGTTTGGTTAAATAAAGAAAGCAAAGAAAACGTTGGTGTTTCCTCGCAGTCATCAAACACAAACCTTCGTCACATTTTACACACACGTGTCCTTTGACTGGAAAACAAATGAGCTTATTTAGGTTCCTTGGATTCTCAAGTTACTCTACCTGCACCCCCCCGGCTCTTCTGCTTGGATAGTGAACAGACACAACCTACACACTGGTGCGCGCGCACACACACACTCTTGCCATGGCCTGAAATGGGTCATGAATGTTGTCTGTAAGAGGCAAGGGAAAGTGCTGCACCTCTTATCAGCTCCCACCACTTCACATAGCCACCCTACATATAGACCAAGAGACTCGCACACACACAGCACTTGTTCTCTTTGCTCAGGTTCACACACAGCGCTCAGCAGCACTTCTTGGCATCTACCTCACACACATTTACGCTCTTTTCAAGCTGACCCGCACCCTGGCAGCATGCGATTGGGCTACGGTGCGGATGATGAAGATAAGTTGGACAATTCTCAGCCTTTCTGGCTCGGATCTCCATAGCAACTTTATACCGCCTTCACTGTCTCCCACAGTAACCCTCCATACCACACAAATTTTCCCAGAATGCCTCTGCTGTACATGCATTGAAGTGGAGCTGAGGAGCACAGAAAGACTGAACACTCTTTATGCTCATGGTTCACTCCAAAGTGCAGATATCGGTATATTTGGGTTTGTTTGTGAATGTTTGTTTGTATTCATTTCATTTTTTTGGTGATGTTTTTGACCCTGTAGTTGTCATTCTTCTTCAACGTTGTTGTTTGGGTGTGTGACTTTGTGTTGAACTCTGTTGTGGCGACAGAGCTGATCAGCAAGCTGAACTTCCTGGAAGACGAGGATCAGGACACGCTTCCCACCATGTGCACAAATCCGTTCGATGACCCCGATGACGATCTTCATCCAAACCACCTTAACCCCTTTGGTGATCCTGATGAGGACGGTATGTTTACCTCTCAAATCTGAATTTATCCTGATGGATATCATTAATAATTTAGTTTACAGCCTTTGATCTCATTAATAAAAGTGTTTATTTTGGGGGTACTCGGTAGAATGACATCAGGTGCAGGTTAAAGGTTTGGACATGCACATACCTTGAATGCGTGTAGTCATGTGAAACTATAGCATGCAGGCTTCAGTGCCTTCAGTCAGACAGCTAAACCAATATTTACGTCAGACCACCTGAGCAGGCAGGTGCATTACGCCGGATTATTTGTTTTGAATGTCGAGCTCTCATACACGTTTACTTGTGTTTAATCTGAACCTTAGTCTGTGCGAGTCTGGGACTTTACGTCTTGTTTATATATGTATTCATACAAGCAGCGTTGAAACTTGATATACCTTTACTGGATTTGTTTTGAGGATGGTACAGCAGTTGCTATTTTACTATTTATTCAGTAGCAGCAGTGTGTGAGCATCTGAGGACATGAAAAACATATTTTCTTTTTCATTTTTTGTCTTCCAAGTGAACTAATGTGAACCAAATATGTGTAAAATACAGAGGTTAATGTGTATAATGATGGCTGTAGATATCTGATGATGTTTAAATACACACTATGAGAAAGCAGGTATGCCCATAATGCTTAGCTTGTTACCAGGACTACAGTCACATTTATTTTGACCCCCCTTCTGCTGCCAGACTCTCTAAAGCAGTAAGCTACCACCGCTCTTGTCAAATAAAGAAGATACCAAAGAGTCAGTGAGTCTGGTTCAGTATGTGTTGTATCTGCAGTCATCTCTCTCCTCTCCGTCAAACAGAGCCCCCTGCCCAGCCGGTCTCAAGGCAGCGGGTCGATGATGATTCCTTCTACGACCACGACTCCTCGAATCCGTTCAACGAGCCGGACGAACCCGGGACGCAAACGCCTCCGGGGAACCCCTTCGATGAACCCGAACAGGACGTGGACCTCCAGCCTGATCCAGAACCCCCGAAGCCCAGGCAGAGGAAAGGAGTGCGGCCTGTTGACATGAGCAAGTACTTGTACGCAGACACGACTCACAACGAGGACGAGGAGCTCGACGAGTAAGACGCTATTTCCTCATCGTCTAATATTTTCACTCAGCTTGGTTACTGATTGACATTTTAGGGGTCGAATATTTTAATAACGCAATAAGTGCTGAGTGTCCTGAAGCCGTTTTTTTATGTCTGAAGTGCATTTAACCTTTTTGTTTGTCAGTGTAGAGGAGTCTCTGTTAGACTGTTTGCTGGAGGGATTTGGATAAAGTAAAACAGCCTACTGACATGCTTCCCGTGTCCATGAGTAGCCCGTACTAGAAGCAGTCTGGAAGGATCCAGGCTGCTCAGCTTGATTACCGTTGGCAGGCCAAGTCGTGTAAGACCCCTCCTTATAGAGGGGGTACTTGTAGCCCCCCCATCAGGGCAGAGTGACGAGGCAGCTCTTTCAACAGGAACAAGGGCCCTGTTGTTTCACTGCATTCTTTAACCTTGTCTCCCTCCTTTCCCTCCTCTGTCGTTACCTCCCTCCCTCCCCTCCTATCAACTTGTTGCCCCATACTTTCCCCTCCTTAACTTCCTCCCCAAGACTCTGCTCATTTTTATTTCGCCTCTTTCGTCCTGCTTTTCTTCATTTCTTTAACGTCACCTCAGGGTGTCAAATACCGCCTGTTAAATTCACTGACAAATTCCCAGTTACGTTACAAGCAAGAACAATGATTAAAAAGTCTTTAAATAGAACATTAGAGGAGATACTGCATGTACTGTCCATAAAGACAGAGAGGTGTGTGAATTTATATTTTATTCAAACTGGCAGTGACGCTGAGCTTAATTAAAATAATAAAACTGATTTGTGCCTCTAACTTGGCAGATATTTGCCTTCATATTGAAATAAAGCATACAAAGAGAGGCCACAAAAACACGTTTTCATATTATATCTGATAAATTCAAAGAGCAGAACGTTTCACTGATTGACCTTTGCAGATGAGCGGTCACACTGTGAATGTAAACTCGTAGGTTTTGGCTGTTGAGCGAAGCCGTCACACAGATCGCCGTATGTTTTAGTCTCCTCGGCTGTCTAAAGACAGACAGGTTATTGACTGGCATGTTTCTTTTGCTCGGTCTCATACACCAGGAGCAGCTCTCTGCAGAATAGAAAGTTCAAGAGGGCAGCACGGTGTTTTGACTGGAGTCCTTTCACATGTCTTTTAGCCAGTGCTGGTCTGTTAAAGCTGCTCTATAGGCCTGCCTGCTTTTCTTCTTCTCCTCACTTCCCCTCTCTCTGCATCGCTCTGAACACAGAGCAGCTCTAACCTTCTCTTTCAGACAGATAACTAGTCAATCAGCTTTTTACTTTCTCACTCTCACCCCTCCCTCCTCACCCCCTCCTCACCCTCTCCATCCAATTCTCTTGTTTGTTTAGGATCGCTTGTTGCATGTTGAGTGACTGTCTCGAGGCCGTGGCCCTCCTTTCAGTGCCACAAGCATGCCTGTATATTGATAACACTTGTGGTATGTGTGTAAGAGAGTGTGTGTGTGTGTGCCTTCGTACTCCTGCCTGTCTGTCTGTCAGTAGTCCACATTGGGCAGTAAGGATATGAGGTCACACAGAGCTGACCTCAGTGCACCTGCATCTTCTATTACCACTTGTGTGTGTGTTGTTCATTGTTTTGCACCAAACTCTCGTTTCCATTTAGCAATTTCCTCGTGTTTGACTCAGCAATGAGCCAAAGACAGGGTCAATAATTCATGGCTGGATGTTTTATGATTGCTACGCAGACATTTCATCAAACAGGAGTCGACATCTCTGTTTTCCTTTGTATTTTGTTTTGTATAAATCCACATGATTGTGAAATTTCAGTCTGTTTCTAATCTCTCCGTCTCGCTCTCGTCTGTCACCTGTCCTTTTCCTCCCTTCTCAGATCCAACCCGTTCTACGAGCCAAGGACATCGAGCCCTACACGGCCCCCTGCTGGTGGCCCCTCCCTGGATGTGGTCAGCAGCCAAAAGAGGAGGGCTCCCCAGCCCCCGAGTTCTAGCCCTGGCCTCGGCCCCAGTCCACCGGCTCCCAAACCCAGCACTGTCCCAGACCGGGAGCGAGCCCAGCCGATCGGGCCCAGCCCGGTCGCAGCAGTGATGGGGAGAGAGCTGGCCTCCTCTTCCCCGAAGGTAACCAGGCTTCACTTGAATGTAATAAACCCGATTCTCATGACAGGCACACAACACAACATGTGATAACTGCTTATATAAAATATAGCAGTGTGTTGCTGTCTGGTGCTTAATGTAGAGCCAGTTGGGACTTGAACCTCCTCCCATAAAAGCACCCAGCAAATGTTAAACATGAGCCAAGGACCACGATGCTACATGAAACGTAAAACATACATACATAAAACAGTCTGACAAGGAGCAACAGACAGGCAGAGCGTAACAGACTTGGAGGTGTGTGCTACATATGGATATATACAGTATGACTTTAAGTACTGAATAAAATTAGTTATATTAACAGACAGAGTGCTGAGAACTCAGTTTAATTTAAAAACTGTTTTTAGTGGATCCACGCTCACGTAGACAAAAAATGAGTTTGTAATATTTATGTTTGATTTCATTTCCGCCTCAGGAATGTTTCCCAAAAACATTAAATATCGTCATTTTATGAAGCTAGTAACACAGACTTCCATCATCTCCAACATAAACTGAACCCTCCAGGCAGAAGTCTACTCGCTCTCCTCCGCTCTGACTCGCTCTTTGTGGCATGTGTGTTATTATAACTGAGTGACTTGAAGCATTTTGTGTGTTTGCGCTTGTGTGTCCACATCCAGCGGTCCTTACATTAGCTTTTTTTCCGCCTGTACAATCCCATCTTCTGCCCCATTCTTTATGCTCATCAGACTCCCTGGCTGCTCATTTGAATATAGGTATTTGTTTATTGGGGTGTTTTCGTATGTTTATTTATTTATTTAAATTAGGTAAATCATGGCTGGGTCTAATTAAATGGCTGATGGTCACACACACTCACGGCAGGAGTCAGACCACTGGTGGGGAATGATTGGCTGGGGGTGTGGGGATGGGTGGGGGTTAAAAATGTGTGTGTGTGTGTGTGTGTGTGTGTGTGTGTGTGTGTGTGTGTGTGTGTGTGTGTGTGTGTGTGTGTGTGTGTGTGTGTGTGTGTGTGTGTGTGTGTGTGTGTGTGTGTGTGTGTTGGTGGAGGGGGGTTCAATGAGCCTATGTGGGGCTTAAACACAGGGGGCTTAACTACAGCAGAGCGATCACAAGGGGGTGTTGACCCCCTGCACACAAACACACAAGCAAACACACTCTGTACAGTTACTTGCAAACACACACACACATGCACACACATGCACACACACACACACACACACAGGTCCCTCCTCCCCATGCAGCTGGCTAGCTGACTGTTTTAGTGTAGCTGGGCGGTGATGCTGGCCGTCCATGTAATTATGGCACAGTGCCTTTATCACCCAGCTGCAGTTGCCTGTGACCGTGGGTGAGGGGGCCTAAACCACTTTAATTACCCAAAGCCAGTGGCCTGTGGTGGGCCACACTTCGCCAAGAGATGCCCCTGCCTCTGGAGCTTGGGACGGAGGGAGGGAGGGTTGCAAAGACTGAATTGTGGGTGAGGATTGAAAAGATGGAGGAGGAGGCGGGGTGGTGTAGTGAAGGAGAATAGGTGGAAGATAGTGAAGGGTAGAGGAGAGCAGAACAGTGGGGGGAAGAGAAGGAAGATGGTCAGGGAATTGTAGAAAGAGAGATTGGATGTTCACAGTAAACAAGGATCGGCCTTACAGGGTTTGTTGACATATACAGCTAGTGTGAATAGGTTTCTTATTCACACCAAGCAGTGCCACACACACACACACACGCACGCGTCTCAGCCATGTGTAGGCTGTGAGATGACCTTTGAATGTATGAAGTCAGAGAGGATTAAGAGGAGACATTCCCACTATGAGAGGCCAAGACGAAACCAACACATCATCACACTCCGGACGTGTACGGAGTATAGATGTGTGCTCGTGCATGTATGTATCTGTTCTTAGAGTTTCTAGCACGCCTCAGGCGCAGTTCAGCGTGAATGTGAGTTATAACCTTCACCCAAAACACACAGCTAACCTCTACCTCTCATATAAGGTGCATATTCTCCATTTATATTTATTCCTACCAGCTATTCATGTGGGCAATCGGTGTGTAGGACCAAGATAAACACACATGCAGACAACTAGGTGTAATCTCAGAATGTGAATAGAAATTGATACATTGAAAGACACCTTATTCAGTTACTCATTTACAGCCTGCCCTGAAGGAAACGTCTCGTATGCGTCCCGTTAAATGAAATCTGGTCTTTGCTAACCAAAGATTAGCGCGCCATGTATCCCATTTACATTTTACACATTTATCCAGCGCAAAGGGAACATAAGTGCAGCGTCTGAAGACGCTTTAACTGTTTGTTACACCGAACATAAAGGGTCAGAGCGATAGACACAGCCACAAGATAAGACGAGGACATCAGTGCAGGAGGATGTGGCTTCTTTACTCAAACTCTAAAACTCTCTTTGTCCTTGTCATGAATTAATTCACTCTGGGAGATTTAGCATTCAACTTTGTCTTGGATGTAGTTTTATCCTCCTTGTCATTGCATTAAAACCGCCCACTTCAGTGCCAGCCTGTGAAGAATCGGGACATCTACAGGACATATGGTGCGCACCCACTTCCTCTATATACAGGTATTACACATATGGATGGGATTTACATTAAGCTCGAGCAAGTGCTCAGAGCTCTGGACTTTTGCCAGTGGCACACGCGTTCAGCACTGACAATTTATGGACAAGATAAGATTACAAATGCATTTATTGAAACATGTGGGTTACCAGTTGTTGGGGGGGGGGGGGCATCCATGTGGAACCTGTGAAAGCAATGCTTAGCAAATTTACATTTAGCATGCAGGGTCAGTGGATAGAGATGTAAATGAAGATGTGCAGCATCTGCAGAGCTTCCAAATATTTTCTTCTTCATGATGCAGAGCAGATGAGATGCTCATACAACTCGTGAAATCTCTGCCTGAGGTGATCGTGTGCCTGTTTCTTCTTCTTCGCTTCTTTTTGGCTTCTACCTGACTATACTGCGTGAGCTCATATCCAACTTTGTTTGTAGTGTATTTCTCCATGTGACTTCTAACCCCACCAGGAGCGTTACAGAAACATTTTACCAGCCAGACTTCTAGTTTAAGTGATTTGAAATATGTAAATATGCTACATTGCTTCATTGTTTTTACATTTGGAAGTTTGCACGGGTTATTTTATTTTATTTTGAAATTGACTCATGTCTGACCAGCTCGAGCTGCTCTGTGCAGATTGACCTGGGCTGTTGTTGTTGTCATATTGCACGCTCTAAATACTGAACTTAGGGGTCCCCAGCATAAAGGAAGGAAGGGAAGAAGAAAGGAAGGAAGTGAAGGTTACGTGCCGTCACTAGGTCACTCTTTCTTATAAAGATTATAAAAGAAAAAGCTTATAAAGAAAAAGTAATGCACCTCTTTACCTTGACTCACAACAGTTTTCCTTAACTACCATCTCCATTGTGCATTCACAAACTTTCATCTTTTCATATACACACAATATGTTCCGTGTATTTGTCAGTATCTGAAATCTGTCTTCAGGTTGGTGAAAGTGCCGCTTCACGTCTCTCATTCCAGTATATCTGTCCTTTGTCCTGTCGGGGAGATATAGATCCTCCAAAGACGTCAAGTTTAGCATCTGTGAAGGAGCTGGAAGGATGGAAACGTCTGTGGGATTAATGTAAATGAACAGAGGGAGTTCCTGTTGGGCGGGTTGCGAGCTCTGTCTGGTCTGATTCAGTCCATCTCTTTTCCCTGGGGCTGATTTCACCCGTCCCAAGTAATTCAGTGATCCCCTGCTCCTCCTTTTGTTTCATCTCCATCTCTATTCCACAGTCAGGCCGCTCTACACTTAGATGCTCTGATCTTTGGATTTTCATCAAGTTTCCGCTTCATGAATTATTTGCCTTATTTTCATATAAAGAAAAGTTGGAAGCCGGCGTCTGTCTGCGGGCAAAAGTTTGAACAGAAAAGTTCTACATTATCCTAATATTTACTCCAAAAATCTTAGAAAGAGTAAGACTTCAGCTTCAAGTTGCTGGCACTTAATGAGTCGGACAATATATGTACATCCCAGAACAGTTGATTGCTTTATAAAATACAAAATAGTTGGAAATATTTTGGCTTTGTAAGACTTCATTACATATTTTTTGTCTGCTTTTCTTTGGCTGTTACTTTACTGTACCCTGTGTTAATATCACCTGACTCACCCTCGATTTCCCTTTCCTCTTCACACACACACTCTTTCTTTCCAGAGGTGAGAAAGTGAACCAACACTAGAGGTAGGTTTTCTTTCTCCCCTTCAGTTGAAGGGCTCGTGTGATTACTTATGTTAATCAAAGGGTTCAAATTAAATAGAGTTTTGCAGGTTGTGAGAGCTTCTGTGCCGGGGGGAGGCAGAGGCCAGAGCTTCTCCTTCCTCTCCCAGACTTTGTTTCCACAGCCCCCTCCTTCAGTTCAGACTACCTCCAAATTGAAATTAGAATAAATTAACATTATTTAATTGAGTTCGCAAAAGGCTGCGATATTTCTTAATTAGCTTTCACCGGGGTTCGCGGCAGGAGAGGACCGCATCAACGCAGTGAAATGTTACTGAGGTTGACGTGACGACTGAGGGATGTTTTTGGAGGACAGAGGGGGAGCCCGAGAGACAAGGACAGTCATCTCCGGTCTTCAGATCTTTGCCCGTTCCAAGGTCTCTCGTCTTGTTATCGTTCTATCCGGTCCAAAGTTATTCCATCTCCTCTGATAACTTTGACATACATTGAACAAAGAGTCTCAGATGTCTGACGTAAGGAAAGTAAAGCTCACAGACTAATGCTTTTAAATAGAGGTATATGTACATCCTTAAGTATTTTCAGTACGTGTGGGAGGAGAGTTTGGTTTGCAATCTGCAACTTCACTGCTAGGTGCTGCTAAATCCTACACACTGAACATTTTTAAGTAAATCCAAATGTCAAAAATCAAGTCCTACTAACATGACCGGATTGTCTTTGCTCTTTGTTCAGTGGAGTTGAGAAACCTGAACACCTTCTTGCTTGATCAAGGTGAATTTTTCTGCATTTAAAAAAAAATTTACGTTACGTCCTCCAATGAACGACGCCCTGAATATCGTTGGGTTGAAGGTAAACGATCAGATGAGATGGCCTGTCTCTTAAATTTCAGAAACTGGAATCAATATTAGCAGGAAAAAGTCATAGCGGCCCATTTCTGAGACATTTCTGAGACAAGGCATTGGACACTCAGCGGCTCCCCTTGGCCACATTGGCCTTTCCATAAGCTGTGTAATATTAGTCGAATAATCCTCGAGAGTCGTAAGGCTAAGTCACTACCTCTCAATGTCTGCCTTTTCCCAGTGTGTGTGGACCCCTCCCCAACTCTTATTTGCAGTCTCTGAGTGGTCTGTCATTGGATCTTGTGGGAGAGAGGAGACCCAGTTTCTTCTGTCATGCAGTTTAGGTCCGCTCATTGGGCTTCCTGTTGTTGTTTCAAGCTGCAGGGCATCACTGTCATCAAGTTAGGCAGAAAGGTAGAAGTGACTATGGAACAATCTCAACTGTTTGAATCCCTTCAAGTTGAAAAAGTTTATGGGAATGTGAAGATAAAGTAATGTTCTGGGTCAAGTGTAAAGGTCAGTTTTGTGGATATGATCTGAAACAATACCCAGAACTCTGAACCAACTAACTCCGGGATAAAAAGTTTAAAAGACTTCAAGAAGTTGTGCCTGCTCATGAGGAGCTGATCAGGAAGTCTGATTGATAGACAACGTTGGGGGTGGACACTGATATGTTTAATCATGTTCATGTATTCAGGGGCTGCTCTGAATTCAGTTGTATACACAGCTGCTATGAAAACACGAGTGTTTTGTGTACTAATGTGCGATCTTCCGTGTGTTTGAGGGGATATATTTTGATCCAGTTACTGTAATGCGGCTATCATTTTTCTACCTCTTCCTCTGTCGGGTGCATGTCGAGTTCACAAGTTAAGCACTGCGAAGAGCTCACTCTCCTCAATACCCGCGCCGACTGGTGTAAAAGGGCCTTCCGCAAAGCGCCGCTTGTAATCTGCCTTTGGTAAGTCCTCCTTAGTTTTATCTGCCAAGGATTACCTCACAAGCTGCAAGCAGGAGAGAACGAGGGAGATGCAGAGCAAGAGAGAGAGAAATGAAAAGCAAGTCAGACAGAAAACGATGAAGATGGAACAAACTGAAAACAAATCGCTGTGTAATCTCTGAAAGAGAGAGACCTGCTTTAGAGTTGAAGGGAAGTTTCCCTCGCCACTCATTTAGAGAGGGAATTGACTAATCCCTCCATGATTGATGTCTGCTATGAGAGGCTCTGTGGCAGACTAATAGGGCTTATGAGGATGACCAGAAAGTCCTTTGTGTGTGCGTGCCTGTGTGTGTGTGTATATGTGAATGAACCAAACCTTTTTGTCTTGTGCGTCCGTCTATCCAGTGGTCATAGAGGCCAGGGGTTTGAATGACATAGCGGCCGAAGAAGAGGTAACTTTATCTTAATCTGGTCTTAATCTGCCCCAGTCCTCCAGGTGTGTGTGGGCTTAAACCCAGAAGGATCCAGGGTTTTGGGGTGAGGTTTAAGGGGGCTTTCGGGTGGAGGAGATAGAAGTCCGTGCACTTGAAAACTCCTTCAACCCGCAGAAGGTCTCTAAGACCCCCCGCACAGTCTTGAAAACCACGCTCACTTAGTCATGCCATACCTTACTGCCGTCATCCTTAAGTGGCCCCTGCTACATTTTAATTGAATTAAACCAACCGTTCTCCATAATTTAAAAAGGACCCTTAGAAGTACCTTCTGAATTAGCCTCAGTGATTTGTCTTTCAAATTGTGTGTGCGTGTGTGCACACATGTGCACTCATGTGCCTGTGTTTGAGGAAAGGAGAGCTAGTGTAGAAATGATAAGGCTTTAATTGCCTCTGTATAAAGCCCTCCAACAGCCCCCACCCACCCACGCATCCACCTCTCTTTTGGACTGTTATGGTATGCAGGTGTGTGCTCTTATGTGCTATAGGAAATACTAAGTGGCATTTTCAGGGCTTAACTCACTGATCACTGAGCGGGGATCATTCCCTCGGCTTTTAATTGAGCGCACTTGTAGGAGCTCAGTTGACCTCAACGAGATTTGATTGATCATAACGCAGTCAGAACATACATACAGTACATGTAGAGTGTTTGCCCTGAAAAATGTCTTCATCTTGGATCTTTCTGTCTTTGGTGATGCATTAACTCTCGTCTAACACCAACAGAACAAATTTAGTGCATGATAAAATGGCTAAAGCTGTGAACAGTTGTTCCCTGTTGGTGGAACGTCCTACCAGATCTGCGGCGTCCCTCTCTACCTCCACAAACCTCCTGAAGACCTCCAACTCTTCAGAGAGGACCTCCTCTGCAACACTACCAACAACTGCACATGATAAATCTACCCCGCTCTACAACTGGAGCTTGATTGTTTCCCTTTTTGTAAATCGCTTTGGATCTAAATAAAACTAAACATCAAAATCTGATGACTGGATTCCAATCAGCTTTAGCCAGCTGCGAGCTAATGTTAGCACCGTCTCTTTGTCTCTTTACTTTCTTTCTCTTCCTGGTTGATCTTGTCAACCTCCTTCCTCTTTTTCTCTCTCTCCCTGACTGTAGCACCCCCCCCCCACCACCACCACAGCCTTCTTCCATCAGTATGTGTGTGTTGATGCATGTGTATTCTGATCAGGAGTCAAAGGGGTGACTTTGTAATTATGTTCATTTTAATTGGCTGTGCTATCACCCTTCTCATCACTTTGGAGCGCTGGACAATGGCAGTCTGTAGTAGAGGGGGGGGTTGCACAACTGCTGTGTCAAGACCCCCCCTCCTCCTCCTCCTCACCACACACACACCTCTTACACGCACACACACCCCTCTTTACCTGCAGAACATAATTCCTAAAGTGGCCTCCTTAATGAGTTTTCCCTGCCCAGACTTAGATTAATTGATAAATGGTGGCATTATCGGCACGGCAGATCTCTGAATCCATTGCACCGCTAATTTGTTTGTTGAACATGGCAGTTAAAGGAGATTAATACGTTATAGATTTATAAGAGCCACCCCCTCCCTCCTCTCTTCCTCCTTCTCCCAGAGCTTATTTATTTATCAGAGGAAGACGAGGAGGTGGAAGAAGAGTGAAGAGATACATGTAGATGATTTCAAGGGACGTTCATTGGCTCTGCTGATAGTATGTAGCATCACAACAAGCAACAGATTCACACTAGTTAGGACACAAGTTAGAAGCATCGTTCTTTACATATAATGTGTAATTTGGCTGCTCGTTGAAACATAATAACAGCAGAGATGTGCTGGATTTTTGTCAGAGCTTTTCTATCTCTCTCGGTTACAAATACATGCACATATCGACTGATGTATTGGTCTAACTGTGTAATCAAATACGCTGCACTCAAGTCACCAGTGCCAACATGGCAGCAACTTCATCAGTGTTGACAACAAGCGGCAACCTCCACATCTGTGAGGTGAAGCCAGTGCCAACATGTCGAAAACTGCAGTTCCTCTTCTCGTCCACTTGTGGCTGGCTCCAGAAGTGAGTCAGTCTCCATAAGTCCCCATGTTAAGGCTTAAAGTTATGCAGGATTAAGAGCGCGGACGCTTTGACTAACATGTTCGCTGCCGACTTTTAGATTAGCCAGGAGGTGGAGGATTCAGGATTGCATGGCCGTGTGTTTCAGCTTCAAAACGTCTCCTCTGAAGTCACTGTCTTGAATGTGGGAACCAAACAAATAAAGGTAGAAAAACTTAATGCATATTATTAATGCGAGTATGACATGACAATAACAAACTCTGACTTTAAAAAAAGAGGATACAGGAAGTGGACAAACAGGCTTTAAACTGAGACTTCATGTTGTAGTTTTGTTGGAGTTTGTAATCTCTTCTGCTGGATCTGTGTAACTCGCTGTCGTGAACGGATGGAGATCAGAACCATCGCTGATGTTTCGTTCTGTTCCTAACCGGATCCTATCTTCCGAACCATCGACCCCCACCAGCGCACACACAGATACACATACTCAATCCCAAACCTACCCACCCTGTCTTTTTTTTTTCCTCCTCAGCCAAAGCTAATTTGCAGAGGCGTGAGTGTGGGTAATGCTACTGCCATTTCCATGACAAGCTAAAGCCAGCGCTTACACCGCATTATGCCCCTGTGTTACACGTTAGGCGAGCGAGCAGGCGGGTGGGCACACTGCAAGCTGGCAGTCACTTGTTTGTCTGCTGCCTCCTCCAAACTGTGTTATTTCACAACGCTTTCTTTTTTTTTTTTGTTAGTGAATGGTTTTTATTTCAATTTCAAAGGCTTTCCTGTCCCCTCCTGTTCTGCTTTTTTTTATTTTGCTGCTTTGCATGGTTATGCCTTTGGAGCAGAACAGGCCTTGGAAGAGAAAACGGTCCTGGAAAAGGAAACCGCTTTTCCCCGATTTTTACATTTTACATCTCAGTAGCCAACTGCCGAGAGGCCCTCTGTCTTGGCCTGCAGGTTCACTGCTAGATGGGAAGCATATCTGCTCCCCCCCATCACCATCATGATGAATGTATTTACATATTTTCCTGCTTTGTGATATTCACATAAAGATGTGTTTAAAAAAAAACTGTGCCTTGCTCAAAAGCAGCAGGTTCAGCCTACCTTCCTGCGGGGATCGCTCTCTCTCTCCACTTGTTCACACACACAAAATGAAGCCTGACTTAACTAAACCGCACAGTCAAACACACACACACATGCACACACACTTTCTCTCACGGCTCTCTTTGGAAGGAGCCCCTCCTCGCTGTGATTACAACGGTAATGCGATATTTCCTTTGTATGTTAATGTGTATTATTTTTCACGCTACATTCGCTCTCCTCTCCTGCTCCATCCTTTTGTCCCCCTCCTTTCCTCCACCTCCACCTCCACCACCTCCTCCCTTTCCCTATTGTTCCAACCACTCCACATCTCCATTTACATAATTGAACTTTTGATTGGACTTTGCTCCCTCCCCTCCGCCTCTCATGCAGACGACGTTTGAAATCCGGAGCATAATTTCATGGGTAAGATGATGCGAGGCGATCGTTCTTGTTTTTTCTCTCCGTCTTTTTCTAATGTAAAGTCGTCGGACGTACGCAGACCAGATTAAACAAATTGCTTGTTTTCATTGAACGCACAATTAAATAATTGAGCCCAACCAATCAGATGAGCGCTTTCTGTAGCAGGATGGACAGGCCACTTAAGTGCCCTAACCTTTATCCTCTTAAACGTGAACAGGTATTAATATTTTTCAAGGGTGTGTGTGTGTTTACATCTTGGATAAGAGCTGAGGGGTTGTGTGCTTTTAATTCAGATTATAAATGTGTGTGTGTGTGTGTGGTTGCTGTTCAGTATCGGTACATCAGAATTAAGTGTGTATGCATATACAGTATGGAGACGCTGTTGTCATTTAAAGTGAGTCTGTGTTTGTGTGTGCTTTGCGATGTGTGTGTGTTGTGTGTGTGTGTGTGTGTGTGTGTGTGCACAGACTTTTTTTTGCTGTAGGCTCCTTGAGCGGATTACAAGTTTTAAAGAGTATGAGATTCAACACCTCCTCAAATCTGACACTCTCTGACACCGCTTTGAAGCCATGAAAGTGAGATTGGAAAGACACGGAAGCTCTTTTCTTTGCACAGAGTCGTGGGTTTATGTCATTGGGTTAAGGCCAGTTAAGTTTCCATTGAAGCGTCATGCCCCAGAGGGAGAGACAAAGCTGCCACTTAAAGCGTTTTCACTTGTATCTTTTTTATATATATATATATATAACTCTGAAAGGCCAGGTCTGATGGCCTCGGTATTCTTTGGACATTTAATCACGTATAACGCTGCGTTACGTTCACGTTTGTCCACCCAGGAGTGGACCGCTGTTCATATTTTGACTCCAAAGTTTGCCGCTAAATCGTCAGTTGATGAAAGAATTTAACGTCCTTATTTTTTAACATGTTTGTCATTAAAATTAATCAATCTAACATTTTGTTCAGGAAATAAGAACATAATAATTGTTAGATTGTAGGAGCATAAAACACTCTCATGGTTTTAAACTTTACTTACGTTCCGTACTCGATCCTCACCGTGTATAATGTTGTTTAAAAGGTTTTTACTGTTAGTTCAAAGTGCAGTACGTCGGTGGGTGTTTGCCAACTTCCTCTAAAAGACATTTTAAATGTCGTCCATCCTCTTACAGTACAGTAAATATTGGCACTTTGCCTGAAAATAAAAGCAACAAACGCTACAGGATTGTTCTTTTTGCCTAAAACCTCACATCAACCTGTGACAATTTTCTAATTTTCCATCTCACGGTTCATCTGCTTCACCCATGATCTCGAATCACATCCCAGGCCTGCCAAAAATCACATTTCTGACACCAAAAATCCTCCTCCTCCTCCTCTTCCTCCTCCTCTTCCTCCTCCCTCTTCCTCCTCCTCCTCTTCCTCCTCCTCCTCCTCCTCCTCCTCTTCCTCTTCCTCCTGACACCGGCACCAACAGGAACCGGGATGCTTCCATTCCCCAGGTTTGCTCCTATCTTGTCATTCAGGCATTGTAGTGAGCTTAACCCTCCCTCCTCCTCCCTCCCCATCCTCCTTTCTCTCTCACATCCTTTTCCCTTCTTCCATTTTTTTTTCTTTCTTTGCCCCGTCGGATGTATGTTGTTGACACTGAGGCATCAGGAATAATGGAATCTCTTGTCAGTGGCTTGTATTTTTCGCCCAGGCTGTTAGGGCTGTGTATAATAGTAGCAGAGGAGGAGGAAGAGGGGAGGTTATGTGCCACTGATAGTAATGAAGGTTGCCTTTTCATTTTTTAATATGGAATGTTTGTGGGCCGAGGCGATGCTCTCTGCTAATCCTACCCTCGAGCCGAGGTAGCTACATGGCAGTGTCAGAGTTACACACACACACACACACACATGCACACATCCAGTGACATTCACACAGACAGATAAAAGACAAACACGCGTGCACACACACAATACATACATGTGCACACCTTCCTTTAGGCGAGACAGCAAACTGTTTGATAAGTCGGGCTGCATTTCTGCTCCTTGTGAAAATTTGACTTCCTTCCTTCGTGTTTGTGTCTTAAGGAAATGCAACCAGTTCCTGTAAAAGCAGATAGTGATGCTGTTTGTCCGGTGTGTGATGGATATGAAGGCTCGAGTGCGCAGATGCATTTGTAAACCTTTATCTGGTGGAAGGCCGTGATGGAACAGTCCGGGTTCGATGGAGGAAATTACATCGGGGGTTCAGTTATGATGAACGTGAGGTCACTGCCAGTCACTCTGCGGTCGTCGGATGAACTCGTTGTCGCTTTTAAAAAAGAAACTGGTTTGTCTGTCTCGTCGATGACACACTGAGATGGTTTAAAAGTTTTCACACACACACCCTGTCATACATTTTTGCATGTTTTGTTTGTGTTTGTGTGTTTGCTGTTAGCTCAGACACCTGTGTGTCACTAGATGGGTGAGAGAGTGAAGCTTAAAGTCGCTGGCTGTGTAACACAGGTGTGTATTTGTGTGTGTGTGTGTGTGTGTGTTTTCCGCCGGCTAGGGTGCAGGGTCTGCGGCACTGGAGTGTGCTGTGTGTCTAATTGCTTTAATAGCACCTGGTCTCTAATCCAAGGTAATTAGAGTGCTCAAATTAGACAGCTACTTTCAACCGTCACTTGAAAAAGCAGAAAGGGGAAGGCCTGGAGGAAGACCACTCCACACTGAAACTCTACAAACACACACTCTTTAACGACACACACAATAACAGTGGCAAAAGCAGAGGACAACTGGAGGAATGGGTTTAAGTGTTCGTGTACAGTAAATGTAGAGACACGCGTCCTTAAATTAAATTAAATTAAATTTGATGGTTGTTTACGTCGAGCTCTCTCCCGTTCCACATACAGTGAAGTCGGCTGTGTAATAATAGATATTGACTTTCTGACTTTTTTTTGTATCTCTTTCTTTCTCTTTTTTTTTCTTCTTCTTTGTTTGAGTGGCACGCAGGCATTGTCGAGTCTGCCTAAAACGTGTCTGAAGAAGCTGCAGGGAAAGGTTAAGGCCCTCTTTTTAAAGCCGGAAATGTCAAGTGTCGCCCCTCAGGCTCCCGCTACCTCCGTGTCCCTGTACTGAGGCTGCCGTAGGGGCCTACATGACTCACACACACACGCATACACACTTAGACACACTGGTGCAAAGGTTAGGAGTTGCTATTAGAGATGGCCTCCAGTCTCTTTCATCTGATTTTGGCCCTTGTGGCATCTCAGCAGGCTCCAGGCTCGCGGTCACAGGTTAAACTACAACAATAGAAGAAGTACGAGACATCCAGGTGCTTAGAGACCGCGGCTAACCGGCTGATTTTGCTTTAGTGCCACTCTTTTGTTTATTACAAGCCAATTATTTTTTTTAAATCTGTCAACAGGAAAGACAGCAAGGGGCTTAATCTTGTCACGGGCTTAAAAACACACAAAGTTGATGTTAAGTTTTGGTTCAGACGATCTTAAGTTTAGTTTGAGAACACTTCTGGTTCTTGGCGTTAAAGCTGAAGCACATTTCTGTCTTTGGAGCGACATCGAGCTCACTTTTTAATTTCCAAACAAAACTGAGTCTCTTTGCTTTTCTTCCCTAACGTCCCTGAATAACCTCCTGCAAGCTGCCACGGCTTCTGCAAGAAGCTTAAACACGCTCAAGTCAGCACACCATCACCTAATAATATTCCCCCCCAAAATTTGTAATGACAAATTTGTCTTGGCTCCCATCAGTTCTCTCTCTGTCTGTCTCTCTCTCTCTGTCACTTGTTCTTGCAGTAGTGGAAAACGACCAACAGAGGGGGTCGGTTGGCCACACCACAGACACTCGAATAGTAGTGTGTGTTTACTTCTCCAGGCCTCAAGTGTGTGTCCTTTAAAAAAAACAAAAAAACAAAACTGGGTTAACTCGTTATGGTAGTCCGCATCAGGTTGTGTTAACGCTGACATGTCTTCATTCATAGTTCATCTGTAAAGGTTATGCAAAGGTTTTATTTGCCTAAGCATCTCATGCATTGAGATAAAACATCACCTGGCATCATTTGCATATTGCTGTTTCCATCTGAGCCAATATTGAGTCAGAAAGCGCGCAGGCAAAATACGATGGATATGACAGCTTAACTGACGTGTTGTGTTTTATATCAACTAAACAAAGTCTTTAATATGATTCAGTAAGACAGATGATGTCTTCAAATTCAATAAAATTACTTTTTATTTGCTCTAAACTGTCACAATTCAATATTTTGTGTATTATTACTAAAGCTTAAACATGTGGTGCCATGTAATAAAGGAAATCTGACTTCTTAGTGGTGTCTTAATGTCTTTGTTTTGCATACAATGGTATAAAAAAGTCTTTTTGATCAGCAGCCTCTGATGAATTGAATCAACTCTCAGTGACATTTTTGTCATTTCTCTCCAGAACGATCAGAGAGAATTATCCCGTATCTGTCGCTGCATAACCAGATTAGTGAATAGCCAGCTGAATAATCAGAATAGCATTGGTTCTGCTGGCCCCGTCAGAGGAAAGACCAGCGTCTCCTCTCCACGCCGCCGAGGATTTGTGGGATTTGGAGTCTGGGAAGAAGGGGAAAAAAAAGGGGGCTCCTAATGGTGAAAGCTTTCGACCCAGATAAGACTTCAAACGCAGAGCTAATTAATAAGATGTTTACATTATCCACGGTCATACGCCGCTTTGTGCGTGACCCTTCGTTACGCTGCATGTCTGTGTGTGTGCACGTACGTGCGTGCATGTGTGGGCTCATTGTGTGTCAGTAAAGCAAGCTAATTGGATGGCTGGTGGTTGCTAAGTAAAACATTTTATTGAGAAATACGTAATGAAAGGAGCTCGGTGTCTTAAAAACAAAACCATTTCTCCAGAATCAGATCTCTACACAGGGTTTGTGGCGTTCTGTCACCAAACAACACATTAATTAATAAATGAATTTATTTTATGTCCTTCATACCTTTAAAAATAGAATAATTGAGTTAAAAAAAAACATATTTTTGGAAGATTAAATTCAAAATGTCTTTCCTCTTCCTCCTCTCTGCTTGCAGCCCAGCCCCGTCCCGAGCCCGGTTCTGGGAGGGAAGCCCAACGCCAGCCAGTCTCTGCTGGCCTGGTGCCGCGAGGTCACCAAGAACTACCGCGGGGTGAAGATCACCAACTTCACCACCTCCTGGAGGAACGGGCTGGCCTTCTGCGCCCTGCTGCACCACTTCAGACCTGACACAATGTACGAGACACACACAAACACACACTAAGAAAATGATTCTCTCACAACACTAAGGAGCAAATTAAGTCGACTTTGGGTGGACAGCCTGATCTGTTTTAGTAACATGGTATCATATTTGTACAGTTAACATTGTGTTCTGTTTCGATCCTTAAACTTTTATTATTTCATGTATTTAACACTCAAAAATATGGACATGCACACACACACGTGGAAAACCTGCAGCTCCATCAAGAGAGCCAACGTGAAGATAATAAGATGCTGTGTGTGTGTGTGTGTGTGTGTGTGTGTGTGTGTGTGTGTGTGTTTGCACTCCGGTGTGTTATTTTTACATATTTTCCACTCTATTAGTTCTGTTGATTGCACTGCTATGAAATTGCATGTTACAGTTCTAATGCCATTACATGTGATGCATATTTAAACACAACTCTTTCTCCACTATCTCTCTCTCTCTTTCTTTTTTTTTCCCTCTCTGCCTGCCTCCTCCTCCTCTCCGACCCTCCCCACTGTTCTTCCAGAGACTACAAGTCGCTCAATCCTCAGGATATTAAAGAAAACAACAAAAAGGTAAGAGGCAGCCACCGCTGGGCCCTTCACACCACTTAGCTCCCTCCCATCCACATCTCCATTTGGCCTTATTTAGAGATCTGCTATTAATCCCTGGATATAGTGTGTGTATGTGTGTGTATCTGTGTGTGTGTCATGGTTTGACTGGGGGAGGAGGTTGGAAAACACACATGAAGGCAGGGAAATGAATGTTATAATGACAATGTTCCTGAGACGTCGTTCCCTGCTGTGATGTGTGGACGTCACCTGGCAGAGGTGAGATGGCGTCTTAGCTTAGCCGTCTGCTGGAAGCGGACTGAACTGCCTCAGCTGTGTGTGTGTGTGTGTGTGTGTGTGTGTGTGTGTGTGTGTGTGTGAGAATATAGAGTTTCCTGTGTTGATTAGACTGTTTTGTGCATGTTGTCTCCATACACACTCACTCCTAAAGCTTGACTGTAAAGAATAGCCCATTCACACACCTATTTTCCTCCCTGGCCCGATGTCATCATATCTACACATTCACAGTCGAAGGTGCACACTCGCACACACTCTCGCTCTGTCCCTCTGGCTCTTTGCGCACAATTTACTTTTTTCCGCACACAAACACACACTGGTGTTTTCTCCCCGTTTGCTCTGATACTACACACTCACACATGTGTGTATACACACACACACAGACACCCTGTCCCCTCTTTGGCCCAGAGGGCTACACAGAACGATATGCGTCGGGTTCCTGCAGCTTGATTTCCTCTTCTCATACACACTCTGGCTCGGCGATAACCTCTGGTGGCCCTGTTAGGCATGAATGCTACCCTGTTGACAATAACCACAGTGGAGGGAGAGAGAGGGAGAGACCCAATCCCATATCTGCTAACTGCCCCTCACCCCCCTCCAGGTGTTCAAGTAGCCCTGAAGAAATTGGTTAGATATAAGTAATAAGGGAATATGCCGTAGAAGGTGATACCTGGTGAATAGCTGCAGCACTGTACCCAGCGTGCCGAGACCAGCTTCTCTGTAAAGATCTACGCCAGCTGCTGATGTATGTTAGGCCAAGCGAGCTGTTCCTTTGCCGTGCACAGAGGAGACACGGGTAGATATCAGGTGGCCGTCAAGAATCTGGATGTGTTAGCCAGGAAATAAACGTGTAGCAGTAGAGTGTGTGAAAATGAGTCTAAATTTACAAGTCAAATAGTTTCAAATAGGTTTAACAAAGAGTTTGAAACACGTCTTTGTGTTCTGTTTCCTGAAAGTTTACCAGAGAACACATTTACACATTTCATGGAAGCGTCTGACTGCACCACTCCACACAGCAGATCCTGAAACAAATGAGTGTGTACTGGTTAATTTCATACTGTTTATTGGTGAACAGGTGAAGAACACGGACATGAAAGAAGCAAAGGACTCAAATATTATCAGTTTGTAAAGTTAGCATCAGTAAAGTGGCAGATTTTTATAGATTTATCAACCAAAAACTAAACATAAGCAGCATTTTGTGCTGGATGAGCGTTATAGAGAGTCGAACAGTGACAGATTTGCATATCATAGATTCGACTATTAGCCTTGGTGCGCTCTCCGAGTCCTCCTAGTTGTTCATGTTCATGTCGGTGACTGTCATCGTGAAAGCCGCTGGGTTCAGGCGAAAGAAAAGAGCAGTAATGCATTGTGTGGTTTCATGTAGCGCCCTGAAGGTGTGGTCGTCATGTCATAAGAAATGTTTGAAGAGGACAGCTCACCCGTCCGCGACGTCGCTTCATCAGGAGTTATTAGAATGTATAGAGTTCACTGAATGGACGGCAGAAAATGTAAAATGTATAGAAACGACAACCATCTCTGCTTTTCATGGCTTGTTGATAGACATGCCCCCTCCTCCTTTCACAGTCTATCTGTGAGGAGTGATTGCAATGAGCTCAGACTGTGCTGAATTATGACAGATAAGGACGATCAATATTGGGGGGTGGGTAGAAAAAAGGAGGGAGAAGTGAATATTTAGAACATTCACAGCCTTTGAAATGATCCATTATCGATGCATGCACGCTCGAGTACGTGTCCACATGCTCACACGTGTTTGTATGTTGCGATCACCTGTGTGTGTGTGTTTGGAGTCAGTCCTGCCTGTTTAGTCAGTGTGCTGATGTGTGTGTGTGTGTGTGTAATGAGGCCAAGGAGAAGTCATTTGTCATGCCATCTGATAGTGTAGCACCAAGCACCAGGCTAAAGCTCCCTGAGCACGACCGTGAGGGGTTGGGCTGAGGGGAGGAGGAGGAGGGGAGGGGTGTCGATGATTGACAGCGATAGATAGCTGTCAATCACTGAGAGGGAGTGGAGGGGGAGCAGGGAGCAGCGGCCCGGGGCAATCGACGGTGACATTTAGTCCAGACCGAAAGCTTTGTCAGGGAGATGATGGAAAGTGAGAAAGCTTGATACTCTCTAAAATACACCATATTCATAACGGACTAAAGAGAGAGACTACAGGATGGTTCCAAAAACGAGTGTTAGGGCTGATAGATCATTTAAATTCAGTCATCTAGCTGAT
Source organism: Protonibea diacanthus (assembly GCA_028641955.1). Taxonomy (NCBI): domain Eukaryota; kingdom Metazoa; phylum Chordata; class Actinopteri; family Sciaenidae; genus Protonibea; species Protonibea diacanthus. The sequence continues at coordinate 2,522,830 of CM053989.1, forward strand.
ACAATTATCCAAAGCGACGTGAACTTATTTATCACATCCAGGTGTTGGTAGTGTTGCAGAGGAGGTCCTCTCTGAAGAGCTGGAGGTCTTCAGGAGGTTTGTGAAGGTAGAGAGGGACGCCCCTGATCTGGTAGGAACTGGAAGGACGTTCCACCAACAGGGAACAACAGACGAGAAAAGTCTGGATTGCCCTGAGCGTACGGGCGGCTGAGCCGGGCGTCGCTCATCGCATTAGTGATTTGAATGTAACATGGGCTGCTACAGGTAGCCAGTGTCTGGGTAGCACGTTGAGTCAGGTAAGGTCTGATTTTTCTGATGTTGGAAAGTGTGAAGCGGAAACCAAGGCAACGTGATCAGAGAAGGTTAGCTGGTCATCGATCATGACTCCTAAGTTTTGAGCTATTGCCATAATCTGTTCTTTACAGGTAAAGCTACTTAAACATAAAACGTTAACAACACATATAATAGTGCAAAAAATCGTTATATGCCATAAATGGTGATATTTATTGATGATTTTGAGGTTTTCCTTTGGATTCGTTGACAATAACAAACATATAGAATATCACCATCCTAATCCTTTAACTGCAGTGGGCACATACTGTTGTCTACCACCTCAGAAAACAATCCAGGCCTTCCCTCAACACTCATCAGTGTCTCAGTATGACATGATCCGCTCTCGTCAGGCCATAAGAGAAGATATAGAAAGAATAAATCATGACACCGGGGTCAAAAAGACTGTAGCGCATGTCAAGACTAACACCGACCCTGAAACAAAACCCAGCTCGAGAGCCTCCCTCCCCTCGTCCTCCTCATACGGCTCTCACGTTCTCCCACTCTCGCTCTTTTCTCTTTCATTCTTTCATTCTGTCCCTATTGAGCGCAAAGTTGTCGCTCTCTTTCACAGCCTACCCTGGGCGAGAGGGGAACAATGTAAGCACACTTTGCTCCCCTGAATACTTGTTAGAAACCCAATCAGGCCCTCTTATTCCCCATATTCTTTTTCTTTCTTTTCTCTCTTTCTTTTTTTTTCTTTCACACTCCCTTTCTGCGAGGGGATGGAGGGAGGGGGGAACTTAAACAGGCTCGCTGTAAACTCCTCTCTGTTCTTGCTTCTCTTTTTTCCCCCGTCCTCAGTTCTTTCTTCTTGCCTTGTTTCTGCAAGCACAAACACATACTTTCCATCAAAAGAAAGGGACAAAGGAGGTGAGAGTGAAAGAGACTCCTCCTAACAAAAGGCATCATAATTGATTGTAAATTGAGAAACATCTCTCTGTTAAACCACCTTCGCTTTCTCGTTTAACTGCCTCTGTTCTCCTGTCACCAGTTCTCACAGAAACAAGAAACACAGTTGAAGAAACTTGCTGCATTTAAAAGGTTTTTTTCTGAGCTCTGTGTAAAATCACTTTTCACACAGTAAACCTGTGTCGTGAGTGGTGAGTTGAGGTTTCCACCAACATCATTGACAGGTGAAATGTTGCATAAAGTTTAAGTCATAATTGACACAGAGGATTAACATCAGTCTCTCTGGAAATGCCTGAGGTGTAGGTTTTTGACTAAGAGTTGTCTTCGGACTACGCTTCCTCTGGTGTCCACATAGTATCTCTGTGCCTGTTTTACCCTGATGTATAGTTTCTTTTCTGAGGCTTAATACCAATAATAATAATAATAATAATGATAATAATATAATAACAAAACTCTTCCTCAAATTACATGTAGCAAATATGCATAGACAGCGCACACAGTCGATATCTTTTGTAGAAGCTACAGTTGAGGTATGCTGAGGTGTCACTTACAGACGTAGGTACTTAATGAAAGATCATAGACTCCTCCTCTGAGTAAATAAAAGTAAGAAAAAGTGGAGAAAGAGAAGGACAGTGCTGAAAAGGAGCACGCAGGCTCTCCAAAACAATCCCCTGGCGTAAATAAAGGTTGAAATGCAGAGAAGGTTTTGGAAGTCAGAGAGGGCGACAGAGAGGAAGACGGAGAGATTGATAGACTGAGGATCAACGGAGGCAGTGAAACAAACGAGCGCTGCAACAGGTTGGAATTAGATCAACACTATCAAGCAGGCCAGATACAAGCTGTGATACCTGTGAGAGATGGATGGGGAGGATGTGTGTGTGTGTGCAGGAATGGAGGTAGTGTCTGTGTGTGTGCTGTTAATCTATTTATTTACCTGTCATTGGCTGCGATAATGGTTTTCATCCCGTCTCTCTCTCTCTCTCTCTCTCTCTGTCTCAGTCTATCTGGTGATGGGGGATTGGGTTTCGTGTGTCGCTTGATAATCAAACCTCTATTTTCTCATCAGACTCTAATCAGACCAATTACACGCGTGACGGAGAGCGTGGGCAGGTTGATGTTGGGGAGCGATAAGGACACACATACACACTTTGACTCACACACACACACTTTGGGATTAAGCGCTCAGTCTTGGGGTATCTTCGTCTCTTATCGGGGACATCCATCCCTGACATGGCCCGTCAGCAGTCATGGCAAAGGTGTCTCTCTCGCGTACAAACACACATGGGTCATGCATACAATGAAAAAGCACCCAGACTTCTCGTATCTCATCAGCACTGTCACCCTTCCATCTCTCGGTGTGTGAGGCATATTCTTTCCTTTATTCAACATTTTTTCCCCAGTTTTGCCGGCAGTCATTTAAAGTTTGTTCACTCGTGTGTCTTTCTCCTGGCAGGCGTACGATGGCTTTGCGAGCCTCGGTATCTCCCGTCTCCTGGAACCGTCAGACATGGTGCTGCTGGCCATTCCCGACAAGCTAACAGTGATGACCTACCTGTACCAGATCCGGGCCCACTTCTCCGGCGAGGAGCTCAACGTGGTGCAGATAGAGGCTAACAGCAGTCGCAGCACCTACAAGGTTGGCGACTTTGAGACTGACACAAACGCCTCCATAGACCAGGACAAGTTCTACGCTGAGCTTAACGACGTGCAGCACCGTCCGAGTAACGCTCAGCCTGACGCGTCTGACGGTGGTGAGTCTAATGGCACTAAAGCGGCGGAGGAAGAGGTGATGGAGCCGGGTTGGAAGGCCGAAGTTGAAGCGGCCAGCATTACAGTGGCGGCAGCAGGGCCTTTACAGTCCTCCCCTCCTGTCCCATCACCGCGCACAGCGTTAGCCTCCTCAGCAACAGACTCGACCCATGTGGCACCATCGAGCTGTGAGGACAGGGGGAACCTGCTCAAAGCCAACACTTTAGACCTGAGCGAGTTACCACAGAGAGTGGAAAGAGAGGCAGAGAAGCAAAGACAGCAGAAGGATGAGGCGAGAGAGGAAAGAAGGGAGGGAAGTACAGAACCAGGGTCTCCCACCAGGAGAGGGGCTGCCTCTTCCTCCTCCTCCTCCTCCTCCCCACCCCACCAGAAATTGGGCTTCTCTTATAACAGGGACACTGACCTCATCAAGAAGAAGAGGGCCAGCCTGCGTCATTCAGAGTCTGAGCCCGGCTCGGACGCCAGCTCCCCTCCAGTCAACCACACAGACACACCACCGAAACAGGTAAACACACACTGAACATGTAGAGAGTCCAGAGTGCTACATAAAGATCTACAATACACACCTGTGCAAACCTCTGATCGTAAAAACAGCCAAAATCTGAGCAAGTTAATAAAGTCTGGAGGGCAAAACGCTTCTGAACAGTCCAGGTGGAGTGTGAGTGCGTTGCAGCCGTGTCGTGGCAGAGATTGTCCTGTTTCGCTGTAACACAATAACATTTTTATTTCTTAAGTTTAATAATAGAAGCAGATGCGGCGCCACATCATATTCTCAGTGTTCATCCATTGTTTTGACTATAGCAAGAGGCAGTAAGAGATACATAAAGCTATCTCACAGCTAATTATAAATCCTGTACCTTAAACGACCTCTGGATCCGTCTGTCTGACATCGACTAATTCACATCTTGCTACTTAAGTCAGGTATTAAGATTCTGACAGCAGGTACCTGCCTGGCCCCTAAGTGGATTGTTCAGGTTTTTATCCTTGCACCCTGGCTTTGATTGAAACTTTCACAGCTACATCAGTCAGAAGACAGAGGGAAGCTGTGAACATTCATTCCCTTCTGGCGCTCGCTAAGCTTCAAATCCCGACCTCGTTGATGCCGCTGCACAGATGACCGTACCGAAATTCTCCCGTTCTGCATTAGATGTTGTCGTCGCCTGTCTTCGCCGCAGAGGCCCAGACATCACGTCGAGTCCGGGCCCTTAACGTGTGGCGACTATAGAAGGCGCCGAGGAGAACCCCCTGCTTTGACATTTCATTATATTTTTCATTATATTTCTCATCCCTTCAGTTGATGGCAGTTGGCGCCGTGACTGCTCAGGCGTGGCGACGCTTTGCACTGAGCACACCTCATCTCGTCTCACACACACACGCACGCATGCGTACCTGCATGCGCACACACACAAACACACACTAAATGCAGCGCTGCTTGCGTTCGGTTCACGCCAGATTACCGCTTCCTGTTTACAAGTCGAAAGGTCACGGGGCAGGTAGGGGGGGCAGCAGGGGGGGTTATGACAGCTATGACACCCCATTTTGATCTGCTGTTATCTAGTTAGCAGGGATGCATCCTCGCCTGCACCCAGGCTAGATTTGACTTGTTGGAGGGATAAACATGTTTCAGGGTGTTTGTAATGTTCCTCTGTCTAAGCCAAATGTAAACGCTCTGTTTGCACCCCCTCATAATACAGCCAGGATTACCTGGCAGATAAAATTCAAAGCTTAGGTGTGTGTTTTGCTTTCTTGTCAAAGCCGTTATGCTCTCCACACCACTGGACCCAGACATGGCTGTAGGCCGGCCCCATAATGCCAAAGTGCAGGTCCTTGGTGGGCGATATATCCTGCTCATACATCTGGGTCTGCTTGTCTTAAGTTTACCTCCACCTGCTCCCTGTGTGAGGTGTCTTTAGGTATTTGGCTACAGACCTGTAGATAATGTTATTTTCTCTTTCAAAGGAGCCAACACCCGCCCCTGTGTCAAGTCCCCCTGCTGAGAAGGTGAGTAAAACTTAATGTGCACTTGCAAACGAGTGTGTGAGTCTCATTTCTTATATCTAACCTGTGTTTTTTACACTCACTCTCCGTCGTTGCACACAGAGGGTGCTGTCCCGTCAGGAGGAGCTGAAAGAGAGAGCCAGACTTCTCCTTGAGCAGGCCCGCAGAGATGCTGCAATGAAGGCCGGCAACAAGAACGTCCCCAACACGGCCGTCAGTGCACCGAACAGGGCCACAAACATCTGTGACGTAAGTCAAAGCAGTGTGTGTGTGTGTGTGTGTGTGTGTGTGTGTGTCAGTGACGATCACTGCGGTAGTGTCAGGGAGCTCACAGCTGTCTGACCTCTTCTGTGTGAAGTAACTAAAGGCTGACCTGAGTGTGAGTTTGTACAGCATCGCCTCAGCTAATAGAGTGACCACCAGCCTCTTCAGCACCCTTGTGTCACTTTCACGGTGTTCTCTTCGCTCCTCACTACACTCGCAGCATGCTGGAAAAGCCTTGTCCAAACTGTCTCATCCTCTGGCAGTCCACTATGATGAACACTTTATGAAAAGGCTCTGTGAAGGAAAGACTTTTCCTTATTAACTCCTGCTCAGACTCTCTTATGGGCCGCTGAACGTCACAACCCGAACACGTCTGTAAGAAAAACCAAAGTGTGGCGCTCTCTCTTCTCTCTCTCTCTTTCAGTCTGTCTCTCCTCGGTCATCTTGACTCTGCACAATTTTTATGACATCCCGACCAAATTTGCTGCCCCCTCAATTTCCTCCGAACACTGAGTAAATGTTGTACACAAACACCTGTCAGCAAAAGTACATTCACGGTAAAGAGAGAGGAGGGGGGGCGAGAATCGCTGTACCGAAGCAAACTAGACTCGAGAAGACGTGAGTGAAATTGCCAGGTCTGAACCGAGCACGCTCCACTGAACATAATATACTGTGAGCAGAGGAGGAGGAGGGGGTGCACACTGATGGACGAGGAGTTACCCCGGGAAAGCACTGTGGTCAAATCCTCAGTGACGTTTCCAAATGTTTCAGAGAAAGGAAAGAGAGAGAGAGGAGGGGAGGGTACGAAAAAATCTGGTCTTGTGAGAATTGTGGCGACAACGGATTTGAGGGTAAAATGAAATAAATACCCTTTGGTAATGAAATATCTAAAAGGCAGCAGGCGCATGCCCCTGCATTCGCCGCCTGAATCCTTAAAGAGATATATGCCCTTGAATTAGATGGTTTTTTAGAGTGTGTGTCGGCGTGTGTGCCGGTGTCTGTGCGCAGGCCACAGGAATAACCATTTCGGCATAATCTGAGAAAATAAATGAGGAACTTCCAAAGGACTGTGGCGTTAAAAGTCTTCAGAGGAAGAAAGCAAATTAAAAGAGTTTTTCAAAGCCGTCGCAGCGCTGATATATTTCCTCAGCGACATAAAAATAAATAAATAAATAAATAAAGGTCCTCTTCTGTCTCCTTGTTGTGCGGCAAGATGGCTGACTTCACTTAGATTAGCTCCTTAAAGTAGCCGGACCCAACCCTCACCGCTCTTTCTCTCTCTCCATGTCCTCCTGATTTCCTTACTCATTTCCAAGGACAATTGGTTAATAACCCCCTCACACGCACACACACACACACACTGCTCCCATGCATAAAGGAAGGAGGGATAGGAGGAGGGGCGAGAGGGAGATATTGAATTGTTTACACTTTTTTTAATAGAAAACATTGATCAAAGGAATACGACTGGCCTCGAGGCCAATGTGCTGATAATTGTTAGTGATTCAGATTAGATTACTTGATGTCTTGTTTTGATTAGTGTCTATGCGTGTGTGTGTGTGTGTGTGTGTGTGTCCATGTTATCAGCTGGAGAGAGGCCCAAGCTTTTCCCCATTTAACTCTCCATTCGTCTAAGTAGGTGCTTTGCGGTTTAGCATGCATAAGGTATAATTTAATTCAATTAAAGCGGGCTTCATTCTTCCAGGGAAGTGGCTAATGTGGGGGCAACAGAATGATTTGGGCACAGGGAGAGAGAGAGAGGAGGGGGGCTACATTAGCTGTTTTGGGGGTGTAGCATTCAAAGCCCAAATGACATTTCAGTTAGTCTGAGATGACTAAAATCATGTCTGATGCTGAACCGATTCATCGATCAGTCAGAGACAAATATATAATAGTAACCCAACAGATTAAGAACATCTTTTCTAACTGAGATGAGTTAGATTTGGACTGTATCACAAAATTCTACATTTTTTGGTCAGGTTTAATCACTGACAGTACAAAGAATGCACAGCGTATGCTCAAAATCTGTGGCTGCTGCCGGCATGTTGGCAGTTCTGCCTCTTTCTAGCTAATCTAAAAACAGGCAAAGACGTGGATCATCAGCGGCCAAATGACTTTTAATTTAATCTGAAATTAGCTACAGAGACCAAAACTGTTTTTTTGTACCAGGCTGTAAACATGTTTATTTCTTGGACATTTGAACATGGGGACTTATGGAAACTGACTCACTTCTGGAGCCAGCCTCAAGTGGACGAGAGGAGGAACTGCAGTTTGTGGCACTTCTGCATTGGCTTCACTTCACAGACGGGGAGGTTGGAAGCCTCCAAAACTCTCCTGAACTGCAACAAGCCAACAAAGTCTGATCCTTTTGCCAATGGTTATTTCCATCCTCTTGTTCCTCCCAGTCAATAAAAATATGAAACTTAGTTCAGAGCAGTGAGTGTTTCCTATAACTGTCACCTCACCGCCTTCACACACCGATCTGTAATGTAAACTCTCTGTTAGTTCATCCATCATAGGCCAAACCTCAGAGGAAATGATGTAGTTCAACTCAATCAAAAGAAAGTGCATCTACTCAGGGCGATCCAGACTTTTCCCGTCTGTTGTTCCTCGTTGGTGGAACGTCCTTCCAGTTCCTACCAGATCAGCAGCGTCCCTCTCTACCTTCACAAACCTCCTGAAGACCTCCAGCTCTTCAGAGAGGACCTCCTCTACAACACTACCAACAACTGCACATGATACATCTGTCCTGACAACAGTTCTAGGTCTGTAAAGGAGAGAGGAGATGAAATGTAAATGTGAACACACATTGACAGCCACAGTGAACGCCATCAGCATGAATGTAGCTCAGTGCAGAACAACATGTTGGATACTGGTGTGGACTCGGTGTGTGTGTGTGTGTGTGGACTCAGTGTGTGTGTGTGTGTGTGTGTAGTCTTGTTCTCTTGACCTATGCTCTCCCTCCTGCCATCCCTAATTGTAGCCCACAGTGACTGGTTCTTTTATCTAAGGTCACAGGTTCACTTTTCTCTCTTTCTCTCTCCCTCCCTGTCTTCTCACTCACTTTTTCTCTCTCCCTCTCTCTCTGTCTCTGTTTGTCCATCCACCCCATTTTCTCTCTTCTTTTTTTCACCATCTTCACTCTGCCTGTCCTTTGTATTCCTCTGTTTCTCGCCCATATCTCGCCGTCTAGCTGTCTGTGTTTGATGGGCAAGAAACTACTAACAGTTTGAGCCCTCCTCCTCCTTTTTCTCCTCCTCCTCATAGGTGGCCTTCACAACAAATCAGTAGTCACAGTGCAGATGTCTTGTAATGTTGTAGTGTCACCACCCCCTACCCACACAGCAGCCAGATGGGTAATTAATGAGCTTTCCTAAAAACATCTAGGGCAGCGACTTCATTCTCTCGTCTTCGACCTGCTGCATCCCAATTTTTGTTTGTCTTCTTCTTTTTACTCTTTGAGTCTTTCCCACTGTTATTATTTTATTGGAGAAGGGTGTGTGTGTGTGTGTGTGTGTGTGTGTGTCTGTGTGTGTGTCTGTTCGCTTCAGGTCTTCTCATCTATTAGCAGACGAGAACAGTAATTTCACACCGGCCTGGCCAGGCTAATTATCAGGATTCACACTAGGTTTGGGAGAAGTGTATGTATGAGTGTGTGTATTTTTGTGCATGTGGTCACACAAGCATATGCTCCTGTATGTATGTATGTGTGTGTGTGGTGTGTGTGTCCTTGCAATATGTATGTGTGTAAGTTTAACGCACCTGTGCACTGTGCATTCTTTTGAGCGTGTGCATCTGGTATGCGTTCGAGAGTGCACGCGAATGCCTCAGTGTTTTCTAAAACTATGAAATAAGAGAGTTAAGAGAGTTCCCCTGCTCACTGACTCGTTGTGATTCCTATAATTGGGTCCCGTTTGATTTTTGCCGACCAGCACCCCGACCTCCTCCTCCTCCTCCTCCTCCTACTCCTCCTCCTCCTCTCTCTTCCCCTCTGCCGCTCCCTCTCCTCCTCCTCCTCCTCCTCCTCTCAGGAGTGGAGGGGGACTCCTGGGTCTCTTCTGTTGTGACCTGTGGGTGTTGTCATCTACTCCCATCTGCTGTCCACCCTCTGATCCTGACTCGACTGCATTCATGTCCTCGTTTTCTCCTCTATGCTCCTTTTTTTTTCTTCTTTCTGCCTTTCATTCATGTCACTGCTGGTCAAAACAAAGCCCTCTGGCTGAACCTCGACATTCCTAAATATTAAACTAAACAGGTTGTGTCAGAGTTTTTCCAATTGTTCTGTATTTTATCTAAGAGATTCTAAAAATATATACACATTATGAGAAGTATGTTACATTGCTGACAAGTTTTTAAAGGTGCTGTGCCACATTTAGGAAGCCAATTTATCACAACAAAGACAAAGAAGTTTGTCTGCGTTTTTCCAAAAGTCGGATGAATAAATGGTAAAGGTGTAAATGGTGTTTAGAGCTGCGTACTTCGTACATTTAGAGTGCAGTTAGTTTACTTACTTCTCTTTCCATAGACTTAAAGTAAATGCATCTAATCCAACATAGCCCTGTCATCATCATAATGTTCTAACTCCAAATACAAATCCTCTAATTGCAGAATGTTTTCAAAAAAGAAGATTTAAGCCACAACTCTTCTCTTGGATTCGACCTTTGAAATGCTGAAGGGCTGTCTTTGCAGCAAATATAGAAGAAATGTCTATTTTGAAAATGCAAATATGGCCTTGTGCACTCTCCTTTTTGTCCACACTTTGTCCTTTACTCCCTCCTCCTCCTCCTCCTCCTCCTCCTCCTCCTCCTCCTCCTCCTCCTCCTCCTCCTCCTGTCCTCTCTCCTTTTCAACTTTCTCCCAGCAGTAATAGTTTTTCTCCAGGTCTCATTTTAATGTGGCTGCCGTCCCTTTCTTCTTACAGCTCTTTTTTTTCCTCCCCTCTCTTCTCTTCTTCCTCTTTCTTCACCCCCCTCTCCTCCTCCTCCTCCTCCCTCCTCCTCCCTCCTTTTTCTCTCTCCTCTCTTCTTTTTGAAGAAGCTGTGCCTAATGAAACTAAATAGTTTGCTGGGCAGTTTCTTTGGACTGTGTGTGTGTGTGCCTGCGTTGGAGTGTGAGGGTATGTGTCGTGGCTGAATTGGCTGGAGTGGAGATCAAAGGCAGTCTCTAAATTGAGTGTGTGTGTGTGTGTGTGTTAACGAGCAGGAGAAAGACAGCTCTCTCAATTACATCACAAGAACTGATCAAGCCATCAGAGAGGAAAGCTGTAACACACACACACACACTTACATACCTCTCTTTCTTTCTTTCTTTCTTTCTTTCTTTCTTTCTTTCTTTCTTTCTCTCTGTCAAGTTTTCACATGCCTCGTGTTCACGTTTGACCAAGTGGAAGTGCCAAATGTTTTTCACATCCATCGCTGGCCTCTCTCTGCTTTATATGAGAAAATATGCAAGATGAAGTCATTTCATGCAGTTTCATTGCATATGAAATTACAGTAATCCCACAAGTTCACTAAGAGAATTTTGTTTTAGCTTAAATTACTCTATCCATGTGTGTGCACTGGTGAGATAGTGTGGCACTGATTTCATATTAAAAAGTATTTTCATGTGTGTTTACATACTTCTGACAGCTGTGATGTTTTGCCTTCTTAATGAGTGACTTTACATTTCTCTGATTTTACTAAACAGTCCCAAACTTTCTCTCAGGAAGAGAAGACAAGATAGATTTATTGATCCCACACTGGGGAAATCCACTTGTTACAGCAGCTCACAATATACAAGGTGCATAAATAACAGTGCTGTGGTGGCTCAACTGATAGAATGGGCTCCCCATGTAAACGATGGGTCAAAATATAACTGGTGTGGTTTGAAGCTGCATAGAGAACAGATAAAATAGCATTGTGATGTGACGTAGATGTGCCTGGTGGGGTTTCTCTGTGAGTCCTTCGTGTAGTGACCCAGATTTGACTCCAGGCTGCGGTCCTCTGCTGGATGTCAGAAACTAAATGTCTTTGTCGTGCATTTGTATTTTCATTTCTGCTGCACGTAAAGAACTATGAACACTGAAATTAGACAAATAACGGTCTAGCTTCTCTTGTTTGCTCTGACTTCTCATGACTAAACTGTCAGTATCATTCAAATAATTTTCAATCCTCAGTCCTGTTGACAGTTGGGACTACCAGGATGTGCACGTAGCCTGAATGGATACCTTTCACAGCTTGTAGTGGTGTTTGTGTTTGGCATCACCCCGTCAGCACTGTTGAGTGCTGTAAACTCCACCCTGATAGTTCCTGGGCCGTCAGAAAAGTCTTCCTAAAGGGGGCAGGACTGTTATTAGGTTCCTGCAGCTGAGAGGAAGGTGAAGTTCCTGATTCCTGAGACAGTCGGAGGCGATAAGTGGGGAAAATTACATGTTGATCTCTTTAAATTACTTTAATTGTATCAGTCAGTACTAGTTAGACGGCTCTGTCTCGTTAACGTCATTGATAGAAGCCTGTATAACCACTCTATCAACAACCCCTTTAAAAATCACACTTTCCGTCCCTTTTCTACAAGTTACAGGTTACCTCTGTTCTTCTGTCACAAATTTCAGCTCATGTTCTCGTCTCTTTCTTTCTACCCGTCTTCCTCTCTCTGTCTCTCTCTCTGCTGCAATTATCCTGTCTATTTAAAGGGCAAAACCTTCCCATCTTACTCACCTGTCACAGTGACGAGATCCTCTGTCTTTACTGTGTGTGTGTGTGTGTGTGTGTGTGTGTGTGTGTGTGTGTGTGTGTGTGTGTGTTAAGTTGTCTCCGTGCTCCGCTCTACCTGTTCTACCTGTCCTACTGTACGGGAGTCCTCATAAGCAGACACAGACAGACAGAGACGCTCAGTGCTGAGGACAAACTGTCAATTCAAATTCAAACAAAGTTCAACAGAACCTCAGAGGTCAAACACACAAACGTGTTTGCACAAAAAATGTCAGCGTCACACACACACACACACACACACACACCTTTGTTCTGTGAATTTGTGACACACATTCAGCGCATCAATATTTGTTTAATTCTTACAAATACAAACAATATTCTCTGTACAACACACACTATTTGAAGACGTGCACTCATGTGCTACTGCGGTGTCAGAATAATAATATTTATATTTATTGTTTGTATTTATAGGGACGCGTTCACGGCATGGACCAACGCCACGGCTAATACACACACAGGGAAACCCAGACACGACGTTACAATAAACAAACAATAAAAATACAATAAAACAACTTAATGAAATTTTAATATTAATATATTTACACATAGAGTGTGTCATCTAAAACCACAAACCACGACAGCATGTCTGAAAAAACACACGTGTATTCAGTGACACACAGGTACACATTCTGCACTTCCACACTGACATCTCGCAAATTTATATTTATGTAACACACACACACACACACACACACACACACACACACACACACCCCTATCATGGGCACGCACCCGTCGAATCATAATTAGGCCGTGTCCTGGTTCTTTGATAGCCATGTACAGTGGCTCTTCTTTAATTCTTTATCAAATGCATTGATCGCTGTGGGCCTCGCATGCTCATTGATCCGCGGACTCCGTCTGGAGCCAGCCGATAAGCTCTCCCTCTCTCTCTCTCTCTCTCTCTCTCTTTGCCTCTCCCTCTCTCTCTCTATTTCTAAAAAAATTGAGCAATAAGAGGTTTTGAAAGTAATAGATTTCAAAATTTTGGTACATGTAATGCTTTTTTTTTAAGTCTTATATTGTTGTTGATTTAATTGCAAATCTTTGTGGTACACAAATAATTTAGCCAATTTTGAAGCGTCTGTTAGAAGACCACATTTCCCATGAACCCCACAAAGAACATGCCGCTGCACCTTTTTCTCGACCCTCTTTTTCAAAACATGACCTGGTGACACTTTTTTTGTTTTGTTTTACAATGATCCTCTAAAGATAATAAATGAATATTCTATTAATTATTCACTATCTTTGAATAAATGTTGTTAATATTCAACTGTTGGCTTGTTAAATAAATAAATAGTAGGAATTATGAGGCCTATGTTGACGTCTACGACAGCTACACCAGCTTCATACCTAAATATCGTGATAAGGCGCTAAACTACCTAATTTGAGATCTTCAGCACTTAAATCTCTCTTGTATGTACTTTGCTGAAGATTATCATAAGGTAGGCATATTATTTCATAGTTTTAGAAAGGCTGTTATATGTTTCAGTAAGTCCTCAGTATGATAAGTCAGTTTATTTATAGAGTATAACTTCTAACACACGCAGTGTAGCTGTTCACTGAGTGTTTGGCTTTTAGTAGTTTAACCACGATCTGAGTTCTAAATAATGTTTTTGAGTGTGTGATTACAGAGCTATGTGATTGGTTTTGTGTGTGTATGTGCTGTAGCTCTTTAGGGTGTGTGTATGTGTGTGTGTGTGTGTGTGTGTGTGTGTGTGTGTGTGTGTGTGTGTGCGTGCCTGGACAAGATAGAGACCTAAAGCACCTCTTGACTGTGAATTAGCCTGTCATGACAAATGTCTGGAACTGCATGACTGGCTGCCAGACTGGCTGGCTATCTGGGAGGTTGGCAAACCCTTTTAGATAGTGATTGTGTGTGCATCCCTGTGTGTGTGTGTGTGTGTGTGTGTGTGTGTGTGTGTCCGTGCGTGTGTGTGTTTGTGTGGCATCACTCTGTGCCCACGCCAGGTCTCTGTACATGACCAGTGGTGCGTGTCCTCCCTCCCTCTTTCTCCTTGCCCAGAAAAGAGCAACCAAGGCGACAACCTGCTCCCCTCGCTCAAAAAAAGAGCTTCCAGAGCGGAGAGGGGTCTTCACCCCGACGCCAAACCCACAGTGGAGCCCTCTGTCTCAGCCTTGCACTCAACCGTTTAGCCTCTCTTCCCCTGGAGGTTCCCAGCAGTCAATGGGAGACACAGTGCACGATTGTTCTCGCTGTCGCCATTTAAAAAAGAAAAGTCTTTTCTCCTCCTGAGTTTCTATTCTTGAAGACGAGCTACCCACTGACCACCAGCTGACACGCTTTCTCTCCTCCTTCTTTTTTCATCCTGGCTTTGATCATGTAACGATGCAGCTGGTTGCGTCTGGGTGTTTAGATTTTTTTCAGAGTTGCATCCCCGTTACTTTTACATCCACTGGTTATTGGTGTCCTGTGTTTCCAAACAAGATGTCTGTATGTGCTTGTTTTCCCTGTTATGCATGATATCCATCAACACTTTCCGAAGAGGAAATGGCGAGTGTGATGTCCACTAGATGGCATTTCATAACCACTTGGTCAGCAAGAATAAAAAACATTGTTCTTGTACATCGTGTTCCTGCATAACAACTAGTTGTCACTGGGATGTTAGTGTTGACAGACATGAAGAGCTCTACCCAAAACCTGTGTGGGAATAATGCCCCTGTGCGCGCCGTCTCCCCATTGTGTCCCAGTGTGTTTCACTCAGCTGTACGAGCTTCTATGCATGTATAAAGTTGACTCCCTAGCTCTCGACCATGCATACCACCGGCGCAGCGAGAAACTTGGAGTCATGATCGATGACCAGCTAACCTTATCTCATCACGTTGCCTCGGTTGCCCAGTCTGTCGCTTTGCACTTTCCAACAACAGAAAAATCAGGCCTTACCTGACTCAACGTGCCATACCAACTCCTGATACCTCCTCCAATGAACGACACCTACCAAACAACTGGACATGATAAATCTATCCCCCTCTACAACTGTCACACATCACAAATCACACATGCACACAAGTATACTATACAGGGAAATATTTGATCCTAGATCATATGATACATAGTCCTTTACACAATAAAATGCCTCTCCTCTCCTCTCCTCTCTTCTCCTCTCCTCTCTCTTTCCAAACACATACTCATATTTTCTAATCAGCAGCTCTGTAGCTGACCGAGCTAGACGCTGGTCAGATGCATTTTTCTGTAGCGTTAATCCTAGCCTCTGGATAGGCAAAGTCAATTTCCCATTTCCTGTCCCCAAAATGGCTGACAACAATAATGCAGCGGGATGTTTTGGAGTGTGTTGGGGGGCCCAGGCTGTATATATACATATATATACACACCCAGGCACACTTAAATTGGTAGTTGTATCCATATCTGTAAAGGCCAGATTGGATATCAGAACTAGTCCGTAGCCGGAAGGCCATCAGTGACATTACTGGTTATCATATTACATTTATAAAAGCAGGGAGACACCTGCATAGAAAACATAGTGAGAAAGAAGTAAGTGAGGGTGGAAAGAAATATTGGAAGAAAACAGCACAGCAAGTATAAAGAAGGAACGACTGAATTAATTTTTATGTCATGATGAATTGCTGCAATCCAGCTATACCACTGCACAATGAGTTCTACCAACAAAGTGACTCCAGAGACCTTAACACTGATTTCTGTTGTACATTGGCCTTCTAACTAACCCATTTTGAGGTCTCTCAAATGAAATCCACCTTCTCACCACAGATCAATCCTACGAGCTTGTTCAAAGAGATATTTCAGGCGGTCTGTCCTGACATGGTTTCTGTCCCGAACTCTTCTATCTTCTCTCTTCCTCTCTCTTCACCCTGCTGAAGAAACCCTGAAGCTTTCATTTGTAATCAAAATACTGTTTTTATCTCCTTGATTTATGTAATGAATAATGCAGTGTCTCGTGGTGTTCCACAGGGGTCAATCTTAGGCCCTCTGTTGTTTTTCTTTTATATCACGTTCACATTTCAGATAAATGTAAACAAACAGTGAATTTTTGTTGGTTAAATCCTTGTTTTCCTGGTCTCATATAATATCTGTTTATTCGTTTTTAAATTATGAATGTCACAGAATGTCCTACAGCAGGAGCTTTCTCTGTCAACGTCATGCATGCCTACAGGTAGCTGTGATGCTTGACCTTCCTCCACATTAACAGTGTTTGTCTTGTTCCCAAAATTTAGTTTTTGTCTTTTTTACTGTAGTATTTTGTTTTCTCTTTGTAAAGCGCGTCGTAACTTGTGTTTTGAAAAATGCTAAACTAGTTTTTCACATTTTCTTTCAAATTACAAATCATAGTTCCCTGCATGCATTGCTGCCTGGAACGGTGCTGCACAAGAGCCGGGAAAGTGTTGTTATGTTTGACACCCAATACTTTTCTACAAGCAAGTATCAACACCCATTACTCTTCTCTCTCCCCCTCCTCACTCTTTATCTCTCTGTCTCTCCCTCTCTTTCCCTCTCTCTCTTTATCTGTCTCTCTCTAAGGTGTGTTCCCTTCTCCCTGTGGGCATTCCCCTTGGGCTCTCTCTCTCCCTCTCTCTCTCACACACACACACACACACACACACACACACACACACACAGAGTGCATTAGGGTTGCTGTCATTTACAATACAGCCCCATTGTCCCACCTTAACAATGGCTACAAACAAACAATTGACATGGAAATGGAGAGATGTAGCTCATTAGCGGGCGCTGCTTGTTTTGTTAATGGATAAATGGGCGGCTTCAATAGGCCAGCCCTAAAACCCCTGCCTCAATATGGAGAAGCCTGATTAACAGGAAACCACAGGGAGGGAGAGCAGCGACAGAGAAATGCAGCTTCACTCTCCCTTGGGTCATATGTGGTTGTGTATCTTTGGGTGGAGGTGGAGGAGGGTGGTGCATGGTGGCGGTTTTAGTGTGTTTGTGCTCAGGTTGAGTTGTGTTAGATGTGTTTGTGGGTGGGTGTGAGTGCGAGGTGGAGTTTATGTTGGTGTGCCTCTAAACTTCTTGTTTTTGTCACATCATCCAGAATTGACATCTCCAGCTGCCATAACTTAAGTCTTAAAAATATCACCACCCAACAGCCTCAGTGCTCTCTGAATCTCTCCACCTTGCTCCATCAGCTTTTCAGAGCAGCTTTGAATTACTTATACACTCCTTCCTCTTGCTTTTTTTTATCTTTTCTGTGTCCCTCATTGTGACAATCTTCAAACCGTCCTGGACATTTGTGTATTTCTGCCTGCTTCACCGTATAAAACCACAGCCTGCACGTCGAGTGTGTGCGCTTGTGTGTGCTCAGCTGGGTCATCATCAGTTAAGTGTTTGTCTGTTGACATCATCAAGGTTTTCCTGTTTGCTCTGTAAGTGTGTATGTGTGTGTGGTGGCCTGTGCTATCAGTAGGATCAGATTGGATCGGCCTGAAAATGGCATTTCTGCCATTACTCTGATGGTGACAGCTCAATACTGTATGTCTAGTGCCAAGATGGGGTGTGTGTGTGTGTGTGTGTGTACACTCCTAACTCCTTAATACACTAAGATGTGTACCTCCATACATCTTCTTGTTATTTATTCTGTAGTAGGTGCATGGTGGTGTGAAATTTTATGTTTGTGTGGGGTCAAATAAAGCCAGTCCAAATCTAATTGTTGCTAAACTGTTACCTGCTAATGTAACGGTGCTGCTTTCCTTGGCTGTGAAGTGACAAAAACTGCAGTTCCTCAAACGTCCACTTGAGGCTGGCTCCAGAAGTGAGTCAGTCTCCATAAGTCTCCATGTTCAAATGTCCAACTTCACAGCAGAAATAAACATGTTTACAGCCTGGTACAAAAAACAGTTTTGGTCTCTATAGCTAATTTCCCCGTTCATGACAACTGTACTGAGGGTGAATTTATATACAACTCACCTGTTCACATTATATTAAGGCTTAAAGTTATGCAGGAAACAGATGCACAGATGGCTTGTTTGAGGCTCAGGTCCGCCGATGATCCACGTCTTTGCCGATTTTTAGATTTAGCCAAGAGGCGGAAGAAGCAAGATGCCAACACGGCATCAGCCAGAGCCGCCACACTGAGCATCACGAAGTTATACTGTCAGTTGGTTGAACCAGTGATTGACACCAAGGTCGACTCTTTGACCAAAGGTTTTGTATGATCTCAAAGAAGCTCCACTCTGTAACACCACTGTACAACAGTGAGCGTTTCTGCAGTGATACGTCGTCTCTCTCGTGCGGTTCATCAGTTTCTGTCACATTCTCCCAGTTAAACTTTCACTAATAGCATATCAATAATTTAAGCTTATCAACTGTATAGTTTTCACTGTTTCAGGATTTGTATCAGTATCTGGGCCAAAAAAAACCTGATCGTGTCATGTGATACAAACCTGTGTGCGGCTACTATGAACAACTAATTATGTAACACTTCATCTAAGATTACAGATCTGAGAGTTATTCTTTTGTTCATGCTTGTGTGTGCAGGAGCGGGATGCCGAGCGACGGAGACAGCTGAGAGAACGAGCCAGGCAGCTGATAGCCGAGGCTCGATCCGGAGTCAAGATGTCTGACATGAGCCTGCTGGACGTGTCAAGCACTGAGAGAGGCAAGGCTGGCCCTGCTGGAGGTCAGCACACACACACACACACACACACACACACACACACCCTCCGAAACAAACAACACAACAGTTTTCTGGACATATTTCAGAGTTTGATTAGAAGACTCATTAACTCTAACACAAAAGAAAAGTCAGACTAGCATGCTTTTGACATGCGCTCCCTTTCTTTATCCGAACATGCCATGACTCACACGTTTCCATTATGCTCTCTAAAGGGGTTCGGACTAATCCTCAGAGAAAAACAAAATGCCATTTGACAACGGCCGCAGGTCTAAAACGAATACACCACCCTCATATTCACAGCAGTAATTTACCCTGCCACTCCTCCCCCGTCTCGTTCGCCCTGTAATTGTTAATCAACACAACACATTGTGCGGCTAAATTATGCTCAAAAACACCAAACACTTCTAATAATGGCTTGCAGGGGTAGCAAATGCTGCTACGCGCGTTTCCCCACTGCTTTCCATTTCCTTGAAATTGGGGTTATTATGATAATGACCATTATTAGGCTTCTCTTGTCATTTGTTTCAGATTCCTCCACATTACAGCCTTCTGTTTGGGTTGTACTGTTCAGGTAGATCGGGTGCTCTGCATGCAAATGAAATATAGACAGGTGAGGATGAAGAGTTCAAGAAGTTGAGAAAGAAATAGCAGCATATGAGCGAAGGATGAAGGAAGGAATGACTCGGAGAGACTTGAACATGACATGACCTCTCATTGGCTGAGAGAGGAGAGATGGCAGGGATGAAAAAATGATGTTTAAAGGCTGAAATCCACGGCAGCTGTTCTAGTCAATGTTTCAGACACCGCCAGAAGCGACGTGGTGCCCCAGTGGCAGGTGTTCACTCTGCTCCACCGAGAATATGTGGTTGTTTTATATTTGACGGACGACGTGAGCAGCCCGGAGCAGCTCGAGCTGACAGGAAGTCAGACACAGAAATGGCATAGAGAATCTGGTCACATTTCAAAATAAAACACCCCGGGCAAACTTCCTTTAAAAACAGCCAAAAGGGAAATAATTGAACTACGTGGCATATTTACATATTTAGAAGCACATAAATCAGAAAAATGACCAAATCTGAGCAAGTTAACAAAGTCTGGCGGGTAAAACGCTTCTGAAACACTCCTGGTGGGGAAGTCACGTGGAGAACGGACCAAAACAGCGTCATGACATGCCCGGTGGGGTTTTGGTGTAAGTGACAAGTCGAGCAGTAAGTAATGAAGATTGTCATTATGGATATATTTTCTAGATTGATCATTTGGTCTATAAAATATCAGAAAAATGTCCCCACATTGTCCTGTTTTGTTAAAAGAGAGTCCAAAACAAACAAACAAAAAAAAACACTCCCAGAAAGGTGTAAAATCCTCAAAATTCAGATGATGGCACCAGAAAATGTTTGATATTTTAATTTGAAAAATGACTCAAAGGATTGGATGGATTATTAAATAATGCAGTTGCCAATTATCTTTCTGCCAATCAACTAATTGATTAATCAGCTAACCATTGCAGAGAAGGACAGGTAACCTGAGAGTGACGGTGGGTTTGGAAAGTGAGATCAGCGACTTGTTCTGTAAAACAACAGAAGAAAGACAGCGAGGCAGAGGGAGGGGAGCACTTGATTTATTTGCTCTTTCAGCTTTTCTGAATTGGACTAATTGTTGATCTCATTAAAAATGGAGTTGGAGGAAAGAACGGAACAAGAGAGGAGGAGGAGGAGGGGGAGGAGGAGGAGGAGGAGGAGGAGGAGGTGGTGGTGGTGAGGAGGAGAGAGAAATGCTGTTAGCTGTGATACACAAGGCCTGCCGAGCAGAACGGCTAATCCTAGCCCCCGCACTCTCTCTGTCTCCCCTCAACACCATTCACGGTCTTTTAATGCAGCCCGGGCTGCCCCCTCCAAGTGTCTGCCCGCAAAGAAACTTTCCAAACTCCATCACCATGGCCTCCCATTAATTAGGCCCCAGCCAGCCACGCAGGAACGGCGCTTGCGAGCACACTCCGCATCGTAGCTAGCAAATTAGAAAAAAAAAAAAAAAAAACAGGAAATGCTGTTATTTTGATTCTCCCTCCTTCTCTCTTTGTTCTCCATCTCTCTACCCACCAAGTAGTAAATAGCAGAGGAGGGAGCCTGCAATGTCAGACGCTGTTTACTGATTGTTTTGTTTTAATCCATGGTGGGTTAT
This sequence comes from Protonibea diacanthus, assembly GCA_028641955.1. Taxonomy (NCBI): domain Eukaryota; kingdom Metazoa; phylum Chordata; class Actinopteri; family Sciaenidae; genus Protonibea; species Protonibea diacanthus. The sequence continues at coordinate 2,543,651 of CM053989.1, forward strand.
CCATGCAGCTAGAGCCGCTCAGGTCTCCATTTGAGTTTCTTCTAACATGTTTTTTTGTCTTTTGTTCCTAATGTGGAGACACTGTTGTTTCTATTGAACCCCTCAGGAGACTTAATGGAATATGTGCTTTCATGTTTTTTGTGGTTTTTGTTTTGCCTTACCTCTTTTATCTGGAACAAGAAAAGCAGGCAGCAGATCTTAAAATGAGAGGAATTAAACCGAGGTCTCAGTTTCACTGTGTGTGCCAGATATTAGTGCGCCGATGCACACGAACCCAAACAGACAGACGGACAGCAATCAGTCAAAATCCCTCCTTGTCACTCAGGTGTAGCCTTTTCACACCGTTAATTTGGTTCATTACATGAGAGGGTTTGTTTTATTGGTATTATTGGCACGACAGTGACGCAGACTGATCCGGGCACCAAGTGTAACTGAAGTGCCAATATTCAGGTAAAGCTCACCCTCTGCAAATGTACAACAAATACCAACTGAAACCTATTTGGGGACAGTTTGGTCTCAAATTAAACATTTTCTTTTCTTGCGTTCCGATCTCTGTTTTGATCTCTGAATTAGTTGCGCACAATTAAATGCAACAATCCTGCACAGACACACCAAGTTTCCAGGTCTCTAAATGAGTGCACTAAATATGAGAGTGTTAACATGTGTCACCATCTCATCAAGTGTACTGGTTGAAACTGATTACAGCTGTTAACACAAACTAACCTTTGACTTCTTTTTCCTCCTCCTTGTGTCTTCATTTATTCACCTTCTAACACCTCTATCTTTCCTTTCACTTCTCTTAAACTCATCCCTATTCCCTTTCCTCGCATCCTCACTTCCTCTGTATCCACTCTCACCTCTCACTTTCCTTCCTTGTCTCCCTGACTCACCCCCTTTTTCATATTTCCTCCCCTCTGTCCCCCACTCCTCACCCACAGATGTTTTGGAAGGAGTGAGAGGTCATCATGAGGATGATGCCGTTGATGGTGAAAGGGGTGAGGATGAGGAAGAGGGGAGGGCTGAGGAGGAGCAGCTCCACTTTGGTGGTGGTGATGGTGGTGATGAGGATGATGAGGATGATACTGTTGCTCCTGCCACATCTGCGACTGCGCTGGTTACTAACCCACTGCCACTGGAGGCCCCTCAACCAGCCACCTCCAGCACCCTAGGGCCCCTGGAGCTTACTAACCCCGACTCTGAGCTAACATCTCTGGGTAAAATCACTGGCTGAGGCTGTGCGGTGCTGCATGTCTGGTTTCAAACTAACTCATTCACCTGCTTTCCCCCTTCTTTCATGTATTTCAGTGCTCAGTTTTTAATCTTTATGTCATTCATGACACTCTAATTCACTCACTCATCTGTTGTTAATGACGCATTTAACAAAAGTGTGTGATACACTGACCGTTTATAAACAACATTTACCTGATAATGAGTGAGACATACCTGAACTAAAAATCATCCTGAAGATCCAAACAGCACTAACGTGGTCGTGTTTCTGGGAGTTTCTCCCGTCCTTGTGTCTTATCTCCTTCACCCAGTAAGCACACCTTTTCAAAGCAGTGCAGTGCAAGCATTTACTCCTGCAGACCGGCCATGTGGTCCAAACTGCCCTCATCAAAATTTGAACAGGCTGGCAGTCCGATCGAAGCTTTACTCGCTCACGTGCTTACTCACACTCTGCCTTGTTTTCTCACTCACAGTGCATGCTGCCTATTTTTAAGTGCATCATCATGAAGTGTCCTGTATGTACGTGACCCCGGCATCCTATTGGCTCCGCATGCATAGGAGCCTAACTTACAGTATACATTTGTGTGCTGTCATATTGTTGTTTTTCTTTCATTAGAAACTTCTTTAAGTCTTAATTAATTAACTCTTTAAAAAAAAAAGTGCTCCCCAGACAAAAATAAAATCATATCTTCAGGGAAGCATTTGCTTGAATCTTCAGAGGTAAACTTAATTAATTTGTTTTGTATTTAATTTATTTTATTTGCTTCAGTTTCCTGCCGATGTGCGATAGGTGTGAGTACAGCGAGGTACCAGAAGAAACAAACATGAAAACGGACAAACGCTTCCTCCGGCTTTGAAGTGCAGTATCTCTGCACTATTTGTTGTTTTTTTTTTTTCTGCGTTCACGTGTTTCTCTTTTTTTGTTGGTAACTTTTATGTCGTCCTGAAAGCAATGGATGGTGTGATTGTAACACTTTACCTCCTCCACACTGTGCATTTGTATTTTGGCTTATACTGTATGTGAGTCTGTTTGTGTGTTTCTTTGTATTTCCTTGTGTGTGTGTGTGTGTGTGTGTTTTTGATAAAGTTAAACAGAGTGTGTCCATGTTTGGCATCCATATGCATGCATCATGGGATGTGTGTGTTGGTGTGTGTGTGTGTGTGTCACAGAGGGAGGTGACACATGAAACGGTTGCCCTCCTGTTCTTTCATCTTCTTCAGTGCAGTGGTCTGTCCTGGCAGGGGAGCTGTGGTTACCAGTCCCTGGAAAATAAAGCTGTATGCACTAACTGGAAGGCAGAGAGAGAGAGTGAGGGAGCAGGGAAGGAAGGAAGGAAGATGAGGAGGAAGACAGACTAGAACCAACAATTTAGGCATGGATGGACGTAAATGAACGGAGGATGTCAGGTTTGTTAGACGGAACGAGAGGAAAGAGTTAGCAGGAATGTAAAAGGATAAAGAAAACTGTGAGAACAAACCATTATTTTCATAGAAATTGGTATTTTTGGAGTGTAATCCCACTGTGGTAAATATGGACAGCCGTACACGTGTATTTCTTGTGATTACATTACATATGATCAAGAACTAGTGAGTGGACAACTTTTAAAAAAATCACCCATTTTCTCTCATTTTCCCTCCATCTTGCCCTGTGGTTACCATGGTGATACTCCCAGTGCAACGTACACTGAGTACCTGAGCAGCTCTCTGCAGTACAAACAGGACTGAAGGCTGCCTCGTCTGTCCAGATCTCTGGGTGTATACGTTCCTTATCAATGGCTTTGCCCGAGTGTGTGTGCGTGTGCGTGTGTGTACATGAATGCAAACTAAGTTGTCTCCCCTTTGTCGTCTTTCTAACTTCCTCAGACACACACACACAGAGTTTATACTCACTTCTCTCTTTATCTTCAGGTACAAACAGTAAGCACGTGGACCTGAAGCTGAAGAAGCTGGTGGACGTCAGCCCAAGAAGAGTCACCTCTCCTTCATCCCCGTCCTCCACCTCCTCCTCATCCTCTCCCACTGCCTCCTCCACCTCCCCGCTCAGCCCTACAGAAGGACTGGAGGTACGCACGCCTCTAAACACCTGCTGGATATATATATGTTTTTACTTTCGTTCTCTCCACCTCTCTTCTCTTTTATGTCTACCTCTCTCTCTCTTCACACCATCAAAGGGTCATCCAATCAATCATGTCCGATTGACCCTGGTTGTCAGCCCGCTGACCCCGTGTACACATCAGTCAGTCGGACCACTTCACGTAACACGGCAGTTTATCCTCTCGTGTCCATATGAGTCTGTATAAAGCCACGAGACACACACACTGGCATCATAATGCCCTACATAACATGTAGCAATCCCCTCTATTGACTATGACCTTTTCAGACAGTCGTTGTTGAGTGTGTGTGTGTTTGTGTGTGTGTGTGTAGATATGTGGGAAGAGGGGTTGTCGCTGCTGCGTGTGTCTATATCTTCTGATGTGAATATTGAGTCCACAACAAGTAGTCGGCCAGTCTTAACATCTGTTTAATTGATTTTGAATGTCAAGTGGAATAAGGTGTGTTTGTGTGTGTGTGTGTTTGTGTGTGTGTGTGTGTGCAGCTGTCAGTACAAGTGAAACCCTGCAAGCTTATGGCAACACAGGGTGTCTTTGATCATCGATTCACATAAACACCCTCTTGTGTTCAAAGCCTAAAAGGCTTAGTCCTTTATGGCCAAAGGAGTGTGTGTGTGTGTGTGTGTGTGTGTGTGTGTGTGTGTGTGTGTGTGTGTGTGTGTTACCACTTGACCATTACAGAGGTAAAATCACATCACACTATTCAGAACACCTCAGCCAAAGGTGCATTCAGTGCCTGATGTTTGACTTTTGATTGAGTTACATACTTCTCCTGAGTCAGCTCCATCGCCATCAGAGTTTGAAGAGCTGATCGTGAGGTGTTGCAAGACAAAGTTACGTTAGATTTAATCATATTTTTGAACACACTGACCAACCTCATCCTGTGTTTCTCAAACTTTTTACAACACCTACCACCTCAGGAAATATTTCCAGCAGCGAGCGCTGACCCTGTTCATCTACAGCCAGCTCACACAGTCGGCAGGTTTTCTTCCTAATAACATTATTGTTGTTGAACAGAGCTAATTTGGTGTTAAAGTGCTACTCCTCATTCACACGTCTCTTTCTTATATTTCCCGTTTGAAGCCACAGCCTCAATGTTTTTGAACCTTTCATTTTACCTCCACTTACTGCTTTCCACTTACTTAATGTGATATCGACACATTACAGGAAACACAAACCCTATTTTCAGTCACATTGCAGATCTCTCATGTGTAACAGACCTTTTTCACAGCGGCTTTTTTGACATGAAATAGTATACATAGTAAACACAGGTGTTACCGTTGATGCTAATTAAGGTTCAGTTCCATTTACGGCAGCACGCTGACTCTGAATGGAACTGAATCTTAATTATCGTTTCATATCGTTTATTTCATGTCAAAATGGCAGCTGTGAAAAAGGTCTATTGTGTAGGATTTTCATAGTATAATATGTTTTTTTGATTTCCTTTATAGAAAATATTCCCCACGTACCTCTGAGAGTTTGAGACGCAGTAATCTAAGCTAATTCTAACTATCTTGTTGTGAATATGTTTGGTTTGCACATCATGATCAGCCGTCGCATTTTAGGATTGAAGGAGCTACGTTGTGTCATGAACAAAACAAACGATGACACAGCCGAGCTGAGATGACTGTAAAATCACTACACACGACTTCTATATCCAACTATTATATTTTAGGTATAACTCCGTCGATGCTCAGTGCATTGAGGCCACACAAGCACTACTTTTATTATTGTTAAATGTAAAGCTAAAGTAAATATTAAGCCATTGTTTGTACTCAGCTGCTTCTGTAATGTACCTCCATGTCGGTGCCATTTATTGCCAAGAATGCAACATGAATGTGAATACGTACAACATGAATACACAGGAACAAGTTATGTGTCACTCAAATGTCTTTAGGATTAATGTGCATGAATCTGTGTGTGAAGTTGAGTTTACTTCTTCTGTCCTTTCGAGGTAAAGATAAACTGTGTTGTCCCGGGAGGATTGGGTGTCCCCAAAAGTCCTTCAGGCGGGTGGAACGACCTGCAGGAACATCACACACACTCACCCGCTCATTAGCGATTGTGTATATGCGCAGCCTTGGTAGTGCACGATAAGGCCGCGTGACGCTCAGCAGACTGCAACGTTAGTCACGCAGCCCCCCGCATGCACATTCACAGACTCACACACACCAAAAGCACTGACTCACCGCCGCCACGGCGATGATAGCGGTGATAAGAGAAAAAGAGGAAGAGTGGAAGAAAAGGAGGGAGGGGACGCCCCAATATCTGCCCGTCCCAGAGTGTGAAAGGGAGACGGAGCGGTAGGCAAGTGGGCAGGTGTTTTGTGTATGTGTGATTGAGAGAGGAAGACAGTTTTTAAGAAGGCGCTGAGGGTGTTGTCTTTGTGGTGGCAGCAGTTTAACTTTCAAGCAGTGCTGTTTAACCTCCAGTGAACAAGTCAGATTCACAGCAGTTAAACAATGAGTAATAATTGGGCAGACAGCCTCAGGGTCCTAATCAGGCTCCCCGGGGATTTACTCTTTTGCTAAATCAACAGTTCCATGTAGATATCGCAGGGGCTTGCAGTTTTTTTTTTTTTTTTTACCAATCAACACACTAAAATTTAAAAAAAAGAAAAAACAAATCCTGCTTCTGAAAATATGACAAGGACAGCAACATTAATCCAATAAATCCTTTGACGTCCAATTATCAGTGATTGTTCCACTTTTCCTGCAAACAAACAAACAAATTAAATATTCATAAAATCAGTCACTTGATGGACTCCTGTCCGTAGCAACACAAGTACTTTGTGGCTTAATTGATCTCGATAAAATGAGGAAGCAACTTTTTATTTTGCTCATTAATCGACTTTAGTGACCTGCACTCGCTCATTCACTCGTTCATTCACTCTCTGTGTTGCTCAACCACCGCTTCCTCTCACTCTCAAACTATCAGACACAAACCAAATTAAACTTCTTCGTGCAGCGTAAACTACGAGTCAGACTCAGATTTAGAAGCTGGTTAATGAAATAAACAAAGCCAGAACACAACAGGTAGTATGCACACGAACCCAAACAGACAGACGGACAGCAATTAGTCAAAATCCCTCCTTGTCACTCAGGTGTAGCCTTTTCACACCGTTAATTTGGTTCATTACATGAGAGGGTTTGTTTTATTGGTATTATTGGCACGAAAGTGATGCAGACTGATCCGGGCACCAAGTGTAACTGAAGTGCCAATATTCAGGTAAAGCTCACCCTCTGCAAATGTACAACAAATACCAACTGAAACCTATTTGGGGACAGTTTGGTCTCAAATTAAACATTTTCTTTTCTTGCGTTCCGATCTCTGAGTATCAGAGGTTAGCTTAGTGTCACTGCGGTGTCACGTCGGGTTACGATTTCCCAAAAGTTGGATACGACTCAACCTCTCTGCTGCAGGACGCTGAGCCACAGACAAGGCCTTCTCAAGTGAATGGAGAAACCTGCATTTTCACCTGATCCTGTCTGAATGCAGCCTAAAATACAGAATAACAAACTGATGCCAGAGAGTTTGTTTTGTGCTTTTTGAGTGCTGCTGTCTTAGTTTACATGATGACGTAATTAGCGTGTATTTTTTTTTTTTTTTAAGTGATCCTGTAACAAGTTAAGTTGGATATCACAATGACATTCCTTGGATTCCTTCATTGGATGATGCTGAGTTTAGTTTTATTTAGGAGGCCTTCTTCCTCCTCTGCCATTAGTAATTTAAATGTACTCCTCTGGATTGCATCGTTCTGCCCTTAAAGTTTAAAGCACACACACACACACACACACGAGCAGTAGCGCTTTCACACATCCCAGCTTTATGTTTTTAAAATGTTTAATTGGGCATTTTGTATACAGTGCTTCATAAATAAATTTGCCTCCGTTCGACTTGACATAAGGTTTGAAGCCGACAGACTAATGGACAAAACAAACTGAAAACAGACTAATTGCTGACATTGTTTCTGAAAGTCAATAATCTGAAGCTAAACTAACAACTCCCCATCTGCAGCCTGTTCCCCGCCCACACCGTCTCTATTAGCTTTCCTCGCTCCACACACCCTGCTCGACTATCTCCCTCCGTCTCAAGCAGTGGAACATGCTTGCCCTAATTGTCGACTTTATTACACGATTCGCCTTCTTATTAACGTTGCCACGACGTCAATCTTTAGCCCCCGAGTCGGTTTCTTTTCCACTCGGCTTGGCATATTTGGAGGCCTGGTAATAAAGCATTTCTGCGTGCCGTTTTTTGATAGTGGGAGAAGCGAGCGTGTAGCTTTTTAACACATGTTCACTTTGAAAACAATAGCGTTTTTTTGCATTTTGCATAATCTGAATATATTTTCTGGCTCGAGGTTTTGTTGAAAGTCAAGTTAATTGCCTCCTTTTTGTCTCTCTCATGAGTGAGGAAGAGAATGAGTGTGTGTGTGTGTGTGTGTGTGTGTGTGTGTGTGTGTGTGTGTGTGTGTGTGTGTGTATGAATGAGAGAGAGAGAGGGAGAGAGGGGTGTTCACGCAACCACAGTGTGTTAACATATCAACTTCTACCAGATTTATCTCCAACCCTGTCAGTAGGTGTGTGTGTGTGTGTGTGTGTTTGATCACAGTAATCACAGAGCAGCTGTGAAATAGTGAAAGCCTGAGAGCAGATGTGTGGCTGGTAGAATAATAGACGAGATGTGTAGAGGCAGCAAACGAATTGCTGACATTGTTTTTTTAAGTATTTAATATTTACGTTTTTGTGTTTGTTTTTTAACTCAGAAGTACTGTACAACATGCCTGTTATATTCCTGTGACATGCAGCATCAACAGTACGTGATATTTGTCCAAACTGAACGCACGTTTTTTCTCTTCGTTTGACAGAATAACGCCGAGGAGTTGCGAGCAGAGCGTCTCCGCAGAGCGACAGAGAGGTTGCGTAGCCCCGTGGTCTTCAACAAGGATTCTACAGTCAGGAAAACACAGCTGAAGTCCTTCAGCCAGTATGTGGAGAGCAGACCAGGTGAGGAACACACACACACACACACACACACACAATGTGTACATCATTTACTCAGGGAGGTATGTTTGCTTAGACACAACTTGATTTACATACATTTAGTTCACACCTGAGAGCAGGTTGGGCAGATAGTTTGTGGGCCTTCCTCCTTTACTTTACTTCTAACCAACAATTCAACATGAAGATATAAACAACACTGACATTTTTTCCTCAGGTCTTTCAAGCCAAACATCCATAAAGATTAAATGAATCATCAATAGTCACTGAAAGAGCTGAAAGCTGACACTAAAGACGAAGACTTCTTTGCTTGTTTAGCAGCCATTAACAACAATAATCTAAATAAATCTAGTAAGAAGTCTCACTGTGGTTGTCTCTGCTTTCACACTCCTTCCTGTCCTTCGTCCCACCAGAGGTGAAGAGACAGAAGTCTATTCCTGAAGATCTGAGGAGGGCTGAGGAGGACAGAGGTTCACCGACGGAGCTCGATATTCGCCGACCATTTGAAGAGGAGGTTTGTCATTTTCTATCATTTTTCTCCTGAATCATACTTCTGCAGAGCTTCTGCTCGGCCGGGGTCAGCAGGTTCCTCCTGGTCCTCCTTTGCCTGCAGCTTTAACTTTATATAAGGCCTCTGTGGTCAGCTCGGCAAGGTGAAACAGGAGAGTTAGTGATTGGGAGAGAGGTGAGAGGTCGTTTCCCTTTAATTACTCCCACTTGGCCTTTTTTGTGTTTCCTGTTAGTCAGCTCTCTTTCTGTCTTGTCTTGGATAAATCTATCACTGAGCTCTTCACTCCTCCTCCTCACCTCTCACACACTCACACACTTCTTCTACTGTCCTCTCTTCTCCACAGAGACATCCAAGTATTGATCTAACAGACAGACGTTTTAATTATAACAATGGTAGATATCAGCTGCTCTGCCATTTAGGTGTGTGTGTGCCTACATGTCCTTCAAGTGCACACACACACACACACACTCAGCCCGTGTTTGAACTTGTGCACACAAAGAGTGTGTCTATAAGAATGCTATTATTTCAATGAGTGTGTGTGTGTGTGTGTGCCATCAGAGACCACAGGGGTGAATCTCTCTCTTCCCAAGCAGCCCTCGCCTACTCTCGACCCTACACTCTCCACCCCAGTCCCATGCGTGCACACACACACACGCACACACACACACACCCTCCTCCTCCCAGTGCCTGGGCCCCAGGGTTAATGGGTGTTCAACCTTTCCATTATCCCGATCAGCCAAGAATTACCTGCTGAATGATGTTTGCATTAATATAATATATATGGTAATTTCCCTCCTCTTAATTACGGCTGGGCCGAGCGTGGCAAGGGGAGTGGGCTGATCATGTGTAAAATTGATTTGCCAAGGAAAAATATGGTGATAGAGCGAGAGCGCGCAAGGAGGGAGGGAAGGAAGGAAGGAGGGAGGGACAGAGAGGCTGCTGGGAATCAATGCACACACACACACACTTAGTTGCACAAATCACACGTGCACAGAAGCACACACTCGAACGCTGCTGGAAAGAGTACAGGGGAAAAGTGCTGGCCTGGGTGGAATGAAAAAAAAAAACTTTCTCTCTCTCTCCTGCTCACTAGTTCTCCTTCCCATTAAGAAAAATGAATTGCATCAGCAATAAAATGGAGATATTTTTTCGGATGCATCCTCAGTGGTGAATTTGAATAAACATTTCTCCTCACTCAGAGGAAGCTACTCCGGAGAATAGCAAGCAGTCAGGAGACAGAGGTGAAGAGGGGTCAGAAATGGAGTGTGTATTAAGAGTTACAGAGTTGTGTATGTGTGTGTGTTTCTAAGTATGTATAGTGATGGAGAGGCTGGTGTTTGTGCACCTGAGGAGTTGGAAGAAAGACTTATCTGAAATGGCAGAGTGTGTACACAGTGTGTGTGTGTGAGTGTGAGAGGAGAGCTGAATGTAAGGGACCATGGAGACACTTTAACCTGCAGGTGAGTTTAGACTACACTACAAAAATCCGAGTTTATAACAGAAACACAGAAAACAGGAGTCAGTAAATATTTATTTTAAATACACGTTGCGTTCAGGGGCACTTGGAAATTACCACATTCTACATCTACATGAAAGGCCAAAGCTCAGACCGCCTGGACTCACTATGAATATTAGAGTATTGATCGTAGATAGAGCAGAGATGTCGACAGTGTGAGATATAACCGGACAATATACTCACACTCAACGTGCTGTTAGGGATTTGAATAAAAAATCGATCATCTATGGATCAACACAGTTCGTTTAACAGCGACAGTGTGCCGTGAGCAGCAATAAATGAACAGGAAAGGTGTCGTTTAGCTTGATGGTGAGTGGGAGGTTTGAAAACTGCTGCCTATAAATCTGGGTTGTCTTTAAGTTCTCTACCTGTTTAGTCTCTTTACGAGTTCCTTAAAATTTGCTGTGTTGTCTCGATTGTTTGGTGTGAATAAAGATTTGCTTCAGTGTGTCTCTGAAAAAAGCTTTGCCGCTCTGTTTTTATTACAAAGTTGTGAGCGAGAAATTCACCAAAGCTCAGAAACGAGAGGCAGCAACAATTCAGCGTCATGAGCTGTATTTATTATTAAAGTAAACTCTTTTGTTTTTGAGTGTGGAAGATTTCTGGACATCTATTCAAACATTTTCACTCCTCCACCCGTCGCTTTGTATCTTCTCTTTTCCTCATTTGCTTCATTCCGTCTCTCTCTATTCTCCCTCCGTCCTTTTTTTCTCGGCCTGTGTTTAATGCTATATCGCACTACTTTTCCTTTTCTCTCATAACCATTCTCTCCCTCTCCCTCTCTCTCTCTCTCTGGTTGACAGAAGGCGTTCAAAGACACCAGTCAGTATGTGGTTGGGGAGCTGTCTGCACTGGAGAGCGAGCAGAGGCACATAGACGCCCGAGCAGCTCGCGTGGAGAAGAGGCTGCGCTATCTCATGGACACAGGTACCCCAAGCCCAATTACACTGGAAAAACTGTTTTGGCAAATTGAGCGTACGCACGCACATACACACGCATGTGCACTCAGGGAGTTGTGTGTGTGTGTGTGTGTGTGTTTATGTGTGCGTTTTGTGTGAGAGAGAATCTTTGAAGCCCCCCTCCTCCTCCTCCTCCTCCTCCTCCTCCTCTCCCTCCCTCTTGGTTGAATGTTGCACGTCGGAGCGCTGGGTGGATATGAAAGGAGGGGATGGGAGGGGGAGGTGGAGAAGGGAGGGAAAAGGGTGGGTGGGGAGGGAGGGAGGGAGAGAGAGGGGGAGTGTGTCTCGGGGATGGGAGAAGAAGGGAGACCTCTCTGGGCTGGGGTGATAAGGGAGCCCTTCATGGGGGAAACGATAACTGGGTGCGATAGCGGAGCCCCAGCCGAAGTCTCCGCTGCAGCCGTTTGCCAGGCGCAGCCCCAGCCAGCCAGCCAGCCTCCACACTATTGAACAGTGCGCTCAGCCATGCACGGCTACACACATACACACACCTACACCCTCCTTCCCCTAGTACATATCTGGCCTTCATTGATATGCTGTATAAGGAAAGACGGGGGTGAGTTAAAGAGAGGAGAGAGGGGAGAGGCAAAGAAATGTTAAAAAAAAAAAAAAAAAACACGAGGCAACACAACATGAGCACTGACACAGTTCACAAATCCACGACAGACACACACAAATGCTTACACACCCGTGCATACAAAGTGCAATCTGGTTTTTGGCATATGGAGCCAGATTCGGAAGGTTTTTATTTAAGATTTGGCCGGGGGTAAAGCCTTGTTAAGACATGAGACAGTGTGCCGAGCCAAAAGAGGGGCCTTGGCTCCGTTAAGTCCCTAACTGAAATTGGAGAATAGCATCCCATTTGTGATACTAAACCATCCCGTTCCTCACCCAAGAATGCTGCTGGAAAAAAAAAAAAAAAACATGGTTCCAGGAAGTGTAAAATTTTTATGTTTGCAAATGTTCTGAAAGTGTTAGCTGCAGTATTTGCTGTAGTAATTTAGTAGCAGCTCTTGTGCTTCTTTCTGATATATCAGTGCCCACCTCGGTGGATTTAGCCCCCCAAATCCTAAAAAAAAGCAACACAGGAAGGATAGAAGAGGAGGTTTTTTTTTTTTTTAAGAAAAGGAAACTGGGGCGGTGGGATTTGCGCTCACCTTCCCCATCCCATTTGGGTCCTGATATCGAGACTATCTCTCCTCCGTTTGTTGTGTTCGCTTTCCTCTTTTTTTCGCCTCCCTCCCTGCCTCTGTGCCCTCTTCCCCTGTCAGAGCGCACGCCATTGTGTCAATCTGAAGGGCTGTTTTTCCTTCTTCTTCTTCACCCACTGATAAACCAGCCGCTAGCCAGCAAGACGCCAGGTTATTTACTTCCAAACACCTTCAGCCATAAAGATTTCTCTTTATATAAAAAATATATATATGGATAGATATATATTTATATACCTGCGGTCCCCTCCTGAAAAATATGATTCACTAGAAAAGGAAGAGGGTGACAACAGGGAAGGTGAGGACAAAATAATAAAAGGATATCACGAAGAGGAATTCACCTTGGTTGCTTTTCACCTCCTTATAACATCAGTGGGGAATGAAATCGAAAAATGTTTCCACACATCAACACGCTGACTGCTGGGTGATGTAGTACAAAATATATACGGCTGATACAGGGTGTATTATATACTATAAAGCTGCCACATTCAGCAGTGAAACCTGTACAGTTAGCCTGTTAGCTCCTCATATTTTTATGCTGAAGTATCAGCCTGTAGAACAAAAACAAACACCCTTCTATACTGGCACTGGGTTTCCAGCAAGGGGAAAGAAAGTTGCCGCACGATGTCGAGCGCCTTTCTCACTTCCTCGAAGTGCATTTCTGTTTCCATATCTCATTTTGCAGCACTTATCCCAGAGACTCATCCAATAGGTTATGGATTGTGCCTTTAGGGCAAAGTCTGGAGGCATCAGAGCGAGATGCAGCGGTGACAGGTGGTAACCAAAGTAACCTTTATCACCTCAGCAGCTGAGGTCACCTTTCTATACGCTGTCATAGATGATAGATATTTTTTCTCTGGGCCCAGAATGTCTGATTGAAGCTGCGGCTGATTGGCTGTAAGCAAAACATCCAGTATTGATTCATCACATCTGACTGGTGCCTGTACTTTACTAGGGGACATAGTGAGAAATTACCACAAGCTACCAGCAAATATATTCTTTACTGTCAGACACATTTTTGAAGACCAGCCAGTGTCCAGAGGTCCTTCTTAATAAAAAAGGTTTTAATTAAAAGTTCATGATAATGGCTCTAAATCAGCCAGATTAAAGTTCAACAGAGCCAGTCACCGATTTGCCATAAAAATAAACAAGCATATTGGCACTATAAGTCCACACAGCATGGACATTAGTATGCTGCATGTTAATACCTGGTTGTCTCTGTCCAAAGTAAACCAGGACCAGCACCTTTACCAACGTCCACAACCTTCAGACAGCTGTTGCAGGCAAAAGCTTGTTCAGAAATAAAAATTTGACACCGCTGTCCACTATTTTAATTGAGTCGGAGTCCAAATTTGATCTCAACGGTAGATTAGATAATGAGGAACTTGGTTAAAAATTTGATACTTCAGGGAAAGAAGTAGAGGAAGTGGAGGTGAAGAGAGGCAATCATGTGTCGACTAATGCTCTGCTTGGTTGTATAAATGTCCTTTATTGATGACCATCGCCATCTGTTTAACAGTGTGTGCGTGCAGGTGCGCTGCAGACTTTGCACGCAGGGTTTGATATCATAGCAGCACATGTGATCATGTGATTCAGACCTCTCGAGGTAAGTTTGGATGAGATCAGTGTGCACAGTGTGCAGTGGTGTTGTGTTAGTGCACAGCGCTACAGGACTGATGGGCAGATGTGAACAGACAGACCGACTGACCCATGACTGATTGTTCATCTCTCTGCTCCAGCAGCAGAAAGCCTGGGAACATCCACTGTGCTCTGCTGGTCCTCAGTATTCCTCCTTTGATACCACATGCTTTGTCATTCTCCTCTCTCCCTCCCTGAGTAAGGAGTTTCTGCTTTTATATGCATGTATATGCATGTATAATGTTTGCCACAAGGAATTAAGTATTTAATAATTTTATTTTTTTACGTTTTAGGTATTCTATTTCTTTTTATCTTCACTTTTTATTCCTTATGTTCCTTTTTATCCCTGCAAATCTTCATTTCTGTCTCCTTTCTCTCACCCCTTGCTCTCCCTCCTTTTCTAAACACCTCCTCCCCTCCTCCTCCCTCTCTCCCCCCCTGGTTTGGGCACAATGCAGCTTTCTGCGGCATTTTCTATTACGCCGCGGCCCTCCCCAGATGAATCCCAAGTAATTGGGGTGGTTAATTTATTTACTCAGAGGCAGTTCACAGCACATTAAATAATAGAGATAATTGAACAAGAATTGTCAAGTGTCTTCTGATATCAGACACATTACAGGAGGGAGTGTGCATAAAACTCCATTTCTATGCCCCCATTGTTTATGGTAATTAAGTACACAGATTTATTCCTTGGTTGCCTTCCAAGCTTATGGCAAGCGCCATTGTTGTCTTCTATTAATATGTAATCAGTAAATAGTTTAATTTTCTAATCTGCGGTTGGAGAATTCACTTTCTAACAACTCTTAATTACTGCTGGGCTCTAATGAGTCTCGCCATGCCGACGCAGCCAGCCAATCAGAGGCCGGGCCCGGGCCGGGGGGGAATTTGAATTCCTGCGGCGCCCCCCCCTCGACTAATGAACTTGTTATTCTTGCACCAGTGGGAGCACTGTCCTTCACACATGCAACATTAGGAGAACGTTCACCTCCCGCAGCACGCCCAATATTTATATTTGTTTATTGATTATAGGAAAATAATCAACAGACGCTGTGTGCTCGTTACGGATATTATTCCACGGCTGTCTTTAAGGTGCAGCATAAAACTTAGTATCAGACACCCAACAAAAAAAAAAGCAGCTTTTGATGTCGTCATTAACGTGTTTTATTGCCATGCATCAGCGTGTTTATACCTCTTCATGTAATGCGTCTGACCTTGGCATTGTTAGTTTTTCTAAAGGTATTGTTACACAGAAAAATGTATCAGACGCTCCTTATTGAAAATTCAGCTTGAGCTATGAAGAGAAGTATTCAAATGCGTCATGTAGCCTTCATAGAAAATCCCCTGGCCCCATCTCAGCCACCCCCTACCTGGCCCCCTTGCACCTATTTACACACACACCTCCCATTTCAAATAGCTATATAACCCGCAACAATGGACGCAATTATCCAAATAATGGCACTTAGCCGCACCGCAAAGCTGCCTCTCACCTACTGCGCATTTGATAAGAGATAAACAAGCAGAGAGAGAGAGCAGAGAATGAGTTTTAGCTTTGCCAGATTAACATATGTTTAAAAATTGCACTCGAAGCCGATAAGATTGACACAGGGTTTTTATGGCGCCGCGCTCCTTTAATCTGCCTTTGTGTCTGCGAGTCGACGAGAGGAGAATGGCACAGGGATGGATCCAGCAAGAGCTTAATGTACTTTATACATGCAGCCTATCCCCGTCAGTATCTGAGAAAGGGACAGACCGGACTGTCAATGCCTTTGCGTTGGATGGGGCTGCTGGCCTTGACTCTGTGTGTGTGTGATTGTGTGATTGTGTGAAGGATTGCAGGACGGTCAACCTGTGGCTCTCAATCACAACCATCCAAACTAAAGCCTGCAGCCACATTTTGATTCATCTAATTTTATTTGCTTTGATCAAGAGATTTGACACACTTTAACTCATACTTTGAATCTAGCTTTAATTTCTTTTCCTTCCTTTAAAGCTTTTATTTTGTTAACCACTTGTAGTCCTAACAAATGTGTTGATTGGGGCGGAGGCGTCATTGTCACAGAGCGTTTGTTACGTTTATATTTCCTCAGCATCAAGTGAGCCAGCCTCTCACTCTTTTTCACAGGCCTGTCGTCCTAATCCAGCATTGTGGCAGCATCAGCTTATAGTTTGACTAAAGATTTAAGCTGAGCTACGTGAGTGGCATAGGGACTCTCACACACACACACATACACGCAAGCACATCAAGCCCCGTCTTGTCTTGTTGCTGCAACACAAACAGCGTGTGCAGCTTTAAGTATATTATCAGGGCCCAGTTCCTTTCACAAACGTATTGCTGAAGAAGCTTAACATTAATTATTGTAACTTTGGGCAGATTACATCCATGCCCGCCTTGTAAGCGCAGGCAGACTCATCTTGACCTCCTATACGAGAGCTTAAAGACACAAGAATGGCATTTTACCAACTTTAATGGGATAACCAGTCTAATCTTTCAGCGCTGACAGAAGAAAAAGTGTTTAGAATATAATACCCTTCCCAGTTCACACACTGAAAAATGGAGGGAGAGGAGCTTTTTTTGGCGTTTGCTTTGTTTTTCAGGTGCTGCTTGTTGGATTTTGTCGGTGTTAAATAAAAAAAAGTTTGTCAGTTCACGTCAACTTTAAGCTTCTTGAATCTTCCAATAAAGGTGGACGTAGCCAGGCTATGCTAAAGGCTCGTCCGCTCTGTGCAATCGCGGCGGTTGTTTATCCGTAATCACAGACTCCATTCGTAAGCTAAGCTCGTGGCGACGAAGATAGACAACAGCCGAGAGAAGATGCGTCGTCGAAGCCTTTGGTCATTTTCTTCTTGTTGGTGTTGTTGTCAGGGTTACGAAAAGAGCACTCGCTTTGAATCGAATGGTTTTTGTGTGAGAGCGCGGTGGAATGTGTTTGTGGTCATCTTGAATTCACTTCAGGAGCGAACGCTGCGCTCTTCCCGATGGGGGGAAGAAAAGAAATCTATGGATCACTCCTTTAAAACCCCATTGCCTTTTTCGTGCCTTTGAGGGGGCAAAACAAAGGATTTGAGCGTTTTTTTGTTTTGTGTGAAAATGTGTGTGTGTGTGACTCCAAGGTTCATCTGGGTCAGAACACAGATTAACACACACACACACACACACACACACACACACACACACACACACACACCCACACACACACACACACACACACACACACACACATATACACTCCCATCGCCGTTCATGCCCTTAATCTCCTCGGCCATTTGAATGTTTGAGCAGCAAAACAGTTTAATTAGTCAACTTGCAAGGACTCTGCACAAGCGACCAATGCTGAGCCCTCCTGCCTCCCAGCACAGTGACACCACCCACACTCCCAGATGTGCACCACTTTTTTTTTCTTTACCCCCCCTCCTTCTTTTCTCCAGCTCGGTGTCAGCCTTTCATACATTCTTTAACAGTGGGGATGAAAGGGGGATTTTTAGGAAGATTAGGGAACGGGATCCTCTAGGTATTGTCTGAGAATCTTCAGATAAAACGAGCTGGGTGGATGGAGTCAACGGGAGGGATGGAGGGGAAAGGGGGGGTGTAGCTACTCGTCGCATCCCAGAAGACACGCAAGTTGTTTGTAAACTAAGGCAGGAATAATGGCGTGCTACTCCTTTATTTTTTCCTTCCTCTAATTCAGTTGAAGTTGAGGCGACTGAGCCGAGCACTCCTCTTTCCCTCAGCCTGCCAGCGATAGGGCCGATTAACATTTTCAGCAGAGGGATGAGTAAAGTGGGGATGGAGGGAGGGCGGGATGGATGGATGGATGGAGGGGGGTTGTGTTGGAGAGAATTGGGAGGTGGACAATGGCCGCTTATGATAATCTGCTCTTTATTGGAGCATCCCGCCAGTGCTTTCATCAGCCGCCTCTCTGCCTGAGACCCCTTATGCAGCGAGCCGGTCCAACAAACCGTGCTGCTGCTGCTGCTGCAAGCTGCCAAACACGTCGTCACACACATACGAACACAGAATATACACACACAGGCACTGAATACACAAGTTACACTTTAACAAACACACACTCAGCTACACACACAGTGATGCACGTAATCAAGTAAAGCAGAGCCACTGTGGTTTGTTGTTTTTGTGCTGCAGTCCTTCATATAAATTCATCTGAAGGGTTAATTTGTTGTTTTTTAATCCACCTCCACATATTTTCACGTCTTTCTTTCATCTCAGAGATCAGCACTTTAGATTCAGAATATTCCTCCGTAGCTCAGATTCCTCTGGGGATATTTGTTTTTTTAATGCATGTTGGTTGATTATTATTTAGTTAACAAACTCTGGCCCGACGACATAATTGAATTTCAGCCTTGCAGTCAATTAATCGAGTCTTTCTCATGGTAACGGATGTGGTGGCACTCGACAATGCAGGTTAATGACAGAGGTTTGGCCAGTAATTACACCATTCACTTGCTAACACAGCTGCTCGCCATGCTACCGTTGTCATCACCCTCCTCCTCCTCCTCCCCATACACACTCCTCCCCATTTCCCCATTGTAATGAGCACTCCAGGCTACAAATACCAACAGCTGTCTTTCCCAATACATTTCCATTTAAATATCTATTTAAACACGGCAATTTTGCATTTGTGTATTGAATCAAAGCTCGAGCCATGGGCCAGAAACAGCCTGGCGGCGGCGGCGGTGGTGTCAGCTGTAATGTTGACACTTTTACAAACAGTGTAAATTAGGGAGTGTATTAAACAAAACTCTAAAGAAGTTTTTTTTTACTAAAATAAGCGATTCATTGAGCTGTTGTCCTTCAGCAAAGCTCTGAGAGTAAAGATGTAAGAAGGACAGGACGCCGCGATTGCGTAACAGGCGGCAGAAACTGGTGAACGGCGGCACGGAGATGTAAGAAGGATGACTAATGTTGTTAGCAGAGCCATTACTGGTCCGCAGATTAATTCATCAAGCAAATTCATCATTCACGTCCCCTCTGCCTCTTGTCACAAGGCGTGTAATATTACACCCCTCAAATTTGTTCTAACATCTACCCCAGAGGGGGTCGAGCTCTCGCCTCCTCACACACAGACACACACACACACACACACACACACACACACCCTCCCTCTCTTTGCTAATGGAGCAGGCGGAGCCACTTATGCTAAAAAGATTGCAGCTGTCTGTCAGCAGGTTGAGGGTGGAGGGTGGAGGGTGGGGAGCTCCTCCACTGGGGGTTATCACTGCTCTCTCACACGTTTTCATTCAGAAAATTCTCTTCCTCATTCTCACTAATAAATATAACTGCCTTCACACGTGTGTCGACCTCTGTGGAGGCCAGGGTTTAAAACCTCTCATACAGACATACTCTTATTGGAGTTTGAATTCTTAATTTTCATACATTTAAATAGTGTCCTGTTTCTGTAGTACATTCATATTTATTCAAACATTGATACCTCTTCAATACTTTGTATAAACTTGACACTTTTTTTTTTTTTGGAACACTCAGAATTTAATAAATTTAGCACAATAGAGACTCAAAGTACAGATAGTGAAGAGATGCACTCTGCATGTGCAAAGTACACTTATACATATTTTTTATTCTATTTTTGTTATGTTTTATTTATGTCACTCATTTTCTTTCTGAAATATTCATTGGATTTTATTTTTTTAGCTTATTTTTACCTGCTATCTGGTGCGGTCACTGCAACTAGTGCTCTTAATGCTGAGCTTCATTCTTTATGGTCATCAGTCTTCCTGTGGTCACACAAAAACAATTTAAAGTCACACAACATCAATAAAGAGGAGCAATAAAGTAAAAGCTGCAATATAAGCCAAATATAAATGAACGAAATTACTGAAGCAATAATAGTGACATATAATAGAAACAAAAAGACAAACAAAATGAGATCTACGTGAGACTGATACATTTTTGTTTTAGTGATCCGTCTTTTTTCACCATAAACATATTAAGAGAAAAGAAATATATTATACTAAATTATACTGCAGAAAAGTGTAAAATATATATTTTTTAAATGAAACATAACTGCACGGTAGAGCAAATCATTTTAACAAAAGAATCTGTAATTGAAAGTATGAAGATTAAAATGCTACTAAACCTTTTTTTCCATTTAATGAACTGAGAGTTCTCAAATGTTAAATGTCTGAAAAATTGGCAGCATTTTGATATAAATCATGAAATATAAAAATATAATATAAAGTTCTGTTTGTTTGTTCTCGACAGTCTTCAGTAAATTTAGTTTTTTCTTCTTTGTATCTCTGTGATATCAGTGTGTGTGTGTGTGTATTCCCCTGAAGGATGTTCAATCTGACTCCTGGCCCTGATACTGACGTTTGTGTTAAGCCATCCCAATTAACACCATCAACAGGTACTGAGGTTTACACTAGCACTAAATCAACTCGTGTTTCTCCGCCCCTCTAAGCTCCCCAAATGGTTCACACCTCAGTGTGTGTGTAAACACATACTCAGGGAGCTAAACCACCTGGCTTAACCTTAGCTTAGCTCCACAGAGCTCCCGGCTTATCTGCAAATTTCAACAGTGATTCCACAGCACAGCTTTTTTAGCTCTGGAGCTGCATGTGGCCGAGAGGAAGGCCTCAGTGTTCAGCATGGTTTTATAGATGTGAGCTGATGGAAACAAATGAAGAAAGGCTGACCATGAAACTAAATATAACAGATCTTATAGCTTAACCAGTGTTATCCAAACTTTGACAGCTTAGACAGTTCAGAACTAATCATGATGTCTGACTGTTTACAGAGCAGCCTGACTTTGAAACAAAATATGGAAATGCAAAACTTATTTATAAAGTATTAAGGTAGTATTAAATGTTTCTAAATGAATTTATTTAATGAAAGAAATATAGATTTAAGAGATTCCTCTGCATACCGTCAGTGCTACATTCAAATTATTGTATTATAAGTGGAATTAAATGTTTCTACATTTTAATTTATTTAATCAAAAAGTGGTGGCACAGTATGAGAAGCAGTGAGTTACAGTTTAACCAGGACTGATTTTTTTATTTTGGTTGAACATCTGATTAGATAGATCGTTTTTCTCTGTTTAATTGTGTGAAAGTCTTTTCATTGATAATTATGATAAGATTAAATTGAAGTCAGTGAGAGATTCTCAATATATTTTTTAGTTTTATTTCATTTGATGTTTGAAGGTGACAAGAAACAAGGTTACAAATTTCAGCTCAGACTTTAAAAAGAGTCCAGCTAGATGGCATTGTAGACCCCCTCTTCATGTGTCTCCTCCTAGCTGTACTGATTATGTGAAGAAGAAGAAGAAGAAAAAAAAAACTCCCCCCAGCCCGGCCACACTCGAGCAGAGCAGTCAGAGGAGAAAACGAACCCAGGGCCTAACAAATACATGAAGGTTTGGTTTAACTAAATCCCACAGATAATGGCTACTGTGTCAAAGACTAAAGATAGCAGGAGGGGTGGTGGTGGTGGTGGTGGTGGTGGTGGTGGTGGAGGAGGAGGGGGGATTACTCCGGCGTTTTGCATCACTTGCTTTCTGCTGGGTGGCCCTGCTTGTCAAAAAAAAAAAAAAAAAAAGAAAGAAAGAAGGGAGAGACGGAGGGAAAAAGAAGGAGAGAAAAGCATTTAACGCGGCACATTGAGAAGAAGAGGGCTCTTAATGCCATCAAAGCAAGGGGGAGAAATCAGCCATTAATTTATTCTGGCCCTCACACACACACACACACACCGTGAACACACACACACACACACACACACACACACACACACACATACAAAACATGTACAGCCTTCTGTTGTTGCCTCCGATTGTTGATAATTTCAGTAACATCTGGTCCACGCCAGCCTTGGAAGCCCACCAGGAACGAGGGTGACAGAATGTTACCACTGATCCCCTTCCCTCTGTCTGCGACAGTGTGTGTATGTGTGTGTGTGTGCACCTTAAATGATTTGTGTGTGTGTGTGTGTGTGTGTGGATTGAATTATATTCCTGACGTGAGGAGAAATTTTTCACCCTCAGATTCAGGAGGAGGGGCAGATGACTGGGCTATTCATTGGCTGATAAGAACTGATGGGGAGGTTAATAAGCTACACACCCAGGTCATCACAGGCTTTTTATGGGGCTACAGAGGAGAATGGAGGACGATGACGGTGATGAGAAGAGGTGTGTGTGTGTGTGTGTGTGTGTGTGTGTGGCAGGCTGTAAGCTGGTGGAGTTTGATGGAGTGCATCTCTTCAGTATCTGTACTTTGACACACCTTTAAAGGTCCTTCAGAGTCCTCTGAATCGCACTGAATTAGCTCAATTCTGACTTTGATGACAGTGAAAATGACTCAGTGTGAAGCATGTAACATTAATGTTTAATTAAAGTTGTGGACACATTCAGGATAGAAACATTCTCCAGAAAAAATATCTATTTAACTACTTAGTCCGCTTACTCATGGGAGAAACACGTAAACCAAGAACAGAAATGACCAAATCTGAGCAAGTTAACAAAGTCTGACGTGCAAAATGATTCTGAAATATTCTAAAATATTCACAGAGCTGTGTTAAATATAGCATTAAGTAGAACATCTCTTATGGTAGATAGTGTAGTACTGTACAGTAGTTGGTCAGTCCACAAGCTAAACTCTGGTTAGAGAGAGAAACTACTGTTTTGTATGACCCCCAGTACCCGTTAAAATAATACTATAGTACTGTCGTAGTATGTTTGGAGAGTCATGAGTTTTTATATTTTATACAGTATATAAATAATATCAAAGAAAGGATTTTAGTCTGACCGGTTAATACCTGAGACTAGTTTTCAGAATCTGCACATTAGTAGCAACATTGTAAAACTTCTTTCTCGCAGTCATTTGAGACACGCCTGATGTTTCATCAGCAGTAAACTGTCATAAATCATATCTACGTATACGTGTTTAAGTTTTAGGATTAACCTCTTCAGTTAGCTTTATTAAAAGCTGACTGTACACTAACAAAAGAAGCAAACAGTATGAGTGTTTTTCATGTGTGTATATTTGTATTAAGCAGCCTCACCTTTTCACCGAGCCCGGCATTCACAGCACAGCTCGAGCTACTTTTTTTCCCCACAATTCCCCTGTGTAACCTGAGGCTAGAGGCAAGCACCCCCACTGAGCAGAAGACAAAACACTGGAACAGAAAAACAGACTAATCTCTCTTCCTCTCACTAGTTCCCTCTCTCTCTCTCTCTCTCTCTCTCTCTCACACACACACACACAGATTATTTTAGCATTGCTGTTGTTGGATCTAAAGACAAAAATGTCCCTTCATATTTAAATAATTCAGATCTCTTTCCTTTAACGCCCGTGGAAGAGATGCAAATACTGACACGTGTAATCGCTGCTGTCAAATGTAGTTTAACATCTGGGAGCACGACAGCAACGTCTCGTAGCATCGTCACATAATCTTCAGTTATAAACAAGCAGCAGAGAAATCAGTATCTTCACGTTCTAACTGTATCACAGTCAGTATTTTAGTTTTAAAGTAGTCAGCACCTGTAATACAGGCCAACAAACAAAGGATAAAACCTCACCACAGATTCTTTCAGTACGAGATGTATTTGTTGTATTCATCAAACTATGAAGGAAACAGTTCCTCCCAGAAAATCCCCAAATTGAGTCCTTATTTTCTCCTCCGGTAAATCCCCACAACAAAATAATCTGTCAGTTTCACAAACAGTTCAGTTACAAAACAATTTAGTTCAAGTCTGACAAAAAGAAAACCAAAACACGCCCAGTCCAGATTTAGATAGACAAGAAACTCACAAACAACCAGACAACCCGACCTAACACGAAAAACATGAAGACAGACACCAAACAGTCCCGACGGCATCATCTCAACACGTCCTCTGAGCCTGCGTCATCTTTGATTTTCAGCATCTTCACTATTTAAAAACAAAAGCTGAATTAATAGATTGATATAATAACCTCCCGTGTTCGTGATAGCAGGTCGCTGCTGTTTATTGAGCATCAGTCAAAATGTTCAGGGCTTTATGAGCAACAGAAGACAACACAGTGCTCATTCCTTCAGACCATTTTTGAGTAGAAATACTAAAACAAAATGGATGTAGAGCGGGCAACACTACTATCTGTGAAGTATCCTGTGAGAGCGCTCCCTTAGCATCTGATCCCTGACATGTTACTGTCTGTGGTGGAGCTGAGGAGCAGTGTGAATCTGCTTCAAATGAGCTGGAGATGTTTTCCCAGTGAGCATCACCGCTGGAGCCGAGGTGTTTGATTGAAGAACATATCACTGGAGCTTAATAGAAAGGCAGCCCCCGAAGGTCCAAGCAAAGGCGCTCACACTGAAGAATAGAAAAAGGCACCGAGCACAGGACCCTAGCATGGGGTCTTTCTGCTCTCTCCTCTCCCCCTCCATACCTACTCTTGTCCCAGGGCTAATAGGGAGGCGCCGGGCGCCTTTCCTGCTCCCTATCACCCACTCACCTTCATAATAAAAAGGGAGCCCCCTGTGGAAAGGAGCTAGCATGAGCTGGTGAAGATCACGCTGTTAATAGGATGATGCCTTTTTGCCTTTTGTCATGAGATTATGAACGGGGATAGCCTCTCCTCGCCTCTCCTCTCTGCTCCTCCACTCTTCTTTTTACTCTTCCCACACACAGCTACAGGCGTCCTGGAGGGCCCCGTTGAGTTGGAGTGGAGACAGGCGTAACCGAGGCTTTGTTCCTCTGCTTGTATGGTAAAAGACTCGCTAATGAAATACCTTTTAGGGGGTATCGGCAGGTGAGCTCCCCAATCAGGCATTTCAGCAAAAACACACACAGGCGTTCATACACTCACATATTCTCCGTCTCCTCTCATCTGCCCCCTCTTGCTATATTAATTACCTGAAGTGCTTTGGCCTTGCAAGAAAAAAAAAAAAAGAGCTCTCGATTCTGCCGCTCTCTTCATCCAACGCGACAGCCACAGCGGCCTAAGCTAGCCTAAAGTGGGGAGGGGGTGCAGCAGATAATGGTGGTAATGAACACGGGTGACAATAATGAGAAAGGTAATTGAGAAATGGTGTATGGCAGGCCCCCTGATTTTCCTTTTCCAGCCCCAAGCTAAGTGGGGACAGGTTGAAAATCATCTTATTTAGAGCTCGGTTAAATGCTTCTGAGGAGCGCGGATGTCTGACGCTAAAGCTAAAGCGAGCTGACAAGCATAGAGTGCTGATACAGAGGCCTTAATGGGTTAGGGAGTGTTTAAAGTCGATTTTCTTTTAATTTCTTATTGACGTTGAGTGGCGGCGTCCAAACAGCCTGCGTCTGTACCGTTAGGATTATTGTTAAACACCTCAACGCTTCACTGCGGCTCTTTTTCTTTTCCAGTCTGCTCACTTTGACTGTTTCTGTATGTATGGATGAGAGAAGTCGCTCTCTGTAGGACCGAAACACGCATCAAAGACTCACTGTTTGATCATCTGTGCGTCGTTCTGCTTTTATATGTATGTATTCTGCTCCCACGTCCCATGTTGCATGTATTTTTAGTGCTGCTGTTGCTGTGTGTGTGTGCGTGTGTTTGTTGGATCTCGTCTACCTTTTCTTGTGTGTTTCCTTCTGGCCTTCTCGCCCGGGCTGTGATAGAGACAGGGCGGTCTGAGCTTTAGCAGACAGAGGCTGCCTCCACCGGCCCATAGTCTGCCACTCTCTGATAATGTTTATTGATTTGTGGCAAAAACACAATTTGATGGAGTGGGGCGAAAGAGGGAGAGGAGGTGAGGCAGTCGAGGAGGGGGAGGATTGTATTTGTGTGATTGTCACAGCTCGGCTGGTTCTGTTAGATGAACAGAAAAACACTCCAGATGTGGCATTTATTATCTCGTATGACCTCCTTTTAATTAATTTAATTAAGTGCAAGTTTAACCACACATTTAATTTAAATAGTTATTTCTGTTCTCTCACTTGCAAACACACCCTCCATCCCTCGGTGTGTGTGTGTGTGCAGAGTGAAGTCTCCTAATATGAACATTTCATCTCCAGAGTGAGTCTATTATGTGAACTCTGTTTGCCCGAGCCCCCGCCTTCTTCTTAACCTCAAAGGTGGAGGAATGAGAGGTGTCTTGAGGTTCGCCTACTGTTAGCTCTGAGGTCAGACATGTTTGCCCAAGTGTGTGTGTGTGTGTGTGTGTGATGGCAGAGCAGGCGTGAGGAGGAAACATATTAGCAGGACAAACCTATCGTCTGTGTTTAACATGGTCTCTGAACACAAATGTTCAAACAGTGACATGATAGGCGATGCGTATGTACACTCTCCTGCTCATTAAAAAAGGCTTTGGCAATCCAACTTACCGCCGCGCATAGTTCATCTCTCCTTCAAACAGAGCTCATGATCAGGGCTGCACGATAACGCCTAACATGGAGACGGCACTTTCTCTGGCACGATTATACAAACAACTTTTAGCTAAACCCAAATACAAAAAGTCTTTTTGAGAGAGACGTAATGCTGCTACAGTTTACAGCCTACATGTGTAATGAATCCATCTGCAAACATTCATACTGAAGGAAAATGAAGTCGTAGCAATTAAAGCATGATTCACATATTTTTTTTAGTTATGTGTGGATCCTCACAGCGCTTGGTTACGGTCACAGACAGATTGTGGTTAAATATTGAAAAAGTCACAATCTTTAGTCTAAACAGGACTCAGGATGCTAGCTCCAGCCTCCGTCCTTCGCTTTGTACCTCCACCAACCACCCTGACCTACGACCTACGAAAGTACGGCGCATTTACTTCACTGAGCATGATGCAGGCTGGCTGCAGAAGTGAGTCAGTCTCCATAAGTCCCCATGTTCAAATGTGAAATGACATGTTCTCAGCCTGCCTCAGCTTCACTGATGATCCATGATTTTTAGATTAGCAGGAGGTGGAAGAGGCAGGACTACAAACATGGCGGTGACGAGGTCATTGGTTTTCTCCAGAATGCATTTGGCAAATCAAAAATATAAACATTTATTATCATTTCTAGAAGACATGAAGAGTTGTGCTGTCTGAAAATGCCAAGAATGATCTTTACCAGAACCATTAAGCAGATTTCTTTGTTAGCCGGTCTTTCTTTATGTCACAGACTGGAATATCATGAGCTGTAGATGTGGCATTTAACTTAATGTTTGTGTGTCATCAGTAGCAGCATTAACTTACTTATCAGAGACGCAACAAACAAGCTTTTCTATCTCAGGACACCTCAACAGGTGTTCAGTTCAAACCCTTATCAGTCATAGTGATTCATTTTTATTGGACTTCAATATTTTAACATTCGACTTGTGATTATTGATTATGGAAACAAGATCCAATGTTTCAACACACTGACTGAAAGACGGACCTCCACCGTTGATAGAAATTAGAAACAAATAATTCTGCACCCCACTTATGATTCTGGAAAAGACCCAATTCATCGCTCTGCCCCCTCAAACTCTCACTCATACCCCGCTCCTGCTTCTCCTGCTCTCTCCTCCACCTCCGCCTCTTTTGTACGTTGTAAAGCAAGCAGTGGTTGACAAATGACACCGGTGGAAAAGGCAGTCATTGTGCCTCAGTGTGAGAGGAGGTTTTTTTTTTTTTCTTATTTCACTTTTTTTTTTCTTTCTAACCGGCAAAGAGGTGAGAGTGAATCGGTTAATGTGTTCCATTCAGCAGACATTATACACAGGTTCAATAAAGCAGGAATCTGCTCTATACGCTGGGACCATTGTGCCATTGAGGGGCGGCTAAAAAGGCCTCGAACAAGCCTCCCTGGAAGAAAAAAAAAAAACCCTCAGCACCACTCCAGCAGAGAGCAGAGCAGAATAGAGCTGAGAGCTGCTGGAGAAATCACATGTGCAATGTGGAGATGATTTGGGGAGGGGGTTTGAGGTGGAGGAGGTTGATTCTTACACATATCACAAGTGTTGTAATGTTGCCAGGTTGTGAATTGCAGCAACTGTTGCACTCATTGAGCCTCAACTTGGGAGGAAAAGCGAAGAGCAGAGAAAGAAACGCCACTCTCTGTCTCTCTCAGGCTTTTCGATGATGTTTGATGGCCGGAGCTGAATTTACAAGCACCCTAACCTTTCTTTCTTACAAGTTACACTCTCGGTCTCTCTGTGTCTCCGTCCTAACAAGACACTCCTCTACTCACATTAATTAAATCAAGTCTTCAGTAGGCTACTTACACACAATCCCCCCTCCGGTCCTCGCCGCAGACCTTTCTGATTAGGCCGGCCCCTGTCATGCATATTCAAATCGCTGCAGTGACAGCCTTTTAACGAGCTCTTACCTAATCACAGGAAACAATGTTCATCCTGTTCTTTTTATTCCTTCTTTTCTCGTTTCCTTTCATGCGTCTTTGGCTTTCATCTTCGCCTGATCCCCGCTGATATCAGACGGGCTTGACGGTCGGATGGAGAGAGCGATGGGAGAGAGGCACAAGTGCGTCTCGTCCCTAAATAAACCTCAATTCAGAAAGTGACTTGGACACAGAAGAGAAGTTCAGCTCTATCTCCGCCCTTTCCCCTCCTCCTCATCCTCTCCTCCTTTCTCCTCCTCCTCCTCCTCCCTCCTGCCTTTTTACATGTCCGATAGACAAATTGGATTAGCAGCTATTGGATTAAATGGCAAAATGGTGGGATAAGAAATGAGATGAACGTGCTGTGATCACAGCTTTTAATGTTTTTCTCTTTCTGTCTCGTTCGTTTCCTCCTTTCTCGTCCAAGCTCCCTCCTCCATGGCGCAGAGAGAAGAAGTTTGTCTAGTGAAGACGAATGTTGCCATATTCATAAAGTTTGAACAAATACAGCTCAGAAGTGGCCTGATGGTTAAAAGGCCTGTCCCGTACCTGGAAAGTCAAAGTATTTACCCCGTGTCTTAAAGAAATGAGTCGAGATAACAAATCAGTTCATCTTTGAACTCATTAATTTTCTGTATTTCTGTCTGATATAATTGGAAATAGAATAACTTTTGGATTTCAACAAATTTAAAGACGTCACCTCGGTCTCTGAGGGCGATTTTTCACTGCTTTCTGATATAGGTGGAAAGATTCATTGAACAAGTACTTGACAGCAAAGTGGCAATGAACATCAACATTAATTACATCCCAGGATCCGGCATTGTGCCGTCTTTTCCATTTGAGTGGAGGTCCTCTGAGAAGTTGAGCCAGATCCAACTTTTTGAAAAACACAAGCCCAACGTCACGCTGCGTCCACCAATCAGAGCACCACAGTCAGCCTGAAATGTCTCTAAACTCTGATCCTCTACCTGTTGGCTTCTGGCTTTGACTCACAATTTACGCTGCAAAATAGAAACACAAAGAAGTTCAATTTGGTTTGTGTCCGATGGTTTGAGAACGAGAGCGACAAAGACAGTGAAAGAGAGTAAGTGAGCGCACCGGCACACAACAATGAAGGGTGCAAACTTAGGACAATTAATGTGTCTTAATATGAGAACTGAAATCAGATTTCTGCGTGTGTGTGTGGCATCTTTCAGCATCCAAATAAAGACAGTCAAATCAATCAGTGTTCACTAAAACTACTCCTTGAGTGAGAGATACTTAATTAAAAAGCAGCGCAGGCCAGCAGCAGCAGCAGTTTGACCACCTCAGGGCGGGTTTCATTATTCCTATCTACACTGAATGGAACGGGGGCCAAGATAACTATCTTAATCTTATTTGGCTATAGAGGCTCACTCTGTCTTTTCACCCCATCTCTTCCTTCTTTCTTTATTTCTCTCTCTCTCTCTCTCTGCTTCTCCTGTGGATGCATACAAACACACAGTCTTCCTCCACACACACACACACACGCGCGGTTCGTGTCATTGTATCCCGATGGCGTTTGTGTGAGAGAGTGAAACAAGAGAAGAGGGAGACAGGCAATCAGATAGAGGGGTTGTCGGGGATGTGTGTATCAGTTGTATCTTGGCTGTGTTTGTGTGTGTCTGACTCGATTGTATCTTGCGCGTTTCTCGCCGTCGCAGCCGCGTCGATAGCCGAGCGTGATATTAACGACGATAAAGTTTACAGTAGGTGGGGAAGCCCTGTGTATCTCCATCAGACATATTTCACTAATCCTTTGATGTCCTGATCAAACATTGTACCGATGCCAAACTTCCAGCTTCAGTCTCCAGCTTTTTTTCCCGCTCTGCCCCGCTCTGTGTTTGAGCACTGAGAAATGGCGTGTAAGGCAAGCAGCAAGACCCAGAATTCAATCTGCCAAACTGCCAGATGCTTTGATCCAAGATGGCCCCCCGAGAGCCAGCATGGATCCACAGCTTCTCGGAGCCAAGGCTGGATTCACAGACACTGTGTCAGCGCTGCTTGCCAGGGATATTTACACCATTTGTCTTCATGCAACACAACATTCACCAGTTTTTTTTTTCCTCTCTCTCTCTGTTGTTGTCACTCTTAACATATGCCATTTGGTGGGTGAGATCATTACAGTACAGCCAGAGGATCCATCTTTTAGAGAAAAAGGGTTTTCCCAGTGAGAGTCGAACCTCTAACCCTGCGTTAGAGCCTTCATTTGTGCATGTCATTAACGAATTTTACTGTATGTTTCTGCTCGCTTATATAAGATACATCAGGTGAAATTATGTAAACATTACTGCTAAAACAAGTTGATTAATTCATTCATTTATCAGACAAGTTCATTTACATGTTCTCCGGCTTACGTTTCTTAAATCTGAGCAATTTTCTGCTTGTAATTTAATATAATTGGACAAAACAAACAGTTTGTACTCTGGGAAATGCAGATTAAAAAGATAAATAAGTGATTAATCAAGCAATAAAGGTCAGAATAATAAAAATAAATGTTCGTTGCAGTAAGTCAATGTAACAGGCTAGTTTTATTATTAAAAACAGAATATTCACAAATGTTTTTCTGCCTTAAAAAGAACAATAATTAATAAAAATAAATTAATAATCAAGTTCTCCACGATCTAATAAATATTAAAGAGTTTCTGATGTGGTGAGAAAACACTACAGACACACCTCCGTCTCTTTCTGAGTCAGGTAGTATCCGGAGGTCAGAGTTCAGCTCTGGAGAGGTTGAGTGAAGGGAGGAGGATGCTGAGCAGCTGTCGAGCCGTCCTGCCGCCACTCGTCCTCCCACCATCCCTCCATCCCCTCCTCTCTTTCTCCACTTTGAATCCGCTCACCTGCTTGCCCTTATTCCCTCCTTCACTCCCTCCTCCAGTCATCTCATTTCCCCTTCCACATTCACCGTTTTCCTCTCATCTCTCCCTTTCTCCTTCATTCTACCCCTGTCGTCCCTCCTACCTTTCCCCCTGACCTCCCTGCCTTTCTCTCTTTCCTCTCCTCCTTTCCTCTCTCCCTCCCCTCCCTCCCTTTCATAAAATGCGGCTGGTGGTTGGCTGGTAGCTGCTGGCTGGCTGGCTGGCTGGCTAGCGGTGGGGGATATAGCTTTATAATCCCTCCTCGTCTTCCAGCCCGCCTCGCCACAATGTCACAGGAGCTTAATATTTGCCATTATTATTTGCTTGTTTTATTTGACTTCGAGGCAACACAATGACCTGTCAGCGCCGGCTTTATCCCCCCTCCGAGTGTCGTCCGTTTCAAAGTTGACTACAGTAATCCACGAGCCCCCGATTCCGCTAAATCCTGAAGCTTTCTTTCATTCGCTCGTTTTTTTTTTTTTTTCCTCCCCTCTCTGTCGCTCCCCCCCACCTCCTCCCCGCTCCACCCTCTTAAATGAAATTACATACATCTGCTGGCTCAGAGTATCACAAATGTCCACACACTCACCGGTGTCCGCGCACACATCCACGCGCCTGGCTTTTTGAGCAGCGGTGTGTGTTTGACTCAACGCGACATATTTCTCTCGCAGACGGAGCAGCTGAATCATTCATGCACAGATTGTGATCGTATTTAGGTGCACCGAACTTATTATGAATGTGTGCTTAGACTCACCTCAAAGTCTGGGAGTATAATGAGCTTAAAACACGACAACACTGAGTCCATCAAAAGAAAATTTAAACTCTAGCTAATGTATAAGAAATATAAAACATCAGACTTCCACTGTACATCGCACCAAAGCCTTCTTATTATTTAGAGGACCCCAATTATTAAATAAGTGGTATGAAATGTCTTCTTAGCGTTAATTCTGTGATGATCCCCGTCGTAGCTTCCCAGCTATTAAACCTCCCTCTTGAGAAAGAGAGAGAGATAATAACATAAGCTTTAAGACTTTCATCTTCCATCTCGCGTCGTCGTGTTTTCATCCATTTCGTCTCTCCGCAGACGTGCTGAGTGTCAGATTAATGCTGCTGTCGCCGTTTAAATGGCCTCCAGTGCAACAAGGCTTAGACAACATGAAGTGACCACAGCAGTTTATTTACACAGAGACAGAAAGAAAAGAAGACTGAGTTATGAAACAGAAACACAACATGCCGACTTGTCATGGCTGAATGACACCTGGTTGCTCAAACAAGCCACCTGTAACGACACCCACCTGTCAATCAAAGCATCCACGCTCTTAATCCTGCATAACTTTAAGCCTTAATATAATGTGAACAGGTGAGTTGTATATAAATTCACCCTCAGTACAGTTGTCATGAACGGGGAAATTAGCTATAGAGGCCAAAACTGTTTTTTGTACCAGGCTGTAAACATGTTTATTTCTGCTGTGAAACATGGGGACGTATGGAGACTGACTCACTTCTGGAGCCAGCCTCAAGTGGACATTCGAGGAACTGCAGTTTGTGTCCATTAAAACTAAAACCCAGCTCTAGATAGTCTTTCGTGTTTGTCCCTCACAGTAGAAAGAAAGAAGAGGGTGAGACTAGGAGGTCGCAATCAGCAATTACTCTACTAGATGTTAATGACTGAATCCTACACACTGCTCCTTTAATGACAACAGATCATAACTAGAAAAAGTTTATTTACCTCCAGAAAATGAAATAAACATGATGTCACACACACACACACACACAGGTCTTCATCCAGTCTTTATTCCAGATCTGTCCGTATCGGTTGTGTGCATCCCGTTGTACCCTGTAAGTAAGTTACAGCACAGAGCTTTAGCCCCAGGCGTGGGCGAAGCTTACATTAGCCATGCATCCTTGCTACCTCTCCGCGTGTCAAGCAGGTATTACACTAAGCGTCAGAGAGTACCTTTTTTTTTTTGAAGGCCCGCTGAGTGATTGGTGGGATATGTATCGCCCTACAGTGAGCGAGAGGCTCCACTCTGTAAAGGCGCTCGGCGGTAATCACTGAGTTAATCCCGCCCTGGTTGAAGCCGTATTGACGTTGTGAAGAAGACATGGTGTGAAGTATGTGAATGTTTACACAAGGAACGTAAGCGAGCAGTGTATACACACACACACACACACACACACACATAAATATCTAGTGACTCTGCAGAGGCAAAAAGACTTAAAGGAGTCGACTATCTGCATCATCTGTCGTGTGTGTGCCTGTATACACTGTGTGCTCGAATTTAGTATTTACAGGCACAGACAGCCGTATAATGTGACCTTTTGTCTGTCTGATTTAGCTTGTGATGTTGGTGAAGTGGTGTACTATCGTGTGTGTAACGCGTGTTTTTTCTGTGTGTGTTTTCCAGGCAACAACAAGGAGGAGGAGGAGGCCATGATGCAGGAGTGGTTCATGTTGGTGAACAAGAAGAACGCACTCATCAGGAGACAGAACCAGCTCTCTCTGCTGTACGTAACCTTCATCCACAGTGTTTTTATGGTCATGTTCTTGTGGTAAATCTGGTAAACACATACAAATATCAGGTATAATACAAATAAAACATGATGTACAGTTTCACATTTCCATTTTTAATGAGATTCGTGTTTGGTTCCCAGAGCTTGACAAAATCCTTTTGCTTGTCCTCAGCGACGTAGGTTAGTCTGTCCACACCCGAGCAGTCCCAAAGTTTCCTCATCAATGGTGTGTCCATACTCAGTGCAGCAGCCTGCAGTCCAGATGTTTAGTCTGTTTACCGTCCTTCAGATTTTGTTACCTCAGAATGAGACCTTCATAGATTCAACATCTCGACATCTCGTCGTTTCTCCGACACGTGAGGGTGAAAGAAGAGACCGCTAGCTGCTCACATCGCTCCTTTGACTGTTTACAGTCTGCTAACATGTTTGTCTCGTCTGGCCAGTCACTGACCTCCACGTGACATTGTTTTGTAAATTTTATGCAAATCAACACTCCATTTGTTTATTTTTACATTTTTATTTTAATGTCTGGCTACTTTAAAAAAAACATTTCCTGTTGGCTGTTTGTTTGTTTCTCTGTAACTCCTCTGCGTTCAGGCATGAGATCAAACTCTCCACTCCATCCACCCCCTCCTCTGTCTCTGTGCTCATTGATTTACATGTGGACGCCATATGAAATCAATAGAAATGTGGCGATCATCACTCTATCACTAGTCTCTTTGTATGTGGTCAGCTGCGACAGGTGGACACACACACACACGCAGCTGCTTTTTTTTTCCTCATTTGCGGCTGTTGGGATTTCAAAGTGTGCGAGCGGAGCAGAGATTGAAGTATTCATAATCACATTATATCGTGGGAAAGGGGAGGCTTTTAAAGTGGCCAATTGACAGAAGGGCTGATTATTATTAGCCCTTTCTGTTCTCTCTTTGTGGAGGCGAAGAGAGAAAAGGCGCCTGTGAAGGACAAATTCTATTAGGGCAGCGAATAAGCTCATTTTTAATATGGCTGAAAGAGGAAAGAATTCAATTTGTGCTGCGTACACACACACATGTAGACCACACACACATGACATGTCCATAGATGCACATTCATTTCCCCTCTCTCTTGTTTCACCTTTTTCTTTCCTCTCACACAAACACACACACTTTCACCCAGGGCTGTCTGAGGTGTCGCGGTGTGTGTATCAGTTATGTGCAGTAGATTAATGCGAAGCCGGAGAAGGTTTGGGCGAGTAGCTGAATCGATGTTTATTGCAGGTTTCTTTAAGTGCTTAATGATTTAGTCATTAACATATTGATGAACTTTGTTGTGTGTGTGTGTTTCGCTTTCTAACTTGCCACAGGGAGAAAGAGCACGATCTGGAGAGACGCTTCGAACTGCTGAACAGAGAGCTGAGAGCCATGCTGGCCATCGAGGGTAAGACACACACACACACACACACACACACACACACACACACACGTACACACTCAGGAGGTGTTGGGATTTGATGTGGTGTCTGCAGGTGTGAGGCAGTGTCTCCCCTCTCTTGTGTTTAAATGTCAGACTCTTGGATGGATTTTGACACCTCATCGCTCCCCTTAAATTAATCCAACAGTCTGGATTTTCTCTCCCAGCAGCTCACTGATACATAAATCTGCCTGCGTAACGTCCGTCTAGAGTAAAAAACACAAACAGCAACAGTTTGAGGTGATAAAAGTGAACGTTAAAGCTTCCGTCTGGGTTGTTGATTCATCTTTCTGCACCTGTATTGTTTTCCTTTGTCCAGCCTTCATCGAAGCGCCTAAAGCGGGATGATTTGAATTCTGCGTCAGCTTCTTGATGAGGATTAAGATGCGAGCTTTGCAAGGGGATTTCACTCTCTGATACTTGATCAATGCTATCTGTTTCCTAGCTGGACCCCGACTAGCCGATACCTGATTTGAAATCTAGCCGCGGCCACATTGAGAGACGGTTTGCGAGGCAGCAGCAACAACAACACACAAAAAAAATGTGGTTATATTATTGAAAGCTTGTTAACTATACCGCAGCCAGAGGAGCAGCCATTGTGTCGTATCAAAGTTGTCAGGAGGCCAGGGAAGTTTAATCCCCTTCGACTGCGTCCTCTTTGGCAAAATGAACCTTTTGCCAATCAATGCTAATTGATTTTGCCATTCGACATTGACCACCGCCGCCCCCCACCCTCTTCCACAACCCCCTCCTGCCTTTCTCCTCACAGCCTTCGGACACCCATTGTAATTTCACCGGGCACCTGATAAGCAACCTGGTCCATAATAAATCAATTGTAATTAGCAAGAAGGGAGGTGGGCCAAGCAGTAGCAGCAGGAGGAGGAGGAGGTGGAGGAGGAGGAGGTGGAGGTGGAGGAGGAGCAGACATGCGTAGCCAAGCAGACGGTGCCACGCTGCCTGCGTCCAGGTTGATTTCTTCTGTCATCGCCCGGCTGTTTTATTTATTTATTTTTATCGAGCTGTCGGCGGCTCGAGTCACTTTCTCTGCTTCATATTCCTGTGTGTGTGTGTGTGTGTGTGTGTGTGTGTGTGTGTGTGTGTGTGTACTGAGGTGAAGTGTGTGCAAGTTTCTCTGAGTGCATATTTCTTCATATATCTGCTGTGTATCGTGTGTGTGAAAGTGAGAGAGCAGAGATAGTGTGTGAGGTGTAGCGTGTGTGTGTGTGTGTGTGTGTGTGTGTGTGTGTGTGTGTGTGTGTGTGTGTGTGTGTGTCGCCGCGCTCTCTCTGCCTTCATGTGGACTTGTTGGATTTGCAGCTGACTAACTTATCAGCCGGCCTTATTTTCCTCCCTTAGGGAGGCACTTAACATTCACAGGCTCTACCTTTCTGTAGCGGCCACAGATAGTTCTGAGCTGCTGCTGCGAAGAGGCGTGTGTGTGTGTTTATGCGCGCATGTGTGTGTGTGTTTAAGTGTGTGTGAGAGAGGAAGGATCTGTTGGTTTGTCTGCATCTGCGTGTTTACATCTCACAGGTGTGTTTGTGTGTCCACCTGTGTCCGTGTCTTTTTCCATGTGTGTTTATGTCTCTGTGACTGTGTGTGTGTGTGTGTGTGTGTGTGTGTGTGTGTGTGTGTGTGTTGGGCGGCCATCTCCCCAGCTCTTATTTGGTGCTTGGGCAGGTCCATTGAGCGATGGTCGGGCGTGCGAGTAATTGCTGATTTGGTTGGCCAGTCGATGACAGAGAGAGAGAGAGAGATGCACCGCGAGTCCGAGCAGAGAGAAAGCACACACACACACACACACCCTGCTGAGAAAATATATACCTACAATAACACACACACACACTCTCTCTCTCTTCCTGTCCGTTGACCCACATAGCTAACACTTACTGTGTGTGCCAATTAGCATAAAAAGTTCTTCAAATACTGACGCTCCAGTTTCAGCAGACTCGTGTTTAGAACAGTCTGTGTCATAATGCAGATTTATGAGTTAAAGCAGAATAATAATAATTTTAAACTAACTGGTTCAGCCGCTCCGTTACGAGCTCTTGTGACGTTTGTATTTCTGAGAGGAGGAGGAGAGGAGGAGAGGAGGAGGAGAGGAGGAGAGGAGGAGGAGTGCTTTGAGGAGGAAGAAGTCAGGAGACGAGTCAACTCTGAAGATGAACAACATCCTTCTAAACAGATTATTGAATCATGGAAAGACAGGCAGTGTGTTAGCCTGAAGTAACAAATGTTATCCCGAGATGATGATCGAGTCAAGATCTCAAGAAAACAAAAGGATAGTCTCAAACATTAAATCAATGCAACTGCAACGTCCTCTGACTTTTCTACACGGTATTGTGTTTCCTTCAATGATTTAATACACATACATAATAATGAATATCAACATAAATAGCTCAAGACCTCCAGAAAAGAAAAGAAATGAACTGTATGACCGCTCAGGGCTTCAGCATTACAGCTGCAGTTATAATCTTCATTTTAACTAGAAGATCTGAACTGAAACAGAATAAAATAAATAAAAATCAGCAAAAAATTTGACTAATAGAGACAAAATAATAGAAACAAAGTAACAGGTAACATATTACATGAACACCAGAGGAAACGTTTCATAACCTCCAATCATGAAACGTTCAGCCGATGTTTGTCCAACAAACAAAGCTGTTGCTGAATAAAACACGGGCGGAGGTCATCGTCGATGTCGTCTCTGAGCATGCTCAGTGATAACACCTCCGTGTTGCCTTGTTGTCGTGATGCCAGGCGGGAAAATGCCATCTGTATGCCACACTCATCTCCCTGCCACAAAATTGATCCACTATGCCCTCTTTATCTGCTTACTGATTCACACCTATGTATGCACACACGCTAAACTGTGTCTTGGCTCCCTTGGAGAGCCTGTGTGTGTGTGTGTGTGTGTGTGTGTGTGTTTTAAAGTGGGCCCTCGCCATCTAAAAAGGGATTTATGCTGCCAGGTCCCAAGTTTTCCTGTTCACAGTTTGATATGATAAGCTTTTTTATATGTTTAAAATCAATATGTAATCCTATTAGGAGCTTATCCTCTCTCCCACACGACACACACACACACACACACACACACACACACACACACACTCTTCCCATTTGTAAATCTATTTGGGCTTTGTAACACATGAGCGGCGCTACAGACCCTGATTGATTAGAACGCGATGGAATCGATCACATGGCGACTTTGATGATGTTGCCAACTCTTTCAGGTTGCTAGTTGACTGGAACACGCCCGATACTTGAGTGAGTCCGTTCCACTTGGATTTGTCATTTCGAGTTTTGAAATTATTTATTCACATGAGAGCTTTTAGGCCGTTGGTCCAGTCAGGTGTCTTTAGTTTACATGTAGGTCTTCTCATCGCTCCACAGCGTGGCCTAGCGTGAATTATACGCTGGCTGCTGTCATGGTGGAACAGGTGACGCAGGCATTTTAGACACTCGTTGTGTATTAACGGATCAGTGAGTTGTTCTGAGAGACACTTTAAATGTTAACTTAACGAGGAAAGTTTCCTTAAATCATGACTTTTTCCTCGTGTGCGTGACGGAGAAGAATCAGACTCTGGTTGCTGTCATTGATGGTTGTATTTTCACGGGCCTGTTGACTTTCTTCTCTCTGGTGACACTTTTTGTCTCTTGACTCCACTTGGATCTCGGCCAAAACCAGCTTCTTTTTTAACACGAGAACAGAAATTGGAGAGAAGCAGAGCGGAGAGAGAGAGAGAGAGAGAGAGAGAGAGAGAGAGAGAGAGAGAGAGAGAGAGAGAGAGAGAGAGAGAGAGAGAGAGAGAGAGAGAGAGAGAGAGAGAGAGAGAGAGAGAGGGAAACTAAGGGGGGAAAGTTTACAGACTCTGGAGATCCTGTGATGTCACGGCGTTTGAATTGCGTGCGACACAGAAAACGAGAGCGAGACAGACGAGGACGCTCTCTCTCTCTCTCTCTCTCTCTCTCTCTCTCTCTCTCTCTCTCTCTCTCTCTCTCTCTCTCTCTCTCTCTCTCTCTCTCTCTCTCCACAGTTCGCTCTCTTGAATAAATTTGATTGTCATTATGGGCTCGGGTGAGAGGGAGTGGAAGTGGAGGGCGAGGAGCGGTGGAGTGGTGGGGGGTTCATGGGGATTTGAACCAGCGCATTCTTGTGTGCCTTGTGCAGACTCACATGGTTACGTTGGGCGTGCGCCGAGGTTATCTGGTGCGCACCGCCACATGTGAGTTGTACCTCCTCTGGTCTTTAACCTCTCCTCTCTCCTCTCCCTCTCTCATGGGAGGCGGGGTTTAGAGGTGAGGTGGGAGTTCTCTGAGTGGCTGCAGGGTGTTTTGTTTTGTTCCTGGGTGTCTGGTTACCCAGCCTGCCCTGCTCTGGTGTTGCCTGGTCGTCTCTCATCCCGGCTCTCTTTATTGTTTACCTTCTTATGAGGCGGGACTCTAAGACATGTGATTGACAGCAGTGTGCTTGCCCCCGCTGGCCCTCCACCACCACCACTGCTGCACCTCCGCCCGCGCCGCCGCCTTCACCCTCGACCAGGATTTTGGCTTTTGGCTGGATCAGGACTTTTTTTTTTTAACCCACCTCTCTCTCTCCCTCTCTCTCCCTCTCTCTCTCTCCCTCTCTCTCTCTCTCTCTCTCTCTCTCTCTCTCTCTCTCTCTCTCCTCTCTCTCTCTCTCTCTCTCTCTCTCTCTCCCTCTCTCTCTCTCTCTCTCTCTCTCTCTCTCTCTCTCTCTCTCCCCCTCTCTCTCTCTCTCTCTCTCCCTCTCTCTCTCTCTCTCTCTCTCTCTCTCTCCTCTCTCTCTCTTCCGATCCCTCCTCTTGTGGGCCGTCCTTGTGGAGGGGATTGTGGGAAGAGTTATGGACAGATATGGAGCCACACATTCCTGTCTCACAATTGTCAAAAGATGATGACTCACACATGATGACTCCATCTGCTTTTTCTTGCCTCTACACTTGACACAATTTCTCTCTCGATTTCTCGGTAGCCTGAACCCTTAAAAAAAACAAAAAACCCTCCTCAGCTGCAGGTTTGGACATATTTGGCGGTTCTGAAGTGTTTGTCGAAACAGGGGGGCAGATTCGTTTCTGAGAGAGAAAAAGTGGGAGAGGAAGGAGCCAAATATTGGGACTGTGTTCATTTACTCTGTGGTTGACTTCCAAAGAGATGGCGGGGCCAATGAAGAAGCGCAGACCTTTCAGGACAAACACACTGAGCCCAGCGTGACACACACACACACACACACACACACACACACACACACACAGCCCGACTGCGCGGTATTTCAATGAAGGAGGAGGAGTGAGAGGAATATTTATTTTAATAGCCACACTTATTTTGGGACTGACATTTTACAACATCCTTTTATTCTCCCAAATCAATACGCTTAGAAATGTGATTAGAGCAGTGAAGTTGCCCTCACAGCGCGTCTTTTTTAAAGCTTGTAAACAGCGGAGGCAGCTCGGGCGAGGAGGAGCTGACAGATCAGGAGGTTAAGATGCTAAACATTGATTCTAACGTCGGATTGTTGCTGAAATCCTCCAAAAAAATGAGCGACGTCGGTGTTGGGTGAGTTTCTGGAGGAAGCAGTGCTGCCCCTGGTGTTGGGTGAATGTGGAGCTAAGAACAGCGGATATTTGAGCCCCAGGAGGGCGAGGCTCTCCTGTGGGGCATCCCCAACCCCTTCCTCCTCCTCCACCTCCTCCCCTCCAGGGAGAGGCTGAAGGGATTTGGATCAGGGTCCCACCTGGCCCTGTGGGGCCCTGTGGGGCCCCTTCCTGCAAAGACCCCCGGAGAACTGAGAGACGGGAGTCAGCGTCTCACCTGTTTGTTTGTTTAGCCGAGGAAGAGTTGAGGAGAAACAGAATTTCAGACTTTAACCTCAAAAAAAGTTTTAATGTAAGAGACACAAAGACGAAACTCTGAATACAAAATGAGGCTGACGTCATTTCTCATCAAACTACACGAAATATTTTGAATTTTTGAGTCTCAGAAATTCATCAGCGTCGTCCTGTGGGAATGTGACTCCTCTCATATCTCCGTGTGAATCGTGAGGCTGCAGATTAACATGACAAAGTCCTTCGAGTGTGTTTGCCCGGGTCAACACATCATCACTGTGCACACACACACACACACACAGAACCTGACCTCGGTGTGTTTACACGTCATATGTACACACTCGTCCGTACGTGGAGCTGATCTGGTGTTCGTCTCTGCTCGGTCCAGCAGGATGAACAGCCTGAAGCTCGAGGTCGTGTCCAAAGTGTTTTTAGTGTTTCCAGTGTTCGACGTTTCGTCTCCTGGTCTGAAGGAGTGTGTTCCTCTCTTGTCGTTGCAGAATGGCAGAAGACGGAGGCCCAGAAGAGGCGCGAGCAGCTGCTGCTGGATGAGCTGGTCATACTGGTCAACAAACGAGACGCGCTGGTCAGAGACCTGGACGCCCAGGAGAAACAGTAAGTTACCCACAAATCCTCCAGAACCAGACGACACACACACACACACACACACACACACAGAGTTCAGTCTCAGTCTGGGGACATCCAACCTCACTTTGAGTTTGAGTACGTCTGCTGCCTATCTAAACGTCCAGAGGTCCCCCAGAAACCGCAGACATGCTGCGGGTTGTGCAGCGTCCGTGCACGGCGTGGGCAGCAGCAGCAGCAGCAGCACACCTGCATGGGTGGGATCTCTTCCAGATTGGCCCCGCCGTCTGCCAACAGGGTGCCAGGAGGGTGAAAGGTCGGAGCTCGGCCCCTGGCGCTAGGCCACTCGACAGGCGGCGGTTGCCGTGGCATCGACTGTGTTACCTGTGTGTGTGCACCTCCACCTCCACCGCCTCCTCCAGACACTCCTGACCTTTTGACCTTTCTCCCTCCGCAGAGCCGAGGAGGAGGACGAGCACCTGGAGAGGACGCTGGAGCAGAACAAAGGAAAGATGGCCAAGAAAGAGGAGAAGTGCGTGCTTCAATGATTGTCAGAGAGAAAAAAGAAACACAACCGACAAAATGTAGCCGATAAAAGAAATGTATCGTTATTATTCATCTTATCCTGATTTGATCGTGGCTTTCCTGACGTGGTTGTTGTTTTTTTTTTTGTTGTTTTTTTGGGTGGGGGGGTCAAACTAACCGCAGAGACTTGGACCTCCAGCACCCCGACGCCTTTGCACCAACTTTATACTGACTCCAACTGTCCGACTTCTACACGATATTTTTTAATTTCGCTTTACAAGGAAACGGTACTTCTGTATGTAAAATAAACGTGTGAGATAGACGGTGTGTGATATTTGCATGTGACGATGCAGCAGCAGCCTCTCTGTCTGAGTGTGGAGACCAGTGAGGTACAGCAGCACAACAAACTGGGTTCAATGGGAGGGATCTGTTTTTTTTTTTTCTTCATCATGCTGAGATGAGTCGACGTTTCAGTTCAGACTTTAAAAAAAAAAAAATCTTTTCGAGCTCCTTCATGACTTGACCTGTTGTATCTTTTAATGGTTTCACTTTTTACCTGTAAAATATCTTAAAGGGGAACTCATACCTGTTCATAAATCTTAACTTTTCCTATTGCTTTTTATTATTATAATTATAATTATTATTATTATTATTATTATCATCATCTTGGCTTGAAAGCAGTTTACCAAAAGAAAGATTTAAAGAAAACAAAAAAAAGTCTCATGTTGTATATTTTCATCACTGCTCTGACCAACAGCTTCCATCATTACTTGTTTTTTTGTTTGTTTTTTTTTCAGGATTAATGCAGTCAGAAACAAAAAAGATATATATATTATTTATTTGTCCTTTTTAAGCTGCTCGTCACATTTCAGTTTTTGTTTTTTTGCTCATCAGCTTTCTGTTTTTTTGGTTTCTATTTATTGTATCCTGAAGAAGAGAATTATGCTCCCACTGTGCATCACTTTAGAGAGAGAGAGCTCCACATCAACCTGGTGCAAGTTTGTCCTTTTTACTGTGTTCAACATTTATCTTGTTTATTTATTCCAGTGTCATAACCCAAAAGTCTTCAATAATAATAAAGTCCTTTATGATTTCATACTCCACTAAAGGCAGCTCGTGTGTCTTTTTTTAAAGCTGCACAAACATTTTATAATTCTTTTTATATTTTAAAGATGAATTTTGGTGCCTTTAAAGTGTTTTTTTTTTTTTTTTTCACAATTTTTCCTCCTTTTCTGTATCAGTTTATGATTTTTTCCTCCGGCTCGGTCCAAACAGTATTTCTCTGTTTGTCTTGCTCGCCTCTGGCTGCAGCTCCTGTCACTGCGTTCAGCAGCGAGCCTCTCTCCTTCTGCTTGTTATTATTCGGCGCTCTGTTCTGTTCAATCCCCCTGCGACCTGCGCGTCTCTCCAAATGGAAACTGGCGTTTTTTTGTTTTGTTTGAGGTCGAGCAGGTTCCTCTAAGGAAGATTAGAGAAATCACTTTGTACCGAGCAGATGTTTTTCTCCCTCTCTCTCTCTCTCTCTCTCTCTCTCTCTCTCTTTGGGCCGCTTCTGTGCGCTCTGGAGGCGCGGAGGGACAGAGCTGGAGAGGCTCGGTCACCCGCAGCCAGAGGATGGAGAGGGAATAAAAAATAAAATACATTTTAGATGTAGAAAAAAATCCTTACATTTTCTCTCTTAACTTTGTATTAAAGTTGTTTTTTTATGCATCCTGATCTCAAACTAAAATA
This sequence comes from Protonibea diacanthus, assembly GCA_028641955.1. Lineage (NCBI taxonomy): Eukaryota > Metazoa > Chordata > Actinopteri > Sciaenidae > Protonibea > Protonibea diacanthus. Next base: position 2,587,623 of record CM053989.1, read on the forward strand.
ATCAGCTGTCTGTGGTTGAACTCTCCACACCATCCCTGCAGGCTGCCTCACATCCGCGATTAAAGCAGGAAAATCGGTTGTGACAGCGGACGTCCTCCCCTCGGCCTTTCTGATACTTTCAAATTAATTTGCTGATTCGTTTCTTCTCTGCTTGGGACCGGACCCGGACCTGTGCGTGCACATTTACGCACTCCACGTCCCCCCCCCCGAGGGGGGCTTTGTTTTACTGTGTATTATTGCGCGTTTATCACGGCTCAGTCTGGAGAAGAAAAGCGGTGAGGGACGTTTCTGCTGCTCGGTGCCGTCAGATGGCTGCACGTAGCTGTGTGTGTGTGTGAGAGAGAGAGAGAGGGGAGAGAGAGTGTGTGTGTGTGTGTGTGTGTGTAGACAACATTAAAAATTACCCACATCGCCTGTCACTTCTTTGTGGATTTAAACATGTTCTGTTTTGTTGATTTTGGCGCAAATGTTCGTGCGTAAAAATCAACTTTTCCTCCTGAAATTGACTCAAAGTTTCCACGTTTCTTCCTCTTTAATATCAGTTTTAAAATCACTCTGTGAATGCATCTCATCTTGAATCAGTGCAGGTTTAGTGGACATGACTTTAAGGCCTAACATCAGGTGATAAGTGTTGATATTTTTCATTTTTCTGGATGTTTTTTTAGGATAAAGAGAGAATGAAATGGCAGAAACAGTCCTGTCTTACCTCCGCAACATCACTCTGCTTTCTTGAACGTCCCTGTTGAAGCTGAAGGAGTGAAAAAAAAATGATTTGGAGTCAGTTTCCTATTTTTCTGTGAATAAGAGCCGACGCGCTGCGTGCGTTAAAAAGGCGCCGGCGCCTCGGCGCTGCTGTGCAGCTGAGGATCCTTCAGCTGAATGGATTATCTCCTGCGCTTTTGATGTCTCCTGGCCTCACCTTCACAGGTGCTGAGGCGCCGCTCGGCCCTCTGCATTTGTTGCTTCCTTTTTTTCCCCGCCACAGTCCAACCAAAAAAAAAAAAAAAAAGCAGCACCTGAGGGAGCCCCGGGTCTCTGCGTGCAGCGCCGGGGCTCCTACAGCACTGTGTTTTATGCATCATCGTTTTAATAAGCACCGACAACATCCCCGCAGATCCCCGCTTCCAATCCTGCCGGCTGAAGGGACAAAACTTTTCCCCCTCCTCTCTCCTCGCCGCCTTAATCCCAGGCTTTACCAGCTCAGCATTAAGAAAATTCAACTGCAATTTGGGATTAGACAAAATACTCTTATTACAAAAGGTTGGTGCAACTTGATAACTTGATACTTGTTCAGGGGTTTATCTCGGGGTCTTACTCACATCGAGAGAAGAAGAAAAAATACAAGAAATGTTGGAGAAATGTCAGAATAACCGGAGTCTTTTGTGTTGTGAGGGCCATATTTGTTGAATGGCCTTTTTGCATAATTTAACGGTGTGTGTGTGTGTGTGTGTGTGTGTGTGTGTGTGTGTGTGTGTGTGCGCGCGGAGAGGAGAGGAGGGGTGATGGTATTTCGGCCCTCTGACTGCTCGGACTTCAGATGTTGGTGCAAATAAAAGAAAGAAGAAAAAACAGGAAGGTAAAAGAAGTGTTTGACCTCCAGTCAGCAGCGCAGGGCAGCACGAACCCGTGAGAAAATAGCGTCATCTCTCTCCGCGTGCACATGTTTGATCCTCCGTGCACGTGTCTGATCACACCGCGCCAACATCAGGCTGATTTTTCCACGTTCGGTTTCGTGCGTAAAAACGTTGGAGAGGTTCGTTCCTGTGTGTGTGTGTGTGTGTGTGTGTGTGTGTGTTATGGTGCGTTCAGGTGCCCTTCTCCTCCCCGTGTGTTCCTGCCTGTAATAAGCAGCATCACTACAGGCCTCCACACACAACCAGCCTCACTTTGTTCCCCCTTTTTTAGACACTATTGATGTCTAAGTTTCTCTGTCAGAGAGCTCTCGTGGATGACTTTTAAGTCCACTTTGATTCTCCTCACACACACACACACACACACACGTAAAAATGTAATTTCCATCCCTGCAGCCTCTCTCTCTCTCACACACACACACACACATTAGCTCTCTTTCAGCTCAGGCCTCATTTACAAAAAGTTTTTGCACAGATCCACAAAGGATAGCCGAGCCGAGCCGTGCCGTGCCGTGCTGCATCTTTCACGACCCTCACCGAGAACACAGGCCTGAGAAGAAGCCACAGTTTGTTTTGCGTGTATGTGAGTGTGTGTGAGTGTGTGTGATGGGTTAAAAACACATTAAAAACATAAAGTGCGGGATTTGATTCAGTGGCCGCAGCTTCTTCTTCTTCTTTTTCCTCCGCGCGGAGTTTGAGGTCTATCCCTATTAAACTTCACGTCAACCATCCTCAAATGTAATTCTAAATGGGGATTAGACCTCATTAATATTCATGAGACTGATGTGTGTGGAGAGAGAGAGAGAGAGAGAGAGGAGGAGGAGGAGGAGGAGGAGGTGGGGTATCACAATAAAATCAAAATTTAACTTCTGTTCGTCTTTTTTTATTTTTCACGCAGGACGCAGAAATGAACACCAATAATAAGAGTATTATTAATTTAAAAAAAAAACCTTCTGGGAAATGTATTTTGAGATGTTCGTAAATTAAACTGAAACTAAAACGCGTTGAAACATTTTGAATCCTCAAATTAAACATTTTCTTTCATTTGCAACATTCAGAATCGCCGTTTTTTATTTGATTTATTAGCTGATTTGACGTTTGAGACACTTTAAAGCGACAAAAATCCAAAAAATATTGTGTGATTTTTAAATAAAATAAGTTTAGATGCAGGACAATATCTCCTTCTCTTGTTGGCGGCTCCAGTTTTTCTCCTTCTTCCTCTAAAACGTGCTAAAATCTCTTTTTACGCACGGCGCACTTCCTCCTGCGGGCCTGTGAAACACTTCCATCTTTTCACTCTTTGGTTCGTCCGGTCGGTCTCGGGGCCAGGACCAAAGAGGAGGGAGGTGGAGGAGGAGAAGGAGGAGGAGGTGGTGGTGGGGGTGAGTGGGAGTGGGCTCTCCCCGGGCTGCCTCTGCGCGCCTATAGGCCGCCCTCTCCGTCCGTCAGCCCGTTGACGCGCGCCGATTGGGTAGAGGAGGCGGATCCGCAGGTGTCGTCCGCTCATAGAGGCGCAGGGCGGAGAGAAGGTGATCAATCTCCTCTGTCTCCATTAGCAATCACCTTAACACTCTGACAGACAACGACAAGCCCCCTGAAAGCAAATGAGTTTGATTTATTTGGCTGTAAAAACACCCGGAACCGCACCGAGGACGCGGTGACGCCCGTGTGTGTGCTGTTATTTGCGCCGTTTCTCCGTGATGCTGCTCGGTTTTGCACACTGTTGTTTGTTTCTGAGTTTCAAGTCTGCGGCTGTTTGAGTTTTGTTTTTTTGTTTTTTTTTTTGCCCTGCAGACTTCCTCCTGCTGGATAATTTTTTTTTGCTTGCTTCTGCCGCCGCTGCTCGCTTCTCGTGGCCCGGAGAGCTCCGGTGGGAGAAGAAGGACGGAGGAACAAACACAAGGTAACGACTCTCCGCTGTTTGTCACCATCTGAAAGTTTGTGTGCGGCACGAGCGGAAGCAGCTGGCGCGTGAAAGCCACAAAAAAGTGACTTTTTAAACAAAAACAAAAAAACGTTAAAGTGTCACTGACGGAGGATTTCAATTTGCACCGCGGCGCGTTCACGGACACCTTTTCTGTTTAAATATCAATTAAACCTGAAGACTTGAACTGGATCAATTGAGTCAACTTCCTCCAGTAGATAATTTTCATATTTCTATTCCTCCTTCTTTTTTTATTTGGAGAGCAATTGTCCATTAAAACGTTTGAAGCACTTAGCAGATAATTGGAGAGGCGTGTTTTTGGTTTTTGTTAATTTATTTTGCTGATAAGAGCTCTCCTCACACGCTCTCTCTCCCCGGAGGTCTAATCTAAATTCTAATTGAGTTCATTTGCACCGAGATCTGCTCCTTTTCACTCGGCCCGGCCTCTGGCAGAGCTGGAATACACGTTGGTGAGCTCAGGTTGGAGCTGCAGTCACTCATTGTTAAAATAATCAGAGCCTCTTTAATTTAATTCACGCGCTTCAAAACCTTCATGCGGATTCATGTTTATTTAGTCAAACTGTTAAACATTTAACATGAGTTAAATTAACGCGTTCATCCACCCTAAATATAATCTTAATCTGTGTCCGGTTCACTGAGAGAAACGAGCTCAGATTAAAATACAGGAGAGCTTTTATTTTAAAAGGAAACACAGGAAGTGCTAAAGTAAAGAGAATTATATTTTATTTTATTTTATTAAATCAGGTAAAAAAATCAAAAAGTGAAGAAATAATTTGACGGTTTTGGTGCGTTTTCTTTCAAAATAAAAGTAGAGCTTTCTCTTATTTTGTAGTAATAATAATAATAATAAAGTTTATTTCCAGACACTCTGAGGTTTATTTTGTGGATTCATCAGGATCCACAGGAGGTCAAAACACACACAGAAAGTTTGACGACCCGAAACAAACAGTGAACGAGTTTAAGACGAGCACAGCTGTGATTTTTATAGATTATCATAAACCACAAACATAATCCATCTTTTTACACGTGAGTGTGTGTGTGTGTGTGTGTGTGTGTGTGTGTGTGTGTGTGTGTGCAGGCAGGCCTACACACACTTAAACACACACACTTCACTCAGGAGGCTTCAACTCATTTTGACTTTCAAAATAAATCCAACACGTTTGCAGGAAGTGACACAGTTAAATGTGGAAATTAGGATTTTTTAAAAATTGAAACTCTTTGAGCTGTTTGACATTAAATGTGTCACGTGAACGCTGGCAGCTGTTTCAGACATTTAGAAGGTTTCATTACATTAACAAAGGTCAGATTATATTTTGATTTATTAAATTGTTTGACAAAAGATGATTTAGATCAAACTTATAATAAATATTCTGCAGCTCACACAAATGTGATTTATTAGAAATAAACTTACACATGAATCCAGCTTTTCTTTTAAAGATCTGTCAGCTTGAAATAAAATCAGCTTTTGTAAATAGAAATCTGTTTTATTATTATTATTATTATAATCCTAATATTCCTGCTCTGAGGCTGAGCTGCAGCCGTTTGACCTTTCACCAGAATAAAGTCTAATATTCCTGAAGGGATTCAAAGCGCGTCTCTGCTCCTAAATTATGAGTTTATTTTATGAGTTTATTCTCGTTTATTTGCGGCTTCATGTAAATAATTATCAGCCGTGCTGTGACTTTATTTCTTGATGTTTTTATGGAGGCTTGAACAGATTTCCTTTAGCTGAATGTAAAGCAATGACAGACAGGAGCTCATGTGTTGGTTGTAATTTTAATAGTTTGATTGTTTTGCATGAAATCTTTAACACATTTATTAATATATAATCTGTCGTCCTCCGTGCCGGTGCAGTGACTTGGATCGGCCCCCTGTCCCGTCAAGCTGCAGCATCGGGGGAAAGCGAACCACTGGCCTGAGCTGGGTGGAGCAGTGACCGCCTGTAGCATGATGTCCTACCTCAAACAGCCCCCCTACGGCGTCAACGGCCTGGGGCTGAGCGGCGCTGCCATGGACCTGCTGCATCCGTCAGTGGGCTACCCAGGTAACACACACACACACACACACACACAAACACTTTAACGCACACCTTTTTAACGACAAATGCACGAGGGGAAAAAGGGCCAAAAGATTTTAGCTGCAATAAAAATAAAAGTTTACAACAACAAATTATAGAAGTGATTTAAACTGTAATGTGCGCAGTGAGTAACGTTATAAAGTAAATATGCAGCAGACAGGACAGGTGAGCTTTAACCTGCCTGTCAGACACACCGGCGCTTTAATTTAACGTAAAACTTTATTTCACTGCCGGTAAATGAAATCTGTATAACGAGACAAAAACAAATGCAATAATAATAAAATAAACTTGGGATATTTAAAATGTAGACCCTCATTTAATGTCTTTTTATTTTAAAAGTTAACTATCGTCTGTTTTAATTAATTATTCAGTTTTATTAACGTTTCCTTCACGGTCTTTTTTTTCCTTCTGTTCCCGCAGCGACTCCCAGGAAGCAGCGGCGGGAACGGACAACTTTTACCCGGTCCCAGCTCGACGTGCTGGAGGCTCTGTTCGCCAAAACCCGGTACCCGGATATCTTCATGCGGGAGGAGGTGGCGCTGAAAATCAACCTGCCGGAGTCCAGAGTCCAGGTGACGAACGGCGGATTGTTTTTTTTTTTTTTGTTTGTTTGTTTGTTTTTACCGTGCAGTTTACCGAGTGGAGACGAACCTTGCCTGGAGTTTAACTCTAAAATAAACGTGAATCTATGAAGATAAATTATATTAATAACGTGAAATGAGTTTTATATTTACAGACAGACTCCAGTGTAACACAGGCCCGCACAGGAAATGTCGTTAAACAGTCAATTCTCGACTAAAACGTTAAAATCTCATTAAAAGTCATTAAATACGTGTTTAATTAAAAAGTTTACCAGTTGAGTTATTTCTTTGTTTTATTAATTTTTAACAGTTAAAAGTATTTACCGTTTAAAAATGTCGTTTTTTTTAACGAATTTAAAAATGACCGTTAGTGACGTCATGTGTGTGACTTTTAAAATTTAACGGTTAATGTTAGCTAGCTAACTTAGCTAGCTAGGTGTACAATACAGTCGATAAAATCTGGTTTTATTAAGTTTTAGGTCCAATATTTTTGTATTATTTATATCGGTAAATGTTATTAAAAACCAGCTTTGTCTTGTAATGTAACAGGAAGGTCATATTTAACTTGTGAGGGGAAATATTGGAGGTAGTTTTACGCTCGGTAGCTCTGTGATTCAAGCCTCCTCTTTTAAAGAGAGGATAATAATGGCTGTGATAGTGGTGACATTATGACAGGGCTGTTAATAGTTACTTTGAGAGTAACTGTAACGTGTAATACCGTTAAAAGTGTGCATCCAAGTGTTGTGGTTATTTTCTATAATCTCTGGTTCACCACCTCATTCCACACAGGGGATCAGACGAGGAGCGAAACAGTTTGAACATGTCGATGCAAACAAAATTCAGCTTCATATTTTTGACGCGATCTAACTGAAGGCTGTGTAACTAGATCTGAAATATAAATTTGTAATGACGAGTAAGGCCAAGCAAATACTGCCAACAAACGACTACAACGCTGAACAAATGCTACTCTTGAGAGGCATTAGGGGAAAACCAAGGCAGGCCTCTCTCACAATTTGAGTTATTCTCAGAATGTGTGTGTGAAACAAAATGCTCTACATGATCCGACCCTCTCGGTGCTCTAGAGTTACCCTACTGTGTGGTGAAACCCAATAGCCTGTTATCTTAGAGCCGTCTACCAGGTATGAAATTGGACCCCTGGCTGGTCCGAGCCAAGGGGCCGGGGTGGAAATGAACCTTGATGGCTAATAACCCCCAATTTTCCTCCATAATGTACTCCCAGCGTGGCCTGGGAGTATCTTTTTTTTGTTGTTGTATGAAATGCCGTTTGTATGGTTGCTAACTCCTGGCTGGTGCTCTCGGTTGTAGGTGTGGTTCAAGAACCGGAGGGCCAAGTGTCGCCAGCAGCAGCAGAGTGGCAGCAGTGCCAAAGCCAGGCCGCCCAAGAAGAAGTCCTCTCCGGCCAGGGAGAGCACCGGCTCCGAGAGCAGCGGCCAGTTCACTCCACCTGCTGTCTCCAGCACGGGCTCGTCCTCGTCTTCGTCCTCCTCCACCAATCACACGGGCCCGGCGGCGCTCAGCAGCACCTCTACCTCCATCAGCACCGTCTCCTCCATCTGGAGCCCCGCTATCTCCCCTGGAAACGCTCCTGCACCTGCGGTGGCCCCGCTCCCAGAACCCGGACCCCCTTCTAACGCCTCCTGTATGCAGCGTTCAATGTCAGGCTCCGCCGCCGCCGCCACCTCCTACCCCATGTCCTACAACCAGACGCCGGGCTACGGCCAGGGCTACCCCGCCCCGTCCAGCTCTTACTTCAGCGGCGTGGACTGTGGCTCCTACCTGGCCCCCATGCACTCCCACCATCACCCCCACCAGCTCAGCCCCATGACGGCCTCCTCCATGTCAGGCCACCCGCACCACCACATCAGCCAGTCATCAGGCCACCACCACCATCACCACCACCACCAGGCCTACGGCGGCTCCGGCCTGGCCTTCAACTCCTCCGACTGCCTGGATTACAAAGAGCAGACTGCAGCCTCCTCGTGGAAGCTCAACTTTAACACCACAGACTGCTTGGACTACAAAGACCAGGCCTCCTGGAGGTTCCAAGTCTTGTGATCAGGCTTTTCCTCCTTCCTCCCTCCCTGCTCGTCTGCTCCCTCTTCTTTTTATTTTTATTTTCCAGATTAGCATACTGCTTTTTAAAAAGACAAAAAGAGTTTATGAACCATAAGACAACAAAGATGCTCTGCAGCAGATCGGACTTTCTCGTTTTTTTTTCCTCCCTCTCGTCCTCAAACGTCTTTAAAAAAAAAAAATGAAAAGAGAAACAGTCACTCCAGGAGCATTTTTTTTTTTAAGACGCCCTCGCCTCCGTCTTGGATGATCTTAAACTGTTTCAACACACAAAAAAAAGTCATTTCAACCAAACTCCTTCGACCACCAGCTCTCTCTCTGGATGATGGGAGGAATATTTACCCCGACAGAAACTGCCCCACACACCCCCTCTCTCTCTTTACCTCCAATCAAACCCTGTAAAGTTTGTTATTTTAGGACGACAGAGATTTTTAGTCAGCGACGTCGAGGAGCTGAAATATGTAAATATGTATTTGGGTCAGTTACAGTGACCATGTTTAGTTGGTGTTTTAATTTTTTTTTTTTCCGAATTTGAAAAAAAAATTGTTTATTATTACGACTTTGGGAGAAAAAAAAAAGTACAAAAAAAAAAATGTATGTAAATCTTTCCAAATATTCCAAAGAGAACAAATTGGCCATAAAGTTTAACTTTCAGTTTTTATATTCATTGTTTTAACAGGAAGAAAAAAAAAAAGTTTTGGCAAATTTTGTCTTGGAAAACTCTAAAAAAAGAAATATATATATCTATATATAAAAAGGCAGATTGTTTTCCAGACTCAGCCTCAGACCTCTCTCTCTCTCTCTCTCTCTCTCTCTCTTTTGGGCATTGTCGTGATTTATTGGACATGTTTGAACCGCAGCACTTGGCTTGATTATTGGAGTCAGAGCATTTTTTTTTAATTATTATTATTTTTTAATAATTTTTCTTTTTTTGTTCTTTTGGAGAGAAAATGTGGATTTATAGCTCCAAAAATGACAGTGAGATGTTGAATGTATCTTTAAAAAGGCGACCACCCTCACATACATGTTCATCCAATAAAGATCCGTTAAGTCATAATTTTTATTTATTTTGTCTCACTTTGATTCCCAACAGGGAGTCAAGTTTGATGCATGTACACCAGCAAATTACAAACTCGACATTGCTGTTTGTTGATTGTTTTTTTTTTCTTTCTTAATTATAAGGGCGTAAATGCAAATTAGCGCATAATTAATAGAAGCCGTGAACGCGTGTAGGCCCCGCATTTCCATTTTAGAGAGCTCCGAGTTTAATCTCCGTCTTTAAATTGAAACACTAACATCTCCCCTCCACCTCCTCTCCGTCTTGTTCTTGCTTTAGGCAGACTGAGTGTCTTTTTTAAACTGCGGCGTTAAAAAAGGTCTTTAAATATTGAGCCGGCAGTCATTTGATCGAGGCGTAATTGAACGCAGCAGCGCCGTAATGGCGTGATAATTACTCTGCGCCCCTGAGTTGGTTTCTCCAAAATAACCTGCAGGAATTTCACCGCCTCTGATGCGGTAATTACGTAGGTGGGGCCAGGTTAGGGGGTCACATGTAAGTGTGTGTGTGTGTGTGTGTGTGTGTGTGTGTTATGCCTCCGAGCATAAACGCATTATATAAATTGGAGATATCGCGTCAGTTCTCTGGTTGTTGTTTTTGGACGAGCGGTGTTAAACCCGTGAAGGCCGCACTGAGAGCACGAGGAGGCAATAAAATAATCCAAACAGGATTCATGCAAATTAATTACCCCAATAATATAAAACAAACGCGTCCTTGTGCAGAGAAATCACCCCCCAAAAGAGCAGCCAGTGCGCATTTTTTAATTTAATGAAGACAAATGTTTATTTTCTGACTTTCTCCTCGAGGCCATGCAGACATTAAATCTGTTCTGAGGCTCCATTCAAATTTCATCTGCTGATGATTTTGTCAGTCAAACTTTCCTCCAAAAATATTCAAAGATCACCGCGTGAAATAAAGAATAAGATTTGAACATTTCTGCTCCAAAAAACTGAAATTAATAATCCGAGGAGGTAAAATTCACTCACAGCTCCTCGTGCTGAAGATTTGAAGGATAAAAAAACGCATAATTAAGTTTATTTCTGTGATTTTCTTTGATGTTTTTTTTTAATTATCTCTAAAGACATAAAAAAAAATCAAACTGAGAAAAGTAAATTTAAGACGTCGTATTTTTTTTTTATTTTAAACTCTAAAATGTCGATCAGATCGATAGGCCACATATTGCAGGTGTGTGTCCGCCTGTGCAGAGCATGTTTCAGCTGCAGCCGTGTGTGTGTGTGTGTGTGTGTGTGTGTTCTCTCTCTCTCTTTATGTAAATGAAGCCGCAGCAGCTGAATAAATATCTGCTCCGGACCAGGACATTAAAAACATGTTTGCGCCAAGACGCGCAAACAGCGCAGCGAGTGTCCACCAACAGCGGCGGATTTGTTCGGATTTGCATCAAAACAAACATTTGCTACCAATCTTGTGGGATTGTTTAAGGAGTCTGAGACGGACAGAGACTGAGAGAGAGCCACAGGTCTCACACGAGACAGCTGCTCGCCTTCAAAAACCCGCAGAAAAAATGAGAGGAGGGAGAGAGGATGGCGGACAGGCAGGAGATGTTTCAGCGCAGTTCTGCATATTAATAAAAATAAACTACACGTTGCTTTGGAAGATATTTAACTCCTGCAAACTGAGTTTGCTCCCCAGCACGCACAGAATTACATCACATGATCCATAAATATTTGTTTACCATCTCCGAGCTGCGGGAGGTGAAACAAGGTCAGGACCTCTTTAAAAATATGCTGTGCTATAAACTAATATTTTAATGTCATCAGCATCTTCTTTCCTGTGGCTGTTTGAGGAGCTCCTCAGACCTTTTCAAACATGTTGAGTTTATTTGTTCTGTTGTCTGATGCAGCTTCAGCTTCTGCAGCTGCTAGCTTCATTATTTGGGGTCACATTTAGAAATCCAGTGTTAGTGAGAACAACGTCCATGTTCAGGACAGGAAACTAATTAAAATGTAATGTTTTCTTCATGTATTTAACTTTAAATTGTAATTATTTTGATGGCTTTATGTTCCATCATATCTCAAACACACACACATACACACGCACAGGTGTTAAAACACACCTTGAATCAACAGGTATCTGAAACTAATCCTGACACATCACGAACACACCGCTCAAAGACGGAAACGATTATTAAAAACGAAGACAGACGTAAAGATTCTTTTCTTTCACTCTGAAGTTTGAATCTATGAAGCGAATATTCATCAGGGTTTGTTATTCAGAGTGTTGACAGCAAACTGAAGAAGAGCCAATAAAAAAGCTTTTACCTGAGAAAATGTTTCAGTAATGAAGTTAACAATGTAAGTTTAGTTTATCTGTTTGTGTCACACTTTGTTTTAAAAATACAAATTCTTGAAGATTTTAGGTCAAACCTGCACACGGACACTTTCATCTCTAACTGATAATCGATGCCGAAATCTTTTAATTTGACCATTTTCTTATCAAAAACTACATGATGAGTTCTTTAATCAGCGTTTCTTTAATTTAAGGGTTGAAAAAAAAAGATTCCAGATTGACGTCAGAGACTCAAAATTAGGAGCCGAGGTTGAAAAATTCAACCTAAAAATAAAATCTGCTCAAAAAATAAACGTCACGCGGTTTCTCTGTGGTTTTCCATTCAAGGTAAAGTCAGTCACGACTTCATAAAAAACTGTGTGTGTGTGTGATGAATGTTGTTTTAACCTGAGCTGAGGGTCTGACGCCTTCACTCTCTGTTCAATAGGACAAATCGATTGCACCACGTTGCCTGTTGTCAACCGTCGACCTTTTGGCCCCTCGCCTGCTCCGGTGACTGTCTGAATGTGGGTGGACTGGAAACTGTTGACATTTTGTTCACACTTGTCCAGGAAATGAACTGGAACCGAGCTGGACTTTTTTTTTTCTTTTTTGCATGACTGGTTTTGATTTGTATCTAGAGAAAGAGAATCAGACAGACAGAGAGATAAAGAGCAGAAACCGGACTGATCCTTCTGTCTTATTCAGACCTCACAGGCCTCGATATGACCAGCAGATGCTCTGATAGCAGCCTGCATGCTGGGACTGTTTTCTTGTCTTCCATTTCCATGCAGGACAGGAAAAGAAAAACAACACACCCGTCTGTCATTGGCTGTCGCCAGACCTTGGCATCCCCGTGTGTTTATAGGCCGGTATGAGGAGTGAGAGGTGATACAGAGGAGGATTATATTTACCTGGGAGGTTAATCTGGGGTCAACTGTACACCCAACATGGGTGGAGTCCGGGCCGTCGTCTCCAGTTTCTCTGCTCTGTCAGAAATAAGTTTAATAGAACTTGCGGTTAAACGTCATTTTGAAGTGTTTCCTGGTGTGAAATATTCCCCCCAAAACCAAAATAAAACCCACAGACAACCTCTTAAATCCGTCATCCAAACTCAAAGCAGGTGAGAGTACCATTGGTTCCTACGAGGGGGATTTCACAGTTCAGTCCAGGCGGCCGACAACAGCAGAGCTGGGTGGACTGAAAAGCAGCTTAGTCACCCCTCATGACAAAAGGCACTGAGAGCATTCATGAAATTCCTCGTGGGTTTACATACTGTAGGTTTAAGTTGAGCGGAGGACACAGTCGAGGACGACACACCGTCTTCTGTCGGACCGAGCTGCTTCTGATTCTGATTCCACGCAGCTGTGACGGGAATTAACGCTGCACGCTGACTTTTTGGGGGGAAATTTTGGCCCGCCGGACGTCTGGGGTCACCGTGTTTGGCAGCAGGCCTGTGATTGGAGCTTGGATTAGCATTCACCTAAACGTGACACAATAATACAGGCACAGAAAATACACGATAAATGATGCAAACAAACACTTTGGGCAAAGTTAGCCTCGTAGCATTAAAGACGTTTTGACTTTACTGGTAGCCAAAAATGCTAACAAGGCCCAAAAGGGCTGCAGCAGTTAGTTAGTCAGTTAAAATTCAAATTAATCTGCAACTTTGTCGATCAATTTCAGTTACGTACAAAACATCTTAACGTCCTAAATAAACATTACTTGAAGGTCTAATGTTGCTGTTATGGCTGATGGGAATGTGATTTAGCTTTGCAGGTATGTTCATCATGAACCGAGCTGCAACCTGAAGATGGTGCTTGGCTTAAAGCTTGCACCAAGTTTCATTGCAATCCATCGAATGAATCCTGCAAACCTGAACCTCATCCTGAGGAAACATCTCAATAAAGTTAACAGGGTTTATCCTCTGGGGAGCACGAGTTCACATCAGTCCAAAGCGGTGGACAAACATGCCAACATCAGCCACGATGTGACGCTAGCATAACTAAAAAAGGATACAAACATGCTTATCTAAATTAAAGACTTCTCTCCAGCAGCTGTTCTGAGGTCAGCGGAGCAGCCAAACATTTCCTTCCCTTCTTTCCTTCCCTTCTTTCCTTCCTTCTTTGAAGTACCTGATGAGGAAATCGGACATGACCGGACAGGTGAAAGCAGCTTTTCTGGACAGAACACCTCCCTTCATATCTGACTCCTCACTTTCCCCCGTTCCTTGTAAACCTGTAGCGTCGGGGGTAAGGAAAGGTATTTGAAGAGGGCTTGTATTATCTCATCTGGAAAGGATGCAGCAGACCCATGTCCCAAGTCACAACTTGTCTCCTTCCCCCCCTTAAGCCCTGCAGACACGGGGAAAGCTTAATGGAGGCTTGTTGGCCTGCAGGCTTCAGTATTTCCCACCGAGGACGACGTCTCTGCGTGTCAACAGACTGCCGTCTGATGCGTTGTTGCTCACATTTCCTCGTTGATTTAGCTTTTAGCTCCTCATTGACAGATTTCTCTCATTGACACATTCGGAGGGCAGCGAGAAAAAGTCGACTGATGTGTAACATGCTGAGAGAACATGAAGCACTGTTACAAATCTAAACCTCACTCATGAACTTTGACCTTTCAGATCACAGATGAAGGAACTCTGCTCCAAATAGGAAAAACTAATTATCTGCAAATATTTCTAATTAGTAAATTAACTTTACAGATTAATTACAGATTAATTACTTACTGCAACTTTTCCTAAAAATATTCTTATTAAACCCAACATGTAGAAAAGTCTAAAACATGCATTTTTTTATACCTTCAAATAAGAAAATGTTTTGTTTTTTTTACTTTTATGAGGTATGTAGGAGCAAATCTAGATTTATTTTAGACGTATAAATCAGATGTAATACAGAAATGTGCAGCGTGTTATCGTGTTCATCACGATGTTTCTTATTTTTGTCTGTTTTTTAAAAAACAGAAATCCTCATGAAGATGAAAATCCACATTTACAGCTGAAAAAAACACTGAAAATATTCTGAAATATGTTCAGAAGAAAGTCTCTCATGAAGTGAGTCAAAGTCAGGACGTGTTGGTCTGATAAAACAAGAAAAAAGGGCCCGAGGTTGTAACATTTATCTCAACTTCAGTCTCATCAGAGTTGTTATGTTTCTTTCTTTAATCACAGAGAATCTAATTATGTTTTTTGTTTGACTTTTTCCAGGATGCAAACACAGATATTCGTGTCCGGCTCTTTCTTGATGTAAAGTCTCATTCAACACTTTTCTGAGAATAACATCAGTCCAATCACCCTCAGTCGTCAGTAATTATGTCTGTTTGATGTCTTGACATATCTGTCTATAATATTTTGGTTGATCAGTGAAACAAACTTATAAAAAACAAATAAATAAATAAAAAAAACTCAATATACAACCTCCCCGTGAGGTGAAATCAGAGCCATCATTAGATGTGATAAGACCTCCACAGAAACACTGCACAGCTGTTGCACAGAGGAGAGAGAGGAAGAAAACACACACACACTCACACTCTCTCTCTCACACACACACACAGATAACCTGGATAATAGCAAGTGCCGGGGGCTTGATTCATTTCCAAATGTTAACAAGGCCGTTTCACAGCTCCAGCCTGCCGCGCAGTATGTTAATACTACTAATAAGCCGATCTCTGCGAGTCATCTCGGATGGCGATGGAGATTTGAGCGCGAGGCGGTGTTTTACAATAAAAAGCTGCTGGCCACATTTAAATGAAGCATAACTATTTATGATTTTTTTACAAAGCTGACATAATTGCTTAAAGGGTAACTGAGGAGAGCGTTTGGGTTTGCACTTTGTTTTCTGTATTATGGAAAGAGGAGGTTTCACTGTTTGCATGTCAGAAAGGGGGCTACTGTGTAAGGCCATCAGAGAGACGGGAGGAAACTCGTGCTCGCCTGTTAGGCAATTTTGCAGCTTTTATTCGAGCTGTCAAGTCAAACAATCAGGAGATAATGCAGCCTTGGTTTGTAAATTATAAACGTGTCAAGAGACGCACTAAAGGCATCGACAGATGCCACTTATCTCCAGCAGGCTCTGCAGTGTGACTGTATCATCAGAAGGGAAATATAACATTTTGATGTTTACATAAGAGAAGTATTAGTATCAGTCAGAATGTAATTCCTTTCAGCCGTCCCTCTCGCAGGGGATTGACTCCCCAAAAAACATACAATGATTTCTCTCTTTTTTTTTTCTTTAAAGCGAACAAAACAAACAAACAAACAAACAGGAGCAGAAAAGCATCCTCGCTGATCTTCTGTCCATTTCCAACATCGCTTCTTGTATATTTTTTGGTGGAAATCCTCTTAGAATGCAAAGTAAATAGATTACGATACAGTGAGGGATTAGGGCTCGCGCGGCGCTGTCAGATTAGTCGGTGAGCGCAGCGCGTCGACAGCTCTGACACGGCCATGGCTGCTGTTCAGGAAAGGGGCTCCGCGCGATGCTTTAAAGACGCTGGTTGGCTCCTATTCATGAATAAAACTGTGGCCCGTAATCTCGGCCAACACACACACACACACACACATTTATACAGCACACACACACACACACACACACACACACACACACACACACATACAGAGAGAGAGGAAAGCCTGGAACATTCAATATCAGCGGTGATGGAAGTATAATACAAGTCTTTATTTTTTCCGGCTGATTAATGGCGACGTTTAAAACATTTTCTCTCGTGTTTTTAACGGCAGAAGTCGGTGTAACTGCTCATTTAGTTTAGACTTCACCAAGACAGAAAATAACCTGAAGTCACCTGCGTGGAGCCGCTCAGTGTTCACAGAAATACAATAACAGGTCAACTTACTAAAAAAATACTTTATCAGACATCTACTGTACAATTATCCAGGTGATGTTACAGGTAAATAACCTCTTCACAGCACACACACACAGGCTGTCACTGGTCAGATGTTGTTGTTGTCTCTCCAGAGTCCCACTGGGATCAATAAAGTGTTCTTATCGGGTCTTAATTTGTTTTTTCAGACCGTTCCTAAATGGACCACGTGAAGCGTCCCGAGGTCTTCGTCTTCCTGAGAGAGAACAAACAGAGAAGTCACGTTTAATACAAAATGTGTGCGAGTGCAGAGACAACACGTGGACACTTTAAAGGCTGTGATATATCTATATATGAGTTAACTGTAAATTCACAGGTGATATGTGATATGACGTCGAGGCAAGTGAGGATTATTTTAGTGAGAAGAGAAACCAACAGCTGAAAACTAAAAAAAGTCTCATTTTATGATCATAGATGATCAAAACAAGCTGCAGACTCTCATGTTTGAGCTTTTTTGGCTGAAAAACAACTGAAATAATGAATTCATTATTAAAATAGTTGCAATAATTTTCTTTCAGTCCACTAAACATGAGCATGCAGCTCTGAGCTGCTAACTAAATAAGACACTAATATTCTCCAGTTTATAGAGCAGTATGAAGGCGCAGTGAAATTTAATTTACTGAAGAGGTGAAAATATAATTCTGAGAGAAAACATTTAATAAACATTTATCAAACGTTTGTGGACAAGCTGCTGTATAAATAAATAAATGACAATATGCACTCTGTGGCCACTTTATTAGGTACAGCCCAATGTAAGAGCTCTGACATAAAGTTTCATGACGGTGTTCATTTATATGTTTTAGTGCTGAGCTCGTCGTGTTGTTGACGTCCTGGCCTGCATTATGTTTAGAGGTGTTTGGATGTTCATGTGGAGGACAGACAGAAACACCTGTCTGACAACGTCAACAAACACCGATCATTATGAGCTGTACAGGTAAGAGCTGCAGTATAACTACGTTATGGTGCGTTATAAACATTAATACAGGTTATATAGTGCTTATAGATGCTGTTAAAGTCAAGTGTTAAGCAGCTGCTCTGACATTAGCAGCTAACATGCTAACGAGCTGCGTTACGATTGGTCAGTCGATCAACATAAAATTAACCTGCAACTTTTTTTGATTAAAGTTATTTTTAAAGTATAAACATCTCAACATTCTCTTGTCGAAGCTGCTGCTTTATAGTTGGATGAATATTTTTGTCATTTACTGACATCACCGTAGGTGTTTTCTGACGTTACATGGGCCAAATTATGAAAATAATCTTAAAGACCTAATAACAATGTTAAAATGGAGGCTGATGGAGATGTGATCAATATAATATTCATGCATGTAAATAAACCTTTCTGACAATGTCAACAAACACTGATCATTATAAACTTTGTAAATGATACATTCATGTTAACACAGTGAAATAAACAGTGTTGAAATTAAAGCATCAGTTTCGGTGGGTGAACTTACGTTCCTGTTGTCTCTGACACCTTCAGTGCTTCCTGCAGAACAAAATGAAACGATAGAAGATGTCGGAGGATGTTAGACGTTCCTGCAAACCGGCCGTGACACAGGTACAACAACCTGAACATTAGGCATGCACAATCACACACGGCAGCCCTACAGCACAAAACACACACACACACACACACACACGGCTGAATGCCTGAGCAGGTTACATGCTCGCTCAGTGGGTCGGACATGCCGCCTTTTCTGGGTTTTAACCAATGTAAACCGTTGTCACTCATGGCGATCTGTCTCTCGCTCTGAGCTCTGCGTTAATAAGGTTATGATTGACATTAAAACCCGGCGTGCCTTATACAGATATTTAAAAAGCCGATGCAAATTTCCCACCAATAGCCTAAAGTCGGGATTATCAAATGACAGAGCGATTTGATAGCGAGACAATTGTTAATCACCCGAAAAATGGAATTATTAAAATGGAAGGAGCAGGAAGGAGTGATGTTTTCTTAATGGGTGTTTTTCCTAAATGACCAGTTAGTCATCTCAGACATCTGAGACCGGCAGAAGGAGAGCACTCAGGCTACATTTAGAGAATAAAACAGGCTGAATGTCACCAGAGAATTGTTGCAGGGCTTAAAACGTGACCTGAAACCGACATTGAACGTGAGTTATAATGGGCTGACTCGCTCTCTCGGCTGCTACTGAACACGGAGCTGTTGGAGGCAGTTTGGGGAGAATTTAGAGCAACTTTGAGGGTGATTTAGGTTCAAGTTAACAGGAAATAAAGTCTAGATGTTTCTGTAATTTTATGGATTTCCAGTTTTGATGGTTTAAAGTTGAAGAATATTAAGTCCAGTCAGGAGGAAGAAATCATTTTGTGCTAAGAAAATCAGCTTTTATGTTTGTCTACTGGAACAGCGTGGTCGCTCTGTCCACTGCCATCTCGACAGTCCTGCCTCTGCCAAAAGGGAGCGTGGGTGGAGCTGAGGAGGGCTGAATGACGGCTGGTTGCTTAAACAAGCCACCTGTGTCGCCACCCACCTGCCAATCAAAGCGTCCACGCTCTTAATCCTGCATAACTTTAAGCCTTAATATAATGTGAACAGGTGAGTTGTATATAAATTCACCCTCAGCACAGTTGTCATGAACGGGGAAATTAGCTATAGAGACCAAAACTGTTTTTTGCACCAGGCTGTAACCGTGTTTATTTCTGTTTTAACATGGGGACTTATGGAGACTGACTCACACGGTTATTGAAGCCTGGTGCCTACATCGCCCACAATGCAACTTCCCCAGGTTTGTTAGGCTAAAGCAGCCGTGACGGATGAGGAGCGGGCTACAGAAGTCTGGTAAACGAACTTCTTTCTAACTCATCAAGTGACATCGCTTGAAGACGTTTGATCAGAGTTCACGCAGCTTACTCTTTTCCCCTTTAATCATCTGCAACTCAAAAAAGAGCCGGCGTTTCGGCTCGTGGTTTCTTTCAAGCATACATGAAGCTTCACAAACAATCCTCCACATTTCTCTGGATGGTCAGATCGCTCTAAAGATCGTCCTGAAGCAGCGGCCATTAATCTTCAGGTTAAATGCTGCTTATCTGTATTCTGAGAAAGGTTAAGCTGCGGCGTTAGATAACTCTTCACAGACATGACAGAGATACAGGTGATTTAAGTACGACAGACGGACGGACTGACCTGTTTGTCTCAGTATCCTGAACACGTCCGGGCTCACGGTGACGCGCATGTTCTCGGCCTGTGGTCTCCTCTGATTGGCTCTTCCATCAACACTGAGGAACAAAAAGAAAACAGAGTTACGCCAGATGAGTTTTGTTTGTTTGTCGACCTCATCAGATTTCTTCTTCGGTCTGTGATTTCAGGACACAGACAGCTGCTGAAAGTAAAAAACATTCAGATCTTCTGTGATCATCTGATCCACACGAGCGTGTAACAGGTGAAAGCCAAAGATCGATTTCAGGGTGATCTTTATTTCATCAGTGACGTATGTATCATCACTCTGATTAATAATACATCCAGCGGTAATACCACACTGCTACAAGTAAAAGTACACGTACCGCAGTAAAACTGTCCCTGTCAGTGTTATAAGATATTTTTGGATTAATATTCTTCAGCATGCTTCATTTATATAATGTTGGATGCTTTAATCTACAGCGGTGCATCATACTCTGTAACACAGTAACATCGCTGTCCTCATGAAGAGCCACACTGTGACAACAACGTGCAATTTAAAAACTTTTCATGAGAACAGGCGAGGCTTTTTACAGCTAATCCAAGAAGTATTTCTATCAACCCATAAAGAAACACTTAAGATTATGAAGGTATGAAAAAATGTAATCTGAAAAGTAACAAGTAGCTATCAGATAAATGTAATAGAGTAAAGAGTATTATTCTTTAAGATGCAGAGGAAAGTTGCAAAAAATGGAAATCACATTTGTACCATACTTGAGTAAATGTACTTAGTTACATTCAGCCACTGAATACATATTACATATTACTAAAGGCATGAATATGACTTCTATGTGAAGTGTCGAATGAACAGCTTTCTCCACGTCTTCATCTGAACCACAAAACTTCCTGTTTTTCTTCCCTCAAACAATCTGCGGCTACAAACGCTGAACATCTGTTAAATCAAGATCACTGTGCAGAACTTTTGGGTTATTCTGGGCAGTGAGGGGCAAATCTATTTGGCATATTCTGCCCTCCATCGTATGGCACCGACAGAACCTCAGTGCTTCTGTTTCAGGATTTGGTTGGATAATCTGGTAATGAACCCTTTCCTGCTCACATGAATAAAAACTGAAAGTTTATTTGTAAAATCTAAAAAGGTTCGGCTCTCATCACATCACATTAACTTTGGCCTCCAAAAGCAAAAATAAAAATAACTTCCACTGACAGAGGAGTACGTGACGAGCGAGCGAGGCCAGCAGCCGTCAAAAGGAACGTTGGGATGCTTCCCGGATTCCCGTCTTGTTCTCGTTCACTCCTCTGAGCGTAGAGTCGGATTTGGGGGAATGCGGGAATCGTGCGAGGAGCCCCCAAAAACTGCCATTGTGCTGCCTCACTCGCTCACTCTCTCTCTCTCTCTTGCTTTTCTCCTCAGCGAGCCAAACGGGAGAACGCCTGCGCTACAATGCCTCCCCTACTCCATCTCAGCTAAGCTGTCATTGGCTTCACATGAGAAACAATGAAACTTCATCGGAGACCAGATTACAAAAAGACAGAGAGAGAGAGGAGGGGAGGGGGGGTTAAAAATTGTTCTAAAGGAAGAGGGAAATTGTGGAATAAAAAAAGGCAGAGGCTTTTGTCTCTCTCTCTCTGTTGGGAGGTTTTGGGATCTGCTTTCTTAGCCTCTGTCAGCAGTGCAGGGGAAGACCTGCGGTTGTACGACCGGGCTTTTGGCTGCCAAATCGCCCTAACCCTCTTTACCACTCTTTTTCCCCCCTCCTCTCGTTCCTTTTTACTGTTTTTAAAAAGAGCTTAGGACAGAGCATCTCTCTCTGTCTCTTCCTCTCTCTCTCTCTCTCTCTCTGGACCAAGCTTGTTTAAATTGGCTGATAGGAAGGGATTTGGGATGGATGGAGGGGGCTTAGAGAAACGCAGAGTGGAAGGGTTGGAGGTGGAGGGGTGCAGAGAGTCATCAGTGTTACAGTCAAACAGCCATGAAAAGCCTATGAGGATGAAGAGAACAAGAGCGCCTTTTTATCTAATACACACAAATCCCATATAAATACTCCAATATGTTAGTTGGGGTATGACAAGGAATGCCCCCCTCCCCCCTCCTCACATCGTACAATAATAGAGATGTGGATGGCTATATTTGTATGTATCTGTTTGTGTGTGTGTGACACAAAGAGAGGGATGCTCTCAGTGTGTCTTTAGTCACACTGCTTCAACACGTCATTCATGTAGACGAGTGTATTAAACAATCACTCTGTAACAGTGAGTTTTGGTCCCGACCCGCGCTGAAAATGGACTCCGGTGGAGTTTTTAAAATGTGGCTCCGGGTCTGCCAGCGTTGGGAATCGCTGGAAGCGTAAGACCCGGAACTGATGTGGCTTTGACATTTGAAATGTGTGCTGGGAGCGACGGCTTTTAGAGGCTGCGAGCTCAGTCATTTGGCCATGGACGCTTCTCATGCAATTCATGCAGAGACAATGGCGAATCGCTGCGGAGGGGGGGGCATGACATGTACGACTGGTAAGTAAAAACAGGGAATCATGTGCAGAAGCGATCCGTCTGGGGTTCAACTTCATATTTTGTTTTTATTCAAAGCAGCTTTAATAAATCTAATTTAATTTTATAATGACAGCGGATCGAATTAAAAGCTTTATTAGCGACTTTCAGCTTTTTGTTTAACTGTCTGTGCATGTTTGGTTCCCTCTCTGCTCTGACAGCAGCAGCAGCTGACAGCGAGACGGCTGTAAAAACTCACTGATCGCTACCTGCTACAGGTAATAACCAGTTGGTGATCGCGATGGGCAGACTGAGAATCACTTCTTTGGAAGTATCAAATCTTTTGAGTTTCTCGCACTTGCTCGCACTGCCTGCTCCGTAAAACTTCCCCCGACACACGATTCCTGCTCATTTATTGGCTGTCCTGCTTCCTGTGTTTTGAGCGGCTGCACAGGTGTTGCAGGCAGCGTGAGCGGTTCAGAGCAGGTTAAACTCCAATGTACGGTTCTCACATGAGGCCTCAGACAATTTGGAGCTGCAGTCCCTGCAGGACGGTCAGCGTGTGTTTGGACCAGTCCCAGAGGCTGCTGCAGGTTCTGGTTGTCCGGAGCGTAGGATGAATAATTCCAGATTTCCTGCTGCTCTCCATGAATAACTAGAAAAACGTGAGGGATGCGAAGGCGCTGGAACGTCGGGTAGCCAGTGATCTTCTCCAGCTCGGGATGGCCAGTGACCAGCGGGCAGGGGTAGTATGGGTGGGAAAAGTTGGGGATTCATGTCATTCGTGAGTAGTGAGCACTCAGTACGTTGGACAGGCTTACATGGTTCATACCAGACACCAAAAAGAGTGGAGCACTTAGCAGCTAAAGGAGCCTCAGGAGCTGGTAGAGACCAAAAAAGAGCTAAAACAGAGTGAATATTGAACAGGGACACAACAAATGACTGTTAATGTTGCTGTAACTGCTGGATGGATGAAGAAGCAACTGCTTCTCTGTGTAAGTTCTCAGTATCAACTGAAAACGTGATGATATGTCACTGTCACTGGCCAAAACACACACACAGAGTACACGTAACTCACTGTGTAGTGGGAGTTCCCGGGAACGAAGGTCCTGTTACACTCTGGTTCCTCTCAGTCTGTCTGTCCCCGAGGCTGGAACCACACAACACACCATTCCTGCCTCTGAGAGGATCGCCTAGAATACACAAACACACACAAACACACACAAACACGCAAAGAGAGAGGGATGGGGATGAGCAACAGTTCAAACCATGAAGCCATTCACTGACCTCTCGTGCCCTGCATGTATGGAAGCATCTGAAACTCATTTATTCATGTTTTCCTTTAATTTGTCGTCGTCTTTACGTCGAATGTTCTTCTTTGTTCACCTGACAAAGCATGAAGATCTCTGTGGGATCAAACACATTTTCTGGCACTGATCAGTCTGCAGTATGTAATCGATCATCTCCGTATGGTTTTTGTCATCGCCTGCACGTACACGAGTGTAGGCTGCCTTGACAATCTTGTTTCTGACAAACACGTCATGCCAGTAAAGTTTCTGAATCGAGCCGAGAAGTCGAACAGTAACGTGGAGGTTTGGTGTGAACGCGGCAACCGACGAGAGCCGAGAGAGAGGAACACGCTGCTTTCCTTTAAACACACACCGGAGCTAACAGGCTTTCACCATAACGACCAAGAAAGCAGAGAGAGAGAGTGGAGGTGGAGAAGTGGATCTTCAGATAAAGCTCTTGTCTCGTTGCCCGATGAAAGGCCCTGCAGTCACATCAACCTTTGTGAGGGGGAGACAGAACGATCAGGCGAACAACTTGGCTTCTCCTCTTGGCAAAACGCTAGTCCAAGAAGAAAAAGAGATAGAGAGGAAGAGAAAGAGGCCTTCCCTCGCACTTGTTCGCTACTCTGCCTCTCACAATGCCGTATCTATCCGAATCAACACACTTGTCAGCCAGACGGCTATAAGCGATTTCCAACGGCGTTATGAAAAGGGACCATTCCTAAGCTGAGATGTGTGTCCTCTATTGTGTACAAGCGAAGGCAGCATCTCTGTTCACCGAGGGGGTTTACAAAAGGATGCAGATAAATATGAGAAGAAGTGCGTAGAAATGTGGCGCCTCTGCCCGATCTGATTCCAAGTCAGAGACTGATGCCGCTGCGTCGCGAAAAAGACGTCCACCACAAAACAACAAACCAGATCTGGTAGAAGGAGAAGCTTCTTTTCCGATGCAAATCAAATCGTTTCTCTGATTTTCCTGGAGTGAAATGAAATAACTCGGGGTGGCGACGGTCTAGATCAGCTGATTTCAAGCTGGTTGGCGTTTTTTCTGTGTAAGCGGCAGCTAATTGCACGTGTAAAACAGGCTGAGATTACATGAAAACCAGCAGAGCTTTGAGCCCTGAGGACTAAAACTAAACCCCACTGACCTCGAGTTAAAGGAGAAGTTTGCTCTCTTGCTGAAAGTTAGATGAGAAGATCGATACCTCTCTCATGTTTAGCACATTCTGAGGGTCAGAACAATTTGACTCAACAATTCAGTGGTTTCTTCTCCTGTCATGTTGCTCACGAGCAAGGCACTAACGTTACTGCTTCCACAGCAAATGTATGAACACGAAGCAGGGCATCCACCCGCGACACATCGCTGCTTCACATGAACACAGGCTGCTTTCACGTTTCTGATCATCACGAACAGTTCACGCAGGATTCATCACGACCTGCTTCCAGAGTCACACCCAACCGCACACACATTTACACAAACACGCGTGTCCGAGGGCCATTTTGAACTTGAGAGTGTGTGACTGAGAACAAACAAATTTAAGCCCTTTTAAAACCGAAAAAAAAAATCATCTGCACTGTGGGAAAAGAGAGTCACGGTCAAATACATGCGTCATGTGACTGTGCTGTATGTCAAACAAACATGGAGACACAAGTCGCAAAACAAACAGTAACAACTGTTAGTTCAGTAAGTTCAGTATTCAAAATAAAAGTACAAAAAACAACTTTTCTCTCATAAACAGATTCTAACTCCTGTTGATGCTCTGACCTGTGATCAGGTGAACGGTGTCTCTGTCATTCGTACGTCTGTTCTCACACTATGTAACTTTGGGCTCCGGGTCAGGAGAAGTACGTAACGCTTTACGGCACTAAGTCACACACCACCAACTATTTCACTGATTTTGGTGAAACTAGATCATATTTTTATGTCCTCCGGCTGCTCCGCCTCAACTCTCTGTGATTTACAGAGTTTATGATGGACAGTGAAGTAAACTGTAGCTGCTGTTAGCTCAATTTGTTAGCCAGGCTGTCTGGACTGTGTGCTCAGAGCACTGTGGGAGTGTTAGTGTTTGCACCACTGGGTGAGGCAATGTAACCGGGCTCAGCAGGCTCTGTGGACATAATGGCAAAGGAGAAGAGAGCGAAGAGGACGCTGACGGAGAAGCTAAGAAGAGAAAAGGAGAGAGTGAGCAAGCAAGAAGCCGCCGGACAAGAGTAAATCTGGGACTGACTTTTAGTGGTTGGTGAGAGCTTGGTGAAATAAAAGGCTGAAAGACAGACGCCGAGCTGGGCTGACTGCTGTTGGACTAGTCAGTAATATTAGCTGCTGCTGTGTCTGCTGTTGGTGACCTGGTTGATGTTTGGCTGTTAGCAAAGTTGCTAGTTTTTGATGATAAGTAATGTAATCAGAACAAATACTCGAGTACAGCTGAACATATTTACCACAGTGGGATTACACTCTGAAACTGAGGGAGCTAAACCTCAAAAAATACTATTCAATGTTGCTTTGAGAGACAAAACTAGAAATGAAACAAATAAACAACGATCAATATTCATCCGTCCTTCATTCCTCTCCCTCTTCACTTCTTTCCTCTTCTGTCATCCCTCCTTTCTCTTCCTCTCCTCTGTCCCTTCCTCCCTCCTTCTCTGCAGTGCCGCTGTCCAAGGATAGGACACGCTGCAGGTGATGGGAGGTAAATCATCGAGGACATAATTAAGAGGCTTATGAGGAGGAGTGTGCGTGTTACGCATCGCATTAGAAAGAAGGAACTGCTTGCAAACAGGCCTCATAGTTACAGTTGCTCATTTTCATTCACAGACAAACACACAGACGCTCAGCCTAAAGGGTTTGACCTTATACAGTAGAGTTAAATACCTCTCTGACTTCATTTTGTTGTGTGCGAGTACACACACACACAAACACGCACACACACACACACACACACACACACACACACACACACACACACACAACACTCGAGCGCATTGCCTTCTGGTGTTTTTTTAAGCACCAATGAAGGACTCATCAGACATGTTCATCTAGTTCCCTCACAAATTTAAATGTTCACCCGTTGGCTCTTGAAGCCTCTCTGTGAGGACTTGGGTGTGTGTGTGTGTGTGTGTGTGTGTGTGTATGTGTGTGTGTATAATCAGGAACTCGGCTTGATCCCCTCTGGTATGTGCTTTCGGGAGTGTTTGTCAAAGGGCAGCACAGCCTGAAGTAACGACATAAAAAAAAGGCCTTCGTTGGTTTTCCTCCATTTGCTGGCTGCTCCAGAAATCTTTGGTGTAACATATTTGATCAGTCTGAGAGTAAAGACTTTATATCACAACACTTTTACTCAATTTGAGGGGAAAAAACATCATCAACGTCCAAAACACATGAGGAAATTCTTGATTGTGTGCCGGCAGGGATTATGTAAAAAGCTTGACGTCACTTTCTATTTAATTTTACAAACATGCATGAAAAACTTCATCCAGTATCTCACGTTTAATCACTATAGATCGTATCGCCTTTAAAAAAAAAAAGAATTTTACATGAATATTACTCTGTCAGACATGATCTGATTCAACTCTCTTTTGTGCTGTTAAATGAGGGTGAGAGCCTGAGAAAACACCCGCTGTTAGATGTTGGGAAAGTGTGTCGGAGTTGCAGAGGTTATCGCGAGGTGTCCGCCTCCCATTTTTCAGATGTAAGAAGAAATAACGAGTCACATTTGGTGTTTGGTGGACATTTATGATTATTTTCTTACCGCCGCCTGCGACGTCGGCCCGGGCCTCGATTTCATTAGCTTTCCTCTTGGCCACATCCGCTAGCACCACCTCGCCCTTATCGCTGGCAACATAATGGAGGTCCTTTGAAGGTAATGCAAGAAAGAAAGAGACGTGAACGTTAATCTAAAATGAATCTAGGCTCCGATGACAATAGGGTTTTTTTTTTTTTTTTTTTTTTGGAGGGGGGTGTTTTGGCGGGAGAAGGAAGAAACAGATGAAATGACAGAAAAAAAATGAGCCGTTTGAAGCCCGACATCAGAAAGAGCACTGGTTGGATGAAATGCCGGTTTCCTCCAAAAACTTTGAAATCAGCCCCCCACCTCTCTGCATCACACACGCACACACACACACACCCTTGTCTCTCTGGTTTTGAACTAAGGGAGGATGTTATCTGTCACATTTCAAAAGTGCGAGAGGAGGCGAGGGACTGTTCACCTTTCAGAACCGCTCGTATTCTCTCTTTACGCAGAGACACATCCAGCCGAGCACATTACTATATCAGCCTGCGACAATATTGGAAACAGCGTGTATCCTCTGTATCTCTCTGTTTGAGTCTTGCGGGGCCATAAAGAGAGATAATATTGCTAAATGATGTCTGAGGGTGGCTGATTTGAAGCTCAACGCTGCCATAATATTCATTACTAACCTCACTGCATCAGACAGCTGCTCTTATTTTTAAAGGTGGTTTGGGCTACGAGCAAGTCTGAGGTCAATTCATCTGTTTAAATACCTGAAATAAATTAGATTCACTTCAAATCTCGATTGTCCTGTGAGGGACATGTACTGTGTGCCAAATCCACGCGGTAAGCAGGGTTTGTAACAGCTCCAGGAATAATATAATCTTTAAAATTTGAACCAAATCAGACGCTTTTATGATGTAAAATTGGTTTAGTTTAAAAAAAAATGTGTTCTGATATAAAAAGCTGAATCAGAGGACCTGAAAAATTCAGGACGTTTGCTCAAATGACGACTAAATTATGCTCTAAACAGCACAACCAGCGATAGTTACACAGTCGCTCGAACAGGGGCAGCAGCATGATGTTTTAAAACGTGGTCTCGTGCAGAAAGGTCACTGATTTGAATCCCCCATAACAGCTGTGAAGCAAATGAAAAACACACCCTTAACAACGGTCAACATGTTGCTCGAGCGGCACCGGTGGAGCCCGTCGATAACCGGCGGTAAAAGCTGAAAATGTGCTGGTCAGCTCCCAGTGTGAATGTGTCTGAGTGGAAAGCAGGCTGAAGGAGCAAAATTAAAAAAAGATACATGGACTGAAGCTGCAAAAAAAAAAAAAAAAGCTGAATTTCCTAAATTGATTGAACAGAGTGAATCACACCCTCGTCCCGGCACCCAACGAGGGGCTACTCGGGGTCGCAGGGTTTCCTCAGGGCGAGTGCAGGGCCTTGAAGGGCCCATCAAAGGGTACGGCGTGTTAAGGAAAGTCTTCCGCCTCAGCGACATCACAGGACATCTAGTGCTGTGACTCGGGGCTCGCCATGGATAACCCTCAGCTGGCTAAAGCCAGCCCCCAGCTGAGCCTGCACCCGGCCCTAATACCCCCATATTGTAACCCGGCTTTTGTACCCCAAGAGTTAAAAAAAGAGAGAGAGAGAGAGAGAGAGAGAGAGAGGAGGGGAGGAGGGGTGCTGGTTTCCAAAAAGAGGTGGGGAGCAGAGAGGGATTGAGGCAAGGGGAAGAAGAGGGGGGTGGGGGTGAGGGGGGGTAAAAGAGAATGAGAGAGAGAGGTGCTGAAATTGAAGAGTATGAATGGGAACAGATTGGGTAATTATAGTGTGGTGCCTGCCCTCTGTGGCGAGGAGTTAGGAGGAAATGCGAAAATGGCCGACAACAAAATGGCCTCAAAAGAGCCTAAATCGGCTCCCAGGACTGAGGTGGCTAATTCAGCCGCCGTTGAACGAGGACGCGGCCCCTCAATTAGACACGAGTGAGGCGTCCTAATTGATAACAAACACGAGCGACGGCGACGAGGAGAGGAGGCTGAAACGACAGCGAGGTGTGCGAGAGAGAGAGACGTGACGAAGAAGACATAAAAAGACGCGAGGAAGGAAGCATTCGACAACAACAAGGGTTTCATGTGAGGGAGGGAGAGCGGCAGGGAGAGAGATTGCATGACAGACAGAACAGAACAATATGAACATTTGATGCTGGGGCGCTTTATTCCAGCTTAGCTCCTCATAATACTGTCTGAATCTGGAGAGAGGGACCCGGAGAAAGAATAAACGAATGAACAAACGTGAAACGAGAGAGACGAACTGAGAACTGAGAGAGAGAGAGAGAGAGAGAGAGAGAGAGAGAGAGAGAGGAGTATCAGCCCGACTAAGAAGGGATAACAATAATACTGCATATAAAACCATCAGATATTACACCTCTTATTCCCCGACGCTCAAATGCGACACTAATCTTATTTATATAAGAGCTTTAGGGGTTGCAGCGCCTGATAAAGAGGGGCGTTTTAGTGGGCCATTTTTGGGGAGTAAAGAGGGGAGGAGAGGGAGGGAGGTGGTGGACGCTAAGAGCCCGATATTGACTGATATTTGGGCTACCTCCAAATAAACGAGGGATTAGGGTTAACTGGCACACAGCGGCGCTTACGACACATTAACAGACAGGCTCATGTCTGCGTGTTTGCAGTGTGTGTGTGTGTGTGTGTGTGTGTGTGTTACTGTCAAACAGGATCAATAGGGAAGTGTACATGTGAACGTTCAGCGCGGATTTACACTTATTACCGACAAACTGCAGCACGTGATGTCTGAACTCTACACTATCTTAATAAAACTTTGAAGGAAAATAATTAAACTACGAGATCGCAGGAATGTAATTTAAAATAAGTTTTACATTTGCTGTAATATTTTGTTGCTCTGTCATGCAGGTAGCGTGCGTACATCCATGATTAGTAAGGAGCTAAAATATGATGCTAAGACAGTAAATAAAACTCTGCAGTCGTGGCTCCAAACTTGAAATATTAAGAAGAGAAGTGCAGATCAGGAGAACCTCTAAGTAGCTCTGGCACTGTCCAGGAAGTGTGAACTGTCTGTAGCTGAAATGAGTTATTTAGCTGATCTTTTAGCGCCCTACGTCACCAGGTGCATCTTTCCTGGTTGTTCCTCGGTCCAGATTTATACACAAAGGTGAGGGAGACGTTACAATCAGGGCTCCAAAACTGTGGAGTGGCCTGCAGAGAGACCTTTTTATGCTCTATGTGACATTTTATTCTAATTTTTATTGATTTATTGCTTTTAGCTGATTGTTGTTGTGGTTTATTTTATTGTAACTGTGTTTTAAAAGGTGCTATATTAATAAAGTTTATCATTTATTATTCTGGAGGTGTCACAAGTTTAAGAAACACTGCACGATATAGCTCCCTCAAAACTAGTAAACCAACACCACGGTACTTTTAATTTAAAATGCCACAGTGTAAAGTCATCCAACACCTGAAACCTGAATATGTAGAGAACAGTGAATGAGTGAAAAAGGGATTTCTCTCCTTGTACGACTGTAAAATATCAGCATCAAACGGCGGCTCTGGAGAGAAGCCTTTGCTCTTTGATTCTGAGGGACGGACATCAAATCCTGATGATTACTTTTGAAGGTTTCAGGCTTCGTTTGCAACCCCTGAGAAATATCTCAGGCAAATGTCACATCGTCTGCATTCAGCCAGTTTATACAGAGGAATGAGATGAACACAATGACAATTAGACGAGCGGATAAGATGGACCAAAATGTTTTAGGTGAGTTTTCCTTTGCTAAAAAAAAAAAACACACAGTTGAATCGAGGACACAAATCCACATAAGGCATAGCATGAAATCCATATTCACAGATGAACATAATCCCTGGACACGAGCACATTCGCTGAATCTGCTCACACACACTTGTTTTCCGACGCACCTGTTATCCGGAAGCCTTCTATCAGATAGGTGTTAAGGACTTAACGTTTTAATAACGCTAATTACTCATCTGAGCGACAACAATGAGCTTATTGCCAAAGACGTGCGATACCACCTCCTCCTCCGGCGTCAGATAGGGGAGGAAGATACGGGGGTGAACCCAACAGACGCTTGCTTTGCCTTACTGCTAAGCGTATCTAACAAGAAACAGTACAAGCCCTCATTGGGGAACAAAAGAGCCCGCATCAGATTGGGCTATCACACAATTTGATTTAATTAACGAGCTACATCAAGAGCCAAAGACCCACGAAGAGGAAGAAGAAGATGGAGAAGAAGAAAGGCGGAGGGAGGTGGAGGAGAAAAAAAACTTGTCATCGGCTTGACTTGGCTGACGAATGACCTAATTGGTTACATTATCAACTCATTATCAAAGGCTAATTAGGGAGGTACGGAACAGCGCCAATTATGAGGAAAAAATGCAAAGGACTCAGTAACCCCCTCTACTAACTACTACCTCTACACACACCCCCCTCCTCCAACCTCCACCTCCGCCAAACACCCCCCTACCACCACCACCACCACCACCACCACCAATTCCTCCTCCCACTCAATTTAGCCTGACACTAACGTGTTTCATTTGAACAAAAGGTTTCTTTTTTTTGGAGGGCCGCTATTGTTAGCCAGGAGACAATGGGGGCTTGAAGGGGTGGGGGCCTGGTGATAAAGAGGTGGGGGTGTATCATGCTGGGTATTTCTAGAAGAGGCGAGAGTGCGTGTTATCTCGATGGTCGACGGTGCGTTATTGAGTTTGGAAGTTAGAAAGAGTTCGGCGCAGGTTTTGGGGGGTTGCCCTCATTAACCCGCTCCACCTCAACTCAATCAGTCGACCAGCGGGTTAAAGCAACAACACAACCTAATTAGAGCGGAGGACAGAGCGAGGGGTGAAATGTCAACGTCCTCTTTTGCTCGGTCGATCTTTTCAGACGACGACTCGCTGCTCTCTTGGTCGCTGGAGCAAAAGAAGTGCTTGAAAACGCTCGTTGAGACGGAGTTTAACTTCGCTCGGATTCGACGGATTCGCTCGTTGTGTTTGGTGAGCCACATACAGGATCGACAAAAGCCTTCTGATTTCACCTCCTACATTTATTTGTACCAAATGTATACAAGCGTAATACTACAGATCACACCACTGTTATGTTTGAGTTTGATTTAAAACAACCAATAAAAAAAGAAACATCTGATCACTGTCAGGTCCAAACAACTGAACTGGCTCCATAAATTGGAGTTTAAAAGGTCCAATATGTAACATTTAGGGACAGAAACGTAATATAACGGCCACTATAGTTTCTTCTTTGTGCTTAAAACAAGAGGTGAGGTGAGGGGTATTCAGCCATCCTGCAGTCTGAAGAACCACCAGCTATGTATAACATCACGCAATCAGATATTTTACGTTGTAGTGATCTAAATTATTTCTGGGACTCCCTGAAAGCTCGCCTCCTTTAGTTTACTGTGCCTGAAAAGGTGGCTCATTTTTTATTTGTAGGGTGATTCTCCGGTTGTTCCACGCATAGAAACGTATTAAAATTGTAGAAAGTAGTATTTCTATTACAATGTTTCATGTTTTATATTTTAAAATGTGTCACCTGAACTTTCCTATTTCATGGTTAAAACCTTCAGCTGTAAAAGAAAGAAAGTGTTCCAAAAATGAACTGTAAAGAAATTTTTGGTATTTTTAATTTGATAGTGACAGCTGGAAAGATGAACAGGAAATTCAGACACGACCTCCAGCTCTTCAGAGCGGACCTCCTCCACAACACCACCAACAACTGGACATGCTGAATCTATCCCCCTCTACAACTGGACCTTTGTGAGCAGTACTAAAAACCAAACCCAGAATTATTATCTGACTCCATCCACCTCCATCTCCAAAGTGACAGACTGTTTTCTCTCTCTCTGCATTTGTCATATAGCTTTCCATCTACACCACCACCCCCTCCTCTCCTCTCCTCTCCTCTCCTCTCCCCTCCCCTCCTCTCCGACTCCCCTCCGACTCCCCCTGCCTTCCTCCCTTCCTTTGCGCTCTTTCAAGGTCCACAGGCTCGACTCCACCTTTTCAATTCGGCTTCCCA
Organism: Protonibea diacanthus; assembly: GCA_028641955.1. Taxonomy (NCBI): domain Eukaryota; kingdom Metazoa; phylum Chordata; class Actinopteri; family Sciaenidae; genus Protonibea; species Protonibea diacanthus. Next base: position 2,620,915 of record CM053989.1, read on the forward strand.
GCAGCACTACTTAGTGGGGAGGTAATTGGAACCAGTGCTATCAGTGTGATTGAGGGAGCAAGAGGAGTGTGTGTGCCACAGTGTGTGTGTGTGTGTGTATGGGGGTCTGTATTAATGTCTAGGGTGTTGGTGAAGCATGGAGCAAAGGGGGCCCCGTGAAAAAAAAGGGGGTCAAACACATAGAAGAGCATTTCAGCGTAGAGTGGAAGAAAGAGCGAGTCAGAGGGAAGATGAGGGGAGAGGAGACGGCCGAGCCGAGCCGAGCCGAGGCCATGGAGGTTGTGAAAAGATAGGGGCCCACACTGAGATCACACCTGCTCTCTGACACACACACACACACGCACACACAGAGTGAATGAACAATCAAAATAGGCTGTTTAGTATTAAAGGAGCTGCAGTGCACTTAGGTCAAAATAAAACGCTACTCATGATCCATCAGAAAATTCTTCCACACTTCTTCATGTGGATTTTTGCACTAAAATATGAAAAAAAAAAACCAAAAATAAAATATTGATAGTCTGTGAGAACAATATAATCAAACCGGGGAACTCTCTTCCAACATTTCCTGTGAGGACTTTCATGTCAGTCTCTCCAATAAAAGCAAAAATATACACAAATATTGTTTAATTTTTATACTGAGCATTGTCTGATCTTCATGGTGGTTCTGGTACTGATCACTTCATGTGGGAAGGTGCTGTGACTGGCTACATCCGCTTCAACAAAACTGTTTGTTTCCTTCACGCAGCCTCTGTGCTGACATACATACACCAACCGACCGATGTGCTCCAAGACAACAACTCTGTCATAAATTCAACATTTAAGAAGCTGTCAGTGAAGAAATTTTGTTAAGTTCATTTAAGATTTTTGCTGAGACGATGAGCTTCCTTGCTACTGTAGCTAGCTGCAGTGGTCTGATGGCGCCGATAGAAACTCTGCAAAAAAGGATGAAACAGCCTCCTGCATGAGCGATCCCACTTTAAATTTATGGGTGTATAACATCATAAAAAAAAGAAGAACTAATATTACTGCCTACAGCAGACAAGAGACAAGATGTAAGACTTTTAATGCCTTCTAAGGTCTCCGTGACATCTCCGCAGACTGTCTAAAACCTGGACGTAGTCTCCGTGACGTCCCCACAGACTGTCTAAAACCTGGACGTAGTCTCCGTGACGTCCCCACAGACTGTCTAAAACCTGGACGTAGTCTCCGTGACGTCTCCACTGAGGAATTCGATGCTTTTTTAAGACTTTCCTGCTGTTTGGTGTTCTGATAAGGATCATTGTCATGTTTTTATAATTTTGTAAACATATTACAGTACCTGTTCATAAATGAAATGTACGTCACACTCACCATGAATAAATCTCTGGCCTCTAAATCTACAGCGAGGAGGAAGGCCTTCTCAAAGCGCTTGTGTCTGCAGAGGAAGAGGAGAGAGTTAAAGAGCGACATCCTGATGAAAGAGACAAAAACAATCAGAAAATATATACATGCAAAAGTCCTTTAGTCTGCACACACATCCAGCATACTAAACTGTCAATAATTGAACTGAGAGTAGCAGGTCCTCTTCCTATTATACAGAATTAAAGCTGGGAGAGAGAGCGCTGTATCTCCTGGTACAAAACACCTCAACTTTCCCGTCTTCAGCCAACATGAAACAAACAAACACAAGCAGCGAGAGGAGGTGTTGGGGGGAGGGGGGGGGCTTCCTTCATTTGATGTCGATGAAGAGAAAAAGAATGCAGGTAGGTGATAAGAGAGGAGAGGAGGAGGGATGCCAAACAACGCTCCGGCGCTGCTACTACAGAGGAAAGGGAAAGAAAGGAGAGAGGAAACGGGAGGTAATTGCATGATGGAGAGCGGTAAGCAGCAGTGTGTGGGAACAACAGGGTCTATTTCAGTCAAACAGGCATTTCAAAAGGCTCTCATGGCAGAAGGGAAAATGAAACAACAGTCTAAACAGGTGCATGTGAGGTGCTTCGCCTCATGAATGACTCAAAGCTGCATCACAGTGTGTGTGTGTGTGTGTGTGTGTGTGTGTGTGTGCGCGCGCGCGAGGAAAATTCAAAAAGCTATTTCCTTTTTAGAATTTTTAAAATAGCAATAGTGAGCGGCAAATAAGCAGAATTAAATTGTATCTTCAACGGATGTCATCTTCTGAAAGACCTGATTCTGATTCTGCACCCTGCGTGGATAATCTGAATCAAATGTTCTAGTAAGCCTTAAAAATAGTGATTTATATTTTAATTACTGATTAGCCGACGGAGGAGCGCAACGTTTATAAATGCTCCGCTCTAAATAAGATCTGTCTCTGAACTCTGACCCCCACCTGAAGAGTTACGTAACAGCAGATCAAATTAGGACCACGGCGGACCACGGAGTTACCTGAGGAGGTGGTGAAAAAAGCGGCGGGCGTACTTGCTGACTGGCTCCCTGTACTCGAGTATCACCACATCAGAGAGAGGGGCAGATGGGGCATAAAACACACCCAGAGCCGCTTCGAGCTGGGCTACACACAGAACAGAAACACACACGATAAAACAAATAAATAACATTGACAGGGATTCAGTGGAGGTGTGTCAAGAAGAGAAGAGAAGTCAACTGAAATGTAATGTATTCTAAATTTTGCAGGAATATCTGGATCTGAACGTGACGGGTTTGACCCCACCCTCTCTCTCCGCATTCAGCTCCAGCCTCAGCAGGTGGTTGGTGATCGAGCCCAGACCTCGGTAGCACTCGTCCCCCATGATGCTCCAGTCCATGGCCTCCAGGATGCCCAGCGCATCCCTGACCTGACCGCAACGCAGCCGCTGCTGCAGCAGCTCCTCGTGGCCCATCTGGCCCCCGGTCAGAGCCCCTGTCACACAGGAGTCAGAGTTTAGTATAACATGAAGAAAAGCAGTTAAATGACAGTTCTCACTGAATATTTCCAGATTTATCAAAAGCTTTAACACCACGGTGCACACCGGAAACTAAGTGCCCTGTGGATCGGCCTAAACTCTGAGGCAGCACTAGATTCGTTAGACTGACACTGACCTGTCAATCAATTAGCTGTGTTAATCACTGGTGTGTAAATAAAAATAAAAACGAGGTTCTCCTCATCAACAGAGTTAAATTCATATTAAAAACAATATTTTTGCCTGAGCTTGTCTGTCGAGAAGATGAGAGGAATGCTACGAGCGGTGAGTCTTTCTGACCAGAGGTGATCGATCATGCTTTTGTGCGTGATCACATCAGGACTGCTGAATAATAGAAGAAGAAGGTTTTGTAGTCAAGGTGTCTCGTTGTGCGTGTGTGTTTTTAACGTGTACTACTTCAACACACATCCGAGAGGTGAAGGTGTTGAACGCCGGTTGTCGGGGGGTGATTATTGTCCGCTGTCACCTGATCACGATGATGTAACAGTCTGTCTGTTTTGATAGAGGGCTGACGCTGGTTGGCAGAGCAGGACCAAAGCAGCAGAGTGCCACACACAGTTCATGCTACATGTAATATTCTGCTACATTTGGACGCACTTAAGCTGGCGGCACCGTTCTGGACAGTGAAGTTGATCACTGACGGTGCCAACAGACCAGGCTGCAGGAAGGCAAAGTCACCACTGACTCTTGTCTAATTAATTGAAGAAGTTGTGTGTGTGTGTGCGCGTGTGTGTCTGTGTGTGATGCGGGGGGTTGGGGTGGGGTGTGCGGGCAATTAAAATGACAAGCTGGCAATTAGCAAGCCCCCAAATCCCCTAAAGAGTGGGCTAATGTGGCTAATACATCAGCTGAGCGTGGTGCAGTTTGTGTGTGTGTGTGTGTGTGTTTATGCGTGTGTGTAGGGGTCCTTGAGCTGGGCGTTAACGTCTGCTCTGAGCTAACTCTGAGCGCAGACAATGGATCATTGTGGAGGCCAAGGACAAGTCAGTTTTCTCCCACACCTGTCCGCACTAACTTATTTGACCAGACGTCAGACGCTAAACAACACCTGAGCCGGACAAGACGAGCAGCCGGAACAAACAGCAGCAGAGAATCAGTGCTCGTGCTGCGCAACACCGACACGACAAGACACAAAAGTACTGACAGAGTTCAACTCCAGCACCTGAGCTTTGAGTCCTCTTTGTGGACAACCACTTTTGTACAATTAGTCTCCTTTTCAGACACAAAAATACCTAAAAAATATTTACATTTTTCATTTTAATGACACATATAAGCTGCAAAACTAATCACTCAAATTGTTGCCCTGGATAGACTCTTTAAATATTAGCAAGCACCGGCCTGTTCGAGGACAGGACGCACCTTTTTTGTTACCTTGACGCCTGCTGAGTAAATAATTTAAAATAAACGTCAAACAAACACCAGCTCTGCCCCTCTCTCTCTCTCTTTCTTTGACACTAGCTGTATACCCAGTTACGTAATTCTTCTTTCAAACATCAACAATGTGTCGCCTAAATTCCCATCACTACAGTAAAAAAAAAAAGAAAAAAAAAAGACTATTTTCATCTTGTGTCGCGCTGCACATTCTCCGGTCTGCCCGTTCCACACAGCCTGTACCGGTGCAGGCCCAGCCACGGCCAACGTGTGCCCAGATGAGATAACTCAGTACAGGCAGGAGGGTGGAGGTGGGGGTGGTGGTGGTGGGCACCAGGGAGGGCTGCCTCCTATGGAAAAAAAAAAAAAAGAGAACTTGGAGCTCGGCCAAGTCTTTCTTCCTCGCCGCCTCCCGACTCGCTCCTTCTGTCATGTAGCAGGGCCTTATGAAACAAGTCAATACAGAGAAGGAACGCAAGCAAACAAACAAACGAGTTGGAGTGTGTGTGTGTGTGTGTGTGCACAAAAATAGAAGAATACACACACACGTGTATGTGTGTGTGTGTGTGTGTGTGTGTGTGTGAGTGTGGTGGGGGGGAATTATCATGGAGAAAAGACGTGCAGTGACTTTCTTCATCAAAACCTTGGCAGACGATCAGAGGAGGGGAAGCTATTGTTGGAAGACACCCTCCCCTTTCCCTGTGCACACACACACACACACACACACAGTTGAATACACACACACAGTCAAACACACACCAACTCGAATGCACACAATCTTCTACCTTCCTCCATCCATCCACCCGCCCGCCCGCCCCCGCACTCCTGCTTTCAAACTTCAGCAGAGAGCTGCTGTCACATCTTCTTTTCCAAAGTCACAATTAAAAGACGCTGAATGTGTGTGTGTGTGTGTGTGTGTGTGTGTATGTGAGGCCGTACCACTGTGTTTGTGTGTGTGTGTGTGTGTTTAGAGTGTGATGTGGCTGCTTCAGAAAAAAAAAAAATAAAAAATTTTGATTGGCAAACTTTATCTGGGGGCCCCGAGGGACTGCGCAGCCACTGTAAACGATTTATCGGAAAAATGCATCCCAGAATGCACCTGGGGGGCTCTTGCCCCGGGGCGATTATTGAATGACCTCTGAGAGCGTGACTCCTGCTAACCTTCCAGCCCGTCAACAAATTAAACTTCCCTCAGCAGTGAAGGAGGTCGAGACGTTCGGCGCGCCGTATTTACACCGCGAGGTTCAGATACGGTGTCAGATCCAAAACAGACGGAGAGTCTCTGAAGGGAGGAGGGCGCCTTCATTAGGAGGAGATGACGGAGGGGAAGCTTTGCAGCCCTGACGCAGCGTCTCAAACTTTTATACCGCCTCAGAAAATATCAGGCGGATGTTCAAGTATTCAGCTCTGTTGTTGAAGCCTGAGTGTGACCAGGTCCAGAACTAATACTAACTCAGGGAACAGTGGTACACTCGACCTGCTTTGAGCCACGTCTGCAGTGTTTTTGAATCACTGCTTACTATGTTCACGTCACATTTCAGCTTCCGACCTGTATTTTTAGTCGTCACTTGTTTTACCCACCTAGTCTGAATCTCAAGGCTCCCAGTGGTCCCCCATGATAGGCCAACATCAGGATATCTGTCCCCTCCGGGCCTCCTTCCAGACTCGTCCCCCACCGCACTCCCTCCAGGCCTCCAAAGCAGCGCAGGTGCTGATCTAGTCTTAGCGTGGCAGCTGAAACTACCTCCTCTGCTACCAGTGCCATGCTTACAGGTGCCAAGCCCACATCAAAGCACATCAGCTCCCCCTGTCCTCCCCCTACCATGACCAAGGCCCCAGCAGGGTGCCAGGCGAGGAGGGTGGGTGGCACAGGGCAGGAAGCCAGGAGAGAGACCCCCCGTCGCTGGTCATACAGGACGAGGGAGGAGTCGCTTAAGCCCAGGAGGAGCGTGGTCTCACAGGGGTGACGCGAGCAGGAGACAGGGCGGGATGGTAGCGGGATGCGGGTGACCGACAGCCGGTGCAGGCGGTCTCGTGCACATTCGTACACACAGGCCTCAGCCCAGGAGCCCTCGCCGTATCCTTGTTGTCCTGCAGGGAGCTCCACTGTTAGCAGCTGGTAGGGCTGCAGCAGGCTGAAGCGGCAGTCGAGGGGGTTGCCTTCTGTCCGGACGGAGCCGAGGACCTTTCAGAGAAAATGTCGAGAGGAGAGCGAGTCATGAGACTGATGCACACTTTAACATCCTCACAAAATCTAACAATAATGCCATTCTAATGACGTTGGTGGTCCTCCGTCATCTAGATCTATCAGCTTCCTCATAAGAAGAATATGTTAGATCAAGAACAAAATCACGAGAGTCTCCTGGATGCTATAAGTTTATGTTTACGCTCATTGGTTGTTCACTTTTTTGTCCCATCTGTCTGCTACAGACTCTTCTATCAATATTTTGGGCCATTAGAGATACTGCAGGAAACCCCTGGGTGTCAGTATGTTGAGAAACATTAAGGTTATTTCACTTTCAGTTGTGAATTTCTTCACGTCGACGGACATGCAGTATGTTGTGACATGATCTGTCCCCTGTTGACATTCGACTGGTTAGAGCGACGATTCAGCCAGTAGTTAAACGTTACAAAACATTGTTTGTGCAACTCATGATCTCATGATTTTGTTGTTGATTTAACACACTCTGCTTCTTAGAAATTGGCTGTGTGTTGATGAACTAACCTGTTTTTGAATAAATAATAAAGTATAGAGACAGAGAAATGAGTCAAACCCCCGGAGATGGAAGAAATAGAGCCTTCCACGGTTGCTCATAAACACACGGCTGTCAATCAAGACAGCTAATGATAAGAGCTCCATTTTAACTCAAGGTCAACAACATCTTCTCCCAGAGCATGCCACAGCTTGGCACCCTGCGATAAACAACCGCCTCTGTTTACCTGCGCGAGGAGCCAAGAGCTCAACACTAGACACGGTGAATGACACGAAACGAGCCCTTTTCAATATTAAGAGGATGATACGTGATGGTCAAAAACGGAATTACTCCCGTCCTGAACCACAACCAGGTTGGTGGGAGTCGGCACAATGGGCCCCGTTAAGCTAGATAGGCCCGTGTCACGGGTGGTGCTGTCGATAAAACACCCACAAGGAAGCAGGAACAGTAGGTGGATGACAGGAGACAACAGCCTGCACTAAACAGCAGCCCAACACTTCCACAGTCACTAACAGAGCTTTTTTAGGAGGGATTTCACCTTACCAAAGCCTCTATCAGAGCCCTGCATTGACCGTGGCAGCTTTGGCTAAATGAGCCCATTTCTTTTCGCCGTGCAGACAGAAAGAGGGATCTGCTGCCTGCCTGCCTTCCTTTTCCTTTCACAAAGCTGCCCGGCCCAGTTTTTTGGCAGGCATTGCCAAAAAGGGACTTAGAGAGGGAGGAAGAGAGGAGTTTTTTTTGCCTGCCCGTGGTCTACAGCAGGAGAGAAGCAGATGACTGTCCTCCTGAAAGCTCTTTTTTTCCCTCTCCCCCTCCATAATCCCCCAGAGCTAGCTCCTGCTGCTCCCCAGGGGGTGGGTGCTTTTGTGTGTATGTGTGTTTATTCGAGGCAGCAGGCAGAGGGGCTCAATTCATGTAAGGGGTGGGGTGTCTTCGGGAGGGTGCGGCTCTCTGGATGGCTACATTTCCGCAGGGACAAAGTGACAGAAAACTTGCAGGTGAGAGTCCGTCAGGTCCGTCCCGGAGAACGTCGTCACAAGAATCACAACACCTACTTCAAGTCCACAAACCCTGACCCCCTCCCCCCCGCAGCCAATCACATCTCATCCTCTCAGCTTTTCATCCCGTGCCCGGCTTTCGCCAGTGCCCGCTGCCTGCTGCCTGCTATGCCAGCATGCCACCGTCAGGGATGAGGTGCAGCTGATTCAGCTCTGCCTCCCCCCCGATAGGTGACCCTCCAAGAGGAGGAGAGAGAAGGGGGACGGCGTCAGCTACAGCTCAGAGGCAACGAGTAAATAAACGCGTGACCTGGTTCAACCTGCAACAGTCAATATTTTTAAAGAGTTCGGGACGGTCGTGTTTTTCAATGCAAAATAATGTTTGAGGGGGGATTTTTAAAAATGATTTCACCAGTCACAGGATAAGTTTGGTTCATGTTTACAACTGAGACATTTTTTACTGTCACTTAGAGAATGAAACGCCCTGAGGCGACCTCCCACTCCCACAGAATCTTTTCTAATGAACATAAAGCATGGTAGAAACATCGTGTCACACATATATATGAAGGTTTACACACGTCAGGGAGGACGTTGGATACAAAAGAAAAGTGTGAGCTGGAGATGAATGTCGTCGTCAAGGATGAATCATAGAAAGAAGAGTGAACAGACACAAAGTAAAACTCCTTTCATTACATCAAAATGTGACAGAAGTAAAATGAATTTATCGTAAACAGGTTGGACTCAACCACAACTGGATATTTCCTTACTTACTCTTACAGAAAAAGTGGATAAAGTTAATGCACGACAATCAATAAAAGCCATTTCAGGCCTCAGTTCAATCATTTTATCAATGTTAACTTGGATGTTACAGTGCATTATAAATCTGATTTAAGAAACTCAATCACATAGTTTCAGGACATTTTAGAGTTCAGTCACATCTTCAGATTTCAGATGGATTTTTTTGCACCTGAGTGTTGAATGTTTATTTGAACTTCCTTTTTGAGTGTTTCATAAAAATGCAATATTTAAAAAAGATCTAGTCTATAAATCTTAAAACACAGAGCTGCATATTCTCACACTCAGTCACAGTGAGCACAGCAGCAGCATTTTGACTCTGGATCAGGGTTTTTAGGTCATGCTGTGACCTGTTTTACATCCCATGACTGAGCAAAGGCACCTGAAGGCAACAAATCTGAATAGGAGATTAGATCATGAGACTCGAGACTTTCAGGGGTTGTTAAGTTTGAATCTTTTGACACAGAAACTGTAAACACTTGTGCTACAATAAGCAGGAACGAGACGTGAACTAATTCAACCTCTGTTTAACAATAAAAGTCTAATAAAAACACATTTTGCAGCTCAAAACAACGGCAAACCTTTAGAAGAAGTGTAGAGGAAAGACTTCTGAAATACAGCATGCATGTGTCAGGTTTATATATTCATAAAAGCACAGCTTTGTTTGGCTGTGAACTATATTGCGGCTTGTGAACGTACTGTATTCCCCTCTTCTGAGAGCGTAAAATAGAAAAATGATGAATAAGGTCAAGAGAGGGAGTGAGTGAAAGGATGTGCAAGAGAGACTGAAAGAGAGGGAGACGGACACAAAAGATGATGAGAAAGAGTTGGAATGGATGTGAGGAAAGAGAGGAAGGAAGGGGGTGGAGACATGGACAGAAAGATGCAAAGAGAGCAGAGACAGAGAGAGACAGACACACAGAGAGAGAGAGAGAGAGAGAGGCCTCTAGTAAGTAGCTTTCTCCTGGTTATTGGTTTCAGTGACTGGTCAAAACTATTCTTCTCCATTCTTCTTGTCTCTCTCTCGCCAGCACCTTTTTTTCCCCCTTCGTGGCGTGAAAGATAAAGCGGACGGGCCCAACTGTGTGGCTGGCCCTTGTTCACAGCAGTGGCCTTTTGAAGCCAATTTTCCAGCTCACGGAGCAGAGAAAGACAGGGAGAGAGACGGGCAGAGAGAGAGAGAGAGAGAGAGACGGAAGGACTCGGAGGAGAGTCGAGGGATGAAGGGATGAAGGGGAAGGGAGGGGGAAGTTTTAGGTGTGTGAATTAGGGTTAGTGTTGAGGTACTGATGTGAGAAAATGCACGGGCACAGTGGGATTACTATCCAAAATATTCCTCACACCTTAACCGTCATAATTGGTACCACTGAACATAATGGTAGTAGGCAAGGAGGGAACGTTATTCACTGGACCTCAAACTGTCGCAGCAGCAGCAGCGGTGTTTTTTTCTTACAGAGCAGTGGAGCTTGGGGGTAATTCTGCACTCTGAAGTCCACTCACGACCTCTTCATGGTCCAAATTCTGATCGTGGTGCATCGCTGAAAAATTTTACTGCACATTCTGCACATTAAAACTGCAGCTTTTTCCAGGTTATTGAAGATATACGCTGATATTATCGACTCCTGCAGCCTCACCCACATGTTTTGGTCAAACTCATAACTGATTATTGGAATCTTCTTTGAGGTTGATCCATCGGTGAAAGCGGCACACATTACGGGAGTGTTAGTGTGTCACGGGCGTTTTCAACCACTGCTGAGGTTTTTCAGGCCCGGGGAGTGGAGCCAGTGTCATGCCAGAACAGGAGCTGGGCGAGCAGGCAATGCAACCAGGCTCAGAAGCTTCTATGGACGTAATGACAGAGGAGAAAAGACAGAAGAGGACGTTGACGGAGGAAGCTGAGAAGAGAAAAGGAGAGAGTGAGCGAGCAAGAAGCCTTCAGACGAGAGTAAATCTGGGACTGACTTTTAGTCGGCGTTGTGTTTCAGTGAAAGTGGCACACGTTATTTCATTTGCCGCATTGATAGCTGGCAAAAGAAACCTTCTGGTACCTCTTAGCTACGTGACATAATGTCTGTCTTAGACCTGAAGAAGATCAAATACTCACTGCAGTGTTTCAACGGCTGTTTTTCAGCCCCTCTCCTCTGACCAGTTCGTTAATTTTGCAAAGCGGGTGTGTGTTGCTTTAACTGACATTGTTGAATTCATGGCTTGCACTGTACTTTTATTAGGACTCCCCTGAACAAGAGTTTTTAATCTCAATATGACACTTCCTCGAAATTTAAAGGTTAAAATAAAAAATTCCACCAAGCCGAGCTGTGTTTATTTATCCGTACATATGTATGTGTCCACATCTGTGTATTGTTATAAACTGTGGTGAGTCGCAGCGGTGGGGTTATATTTGCTAAGGGCTGTTTGGATCTGTTGTTTAAATATGTAAAATACTTCCTCTTGTGATAAAGATGTTTTTGTACTGCTCTGTGTGTACAAAGATGGCAGCGTTTTATTATTTAGAAGCCATTTTACACCGGTAATTCAGCCCTTTTAATCATGGTGTTGTGGCAGCTATGGAGGAGATTGAATTATATATTTTTATATATTCTTTCTACACGTGTTACTGCCGTTAAGGTTCCTTTAAGGTTGTCTGTTAAGGTTTTTTGTTTTTCTTGTTTTTCTTGTTTCGCCTTGCAGCGTTGTGCCGATGTCAATAATCATTAAAAGACAACAGAAATCACACAAATTGCACATCAAACAACTGCAGACAAACTGTTTGGTGACAGATAACCGGATAGTCACACACGTTAAAGAATAAACCAAAAAAAAAAAAAGTATGTTTGCAAACACAAACACACACCAGAAATCTGACTAAAAAATGCAGGAAAACATCTTTTCATTAAGATTATTACATTCCAGGAGAAGGTTTGTGTGTGTTTGGTGTTGGGGGGGTTAAAGGAGGGAAGCATGAAGGAAAGGATAATTAAAAACGTTAACTGGCTGCATAAAAACGAACTATGTATGTGTTTTTCTCTCCTTCCCACCCTCCTCCACCCCCCTGCGTGCCGTGGCTCCACTTATCAGCATGAGGAGGGTGGAGGAGGAGGGTGGTGGTGGGGGGGCATACGAATTAAGACCACATAGGGAAAGAAATCAGACTTTTTTAAATGCCGAGAGACTGGCTAGAAAATTGGCTTAGTGCGGCAGATAGCGAACTGAACAAAAGGAACATATATATGAGCTTGAAGTGATTGAAGTAGCTGGCGTCTCCCGATGTGTGCCCGGCGTTTGATTCCCGCCACGGCTCTTACATAAACTGCTCGCTTAATTTCACACCGCGCATCTGAAAAATGACAACAAACGCTTTCATTAGAGCGCGATGCCGCAGCCCCGCGAAGAGACTTTAATGTTCTTGAAGCGTGGAGGAAGGAAGGAGGAGAAGGAGGAGAGGAAGGGAAGGGGGGGTTGAAGGAGACAGAGGGAATAAACTAGGTGAAGGAGTGTGATAAATGTGAAGAGCGTTCCAAAAACAAGGAGTGGAAAAAGCAGCGTACAACATCTGCTTTGCTTATTTCAATATTCAAGTGCCCCCCTCCCTCAGCTCCAATCCCTCCCTCATTCTCTCCTGCGTGAATTTGTTTTCCTAGCATGCAATTGGTAACGCTCATCTTTCCTCCCTCTCGCAGACTCTCTCCCTTCTCTCTCTCCGGCGTGGTGAATATTTTGCATACGCTTACCGACGTACACGGGTATGAGGAGTCGAGTTAAGCCCGGTTCGGTAATTTGGGATCTTTCATCTGCTCTCGGCACGAGGCCAGTTCTACGTTTGACACAGAATCGGGTCACGGGTAGGGTTTTTTTGCCAGAGGCCATGCGGATGTGTGTGTGTGTGTGTGCGTGGATGTGTAGGCGTTCTCCTTCACGCTGTACCACAGCTTAGCTCTCTTGCTTATTTCATATGATGATGCACGGAGGTGCAACACAGAGGTGCCACCCTTGAGGTGACTAACACACCATCCCCAATCCCATCCACCACGACACAGGTCTCCACTCAAAACAGCGGCTTTGTTGCCTTTTCCACTGTGTGTTTTCACTGTGTGTGTGTAAAAGAATATGAAAACAAACAGCTGGAATTATGATTTGTGTATCGAGTTTAAGGCTTCAAACAGCAACAGAACGGTGTCTCTGTCATTCGTACGTCTGTTCTCACACTATGTAACTTTGGGCTCCGGGTTGGGAGAAGTACGTAACGCTTTACGGCACTAAGTCACACACCACCAACTATTTCACTGATTTTGGTGAAACTGGATCATATTTTATGGAGAAAATGTTTTCTGGTTTTCCCTCTGATGTCCTCCGGCTGCTCCGCCTCAACTCTCTGTGATTTACAGAGTTTATGATGGACAGTGAAGTAAACTGTAGCTGCTGTTAGCTGATGTTAGCTGAGTTTGTTAACCGGGCTGCCTGGACTGTGAGCTCAGAGCAGAGTTTGTACCACAGGCATTTTAGATCACTGGGAAGAAGTAGAGGAGGTTAACCCTCAGGCTGATGGGTAACGGAGCCGGAGTCGCGCCAGAACTGGAGTTGGGCAAGCAGGAATGTAACCGGGCTCAGCAGCCTCTATGGACATAATGGCAGAGGAGGAAAGACCAAAGAGGACGTTGACGGAGGAAGCTAAGAAGAGAAAAGGAGAGAGTGAGCGAGCAAGAAGCCGCCGGACAAGAGTAAATCTGGGACTGACTTTTAGTGGTTGGTGAGAGCTTGGTGAAACAAAAGGCTGAAAGACAGACGCCGAGCTGGGCTGACTGCTGTTGGACTGGTCAGTAATATTAGCTGCTGCTGTATCTCGTGTTGTTGACCTCGTTTACTTGCTAGTTTTTGAACATAAGTAAAATAATCATAACAAATACTCGAGTTACCACCAGGAATATTGTCACAAGCCTCGCTCCAGTTGTCCCACCACCTGATATTCCCGCAGTAACCCAACAGGACTCCAAGGGGACAAGGTGGCAAGCCTTATCAAAGTCAACAAGACACATGTAGGCTGGATAGGTAAACGCCGTGGACCCCTCCAGCATGCTTGTACAGGTAATGTGTTGGTCTGTGGGCCTCATGGGTACACAGAGTTAATTATCTGACCTGGAAATTTGACTACATTGTTTACACTCCAAAACATTTCCCCCGCTCTGTCTTATGAATGCAGAATTTACTGATGCATACACTACTTTCCTTGTGTACTATGAAAGTCAATAATAACTTAATTTGCCTTTAAAAACAGCAGCAACAAAGCATTAATGAATATTTCCCCGGTGATTGTTTGTTGTCATTCACGCTGATTAGTTTGGTGTGTGTGTGCGTGTGTGTGTGTGCACCTTGAGGCCTTCAGCAGGTGAGCAGCTGAGCAGGACCAGGTTGTTCCTGTGGGTGTCTGTGGGTGTCCAGGTCCACAGCTCCTCGCCGGGTTCGTCTAGGTCCCACCAGCAGAGCGCCACGTCCTGGAGACGGTTGAGGCCAACGTGTCTGTGGAGCCTACGACCCCGCCCACTCATGTCCACACACACCACCTGGATATGGAAACACACACACATACACACATATATAGAGAGAGAGCGTTCAAACACAGCGCAGGAAGACGGGGAAGTCATCAGATTCACCTACACGGTCGCATTAACACCTGAGGGCTCTGAAACGATCACATCTGTATCCCCAAATATCACCCTGTCCTTCCCCCGTCCTGTTTTTGTTGATGTCTAAGGTTGTTTTTTTATCTTCCATTATTAATGTGTGTGTGTGTGTGTGTGTGTGTGTGTGTGTGTGTGTGTGTGTGTTTTGTTCTGTCGGGCTTGTTGTTTTAGTGATGTGCATATTTTTGGGAAGGTCTGCCACGCTCTACGGGCCACAACAAAGAGACGCACAGTAATGAGCTCTCGTGGCGCTCGAGGCGGGCACACACACTCGCACTGAAACACACACACCCATACATACATGAATGCATGTATGTATGCACACAAACACACACATATGTACATACATGTGGACCCTTCTGTAGACACACACACCATGAAACAAAGCGCTCTATGCAGAAGCAGGTGGAATTCAGGTGGTTCTTCTTCACACACACGTACAGAGCCACGTAATATGAATGCATACACACACACACACACACACACACACACACACACACACACACACACACACACACACACAAACAACCACATGTGTCAGTGCAGAGGAGTGTGTGGGACCTGACAGGGGAGCAGGAATACGGGAACGTGTCTTAAAAACTTGGTGTAAAAGCACAGATACATGCAGAAATTAGTAAATCGACAGGCTGTACTGTATGTGTAGAGATTCAGTGGTCCATGTCTTGCACTCTTGCCCCCTTGGGGGGTGAGTGTGTGTGTGTGTGTGTGTGTGTGTGTGTGTGGACACAAAATACAGAGGCAAATTAAAATGATGGAAGTGCATCTGACGATAAAGGGAACAAAGAGTTGGGCCGAACAGCTGAACAGGAGATCACTGACAGATTGGAAAATAAATAAAATCAGAAAATCACCGGGGTTAATAACACACTCTATCTCCACCCGCCGCCCCCCGCCTGCCTCCATCCGTCCCTCCGTCCTCACCCATCTCTTCCCTCTTCTAGTCTTTTTTTTTTTCTGCTGGCGTTTGCTGGTCAGCAATAATCAAAAACCACTTTCTGTGGGCCGGATTAGTTTAGCCCCCTCCCCACACTCTCCCTTCCCTTCTCCAGCTTAGCCCACTGGACCAGGGCGATGTGTATGTGGTTGTGCATGGTTGTGTACGTGTGTTTGTTGTGGGTGTGTGCACGTGCACACGTATGTTGCAGGCTGCATGCACATGCACTGACAGAGGTGTGGTGTGTACAATATGGTGTGGAGGTGGTGGTGTCTTATCAGGACTCTGCTTCTGGAGACAGACGCACGGCAGGAACGATTGCTTTTATACACACCAACATGCACACGCACACACACACACACACACACACACACACACACCTTAACAAAAGGGCCTGGCAGTAATGTGATAATGCCAGGGTTAGCGGTTAGCCAGCTAGCGAAGGAGGACACAGTGTTGTTTTGTTTTTGGGGGAGGGAAGAACGAGACGGCACATAATCAGACGTGTTACCAACACCTGCAAGCACACCTCCAGATCAGATCAGACTGCCTCTCAATACACACCTTTATGAGCGGAAGCAGGGTTAGAGGTGACCAAAGAGCCGAGTTCCCATGGTGACGGCATCTAAACTACCTGCACTTTGTACACCTGTTGAAATTCATCGTTTACAAGTTGTATTCTAGCTAAATGGTCAACTGACAAACTGACCAGTAAGTTTCTGCACTATGTAACTTTGGGCTCCGGGTCGGGAGAAGTACATAACGCTTTACGGCACTAAGTCACACACCACCAACTATTTCACTGATTTTGGTGAAACTGGATCATATTTTATGGAGAAAATGTTTTCTGGTTTTCCCTCTGATGTCCTCCGGCTGCTCCGCCTCAACTCTCTGTGATTTACAGAGTTTATGATGGACAGTGAAGTGAACTGCTGCCAGCTGTAGCTGCTGTTAGCTCATGTTAGCTCAGTTTGTTAGCCAGGCTGCCCAGACTGTGAGCTCAGAGCACCGGGGGAGTGTTAGTGTTTGTACCACAGATGTTTTGGATCGCTAGGAAGAAGAAGAGGTTTTAATCCTCAGGCTGACGGGGAGAGGAGCCAGTGTCATACAAAATTATACTCAATGTAGCTTTAATATGTATCGTCAGTCCTTATTTTGGTTTATTTAACAATATTCTGAGTAGACTTTCCAAACCAGAGCAGATCTTTAAATGGCTGTTGTAAAATTGTAATATGCGTCTCTGTCGATCTCTCTCTTACAAACACTGAAATAAATGCACACACACACACACACACACACACACACACACACACACACATATACACGCTCCATCAGTGTGTTGTACTGTACCTTGATTTCACAGGGTGAGAGTTTGTCTGTTCGCCGGCCAGTCTCTGGGGAGTCCTGGTTCTTTTGGTTGAGGTAGACTGCAGCCACTTGGCTCTGCTCCAGGAAGGACAGCAGAATCAGCCTATCGCTCAGCACCGCTGGGAATGACATCAGCACACCGAGTGTCAAGATTCAAGACAACAAGAGTTCATCTGAGAGGAATACACACGAGGATACGTTTGGCTTTATTTTGATAGTGACAGTAGAGAGAGATGGAGACAGGATGTCATGCAAAGGGCCTGAGCTGGATGTGATTTGTAAGGACTCAGCCTTGATATGTGGCACAAGTTCTATCAGGTGAGCTACCAGGGGACGCACAGAAAAGAACAGCAACAATTCACATCATGAAAAGAAGTTCTAGGAGCTCAGGAACACTGAGGCGCCGTCAAAAGAGACAATGCACCCAGAGGACACGTCACGGAGGCCAAAGCTTCACTGATGGATTCTTGATAATGCACACCAAGGATGACATGCATTGAAGATTTTTATGTAGTTTTTAAACTATATTTGCAGGTTTAACCCTGATTATAATTAATCTTGAAGGTACTCTGACTGTGATATGTTTTATTCTGTAGTGCACTTGTGTTGGAGGTGTAGCATCCTTTAGAGGACGCCCATCTAGACATCTAGCCGATAGAGACTCAGCCTTCTTACACAGTATAAGCAGCATAGAGAGACATAAAGAGACGCCACAGATGCTCCCCTCTCAGAGACCAGCAGCAAGTCTTGAGTCTCTCACAAGAGAAGTGAATATGAGCTCAAATTATGAGCGAATATAATTCACAACAAAATACCAAACTAATTTTTCACAAGCCACGTATCCTCTAAACACTCTGACACTTAAACAACATTTTCCAGATAAATCAGGAGGAAATGAACTTTATTTGAGACCTGCAACACACTCTTACAGGATCTGTAATGGATATATATCTTCACGTGGGAAACATCATCAAAACAGACATTTCTACACTCGACAAACTCGACAAAGTTTTGATTCTGATCATTCTCTAAATGTTCTCTAAATGTTTTCACTTCATTACACTGCAGAATCATTTATCAGTTCTCATGTTTGGAGTTTGGAGAGGGAGGACACGTTTCTCAGTCTTCTTGACTCCCTTACTTGTTTCCTAACTTCCTTCCTCTCCTCTCCTTGCTCCACCTTCCTGTGCCTCCTCCTCTCCTTTCCACTCCCTCGTACACTCTTTGTATCTCTTTCCTCCCGTAGGTCTCTCCTCTTTTTTCCTGCCGTCAGTGTACTGCAGGCTCCGAGGCCTTTTTGTGGTAGAAGAACACACTTGATCCTGTTCAACTCTTCAGGAGCTGCATGGAAACGCTGATTAGCAATTAAGCCCCCCTCTCCTTCAAATTAATCTGTTTATGAAACCAATTAAATGGAAAGGAAGGGAGGGAGGAGGAAGGAGGAGGAGGAGGAGGAGAAGGAGGGGGGGCTGTTACACATGTCTCTCAGATATCCTGCTTTGAGTTGAACGAGTAAGGCTGCACCCCGAGATTTAGAAATCTAACCGCCCAATTAACCGTGGCGTGTGTGTATTTATAAATGTGCGGGTATTGGTATGATTACACTTCAAATCACCCTGCTGGTGTGAAAATTACAAATTAATATGCAAATATTCACGAGAGGAGTGAAACGCTGCTCGAACGTAGACGAAACCAGCATCTTAAAATCAGGTCAGTGGAGTCAGTGTGTCCGCGCGCTGAAGTTGGATTATGAAGCATTTGTAATGAGAACTGGTTCAAGGCTTAAACCATTACAACATGCAGACATTAATGATGCTTTGGCTTCAACGTTTAATGCAATAGTAAGCGTCTTTGTAATAGATTACAGCCAAATCAAGTTAAACGCAGTTTAGTATTGATCTCTATGGGTGTCTATAAACGGGATTAGGTTTAATCCCATTCATTCCCAAATGAAGGAGGGGGTATGAAACCAGGCTGTGGCTCAATCTGGGACCAGGTGGCTGATTTGGCATTAAGGGCCAGACCTTCATGACCCACCCATACACACACACACACACACACACACACACACAGTGCATACATGTACAGATTCATACGTACTTGCCCTCCAGGCACACACATGCACAGATAGTCACATATACATTCATACATGCAAGCCTGCAACCATGCTTTATGTATTCTGCACACACCAACACACTCACACACACACACACAAGCATAAAACAAACCAACCACATGTTAAAGCATGCACACGGACACACACACACACACACACACAGTCCTCTAAATCCATTTAATGCCATCTCCTCAGCAGCATGTTGACATAAGAGGCCAATGGGCTTAACCAAAGCACATTTAAACATGGGTAAATGAAACCGGCTATGAAAAATCACTTAAGGATGCTTAATCGTGGAGCATATGTGCAGCTTGGCCCAGCCATCAGCCAAAGGAAGCCTCTAATACTCTGATGGTGTAAAATAAATGTAATCTACCGCTCCGTGTGATGCAATCGGAGGAAGGTAACCGGCGTCGAGGATGCAAGGTTAGGTTGCAGTAAAGGCCTGTAACAAAAAAAAAAAAAAAAAAACAGACCTGGCTGCCGTCGCTTGAGAAGCACCGCGGTGTCGACTGAATCCATGCAAATCAAAAAGTGGATTTTCTTCAGCATTCAGTGAGAAGCGATTTTGTTTTATGAAAGTTGTCAAATCCAAAAACGAATTCTCCGTCGTTACACAGCGACTTCTTTTTAATTTGACTGGAGAGGAAACCATCAGCTGATTGATTGATTGAGAGAATTTGATCATTTCAGTAATTTTCAAGCAATACATGGCTCCTTAAATATGAGAATCTGTCTGCTTGTATCATATATGATAATAAATTAAATATATGTTGGTACATTTAGACACATTTTGGCTCTGTGAGGTTGTGACTTGTGTTTTCACTACTTTTTAACGTGTCCTGTGCTAAATTGGCAGCTTAATTGATAATAATAAAGCTGTGACTTAAACTGACATCACAGTGACTGAAGATACAAACAGCCAATAATACGGCACTTGTACCCAGCATATGTCACAACTTGACTGTAATTGTAAACTGTATCTGTAATTGTATGTTGTAAATGTGTTCGGCGGTGTGATCTGGTCCGGCTCTCTAACTCTAATTGTCTCAGGCTAATTTAACAAGTGACAGATGTGAGAACAGCCTCTAACCTCGTACACACACCCACCAACCCCCCGTACGCACACACACAATCCCCGGAAACCGCCCTCTCACAACCATTACTCTAATAATTAGTGCCTCTGAGGCTTTGAATGGAGCGCAGCGGGAGGCGGGTGGGTGTGTGTGTGTTTGTACCTGAGTGTGTGTGTGTGTGTGTGTGTGGGTGTGCGATTTTGTACGTGGGTGTGTGTGTGTTGCAGTCTGTGTGTGTGTATGTGAGTGGACGTACAGTAAGAGCTTGTTGGTTTATAAAAAAAAAAAGAAAAAAGTGTGTCTGTAATTACATATGTACGCAGGTGAGGATGTGTGTGTGTGTGTGTGTGTGTGTGTGTGTGCACTATAGGGGCTTTATCAGGTGTCTGGAGACCTCGGACGGAAGCAGGGAGGGCGGTGTTATGAACAAATAATTGATACAGAAAGAAAGAAATAATTAGCAGATTTGGGCCGGTGTCCACGGCCTCTTATTCTCTCCTGCCAGGTCTGCGGAGCGAGGGAGCACAGCAGTGTGAGGGGGGGGAGAGGGGGGGAGGCGGTGCTCCCTGGAGGAACGTGCGATGGAGGGAAAAACACTGATGGATGCTCTTAAGGGAAGGCCCCTGGACACACGCAGCACAAAAGGATTTGCCCGCAATTAGCTAGCAGAGTCGCCTTGCTCACCTGTGGCACCTGTTATATATGTGTGTGTGTGTGTGTGTGTGTGTGTGTGTGTGTGAGAGAGAGCGAGTGCTTACGTGACAAAGTGGTGAGGAGTGTGTGTGTTAGATATCAAGCTGCGTGTGTGGTGAGCAGGTGTAAGCAGAGTCGTTGGAAGAAAAGTGCGTGGTGGAGGGTTTTGTGGGTTTAAAATGATGAATGTGTGTGTGTGTGTGTGTGTGTGTGTGTGTGTGGTGGCTGTGGGCAGATATAGGTACATGTGGTGGAAACAATGGTGTTTGTGTCCTTAAATCTGCTTAAAAACCAAAGCGAACCTTTAAGTCACATATCATACGATGAATGCAGAAATCACAACAATACAGCAGGAAGCATTCTTCACCGCCATAATAGACGCGATGGTTATGCAACAGCAGCACCAAAGTAACCACGGCTTCAATGCACAGGGCACCGGATGCAGGATTAAAGAGTGAAAAACATCTTATGACACACACACACACAGTGTGTATCAACAGCTGAATAACAAGCTTGGTTATTGTGTGTCCGTTACTAACCGTCAGTCACTGTGTTCGCTGGTAGTCGACCCACTAATGTGCGGTCTATGTACACTTGTTCGAGCTGAGGTCCATTTAGGGTCAGCGTCACCAGTACCCCACTGCTCAGCATCACCTGCAAGGTAAGGTTACAGCTCAGATCAAAGGAAACATCAACCGAACTCTTTTAAATTTCAAAAGAATGTGAATGTTGAATGTTATCGCCGTCTGTTGCACGTCTGTCCCAATGACAGTAAAAAGAATGGACGGCGTGTCCGTGACGTCACACACAGGTTTATGAAGAGCTGCTGTGAAGCTCAGTGTGGTTGCTCTGGCTGCCATGATACACATTTTAACATGGGGACTTATGGAGACTGACTCACTTCTGGAGCCAGCCTTAAGTGGACGAGAAGAGGAACTGCAGTTTTTGGAGGTTGCAGCTTGGAAGAGAAATCTCTCCTGATTGTGATGTGTGATGTTGGGCTGGATTATAAATAATGTATACAAATTCTTTTTTTTTTAATAGTTATAATAAAAATTGTGCTGACTTTGATACTTTATTGTCTAAAAGACGACGAGGGTTTTCTTCAGGGACTCAACAAAATAACAGTTAGTGACTATAAATCACCTCCCGGGTCTTGTTTGGTTAAAGCGCTCTTGGATAAGAAATTCAAACATTTCAAACGTGTCCAAAAACATTTGCTTTAAGGGATCAAAAAATGTCACCTAATAATTATGATGACATTTTGTTCTCTGATAGCTTTAAATGACCTGGCAACCGGTGCTAAAGTCCGGTAAAGCTCTTTTATCTGAGGCCTGGTCTGGGCGGACCGCTCAGCTTCTGCCACTACCTGAGCCTGAAAAGAGGTGTGTGTGTGTGTGTGTGTGTGCGTGTGCAGTTGGTGGGCTGAGGAGGGTGTGTACCTGGCAGCAATGCTTTTTCCTCCATCTGGTGTGAACGCAGGTGTTGGTCTGCAACAGATCCTGAATGATTTTGATAAACAGAGAGAAAGACGGAGAGAGAAACAGAACAAACTGAGTCCAAAACGTCCGATACAACCAAAAACCACAGAGCTGACGCTGAGAGCAGCACAGAGCTCGGTTTAAACGGGTCGTTTAAATGTGTCACTGTTGATAAAATGTACATTAAATCTTCTGTGGCGTCTGTTTGCATCTACCAAAGTCGTGAAACGGTGAAGTTTGATGTAATAACTCAAGAATCTGATGCTCAAACTCGCGTTTATCGTGTTGGTACACGCTGCCGGACACTTGCCACTGCAGCAGTTCCTGCTCACAGAGGGGTGGGAGAGAGTTGAAAGGGGATGCAGGTAAGGCCTGTGCGTGTGTGTGTGTGTGTGTGTGTAAGGTCAGTCATTCCTGCCACATTCCAAACCCAGCTGGGGTGATTGGATGGGAGGAGAGAAGGACGGAGGAGGAGGAGGAGGAGGATGGTGGGGTGTGGAGGTGAGATGGGGTGTTTCTAGTTTCAGACAATGGTTACGGGTGAGAGGAAGGAGGTGGATGGGTGGGGAGCGTGTGTGTGCGTGTGTGCGTGTGTGTGTGTGTGTGTGTGTGTGTGTGTGTGTCTAACAGCCACAGACAGGTTCCAGCAAACAAAGCTAGGTCTGTACTGCCACAAGTACAGAGGGGACGAAGAGAGAGAGGGAGGGGGGAGAGGCGGAGATGAATGAGGGGAGAGGAAGGGAAGGGAAGGAGGGAGGAAGAGAAGGGGATGAGGGGGCAGCCTGCAGCCCCCTGATCCCCTCAAATATCCCCCTCGATGACAGAGCTCGGCCGAAAGAGAGGTGATGAGAGAGGGGAGGGGAGAGAGGAGAACAAACGGGAACGACAGGGAGAGTGAAGGGAGCGGGAGAAAAGAGAGAGAATGCCCCTATTTGTTAATCAATCGGCCGTTTCGGAAAGGGAAAACTCCGAAAATCCCCAGAGGGAGGAAGGAGATGGAGGAGGAGGAGGGGGTGGTGGTGGGTTTAACAGAGGAGGCGGATACCTCCAACTCCTTCAGCGAATCGCGTAGCTTCTCCGGTCGGCGGTTCTTGGGGGTCCACGAATAGCCTCGAGCTATAGAGGGAAAAACACGAGAAGAATCTAAAAGATCATGTGACTTGAACTTTTTAAAACAGACGATGGAGAAATAAGTTTCTTTTTTTTTTAAAGGCCCTCATGGGAAATCGGAGGAATGTGGCACTAAATAACAGAAAAAGGGTAGAAAGGGTTGAACTTTATATCTGAGCTGACATGAGGAAGAAAGAGTGATGACAGGACAGTCAGGTGGAATAAAGAGACGCAGGTACATGACGCTCGCTCTCATGAACCACAGGGACAAATCCTGAGGACCTGTGAGGACGTCCTTCAACGACTGTCCTGACAATTAATCATTCAAGTTTCTGCTTTTCTGTGTTTTAATATCGACGTGAACTGATGGACTGAATTGTAAATTCAGCTTGAAGGTCACTGGACATCAACATTTCTCACTAATCTGTTAATTTATTGATAAATTGAAGGATAATCGACAGGTTAGTCACTGAAACAAGTTCAGACATTCATAATAAAAAGCTGTTTTAATGTTGACGGCTGGTGAATCCTGAACAGAACCAGAGTTTTTTTTTTACCTCCTCTTACAATCTTAGCGTCACATTTGAACTCAACTCTCTGTGACTACAGAGAAACTTATTTTAAATTACACTCCTGCAATATCATTCAAAACAAATTATTAAGGTAGTATTAAATGTTTCTAAATTCATTTATTTAATGAAAAAATATATATTTTCCTCTGCGTACCACCAGTGGTACTTGTACCACAGTTTGAGAACCTGTGACATAAATCACCTGTTTAATGTTTATTTAAGTATAAAGTCTGAATCAGTGCTTGTTTGTAGTTTTTATTAATTTATTTCATTTAGTGGAGCCCGTCATGGCACTCAAGCAACAACAAATAAATAAAATATTATTATGATCAACAGACAAGACATGCTAATAAACAAATGGGCAGCAATAAATTAAACAATTTATCTCATAAAACTGAGACAGTTTAAAAATATATACATATATATATACAGAGGTGTTGAGGAGGGGAGGTCCACGGTTTGGGTGCAACTACGCGCGATGAAACAGTAAAATTACCATAAAACTCATAGATGAGTTCAGGATGATTCATGACTTCAGCTCTTTGAGTCAGGAGCTCCACATTCTGATCTCACCGACAGCAAAAGTTCAGATGATGATTTCCTAAAGGCCACATGTGTCAGAAACCTCTGAGTGACCTGATTATTTAGGCAATTATGGATGAATTAAACATCTTAATGAAGTAACAAAAACTTACTGTGACCAAACTACATTGATGTCGTAAGAAGTTTTATATTTCTGGCTAATATTTCCCCAAAGAAGCAAAAGTCTGAAGTCTGCTGCTTACAGATTGATGTAGCCGCACTAAAGGAGGAGAAAATATTCTACTGAAAGCAAAATGTCCCTTCAAAACACACACACACACACACACACACACACGCACGCACACACACACACACAGGTCCTTGAGGAGAAGCAAATATTTAATCGTGAGGACTTTTGGCGCTCTTGACTTGAGTTATCTCCCAAATGCAACCTCACATTTAGCGAGCACATATCACAACACGTGCCACGCCGAGGCCTCCCCCCTCGTTTTAATTTCCCAGCCCTCCTCCTCCCCTTTTTTCTCCTCCATCTCTAGTGGTTAAACAGAGGAAGGGAAGCATGTGAGGAAAAAAAAAACAGCTAATTGAATTTGTGCATCTGCTTCTGCCCACGCACATACGTAAAGTTCAGAGAGAGAGGAAGAGGAAGAGGAAGAGGAAGGACTGCTGTTTCCAATATGGTGCAATCACTCGCCTATCTGTTTATTTTACAGTCTCCCTTTTCATCTCTGCTGAAACGAACCATTAAGGAGTGCGACTCTCTATTAAGAGTGAGTGGGAAGAGGAGGTAAACAGATGCATGCAAATGAGGGTGTGGAGGGTGGAGAGGGGGGGTCAGTGGGGAGAGAGGGGGAGGGAGGGGAGGGCAGGGGGATGAGTGTTCGTCTCCTGATAAGGGTGTTTGTATTCCACTACTGGGTGAAAAGGAGAGAGAGTGAGGGGAAGAGAGAGGAGGCAGAGAGAGAACAGAGGAAGTAGGACAGTTGACTGACTAGGACAGCGATTTCTGGAAGATGGTCATTCACTGGTAAGATGATTAGGGCCCAAACACACACACACACACACACACACACACACACAGGGTTCGATCACTCTCTGTGCTGCGAGCTTACCTTCACAGAAGTGGAGTTTCTCATCGTAGTAGTGATGCTCGAGGGCAGTGGCTGAAAAACACACAATCTGGAGTTAATGCAAACACAAATCTACATGACAAATGATGATGTGATGAGCAGAAGACTGAGCTGGAACTCAAACGCCCCCCCTCCTGAGCTCCAAGAGGCCTCGTTGGCACGGTTGTAACCCATAACCGTGCCTCATGGCCCGGTCACCACGAGCAAGAAAGTGGCCAGTCTGGTGGCCCGGCATCTCTGGCAGGCAGGAACACCTCCAGGATTAGTAGTATTAATCAGATAAGGGGGTGAGGGGCCAGACAGGCCCAGACATGGGCACCTGCTCTGGGGCTGGGATGGGGAGGGCTGGGGGATATTTTCTTTTGGCTGCAGGGGACCCCCGGAGCTGCTCCAATGAGCCTGGGTCTACCTCTAGTGGGGAGATGAGGAACTACAATTACCTTCTTGGCCATTTCAGTGATAGTGATACACTGAGACTAATCGATGTGGTCTCACAGAGTGTCGTCTGTGCTTTGACGTGTTAGAAATGATCATGTGACCGTCGCCTAAATGTCAAAGTCAGTAGAAAATGCTGCCTTCAGTTACCTGGAAACATTTTCTCAGTGCGTCTTCATGAGTGTTATTTTGTGCCAAACTTTTGCATATTTCACATGGCAGCTTTTATACATGCACAGATGTTTCATTTAAAGTATTATATCATATGGTTGGTTTGTTTTTTTGGGGTGTTAAACTGTTAACAAATAGTCGTGATGGATGTTTTATTTCTCCCCCAAACTTGATGGTTGCTCATTAATATTTTGGAGAAACACTCAAAGATCTGAAGCCATGTTTTCAGGCTTTAAATGTCACATGAACTGAAGGGACCTTTGCTTAAAGTGGACATGAAACAGTCTGATTTTGGCAAATTAAGGGTGCTGAAAATGATTTAGAGAAAATGTTAGCCTAAAACGATTGGGGGTTGGTCCGCTCAGGATGTGGATGGTCTTTCCTTGGCTTCTGACTGTAAAATGTATTGCTGCATTCAGGGGCAATACAAAAGTGACCACCACTGCATCAGTTTTTAGTTTGTGGTTCCAGATTTTCCACTGAGTCTGTCAATAGTTAGCTAATGTTTGCGTTTCACGTGCTATGCAAGGATGACACGGTGCTACACTTGTTTTTTATTATTTCTATCCAGGTGTTAAACCTATCAGGATGTACAGAGTGGGAATTCATCCTCATGCTAGCTACATCCAGTGTTTCATGTCTGCTTTAATAAAAGCCAAAATATCAGGTCAGCGTGTTGTTTTGAAATGTAATATTTTTCACCGCCTTTCTTTTGTCTAAGCTGAACACCAGAAGTTTTAATCTAATGGAATCGTATCATGACCTGAGCTATCGTTACACCGCTGGGTGAAAATGTTGTGATACTTTTGGATCTGCTCTTCTTCTCTCTCTCTCCCCCTCTCCCTTCCTTCTCCTCCTCCTCCCCCTTTCCTCCCTCCACTCTGATATCAAGCCACACTTTAGTAATCCTCCAAATGAAAGGATTTGGAGCGAGAGCATCGTCTCTCCACTGAAGATTGGAATGAAAGAGAAGGCAGCTCCTCAGATGAGAGAGAGAGAGGGAGAGAAGGAGAGAACCCCGTGATGATGAGAGGGGAGAGAGGAAGAGACGGGGAGATGTACTGTACACAAAATAAGAAAGAACAAAATATACATGGTGAGGAGGAAAAATGAGACAAAGAGGAGGAAATCAATGAAAGAGAGGCAGAAACATCTGAGACAGGCACAGGAACAAAAGGAAAACGCAGATGAAGAAAGAGACTAAAATACACAAGAAACATATTTAATGTCTTTAAAAAGGTTTATTCTCCATCTTTAATGAAGTAAAATGAATATTACTTAGCTGCTCTCATCAGTAATTTAAATGAACAGAATCAGAGAATTATCCCTGATGCTGCTGCTCCTCAGCTCAACAGAGCGTTTTAACCTCTTTAAGCTCATTGTTTTGGTTCACCCGCTCGGGTGATCAAAAATCTATTTAAGGACAAAGACGAGGCTGCGATACACACGGTAAAGGTAAAGTAATAATAGCACTGGTTCTTGACCCGGCCACATTCAGGATTCAGCAACAGTCAACATTAAATAATCTTAAATAAACCTGCCTACTGTAAAAACTCTCTATAGCTGAATAAGGTCAGTCTATGCTGCTGTATTTTAACGTATCCTCCTGATATTTTACGAGGTGGTGTGTAATTTCAGAAATATTGGTCTTCCTCTGGTGCTGCAGTTCATTCTCCTTAATTATACCAGTCTGTAATGCGTAAAGTGGTCGTGGTGGTGTATAATACTCTTACACACTTTTAGATTCGTAAAAATGTACTAAGATGTTGGACAAAGATGACACCACATTTATACGTCTGCAAAGGACGTCACGTCTTCGGCACTGCAACGTAAAAAACGACAGGCCTGACTTTGATGAAACTCTACGTTGGAGAAGAAGAAGAAGAACCCGTCACATTTTGGAGCGGATCCGAATCACAGGACGGATACACAAACTATGTTTTGCTAACATTGTAAGGTTGTGGTTGCAGGCTTGCACGATTTGGACTATTAGTGGACTTCTGTGCTGTTCAGTCAAGTCTAATTTTCAACGTGTGGCACATAGAGGAAGAGAAAATCTATAGCAACCCTCCTCAGGGTACCGTGAATTTAAAAAAAAGTACATTATTTTTATAAAAAAAAAACAAATAAACACACGAATAAAATAAGGAAAGCGAAGGCGGAGGCAGCTCGTCCGCACACTGCTACGACTGCGAGGGAGCGATCTGAGCGCTTCCTGGCGGTAAGGGAAGCCTCCTGGCCCGAGGCAATATGAGGCTGGACTACATGGGGCCTCTTGCTATGTGATCTGGGAGAAAGTCAACAGTTTAGTTTTCCTATCGCTGTGTGTCAGGACCCCGGGTCAACAGGAACACGGGGGGAGTTTAAGAGATAGAACCACAGAAGCCTTATAACTTATGTGTGTGTGTGTGTGTGTGTGTGTGCATGTGTATATAAGGTTTTAGGGGGTAAATCCTACATATTAATGGCCTCTGTGTTGACAAGGGTGTGTGTGGCTAACAGGTGTAAGACGCTGAAATACGCAGGACCAATAATTGTGTGTGTGTGTGTGTGTTTGCGGCTTATGTGAAGCAGCAGAAAGCCGTTCTTCATATATAAGGAAATCACATACATTCCAAAAACAAGACAAATGCAACTTATCTTAAACACAAACAGACATCCAATATAAACACTATTTACCTGGCTCTCCTTTATCGTAGTACTGATAGGTGCCAATATCTGTATCTGTGGGGCGAGAGGGAGAGAGAGAGAGAGAGACAGAGAGGGAGATGAACATCTAGCTGTCAGGGAAAAAGCAGAAGACAGATCAGCAATTTCGCACTGTGGGATAAACAATCGCTATCAGCCAGTGGCCTGTCCCGTCTGCCAGCACCACGGTTTGAGCTGAGATAAGGCTCTGTGAGGGAGGAGGAGGAGGAGGAGGAGGAGGAGGTGAGAGGGGGTCCAGAGGGGTATTAATAAAGACAGGAGTGGGCCTTAACCCATCCGACCTGAGGGAGAGACTCTGATTTACACACATGCAACGTATACATTAAAAAAAAAAAAAGTAGACACACAGAATCAGCAGATGGCTACAGAAACATATGACCAACATACACATATCAGACACACACACACACACACACACACACACACACACACAAACTGCTGAGCCGAGCCATTTTTTGTCAGTGTTATTCCTGCAGGCCCAAAAAAACCATAAGCAGCCAGACTCGGATTCGCACAACACATCGTTTCTTTATCGCTCCACCACTGTTAGTGCTGCTGCTGCTGCTGCTCCTGAGGCCAGGTCACACTAATACAACAGGAGAGCTGAGGCAGACACACAAACACACACACACACAAACAAACAAACACACAACACTGTTAGTAAAGGCTTGATGTCACTTTTTCATTTCTGACAGCGATACTGATACTGTAACCTCGAGTATCTGCCAATAACAACCTGATATATATATATATATATATCTATATATATATATATATATTTATTTATTTTTTTTGACAAAGTTGTTCTTAAAACATCCAATTCTGCTGTTCTCAATAATTCACGTTGTGAATCATTAGTTTAGGGGAATGATTAAAGTCTTCTTACTTATCGTTCCTTCACTTCTCGTGTGTGAAGTCAGAGTTTAACAGAGTTTAACAGTTTTCAGATTCACCTTAAATCTGACTTCAAGTCGTGTACGTATGCGCGTGTGCTTTTTGTGACGTCACAGCTAACCATCTAAACCACACGGCCTGGACTATAATTTCTAATAATTCATAACTGTTCACTTATAACTGTAGGAGATTTAATTATCGTTCCTTCATTTGTTGATGTTTGAGTACGTACACGACTTAAAGTCAGCTGTCTTCAAATTTGTCAGGTTCACCTTAAATCTGTCTACCAATCATTCACAGCAACACTCCGACAGTTACAGCCTAAAAGTCACTTTGGATAAACGCATCAGCTAAATAGCTAAATGTAAACGTATTATTATTATATTCCATCTCTTCCAATAGATCCTCCAAATACGTTGATTCCAGCAGCCACACCTCTGTGACATCACGTCTGTGACGCCCCCCACCAGGAGTGTTTCATGACCCGGTTTGCCTGCCAGATTATGTAACTTGCTCAGATTTGGTCATCTTTCCTTGGTTTATGTGCGTCTATCATGTGTAAGTGGACTACACAGTTAATCTGATTCTGTCTTTACGATCGGGATGTTCAGGTCAGCTCGATCTGCTCTGGTCCAGCCACATGTTCTTTCCAGAGCAGATCGGAGAGCTGCTGCGATCAGAAAGAGAGAAGACAGATGTGTAGAACAAACCACAGCACAGAAAATATTTGTTTCACAGCATTCATGAAGCTATATTTTTGTTTTCGAGGCGGAGGTATATGACGTAAAGAAAGCGGCGATAGGGAGCGTCACACCTCAGCGGCTAGGCCTCTTCGCTCAGATGTATCCATCCACGTTTTTCCAAGATAGCAGAAGACACACACAGAGCAGGAAGAAACAAACAAATAAGGATATGTCACCATCACCTTGGATATACACCCTGTCGTACCTTTGTGTATACACATAACACACACACACACACACGACACCGTCAGGCTTGGAGAGACACTATCTTCGTCTAAAGCTCAGCAGACTGTGAAAGACAAGACAGAATGGAAGGGAGGAGAAAACAAGAAAATGGAGGAACGGAGAATTTCCGTCAAACAGAAGAGATGGACTGATAGACGGAGAGCGGGAAGACGCACAGAAACTGCCAGAAAAGTCTTAAACTTACACAACATCCACACGGCCTCACAGGGAAGCATCGCTCACGAGTCAACACTGTGTGCATGTTAAACATGCTGCAAACATAGTATAAAGTATAATATGCCTTTAAAGGGGAGCGTCATAGATTTTACCTCCGTTTAAAAGGTCTTGGCCATGACTAGTAAGCCTCAAGTGACATCACTTGAGTCAGCGTTGAAAACTACAAGTTTGAGATAAAAATATAAAAATCTCAGAGGTGTGGAGTTAGAAAGACTTCTGTAGCCTCTGTAGCCTCTCTGCTTGAGGCTAGCAGCTCCAAACTGTTAGTGCTTGTGCTGCATTGTGGGTAATGTAGGCTCCAGTCCAGGCTTTAAACATGGAATAAAGAAGACAGCATCTCTGGGTCTGCTGCATCTGTTTTGAAGATGAGGGATGGGAACTGATAAGACTTTATAGATATCATCGCCATCATCGGTTCTGCTCATTGGTCTGATTCTTTATCGGTTTTCTGTGTGCAGGACTGTAGTCAAGAGGAGCTGGCTGTAGCCTGAGAGCCCCATGAACCGTCATCTAAGAATGGAGATGAAAACGAGAGAATATTTGTTCAGGATTTGTTTTCATTTATATTTTCTTAGTCAAAGAAAGAATCTGCTGATCCTGTGTGCGAGGCTCCGATGTCATTATGTTATTTACAGTCTGTAACAGACATGCTGCTTGTTTGAGAAACAGCCGCACTTGTGCCAGGAATACACCTGGAATTAAATATTTACTATATATATATAATATTTACTTACTTAATCTTGTTGATCATTTTACAGACATTACATCGAGCACTGTTGTCATCTTTCTTTGTGAAATGAAGCTGCGCTTTGGACCGTTTCTTCCTCTGTTTCCAACAGTGTAGAC
The DNA here is from genome assembly GCA_028641955.1 of Protonibea diacanthus. Classification (NCBI taxonomy): domain Eukaryota; kingdom Metazoa; phylum Chordata; class Actinopteri; family Sciaenidae; genus Protonibea; species Protonibea diacanthus. The sequence goes on from CM053989.1 coordinate 2,652,687, forward strand.
GCAGTTTGAGTTTGACGTTGACTAAAGATATTGATAAACTTCGAGGCACATGATCCTGACTGGTAACTTGTTCCCACCTTTACCAGATTACCATTCTTCTCACAGCAAGTTTGTGTCAAGTGACAGTCTGAGTCAAACATGACACCCTCACTGGCCAAGATGTGATACTACAAGTCGAACAAACAATCCTTTAACATCAGTCAACGTGTGTGTGTGTGTGTGTGTGTGTGTGTGTGTGTGTGTGGGCGCAGAAAACATTTTAAAAACATTATGAGGACAGAACTGTATAATGCAACAAACAGACGTGGATGACACGGGAATCTGAAGAGAGCAGAGAGAAAGTGAAAAGAGACGGAGTGAGCGAGGGCCGGTGTTGACAGAGTCAGATTGTTAAGGTCGATATAGGTAAGGTGGGGAGGAGGTGTGAAAACAAAGTGAGCGATGACAGAAGAAGCCAAAGAGAGAGAGAATTATTGAGAGAGGAGAAGAAGAAGAAGAAGAAGAGAGATTGAACATGGTGATAAGTGCTACCTTTGACTTGGAGTGAGCTCTTGGTGGACCACAAGTGCAGCTCAGCCAGGCAGAACGCCATCTGACGGAGGAGTGTAACCCGAGTCTGCAGAGAGGGGCAAGAGAGGAGAGAAAGAACAAATGAAAGAGAGAGACGGGGCAGAGCGAACACAACCACAGATGCATATCTCGACAAGACGACATAATAGATTGACACAAAGAGGCCTGAGGGGTCAAACAAACCATGCATGTAGGCACACGTGCTTACGAACGCGCAAATACATGACTGCCGGTTACTACATTTACTTTTATTTTGAAAGTATGGCAAAGTATGACAAAGTATGACATTGTTTCCAGTGAAATCATCATCAAATGAGCAGGTAAAGCATGTAATGATGTCACACAGCACTGGCAATGTGAAGAAATCTGATCAACATTCATCAATAAGACAGAAAATAAACTTTAGTACTGCATTAAATTTATTTTTCAGTCTTTCTTCCATCATGGTAGCAGCAGTGGAGTCATATTAGTGGTAAATATAAGTATTTGTAGTGGTTAGTACTTGTGAGCTTTCCATAAAGAACTTGACAATGGCGCTGCAACTTAATACTCCTCTGCAGCGCCACTTCCTGTACCTGCTCTACCTGTATTACCGGTAAGTTGGAATAATGGCAGTGGGTCGCTTTACAAGTACGGTTGACCAAAAAACAAATTAAGACAGACGAACGTGCGCGTGAACTCAGGCTGACACAGAGACAAGGTCACGGTCGCGACGATGCTCGCGCCTTCGTTCGCACCTCACAGGTGGAGCAGTGACGGAGACGCACTTTGGAGCTGACAGCTGAGACAAAGCAGGCAGCATTCCACACATCGGAGGAGTGAACAGAGGACAGATCTGTGACCGGCGCCGGCCAGCCCTCCTTCGTTAGTACAGACTTTATTCTCTGTTCACTTCTTTGGTCCTCTCAGAAGGGTTTCCCCGTCATTTCGATGGTTTATTGTCGTATGTTGGAGGCGTCCTGACTGAATATTGAACCGCTTCGGAGCGACTGTTCAATTACAACTGTTACTGTACCACTTGTATTAGCTATTAAATTACAACTGCTATTAAAACAGCATCACCAGAACTACAGCAACTACTTCTTATTGTGTTGTGAGTACGTATTTTGACACACCTGTACATCTTCTTCAGTATAAAGTAAAGCTGTCAGACTGTGGGCTTCTTGCTGTGAGGTGACAGCTTTAACCACTGAGTCACCGTACTGCCCTATGACTTCCACTTTTTTACGCAATCTGAAGTTATATTGACAGTGAAGATTTGTAGCCTAGCCTATGAGCTCACATTTCTGAGGTAGATTAGGTTAATTTCACCTTCAACATACAGGATTTTAAACTGCGTACACAGAGACGATTTCTGAGTTTAGTATATTCACCAAGAACCAAACAACTCTTGAGGTGTTTGATATCATGCAGCGATATCACAGTGTATAAAAACTGGTGTAAATTACAGGCCAGTGCAGAATCTGTCATGTAGCAAAGGTGCAGCAGTGTTGCTGCGTCGGACATTCATTTCTCTATCTGAGCAGCTAATGCTCCGCGTCTCTTCATCCTCTCTCTCTCTCTCCTTCTTATTTTCTCTCGTTAACGCTGAGAGGGGGGCTCTCTCTTATCTTTCCCCTCTTCCAACCTCCTCGTGTGGAGGGGAAAAAATCTCATTTTGTCACTCAACCCCCAAAACTACAAGTCCCAACAAAAATACACACAGATAACGGCGGGTGCCATGGAAACGCTGGGGCTAGCATGGCATGGCAGCAATGGCGCAATGAGTTTACTGACATAAGAGGATTCTTTTATCCTCTCCTAACCAGCTTTTTTTAGAGGACGTCAGCCCTTTTGGAGGGAAAAAACCTCATTTCAGACAGCTTTCATTTAGTTACTGCCAGCCTGGCTAACCTAAAAGTTCTTGAGACCTTGTTCTGCATGGCTGTCGGGGTCTCGGTAGAAGGGAAGAAACAAAGGGGGCTGACGGATACAGAAAATATGGCAAATTGGGTGACCCACGTATACATCAGGCCAGGCGATACGTTGAGACATTAACGTAGGGAGCGTTTGTTCAGGTCGAGGTCTGCTAACTGAAAATGAGTCCATGTACAGCGGCTGTCACATCCTGACATCCTCACAACAGCATGTTTGTCTAATTACCTGCCGCTCCAGCCTCTTTACGCAGACATGCAAAGTCAAACGGGGTTTACTCCGGTGCTTGCCAGATTTAATTTGTCTACCTGGCGCACCGACTACAATCCAGTCATACCTGCTTTTTAAAGAATGCAGACGAACCAATTTTCTTCCTCTTCATGTGCATACAGGGACACAATATCTCCAAATGTATCATCAATTTTAACTGAAACTGGAGGAAAACCAAACTACCGTTATTCGATTATTATGGTGGTTTATTGAACAGTCGGTGGCTCCAACTCTCCAGTCGGGTACAATTATGGTATTGCAGAAGGAGGTGACACAACATGATGATGTAATTAAATGACCTCACACTGGGATGCACATGAGGCGTGTTTATCTTAATGTTTTCATTTGATCTCATGAACATGTAAATCCATGAATAAAATGTAAACACTGATTTTCCGGCGCTAAATGTGCCTCATTACAGAGTTTTAGGTTGATTTTGTTGAAGCTAGTTTGTGGTTTCATCTAGCTACAAACCTGCACACACACACACTCACACACACACACACAGCATGCTGTACAGGTCCTGGACAGCTGCCACACTCATTCTGCCTCCTGGTTGGGGTTGCTGTGGGTTACCTGTCCCCCTGCAGAGCTTTGTGGGGGTGTACAGAGGACTGTGTGAGGGGTGGGAGGGGGTCTAGGTTATTGTAGCCTGTCTTTACACTGTAAAGAGGCTGCTTTAACATCAAAGGAGGGGAGGGAAAACATACGACTCCTCTTTCAAAGACAGTCCACAGGAACTACGACCTTGTCTGCTCTCTGCATCTCTTTCTCTGCTCTTCTTTCACTGTCCCCTCTGGGTGGTTACTGAGTGTGAGAGCCTTCTCTCTCTCTGTGTGTGTGTGTGTGTGTGTGTGTGTAAGGAGGAACAAGAGCACCAGAAAGTGTCTTTGTATGTGTGTGTGTGCCAGACATAGAAAGAGAAAGTCAAAGACAGAAGTTTAAGTAAATATTTAGTTGAGACTGCAGAGAAACAATGGAAGCCTTTCTAAGATATCTGGATTGGTCCTGTTCGTCTCTCTCATTGTTTCCTGCTTTTAACAGTCGGACCTCAGACATATATTTATCTAAGCTAACAGAACTGAAGACCGAGCTATTGTTTCATACATACCGAGTGTCCGGCTGGTGTACGCCATCTGACTAAAGCATCCTGTAACCTGCTACCTCCTGAGGATGCACGGCTCTCTAACTGTTATTTGAAAATCGTCAGAATGATTTCCTGCATGTCTGGATCCACGTTTTTGATTTTCCAGATTAATGTAAGAGCAGGACTTCCTCTTTTATGAACAATGGAGAAAGCAGCAAGAGGCCGCTATACTTTGAATATATCCAACTTACAGCTGTGCGGTTTATGTTGCAACAGATGTGAGAGAGAGAGACACCTGAAATGAAGGCAGACATTTTGTTTGACATCTCAAGAACCCTTTCTCACAGGTTTACACTTTTTTTTCTTCAGACTCACACACACATACACACACACACACACACACACACACACACACACACACACACACGCCAGAGGCAGTGCTGTCAGCTGGTGCGTCGGTCCCATCACTGTGAGAAGAGTGATGTGGTAAATTACAGGGTTAAAGAGCTGCCATGGGGTGACTGACACAAGGCCATCACAGCTTTGCCTCAATCCCCCGCCCTCAACACACACACACACACACACACACACCTTCATACACATCACACACACACACACACACTCCTCACCTGGCTCTGTAGGTTTGTCTGTCAGTTTTTCCTTCCCTTCTCTCGTGTACCTTCACTTATCGTCCCTCCGCCTACTTGTCCCTTCTCTTTTATCTTTTTTCTCTCCTCTTCTTGTCTCCATGTTTTTCCGCTGCACCTCCTATTAGAAATGCATTAAGCTTTCTGACCCCGTCTGCAAGCTTTCACTCTCTTTCTGCCAATTTTTTTTTTTTTTAACTCTCCCTCATTCTTTGTCTCGTCTCTCTCAAAGGACAGTATTTCAGTGCGTCTGATTTTCTCTTTCTCTCTCTTGCAGTTTTTACTCTCCTCTTTATTGTCTCATCTCTCTCAAAGGACAAAGTTTCAAATTTTCTGACAGTTTTTTTTTTTTTTTTATTCCCTCACAACCTTTATCTCCCCCAGACGCTCCCTCTCTCTCTCTCTCTCAGCTACTGCCTGGTCTTGTGTTGGTTCTCGGAGAGAAACTTGGCAAACATGAAGAACATACAAAGAGCGACTGGAAAGTCTATCCACACAGAGATAGATAGATGAGCTAACGGTGTGTAATTGTGAGTGTATGAGTGCATATTTTCCAATCTGGAGTTCCTGCCAACTCTCTTACACTCATGTATTCAGTAAACACACTCAGGCGCTCAAGTCGGCGCTGCATCGAATACACTCCAATCTCCCAGACCTCTGATATGTGAACTCACGCAGTGCAGTCACATACGTATGCGTGCAGAGGCGTATACGGTATGATGCATACTCCCCTATCTTTTAACCTCGTGATACCTGAGGAAATGTACACATGCAAACATTTACATACATATGAAACCATCCACATGGACTCCCCGCAAGCTCTTATCGTTTTTAAGGGAGACGTCCTCAAGTTTCCAGTATCATATCAGAGCAAAGAAAGGTGGAAAAAACAAAGAATTCAAACCCTGAAACGGTCTAATGTAGACGACGAAGTCCTGCATCTACGGAGACGACAGATAAGACGGATCTCAGGAGAAGACCCTAAACATAAACATAACATAATAATACCCTGCAAGCCTAATAAGTATGATTCAATCATGCAAGGAGCGTTGCTAATGTCAAAAAACCTACTGATAGTGAGATATGAAAAACAGTTATTAATGGGTCTCGCTTCAGGGTTGCAAACAGGAAGTATAACATCCTCAACCTCAAGAGGAGGGAGCACAAAACAGGTTTTAATCAATGACAGTATAAAGGATGGACAGTGTTAGCACGACGTCACGCACAGGTTTCTGAAGAGCCGCTTTGAAGCTCCAAATCAGCGGCTCTGGCTGCCGCCATGTTGGCTGTACTGCCTCTTCCGCCTGCTGGCTAATCTAAAAGTCAGCAAAGACGTGGATGAGGGGGGCGGGATGATGCCTGGTTGCTCAAACAAGCCATGACGACACCCACCTGTCAATCAAAGTGTCCACGCTCTTAATCCTGCATAACTTTAAGCCTTAATATAATGTGAACAGGTGAGTTGTATATAAATTCACCCTCAGTACAGTTGTCATGAACGGGGAAATTAGCTATAGAGTTGTACGTATGTTTTATTTTAATATTTTGGCGGTCACATGTTGGAGCTAATGATCGGTAAAAAGCGGTAAAATGTTGCGATCGTCATTTCGGGTAAGTGCACAATGCTTAAATTTGCTGAAATTAGTACACTACACCAGGAGTTACATAGTTGTGGTGGAGTTGAGGTGAAATAAAAATCTTCCTCTCGGAGACACTCATGGTCTTTATAACGTCTAGTCAGACTCTATTTGTCTCCATCTTCTCTCCGTCACCGTCTGTCTGTCTCAGTCACTCTTCTTCAGCGGTTTTGTGGAGGACCTAAGGCGCTACCGAACTCGACCCGCTGAGAGCTATTTTCTTCAGAGTGGAGATACTGTGAGGGCTGGCGTCAGCGTATACACCCACACCCGCACACACACACACACCCCCACACACACAACCACAGGCAAGTACGGTGTATATTCTCAACTGTCCCACTACAAGAGGGCTTGGTGGAGGAGAGTGGAGGGTGGGCAAAGTGGCGCCAAGCAGCAGGCCGAAAGCCTTTCACACACACACACTTAACAAAGTCCCACAGGAGCTCATTGAGCTGTCGGCAGAAGAAGAATAGAGGTGATGGACAGGCAGAACAAAATGAGGTAAAAGGTAATACTATTCAAGAGAGGTGGCAGGTACAGTCACTCCGTATGTGCACATGTGTGCGTGTCTGAGCATTACAGGACGTGTCAATCAGCAGGAAAATGAGGCTGCGGTGAAAAGACCGCTGGGCAAGTCTCGTCATCAGGTAACGTGTGTGTGTGTGTGTGTGTGTATGTGTGTGTGTGCACTGGTGCATACAAACGTGTATGTCACTTGAAGTACCATTCCAGGTTTGGAGGGCATGTGGAGGTGAGGAGTTGAAAAGTTCAGGAGTCCAGAGAAAAAGAAGAAGAAGAGACACTTTCTGCTCGATTTTAGACAACTACAACTACAAACAGTGAAGAAATAAAAAAAAAAAACTTCTGAGTTCACACAGAATCTACTTTTCTAAGACAAACAAGTCTGTGAGGCTGTGACTAATTATTCTTTTAGTTGCAGATGAATGTGCGGGTTATTTTATAAATTAATTCAATCAATTGTTTTGTTTATTAAATGTCAGAAAACCAAAGACGGGAAATGGACTGTATGATGCAGCTCAAGGACACTTCAACACGCAGACTCACATGATTGGTGGACGACCTGAGCGACAGCCATCCAGAGAATGGACATTATGACCTCCTCAAGCCCAAAGTTGTGTGTCCAACTTCTTTATTTTATCTGACCGCGAGTCCCAAACCCAAATATATTCAATTTACTATCAATTATGACAAAGAAAAGCATCAAATTCTCACATCTGAGCAGCTGGAATAGACAACATTTGGCTTTTTTTGCTTTAAAAACAATTTGAAAAATACTGGCAGATTAAGCATGTGTTCAGACAGGGACAGGGACACCGGACACTGGCAATGTTTTTCACTTCATATCAGTGGAGAGACTCGTGCTTCCACGCCGGCTGCTGCAACGCAGGGGTTGCCACAAAAAATCGTCACCGGTGTCCAGGAGAGAAGAACTTCTGGGAAAAACGGATCGGTCAAACCTCCACAGACAGCCTGAAATGTCTGTGAAGCAGAGACTATCCAAGGTGGATTCACAGACTAAACTCTGATAATCTACCTGTGTGAGTGTTGTGACTTTGTTTATTTCATGTAGCAGCTTCTAAATCTGAGTTCCGATGATTAGAGAGAGAAAGAGAGAGAGAGCGCTTTGGTAGAGAGACATAGAGTCACAACAGAGAGCGAGTGAAAGAAATGTCAAAGAAAACAACTTCAACTAATTGCTCGACTCTGCAAACTCAACTGCAATGACTTTTGCAGTGGCCAAAGTAGAAGAGAAATCTAAATTTGGAAACAAAGATTGATTTTTGCTGATTTACATTAAGGAGAAACTGAAATCAGAATATCAACTCAGTGTGTCCGTGTGCAACAAAGGAAGGCAGAAAGAGAGAGCGAGAGAGACGGACACAGGGTGACGGAGAGATGAGTGGAGGCTCCTCTAAGCAGATGTGTAAACGTCATTAGAGAAGGTAATGGAGGGAGGAAGGTGGGAAGTGGTGGGGGAAGAAAAAAAAATCTACTCCAGCAGAGGTATTTACCCAACGCCTGGAGCAGAAACACAAACACAGCAGCAGTAATGACTGAGACAGCGGGGCAGGAAAAGACGAAGAAAAAGGGAGAGAGATGTTTGGTGGTGAATGTCTCTTCCAACTAATGTTCTGCATCGACACCTGATTGCACAAACAGCAAGAGAGAGGCGGACCTCTGGCTTCAATCGAGCCTGCTCATTGTTTTAACAATCCAAAATTCACACATTCAGGCTGAATTCCACTCCGGTTGTCTTTCACTCCTGTTCAGCTAATAGGCCTAATCCTGGCAAGTGTTTCACTAAAAGCTGAGTGCATCTGCCCCGCAGCAACGCCCAAGGGCAGGAAAGACAATACTTCCAAAAACTGGCGGCACAATTTCGAGCTGACTTCAAAGAGATTCTCGGGGCCCGAGCGCCTCTCCGGTGTCTGTCCCCCGTCACAGCGAAGGTGACGCGTGTCACGCTGACCGCGGTTTTGTTTATGTTGTTGGATTTTCTTCTCTTAAAGCCGTTTGGTGGCCCGTCGTTCGCCCCTCACCTCCTGACCACAAACACACGTAGAAACTGGTAAACACACACACACACGAATGACGCAATATGTGTGCAGACACACAAGTCCACATGCACAAATATTTACTCAGTGTACATGTTGTAAAATATACAAACATGCACATAAACAAGTGCCAAATATTTGTACTTTAAAAAGTACAATTTTATATTCAGATTTTAAAAAGAGGTCACCGATATCTAATATATAGTCAAAAAAAAGAGCTTGGCACTTTCCTAAAGTTATGCAGGATTAAGAGCGTGGACGCTTTGATTGACAGGTGGGTGCTGTTACAAATGGCTTGTTTAAGCAACCAGGCGTCATTCAGCCCGCCTCAGGTCCGCTGTTGATCCATGTATTTACTGGTTTTTAGATTAACTGGGAGGCGGAAGGACAAGGACTGAGTCACTACACTGAGCATCACAACAGGTGACGTTGTGCACTTGCTGGCCATGCTGTGGTGGACATTCATTGATTCAATGTGTAAGATTTAGTGGCATCTGTTGATCAAAAACTACTTTTTACCTTCATGGTGGATCTAAAAAAAACGTATCTTGGCCACATTATGTGTCCATGTTTACTTTAAGACAGAAATATTCTGGAGCTCTATTTTTGCAGGTGTGCACACATACAGAAACATCTTAACCTACATTAGCTTTCCACACACTTTCAAGTACACACACAAACACACACACACACCTGTCAAGTAGTGAGGATCACCAGGTCTTTTAAAGTTGTTGTCAGATGCACAGAGCGAGATGCACCCTGGCAACACGAAAGGTCACGATGAACGTCCCCCAGACTTCTCAGTGGTCTTATTTCCCCGTCACAGACTCACACACATGCTGTCTGTCACCTCCCAGACGAGGCCATGACACCTCGGACACCTCTCGGCAGGCAGTGCCTCCCTCTGCCTCTTCCCTCTCTCTCTCTCTCTCTCTGACAGGTTGACACGGCACAGAGCGGTCAGACGTCGATGCGACTCGGACCAAGAAGTTTATTCTCTTTGCTGTGACCTCAGAGATGGACGCTCATGTCACAGCTCCTGTCTAGAAGTAGGGATAAAATCCTTTCCAGCTCTTCTTTCCTTTACCTGGCAGTTGTCTATCACACCTCAGCACCGTAGTATGATCTTAAGCCTGGGCAAACTTGCATGGTTTCCTATCTGGGGATTACAATGACCTTTATCTAGATTTAAAGGACCAGTGTGTAGGATTAAGTGGCATCTAGTGGTGAAACTGCAGATTGCAACCGACTGAACACGACAGCAGCGTGCAGGAGTGTTTCGTTTGTTTGAATCCTGAAGAGATTTGATTGGTGAAAAACAGAGCAAACTATCAAATTTAAAAGTTGTAATCTATAAATATTTTGCCTGGTAAATGACAATAAATCATTTAAGAGTCACATTAGGAAACAATTTAAGGGTTTTTCTCAAGGTGATTCTGATGGACTTTCCTTTCAGTCTTTGTTTTCTTCTCTCTACATTATTTTGTGCCGAACTACATGGAAACAGTACACACACTGTAAAAAGAAGTCAAGCTGCTGAGGTTTGAAATCGGCAGAATGGAAGCACCAAATAAGACAACACACATGCACACACATCTGGCTATTCTCCATCTGTCAGAGAGCCCAAACACCCAGCCATGCGTGAAAACAACCCGGTCCTGACCCAATACTCGTCCTCAGAGAGGTTACCTGGCCTGCACCCCAACAAGCAATGTCTGGTGGTGAAGACACACTGCTTCTGTTGATGTTTTAAACCGTTTGCCTGTAAGAACTACCTTCAGTTTGTCAGACACACTCACAGAAGAAGGAGGGGGAATTCTACAACGCTGATTTCTGCTGTTTATCGAGAACAATAGCGAGGCTCTGCCTCTACTGCTGGGTCAAGTCATGTCTTGTCAGACCCTGTATCCTCTTTCCACTGAGCCTGATGGTTACGAGTACCACAGGGGCCTGCACTGGGCCCCATGTTAAACACATTCACCCTGCAGTTAGACCTGTCTGACGCAAAGAGAACAGGCTCGTCTTTCACATCAAACGGCCATATAACCTCACCCCCACGCCTACAATTCAGACACTGCGTTCAGGTTAATGGCTACAATTGACTGTAGGAAATCTGAAAAAATCTTATCCTGCCCATGTCGTCGTCTTCTTCTTTCTTGCATTCAGACTTTCTCGCCCATCATTGTACATCTGTATGAACAAAATGTCAATCAAACGTGATTAGTCTCAGGGCTGAAAAGAATATTTTGTTACAGCTACCGTCCAGCTGCTGTGACTCTGACAATCGGATTACTACTGTATCTTGTAATGCTGCCTACTTCTCTTTGTATACAAATGAAACAAGTGAAATCAATACCTTAAATACAGCTGAATCGTCCCTGAAGACTTGAGCCATATTGGCATAATGTCATGTGATTTTTCTCCCCCTCATCTGTACATTTATTAATCTTCATTAGAGGCTCTATGCGACAAGCACTTGAGAGCTTAACAGTTAAACAACACATCACATTAAAACATCATCTGGGAGGGTAAAAGTCATCGCTCACACGGGGGTGGAAGTGATTTTGACAGATGATGCAGTTGCATCTGTTGGTTTAAACGCCTGTACACGTGTTGCTGCTGCAAAGCTTACACCTCACAGACTACAGCTGAAGCTGAACCAAGCACACAGGTGTGTTTTCACACAGCGTACGTACATAACGTGGTCCGAATCCGTCAGCGAACAAAGCTAATCGGAAATGAATAAACCCATTTTGGTAATAATGTGCACCCACCAAGCAGATACTGAAGAGTCTGGGCCTCACATACATCCTCACACAATCAAAATCTGAGCAAGAAGCGTGTGAAAACCAGCATGGGACTAGCCATGTGGAACTCTTCAGCCTTCCACGTATGAGTGTGTGTGTGTGATGACGATCAGAGACAGTGTGGATGAATTAGTGTGTGACCACTGTGACAAATTTCCCACCGCCATTCTTTTTAATGTGTGACAGGCCCTTCACTGGCTCAAATCTCTTCTCTCCCATACATGTACATAGGCTTAAAGTCGTCTGGGCGGGCCCATCCTGCCGGCTCACTGTCGGCACGGCAACAAGCGCTATCCTGGCTAACATCTGCTGCACAACCCGGGGCCACTCAGAATGGGTCTTAATCCCCAACACAGCCATGTTGTGTGGGGGGAAAACATTCTTTCCTTTTTAGCCGGCGCAGACAAACAGGGACAAGCGGCGTTGCTGGTAACCTGCAGGCAAACCGGCCTCTTGGAAGGACCGGGAATGTTGTCGGGTTACGTGGCCCCCTCCACAATTGTGCCACTTCCCATTATGGCTGTGCAGAGGGGTGTGACCGCCAGCATCGGCAGTGGCAGCAGCAGCAGAGAGTTGCCGTCACTGGTCCAGTTGGCTGGATTTGGGGTTTGAGGTTAATGAAAGGTGGTGCGAGGAGTGGGCTATGTTGGGTGGGTCAGGGGAGGGTTTTGTCAGCCAGCCTTGTTATGCAAAAAAAACAACAGAAAAAAAACCGTGAAGCACCTTCCACCCTCTCTGATGTGAGTTTGCTGCCACATCGACTGTCTGCGGACTCAGGATGCTGTTGCTGCCACATTTTTGGTCATCCTTCAGTGAGTTTTTAAAAAGTGTGTCTGTTGCTGTCAACAGCAGAGGGAATTGGAGAGCGGGCTTGCAGTCAGGGCAGATGCAGAACATCAACATGTGGCAATCTGGTGACCCCTTGTGGCCATGATCGAGAGAACAGGTGCTGTAGAGACACACTAACACACTTTTTTAAACACATAAAACACGTGAATACACACATCAAGAAACATTCAAAGTCATAACACGACAAGCGAACAACTCCTCTCTGAAACAAGCCGAGCCGCGATCCTTCATATTACCGTCTGTGATAAAGATCATCCTTGGCGGTGACGTTCAGAGGAAATGAAGACACAGCCTCATCAGTCAGTCCATCAACTGCTATGAAATATGCATTTGTCTTAATATGGAGTTTGATTCCATCAAACCCATTTCACGGACCATTTCCCTATGCAAACACCTCAGGGAGGAAGAAGGGGGGAGAGAGAGCGGCAGTGTGGCTGAGGCTCGTTCAGAGGACGGAAACACACCTCAGAGGACGGCCCGGTGTGTGTACACTATGAGAGTTAATTGAATAGTTCTGCATCGGTGCCAAGAAGTTAGTTGGTGTGTCTGCAGGGGTCTGTGTTCTTTCTGATTGAGGGCCTGGTTGTCTAAGCCAATACTTGGCTAGAAACAAAGTCCTTCTCTGGTTTCAATCACAGACAATCAGCGACGGAGAAACTCAGAGAGGTGTAGTAGGTACATCAAGGCGGACTGGAAACACTCGTACGCCTCCAGGCCTCACACTAAAAGCGCCAAAGCAGGTCTGCAGGCTATTTCTGGACACAACCAATTCACAACATCTCAGCTCAGCATAGAGTTATTTGATGTGCTCTGCTTAGGTTGAGAATATCTTTCGAGAATTATTAAAAGTTCAAGTCTGTTTGCACGACATGACAGTTCTAGATAAGTTAGGCATGAGTGGTAGCACAAAGAATGTCATAAAAGCTGCATTAATAATACACTCAAAGATACATGGAAGTAAAACTGAAATGAGTAGTCAATTAATCGATTAGCTGTCACCTAACGAATTAATCAGCGACTATTTTGACAACTGATTTATTGTTTCGAGTCCGTTTTTAAGACAAAATGTCCAAATTCTCTGAAATGTGAGCATCTTCATAACTTTGGGTTGTGGATAAAAGACATTTAAGCTCCTCCGTTTATTTTTTTCAGTTTCTCCAGCTGCACTGTCACATTAAGCCTCATCGAAACTGAAATTTTAATTTAAAAACGTGCCAAACACAGTCCCATTATGGCATTTATTTGTATTTGTTTTAAATAATTCTTCTTTTCTTTTTTTGCATTTTCTCCGACTACAAAAACTGAACATGCAGATTTACAGATTTAAACTGTTCCCATATTTTTTTAAATTTAAGTTTCACATGCAGATTTCAGCCTGAGGATATGAACTCACAGCCTCATGAACCCAGGTCTTACAGGCCGGACTACTGCTGCAGCAACAAGTGTTTTTCTGCACTTCCACATCCATCAAAGTGCTATGTTAAGTAACGTCCCAGAATGACTAGTTAACCACAGCCGAACACTGACACCTAGTGTATGATTGTGGTTACTGTGAATAATATCAAGTGAAGTGAGGACATGGCCACGTAGGTTCATTTTAAACACAGAAATCTTCGTCCCCATCTGATCTAAAGCTTCATCGACTAATCTGAGACATGAACGTGACTCAGATACGCCACACAAGTTCTACATACGGATACAGAAGCTGATGAAAGATAGCTGCGACAATGATGTAATCATCTGCTGCGTCTGCATGTTGTTTATGTATTTATGGGGGTGTAACCGTGTCTGCTGCTGACACACACCGTGAGGGCTATTTGGTCTAGCGAGGCAGATAAGAGGGCGATATTGAGGCTCGGCCGAGGGTGTGCTGGTTATCTGCCTCCCAGCCGCCAACGTTAACGGGGTCACTCAGGTGCACTCGGCGAGGACAAGTGGAAGGAGCAGAATAGGAGGAGATAAAGCAGGAGAGGACAGAGAGGGTGTAGATGAGGGAGGTGAAATGACAAGGGAACAAAAGAGGAGGAGGAGGAGGAGGAGATGGAGTGGACAAAGGACGGAGTGAGGGGTCAGCGGAGGAGACGGGCTGCTGTTCATGAACTTATCAAGATTTTTACAGCTCAGAGTGTGACATGGTACTCTGTATGCGCACACGTGTGCATGTTCACACTCTGTGTGTATGTGTTTAGGATTTGTGCATGTGTAAACTCTGCCCTCTCCCTTCGCCTTCCGTGAGGCTCCAGGTTTGGCCTGGTGGGTGGGACAACACACCCACAATGGTGATTGTTTTCACAGCACACACACACACAGCGGGGGGGATCAGGACGACATGGCAAACTGGCACCAGATATTATCGTGTGCGTGTGTGTCACTGCTGCTGTTTCTGGTTTCATTCTGATTTCCTTTTTTACAAAGACTAAGTATGTCTAATCCCCTCATGTTGTCAAGCTGACTTTGGAGACGGAGAGAAAAATAAACACTGGCGTCTGACTTGTCAGACAATAACAGGCTCTTTCAAATGTGTGCTTACGTGAAGTCCTAACTGTCACGAGCCTTTTGAATAAAAACTTTACGGGATTTTCGGTGATTTCGATGGATGTGCATGTTCACGGCAGCACCTGATGCAGAGCACGTTGAAAGGCTGATGAACATTTCAAAGACGGAGCAGACGCTGCTGTAAATCAGCAGATCCAGATCAGGAAAGTCTCTCTGACCTCCGCTGACCTCTACATACATCTTAAACTTTCACAATGGCAGTAAATTACAAACAGCAACCCATAAATAAGCTGAATATTTTGTATCTTGCAAGCATTATTTATAATTTTGGCATCTGGTAAGTTATAGTAGTTAATATAAAATATATTATTTCAGTTTTAAGGAACATTAATTGCCGTTGTTGTTGTTGTTGTGCTGTTTTTGGCAAACATGTTAACAAAGAGTTGCACATGCAGCATCATTATCATTCATTTGGAGCTGTGGTTAATATTTGCTCTCTTTTCGCTCTGTGTTGGTCTCCACCAACTTCTGAGGACTACATCTGGCTGCTTAGATGTTAAATGCTCCACTAGGTTCACCAGTTAGTTGCTAACTTTGGCAATCTGCCCCTTGGCAAACAGTTGAATCCATCACCTTATGAGGATTTCATTGGAATGGCATCCTTGTTTGTACAACTTGGGGGAAAAAAGCACCACATACAATAAATGAATGTTTAACTGACACTACTTAGATCCACATTGTTAAGAGGATCCTCTCTCCACATTTCTTTGGCTGAAAACTACTGAATTAAACAGACCAGTAGATCGTGCAGCATCTTTCGAGGCTCTTCCAATCACTGTAATACACCCACAGTATGATTATACAGCACTACGCGAGCCAACAGGCAGCTGTGAGCAACTGTTTGTCCCGTATTGACACCCATGACAGACACAAGCACGCACCACACAGATGTAACTGGAGCTGAGAGGAGCGCTGCCAGGCTGCGGCAGCTGCTTCAAACAGCTCTGAATCGGGCGTTCACACAGAGCCTTTGAGAGGGGAAGCAGCCGTGTCAGCCCCTGTCACTGGCAGGTGAAGACACGAAAAAGCAAAGGACAGGTTTTGGGCTTCGGATGGAGAATTGGTGGTGGGTTCAGGTTCATGTTGTGCCATTGTAGATTGTGAGAGAACAGCTGGATGTTGGACAAAAAGGACAATATTATGACAAGAGAAGCTTTCCTTTCATGCCCCTCCTGCACTTAAAATAAATTAAATGTCACAAAGATGCAGAGGAGACTCATTTGTGTCAGTAATGTTGTATTGATTGACGCTGGAAACTCCCTGACAAAGGTCAGAGGTCGGAGCCACCTGCAGAGCAGCAGCCTTGATACTAATTGATCAGGGGACCCTAAGCTGCGCTGTGTGTGTCATGAAATCACAGACTCCAGTTGTCTGCTGGACGATATGTCAATATGTCAAAGATTTTCTTAATCCCACCTGTCAATTCCCTCCAGCAAATAGGTGATTGGTTCACCTTTAAATAACGTCGGCCTGTTCAAGAAACAAGAAACTGATGAAACCGATGAATGACAACTAGAGCTATAAATTATTATTTTCTCCATTGATTAATCCATTGATCATTTTCTTGATTAATTAATTCGTTGTTTTAACGCCCTCAAATGTCTTGTTTTGTCCACAACCCAAAGATATTCAGTTGACTGTCATAGAGGATGAAAGAAATAATAGAATATTCAGATCTGAGACGCTAAAATCAGTTTTAGGTGTGAGTATTGCATTGTATTGTTCAATCTGGGCATGTTGTCTGAAAACTGATTAGTCATGAGGGAAACAGCTAGAGGTGTTAAAGGGCAGAGGATGCCTGAACACAGTAGTGTGTGTGTGTGACCTGTTGGAGACACGGTGAACAGCCTGGTGTTGTAGAGAAGAATGAGACGTGAGGTTTGTTCTGTTGGGGATAAAGACGTACAACTTCAGGACAATCTTCCTTTATCCTGTATGTATGCTTCTTCGTGGTTAAAGTGTGTACACTCGGCTAATCGCTGCATGAAGTGGGCATGCTTGTCGGATTGTTGTTGAGTTTTGGAAAGTTCCGGAAGTTGTCTGACACATCCATCCTCAGATAGACAGCTTTGACACTCTGCCATCTGCCAAGCTCTGCTGCTGAAGCCTTCAGACGCCTCAGGTGTTTAGGTGTGTTCATTTCACTGCACTGAAAACAACACCTGAACTGTAACACAGTTTAAGCAGACTTTATCTGACCTAATTTCTACTTTACCTGCAATTAACATTTTGTGATTTGGCTCGGCTCCCTATGCAAAAGTACAAAAAATAGACCCAAAATAGAAAACCATCCTCTGAATCTGAAGAATCTGCTTCATGCCTGCAGACAGCCAGTCAGGCGGGCTAGTTTACAGTGAGACCGCAGCCTGACGCCAACCAGTGTGTAACACCATCTCCTCTGCTTTCTGTTCGGGCCATGTAATGAGCCTCTAATGAGGCCATGAAATATTGATCACCATGCTCACCTAACTCTGGGGATGCGTGCGAGGGGCGGGGGGTCCTCTCAAACCTAAAACAAGACAGTGAAAGAAACACTTTACACCTGACTGACTGACTGAAGAAGCAAAGCTGAGGAAACTCAAAGTATAAATGTGCAAACACACACTTTGTGATGCATGCTGTGGATTTATGACATGTCCAAGGGGTGAAATCTGAATTTAACAGCAACGAACCAATAAAGAGAGACTCTTTCACTGAGTAAAACTACTATAAAATGCTGTATCAAGTCAGATCTCTGTGCTTCTGGGAAACTGAAGATGTTATTTATGTTTATATATTCATATTATATGTTTAAAAGAGAGACATGCATCACAAAGCAGCCTACACTCACACACAGATACAGAGGATGGAGGATGAACTTACGTTGTTTATGTATGATAAAGGTGTCGTGCTCTCTCCGAGGGCTGCTCAGCTTCACTGAACTTCGCATTAACGCTAAAAACAAAGCTTAAATACGACATGTGGACGCCAGTCCTGGTTCGCTACGGTCAGTTAGCATCACCCACACTTAACAAGCTGCTTAACATTTACATTTAACGGGCTTTATTTCATGTGCAGCTCGTGTCACCGTCCTGTCCGCCTAAATTAACCACAGTTAGTCTCCTGGCTGTCTTTCTAATCTGTGGCTAAGCTAAAGTTACTAACTAAACTTGTACTCACGATGCTAGCTTTGCCGGTCGCTTAGCAACAACGAGCTCCACTTTAAAGGCTATGCTAACCGGCTAGCTCATTAGCTGCAATGTACGCCAAACCAAGCTGGCGCATTACACAGCGATAACCCGTCGAAGCGCCTGATTATACAGCGACTGTTATAACCGTTAGCGACGTTTTATGTAACTATAAGCGGTACAACTTGTTCACAAGTTTGCCGAAGGACTACATTAACCGTCAAAAGAACTACAACTACCCGGAGCTCAAAGCTGCCGTCAGAACATAACAAGTGTCGTAGTGTTGGGAAGTTCGAGTCTTTTTTATTGAATCAGATCACTTACTCTCAGACAGTAAATTGAACTAATCTTTTTTGAGTCATTTTGTTCATTTCCTTCATTCACCAGTGCAGTGCTGTAGCCCTCTTGTGGGTGACGTAAATGTGACAAATGAATGAAAGACCGATTTGTATCAACGAAACGCTGTGCATACTGCTCATGACACAGGGCTGTGGCTGAGCTGCCTCTCGTGACAAATAAAAGAGCGACTCAAACTTGAGGACATGTTGTTGAGTCATGAACTAAACATTTGTTTCTTGTCCTGACGGAGCAAGGGAAAGGTGCTGCATGAAAATGAACGAATCACTCACTGAGACTACTCATTACTCCTGAGTCATATAAAAGATTAGTTCAAATTGAACGATACATTCACGACTGACACAACACTAGTGAAGTGAACTGAGGCCTTAAATAGTAGTGATGTGTCTGTCATGAAAGAACTGGTTCAAAGAGCCAGCTCTGGTACATGAGCCGCTGAGTGATAGTATAAAAAGAAGAAGCTTTTTTTTTTTTTTTTTTTTTTAATTTTGAAAACACAAAGGCAGAATGCAGAATTTTGCAAAGCCAAGCTGTTGAGCTATCGAGCAGGTTCAACAAACAACCTTCACAGACACATGAGAACTGTGCATCAGTCAAAAGCTGTCCTTTTTTAAAATTTCTATGCTTTTTATAGGTATTTCTATCTGCTTTGTGTAGCAGAGTAGTTCTACAAGCACGTTAATGCATTCATTGGGCAGTTTCAGAGAGTTATAAGGGTCTGTAAACACAATGAAAACAATTGGCTTCAACAATTTATTGACATTAGAAAATGTAATTTTTACTTTTAAATACTTCAGTACAAAGGAAGTATTGAATATATACATCATATATGTGTACAGATACAAATCAAAAGTCAAAACAGTGCTAAAATTTGGCTGAATTATGAAAGATATAAGTAGTAAAATAAAGAGCCGTTCGGGAGCCGAAAGAGCCGGCTCTTCTTGGTGAGCTGAGTCAAATGATCTGACTCCCTAAAAAGAACCGAACTTCCCATCAGTATTAAATAGGAGTGACCTCCGGCGGTTGAGCGAGAAGTGGAGGAGACTACTGTGTGATCATGGTGAGTAAAGCCGGCAAACTTAACGGCTATTCCTTTTATTCAGTTATGGAATGTAACGTAGGTAAAACAGGAGTTATTTTAATTGACCCAGTTATTAAGTTTTGTTCAAGTTTATTAAAGTTTATTAACAGTTTTCAGCGATATGTGTAATGTAATATGGCCGGCATGATGCAACCCAGCTTTAGTGTCCATATGTGCCCATGCCAACAGTCCTTGTGTTATATTTTTGTAATTAGCTGCTTAGCACGGTTGCTAGATTGAATGAATGCCGTCGAGTGAATGGCAAAGATGGCGATGAACTTGATAACTAAGTATATCCTGGTTTTGTTATGTAACAGTGAGTCTATTTCTGAACTGACCCCACCTCTGCTTTAGTAAATCCTGTTGACAGGAATAGACTCACACTTAGACACGTGCGTTGGACAATGAAGCTGTCACTTTCATACCTGTCCTCTCAGTGAAATCAATGCTAATAGTACTAACAGCAGTGTTCTCTGCCTTGTGTCTTGCAGTCTGAGCCTATTAGAGTTCTGGTGACCGGCGCTGCTGGGCAGATTGCCTATTCCTTGTTGTTCAGCATTGCCAAGGGAGATGTCTTTGGCAAAGATCAGGTAAAGAAGGGCTTTGTCTTGCTCACACAACACCCTCACTTCCCCTTATCTCATTAGGCAGTGTAAGGGCAGCCTTCGCAAGACATACACAGGATCCTGACAACCCCCCACCCCCCTCCCCGGCAAACAGCTGTGAATACCACAGCAAGTTTTCCACGTCGTATATGGGGCTGACATTGAACAGATGTTGTCCCCCGCGGGGGAATTGATCAGATTGCACTCGCTCATGCGTGCGCCTCAGGACGAGCCGGGATTGTCCTTGAAGTCAATGAAATGGATCTTGCGCCAAGAGTCTTAGGCCAACTTTAAAACCACCTGATCCACTTGGCACAGGCGTACAGTCCGTGAGCCACATGGCTTAAGGCCTTCACGCTAAGTCCCTCCACTTGTCATGTCATTATACACAGGAGTTTTTATGATTTAAGTGCATTCACATTCAGTTCTGCATGTTTTGTTTTGTTTTTTCGCTGCGTGTCATTCATCCCACTTCCTTCCCTCCTCCTCCTGTCAGCCTGTCATCTTGCTCCTTTTGGACATTACCCCCATGTTGCCAGTCCTGGAGGGTGTTGTCATGGAGCTACAGGACTGTGCTCTCCCACTTCTGAGAGGTAACTATTTAAGGTTGGGACAATGGACATTATCACATTTTTGTTGTTTTTTTGTAGAAGCTATTTGGAGTTAATTTATTACAAAACATTTCATTTGCTCAGAGGCAGATTTATTCTTCATTTAAAACCTCCCTGTCTTTCACCAGTGTCTAGATTTGTTTCCATTTTAATGGTAGCACATGAGTACATGCTGTGTTTGTCGAAAAGGTAGAATTTACACATACGATACTGTGTATAACATGATATATTATAGTGTATGTTACCATCTTATGGCTCTGATTTCCTGTTCATTTACACACGTGTGTTGCAGATAACTGTCTTGCTTTCGTGCACAGTGTTAATAATGTAACGCTCTTTCTGTGAATAGTGATAATAATCTCATTATGAGTGGGTGCCATCATCACGCCAGCATGTTCCGCATGCAAATAAGGCTTCTGCACAGTTTTCAGCTTTCTGGAGCTTCTAAGTGTCGGAGGAACAACGGGAGTTACAACGAGATGCTGCAGCAAACATGTTGTAGACAGTTTTATGAATTCATACAACCTCTGAACGTTTGGCCCCAGGGGTGAATAAATCTCTACTCACAGTTTTAATGTTCAGTTTGTAATGTGCTGATCATAACTATGGAGCAGATGCACGTTAAGACTGAATATTATGTCACTGGGCCACATCATCAATCATTTTAACTGGACAGACAAACTAAAATGTTGCAGTTGTACTTTATCTCCTTGTTTTCAGCTAAGTGTAACAATCAGTTATTTGAGCTGAGGAAGCCTGTGGTTTTATATTCTTCAGCTGTGAGGACCAAATATCACGTCCCTGTAAGACAGTCAGGAGTTTCCTTCTCTGAGACATTTGACAAACGCAGATACCGGTTTCCATCGGTGTCGATCACCGTAACTTGTTGCCATGACTTCGGTCATGAAGCGCTATTATGCGCCTCTCCATTGTGACCTGGAATTTTCCCCTTGCATTGGTGCTGTCCTTTGCTTTGTTCGGACAGCGGCTGAGAGGCCCCCTGTGTTAACAACAGAGCTGCAAAGACAATGAGTCATGCACTGAGATCGTATGACAGAGGGTACACAACTGGTCACAACACGTCCAAAATACATGTATCTAAACTGAATGTGTGTATGAGTACCATTCTAACTATTTAAGATTGGAATAGATCATGGACCTCAGGGACTCGCATGTTGTTCAACTGAGAAGATGTTTCTGTACCACAGTGGAGACAGCACCGATATGAGCTTTTAAGTTACCAAAACTTTAATGATTAAAAATGTCAAGACACCACATGTGGTATCTAAAAATACACAAACAGTAACAGTGATGTATTCACTTTATCTTTCCTCAGAGATCGTCCCCACTGACAAGGAGGACGTGGCCTTCAAGGACCTGGACGCAGCCATCTTGGTGGGCTCCATGCCCAGGAAGGAAGGCATGGAGAGGAAGGACCTGCTCAAAGCCAATGTGGCCATCTTCAAGAGTCAGGGAGCCGCCCTGGAGAAGTACGCCAAGAAGACCGTCAAGGTATTGACACAGGAGCAGTTCATAGACCTGCACACACATGCAGATGTACATCCACTCGAGGGCGGCTGAGGGAAACTATTCTGCTCCTGGCTAAGTTGCTACTGAGCTTGTGCTGAGTTGACTCCCGTGATTCAGAGCCCTCGTGTTAGCACACATGGAAACATAGTACAAAAGTACAAGGTTATTTTTTTAAATTACAATTTAGCTTTTTAAAGAACAGAGTAGCTTCACTCTGTTCAGAATAAGATATGAAACCTAGAGGACATGGGTGTTTACATTGCACTGGAGCAGACTGGTCACTCCGGTTGTATTTTAATGTGTGTGTGTGGGTGTGTGTGTGTGGGTGTGTTTTTCAGGTGCTGGTTGTGGGAAATCCTGCCAACACCAACTGTCTGATTGCAGCTAAGTCTGCACCCTCCATCCCTAAAGAGAACTTTTCCTGCCTCACCCGTCTGGACCACAACAGGGCTCGCTCTCAGGTGCGTCCTTTAAACTGCTCACATCTGACAGATTTGCCTCACAGACTTTTAACTGCTGCATTGTTGGTTCTTTGTCTGAGCTGATTGTCATTTATGTTTCGGTCCTATAGGTGGCGATGCGCTGCGGCGTTCCTGCCACCCACGTGAAGAACGTGATCATCTGGGGCAACCACTCGTCCACCCAGTACCCAGACGTGCATCACTGCCTGGTCAACATGTCTGGCAGCGAGCTCGCTTGCTTTGAGGCAGTCAAGGATGACGCCTGGCTCAAAGGGGAATTCATTGCTGTGAGTTACAGACCTGATTAAGTATCAGAAGCTTGCACCAATGTCGACACGACAAACTGATAAAAACCGATCTAGCTGAAGTTAACCTCACAAACTCACGTCTGCTCACATTCCCATTGACTGCCATGCAGTTTTCATGTAGTGGTCCTTTTATTGCAGACGGTGCAGCAGAGAGGCGCCGCAGTCATCAAGGCCAGGAAGCTGTCCAGTGCCATGTCTGCAGCCAAGGCCATCTGTGACCACATGAGAGACATCTGGATGGGCACTGCCGAGGTAAACTCCATATTTATTTGTAATGTGGAAACGTCTGCCTGTTGTAAACAACAAAGGAAAGACTATACCTGCATGAGCTTATTTTTGAGATGATGAGGTGGAAATGGAAAGACAAGGTGATTTTTCTGATGTGTCATTTTTAATTTACTTAAATCGTTATCGCCCTTGTCATTGATTTAATGTGGTGCAAATCAAAGGTATGCAAGGCTTCATAGATGATGTGTGAATGTATATTTCTGTGTTTGTGCTCACACAAAGAGTTTTAGTCATGAATCTTCAGACTTTTGTGCACCAGGCTAAAAGAGTTCCAGGCTAATAAGTGAGATCTAGTCCTAGAGGTTAAGTGGAGTCTTGTTACTTAAATATGGCTTTAACATTAATAATGACAGGTACAATATCTTTCCTTTTAGGGTGAATTCATCTCCATGGGTGTTTACTCCTCTGGCAATGCCTATGGAGTCCCAGATGACCTGATCTACTCATTCCCTGTCCAGATCAAGGTGAGACTCCTCTAACCTTTACCTTGCAGTATGTTTTGAATTCAACAAATTGCTAGCAGTAAACTATGTTGTGTGTGTCCAAAACTTGCTGTCTTCTGTCTCCTCAGGACAAGAGCTGGAAGATTGTGGAGGGCCTGACCATCAACCCCTTTTCCAAGTCAAAGATGGAGGCCACAGCAGAAGAGCTCATAGATGAGAGGGACACAGCTGTGGCTTTCCTGGGAGTATGACTAGGCCAGGATTTAGACAGATCCAAGACTCCAGACGCACGCCTGTGATGAAGCACTCCACCAGCCCCTGCATTACTCTATATGTGTGTGTGTGAGAGAGCGACAGAGAGGTTGAGTCAGTGTTTTTGAGTGTAAAAGTTGGATTTATACTTTTGCGTCGGGAGCCACCCAGCTGAGGTGCACCTTCAAAAATGTACACCAGCTATGGAGACAGTGATTGGCCACACTGGGTTGCATGTGTTTTCTGCCACGAGTTCTCGATACTGGTGGAGACTGTGGACAGTGAAGACGTGAATCTGCTCAGTAATTGTCTCCTTTTTAGCCATTTGCACTACAAACTTTCTGTTTGCTCTGATCTGCGCTGTTTATCAACCAAGTGGGGGGAAAAAAAGAAGGTAGTCAGGTTTACATTCGTCTCTGAGAGAGACTACAGCAGAGCCGCTGCACACTGGCGCACAAGTATAACTCCACCTTGAGTATACAGTATACTCTGAAAGTACAACAAATATGTTACAAGATATTTTACAATCTTTATCTGGGATAAGTGAAACATGGATGGTTGTTACATTTAGTCAACGATGCATTAAGTCCTCAAACACTGGAATGGTTACCTTTTTAAAAGCTGAAACAATAAAAACGTATATTCATTTAAAAATGTAGTTCTGTTTTGTTTGTTTTTTTGGCGGCTTTTCATGTATCAAAAGTGTCATCTGACAGTAAGACGTTCAAGTTGGACAACCAGTGTGGATGTTTTATCTGTGTGGGCTTCTTCCTGCTGTCCAACAGCATACACAGCAGGTGAATTGGTAACTTGGCCACAGGTGTGTGTGTTTTCCTGTACCAGCCCAGTAATAGAAGAACAGAATATACTTTGTCCTTATAGGAAAGTATTTCATACTCTGGACTGCAGTTACAAGTACAATCAAGGGTTTAACCTGCTTCTCTGCAAGTGTGCACAGAACGCTCCAGGTCCTCGCCAACCTGCAAGTGAGAATAGACAGGTGGATGGACAGACAGACAAACTTCCAGTTTTCTTAAGGACCAGGAATCATACCTGACAGAAGTATTGTTACCTGTATTATCCAGGCATTTGCAGACGATTAATATAAAGGAACACAGTGTACAGTAAGAAGCTGAAGTACAGGGCAGTGTCACAGTTTCACCAGGAGGGGGCAATATCTCCTAGTTTTTCCTCACTTCCTAAAATCATGAAGAATGATTATGCAACACCTGTAATGTCACTGTTGACAAAATAAAATCATTAAAAATCTACCGAAAACATTCACTTTTACAACTTTAATGGGGGGAAATCTCATGTATGTAGTGGAATAATAAATGCTGGCTCATTATAATACATGTATGTACTTTAACAGATTAACTGCTGTGTTATAAATACAAATGGAAGTGCGGATGCGTGTTTTTATTTCTCATATTCGGGCTTTTATTTTGGTAACTCGTATTGCAAAACATTTCGAGCGTCCTTCAACCCGGAAATACCCGAAAACCCTACCGCACGTAGCCGAAATCTATTGGCTGTTAAGGTTGTGTCGCAGGAAAAGCAAGTTTTTTCATTGGTTGCCATCGCGTTGCGACTCTCCCATTCGCTACATCCAGGAATGGTACTATTAGTGTAAAATATCTTTTTAACTTCTTTATTTTTTTAAATTTTTTAACCTTTATCTCGGCTGTTTTAAACGAGGGGGGCAGAAGTTCAACGCTTTAAGGCGAAAAGCCGTTAAAAAAAAAAAAAAAAAAAAATCAACGCATACGCCGTGTGTGAGTGTGGACCCCTGCTTCTCGTCTCTCCTCTGCGGGGATTGCTGTGGTCCTTCAGACCCTTACAGGACCAGGCCGACCTCATCATCGACTTTTTTCCTTCCGCCAGCATCCTACAGTCACACAGTAAGAAAATGTCTTTAAATACGGCATGTTTTAACCACTTTTACCGCCTGACATGAACCGTTTCCCCCAAAGCGCGGGACGTTGAAGTTAGCTGCGTAGCACCAACGGTTCCTTCGTTTTTTTTTAAAAAATATTAACGGTCGTGTGGTGTTCACGGATCCACCGTTAACACGAGTTGCCTTCGTGTTTCTGTCACGTACACCGAAAAGCAGCGTTAATATCGTGTTGTTTCTTGCATACATACCGTCCTCCCCCCTCTCCCTCTCCGTCCATCCACCCATCAGTCATTCATTTCCGCAGCCTCTCTAGCATCTGAAGTTCCCCTCACCGGCGGATGGACGCACTTAAATGTGCCGCTCAACCGGTTAATAATTGACGGTGTGTTTGCTGCAATAGTAAGCGGACTGTGCTATTGAACGGAGAATCGCTGTAAAGTAATAAAATGAAAGCAGTGGGCGAGGCAAGACATGACCGAGAGGCTGAGAGAGTCACAGCTAGGGCTTGTGACGTGGTTTACAGTGTACTTGGGGCTGGGGGAAAATGAAAGGCACACACACACACACACACACAGCGAGCCATAAAACGTCCTGCCTTCACTCCACACTCTCCACATCCATGTTCAGGGACGGCGTCTGGCTGCTGTCCAGAGATATAAGTGTGATCGGATAACTGTCCTTGTTTCTGCTCTCTCCTTTTATACGAGTGTGTGAGGTAGACAGGACGTGTCATCCCCGGAGCCTCACTTGTGAATGGACTTTTAAGGGTTGTACACGTCTGAATGAAGGACCTGTTTGGGCTTTTTAGGAGTACCTCAAGGAAACTTTACACTTGAATGATCTCTGGGATATTTAATTTGAAGATTCTATCTTGGATTTATCTTATTATTTAACTGTTTGTGTATATATATTGCTGGCAGTGAAACATGGCACTTTATGTTGAAGGTAAGTAGTGATGTGGAGGGTTATGTTCAACTCTAACCTCACCTTGTACAGGTGAATAATTGGTGGATTTAAAGGGCAATACCTGTGTTGTTTTTCTTTTACATGAATGTAAAATGTTTCCAGTTTTTCCTGCCATCATTGTATGTAGATGATGTCTTCTCACTGACTTCTAAGCAAGCACCGACAGAGCCTTGAAGTTCACTGACTGACTGATCCATCACATGACTTTTACATCATCCTTCTTTTCTTTTATGTATAGCGTAACATGATAATTAATCCCTGCCTGAACACTGATAAGCTAAATTCAGTGTGTGAGTGATTCACACAGAATCACACCTGAAGTAAAGACACTTTAAAAAGGTGGTCAGGTGGAGCTCTGGTCAAAGTTCTTCAGTTTATTCACTGGTTCTATCAGCTACATTAGTTTTTGTGTTCTTACATATCCTGTTACATGTCTGTCAAAATAAACCTTGAGCAGTCAGCCAACCAGAAACTTACT
This sequence comes from Protonibea diacanthus, assembly GCA_028641955.1. NCBI lineage: Eukaryota > Metazoa > Chordata > Actinopteri > Sciaenidae > Protonibea > Protonibea diacanthus. The sequence continues at coordinate 2,680,044 of CM053989.1, forward strand.
GCTAACACTGCTGTTTCAAATACAGCCTCAAGCCTTCGAGGCAAAGCCGATGTGCCAGTTGATTGGTTAGCTGTTTAACTACCTAGCAGAGACGTGAGAAGGTGATATGCTCAGTCAAATAGATTGCAAACACGATGCATGCAGCTTTCACATTGTCGGAAATTGTCCATTTTGTTATGGACGTGTTATAGACTAAACAATGATTAATTAAAGTAGTTTTCCATTAAGCAATGTATGAATAGATAGAGTTGATTATAGATCATCTGGACCACAGTCACATCAGCTGCCCATGGTGACGAGAAACAAAAGCTAGGTATCATAAAGCTTAACCTGGGATTGTGAAACACTGGCACATCATAAGTCCGTCCCATTTCCTTCTGCTATCACATTTTACTAGGAATGTTATTTCCCTGTTGTCCGTTTTGTCTGTGTGCCAGAAGCAGTGAATTATTTGGTAACACTCCAGACACTGTGTAACCAACCAATGAGACTAATGCTGAAAGGCTGGCGGGGTGATCAAACAGCCATCAGACACCATTCAACATTATTTATTGTAATGATTATGAAAATTAATACTAATGAATTTAGACACAAACGTTGACACCATACTGGCTCAGCAGGTTGATTTACTGTTCGATCTTCACACCCAAACTTAGTGACACATTACCTGAACGGTGAACGTGTCATGTTGTATTTTCTGAGCTGTGAATATGCCAAAGTTATTCATGATATTTGACATAAATCTGACATCTATGTTTAAAAATGGACACTTTAAACTGTGTAATGCAAAAAAGGGTGTTGTTGCTGCTGATAACAGGTATTCAAATGATACCACGCACATGAACTCAGACCTGTTGCATCACCATTGACGAGCCTCTCAGATAACATTACATATTGTGTACTGACACAAATACGACAGTATACACGTCATGCTACATCTTCTACATCTGTACATCTTCACCAAGGCTATTGAAATTTTCAGGTCAGGTTTGTTTTTTCATTTTGTAACGGCGGCAGTGATTTCTTTTTTCCTTTGCTTATTGTTTGATTGTTTGGTCCATAAAATGTTAAGAAACAAGATTGTCTTCTTTAGTCCAAAACCTCAAAATATTACTTTTACAAACATCTGAGACCAAGAAAAGCAGCAAATACACACATTTAGAAATCAGATTTCTGTACTATTTTTGGTCAAGATCATGATTTTTCTCCCTTCTGTGACTTAAAATCAGTCAAGTTTTAAAGATCCAGACGATTATCAGTAATTCCTCTTACAAAAATGCACTTTTATAGCTCGATTCAGTGGCAGACGAGGCTGAAACAGATGGTTTGAATCAGGAATCATTCTGAGGATCCATAATATGTTAGAATTCAGATATGTCGCAACAGTGTTAAACCTTCTCTCTTCCATCCCCGTCATCCGCCCGTCCAGGTCTGAGTAAAGGAGTGGCCGACAGAGGAATGGCTCAGTTCCAGGAAATGATGCGGCAGCAGCTGGAGAGCTCCATGCACACGGAACTGGAGAAACTGCTGGACACCAGCACAGGCGCAGAGAGAGAGGTACGCTGACATACTCTCTCTGTCTCCCTCCCTCTGTTCCTCTCCCCGACCATCTGGATGTGATTTAGAGGGTGGTTGGGTCAAACACTGGGAAAACACAAGTGAAGTGACACATACTGTAGCACAGTGCCAATGAGGGTTCCACCTACATGCTTACAGACACACGCATACATAAAGCATACGTCATAAAATTGCAGTAGGCGAGACTTTTAAGCAGACGTTCGTCTATTTTATCATCCTAAATCATAACATCATGCGTCACTGGAGGAGTCCAGCCCAGCTGAGACCCTGTCCTGCTTGTCCAGAATGAATTCCGGTGATTGGAGTGGACTTTTCTCAGCCCACAGCATCAAATTAATACAAAATGTAAGAGTGAAATCAAAACTGCCTTTGTAAATAGCAGCAAGACAAGTAGGCTGACCTGTGCTTTGGTATACACCCAGCGTACAAACACGCAGGGATTGGCAGTTCTTTCAGACAATAACCAGGAGCCTCAGAACTAGCAGCGATCACAAAAAAAGGGACTGATGCACAACAGGAAAAATATCAAAAGCTCTCAGTCAACATGGGTGTGCCCATTATTTCATACACACTCTTACTCAAAGATGTAAACAGAAAAAAAGGTTATACAAGGCAACCCGGCATGCAAATACAGTAGCTAATTCTCGAAACACACAAAACATTGGAAAGACATCTAACTCTGTCGTCTGTCGGCTTAATATTGACGAGGTCCTCATGTCACAGCTCATGTCACATTCCCAAAAACAGGAAATACTGGCACTTGATAATTGATAGTTGTTCCAGCTCACATTGAAATCACATTGATTTCACTGCATTGTCTGCAGAGGTCTAACCTCAGTCCTCACTCTATAAGATAAACCCATATTTGAGGCTTTCAGCCAACTGTTACATCCTTTATGACTCCTTATAAGCGCAGCAGTATAGGTTTCATTTCCTCAATTAGCTGCGTCATTATAAGAAGCTTTGGCTGAGGAGTAAAAGTACAATAAAAGGTGTGTGAAGTAAGAGCCAAGTCAGGTTCAGGAATCACTGATGGAAAACATTTTATTAATTTCTGCTAATTTTTTAAAAAGCTGTGCAGCTGTTCTGGAAGTTTGTTCACCTGCCTTCAGTTCAAGAATGTTAGAAGATAATTGGCGCTCTTACTGAGAAGCAGCTACATTTATCAGCTTCCTCGACAAAGTGGATCAGGAATGTTGTTGGGCAGGACTGTATTATTGACTTTAGCACAAATACAGGTTCAGATAAAATCTTTTTCTTTTTTTTTTCCAGGCGTCCATGAAAGACTTCGAGGGCTTCAAGACTCTTTTCCACAGATTCCTGCAAGTGAAGGGACCATCGGTGGAGTGGATCAAGATACAAAGACCACCTGAAGACTCGGTGAGTCTAGTTTGTGCACCTGTGTCTTTCTGAGTGTATGTTCTGGTTAGATGTGTGTTGTGCATATACCGGAACAATCAAGCCCTGCAAACACACACACACACACACACACCCTAACTTTTCTATTCCTGCTAAGCCGGAGAGCAATCATAAATAGTAGTAGTAATCCCATAAAAACATAATTAGCCTTTAACCAATTGGTTGCTGTGAGTGGAGGCGTGTAAAGTATGATCTAGAAAGTCCAGTTTGAATTCTGACATTTAATACTCATGCTTAATGACTGCGAGATAAACAGATGCTGCTCACTTCACAAGGTGATCTACCTGTAACAGATGCTCGCATCATGTGAACTTGCAGTAGCCGCATTTTGTTTGTCCGATCACAGCTGAACTCATCATATTCACCTCAGAGCTTCACAGAATTACTTGTAACTTGTTACATAAGTTTGAACCAGTTGCATCACCAGTGCACACAATCAGATTTGATCTTTGAACACCTTCATGTTTGAAAATAGTCAAGATTACGGATGACACTTGGCGTCAGGTATGGTGCGGATATAGAACAGGTTCAAATTTGCAAATACAACTCCTTTTATGACTCGCTAATAACATCACCTGGCATCAAACTGTGCTGTAATATCCCGGTTTGTAACTGCCCGTCACCACTGTTGACAATTAGAGTTTGAATAGTTTGAGCGCACACATTCCTGTCTGAGCACGGTTCCGTGGAGTTTTATAGAACTGATTGGTCAAGTCAAAACTCACCTGTTTCATAAGCCCTTTGTCCCGTGATGTGTCTCTACCTTCTGTATAGTTTTTATATCGTTAGACTTGTTAGAAATTGCATTGCAAACATTATGGTTTTGAAAGGCTCAGCTAAGTTAACCCTACCTTACTCATGATATGCCTGTAACTTGCTGCCATGGGATAAGCACAGCTCCTCTTTGTCTTCTTAAACACGCACCACCCAATACACACCTCTGGCACACATCTCGACTATACAGCACTTTCCCTGGAAAGGAGCGGTTTAAACGGGTCACTTGCATGATAGATGAAACAACATGTCCATTGTCCCTCGTGTCCTATTTATTCCTTCCCAGTGCCACGTGGAATATTTCTGGAGCAGGCAAAGTATTAGTCAGTCGTAAACAATATTGTTTAGGAGGGGGGTTTGACGCCCGCCGGATCCACCAATGATGAATGATCTGTGCATTTTAGGAGTCTAGCCGACGTTATTCAGAGCATCTCACGAGTGCCACAGTAGAAAAGTTGCAGTTTTGTCAACATTTTTAACATCAGAGGCACAGAGAGATGGTTTATGGCACAATCAATTCAGATTAATCAGGTTAAGAGGCAGATTATTGAGGCATAAGGCGTTTCACACATTAATTGTGGAACAGTGATCATAAATCAGAAGCTAAACTGACTTTACTCTAATGTTCCAGCAGTCATTACCTACAGTAAATCTCTGTGGACTCTACATGACCGTATGAACTAGTCTTAGGTTTCGTTTCCACAGTGCTTTGGGTGCTTTGGGTGCTCTAGGTTGGTCATATCAAAGTGCTGGTTGTGCAGGATTACCTTGTAGGTCTTCTTGAGTTTTCTACCACAGGGGATACCTTCAGTGCTCTCCTTGAGTTTCCTGAACACTGGGTTTCCATGTTTTGTGTGAACTTCAAAGATCGAAAGGTTTAACAAAGTTTCTTGGGAAAAAAAAAAGTGCAAACCAATTCGGTTTGATCTCAAGGGAAGATATCTGAAGTCTGAAGGCAGTGTTTTGTGTCAGTCAAGACGTTGAGTAGTCAGAGGCAGCACTTGCGAGAGAGCAGCCAGTGAGTAAATGAAGCAGCATAAGTACATGAGTCTGGGTGTTGGTTTGCAGGCTGCATTTCAAACCCTGAGAAAGGTCTTGCTTTTTCTTCATTCGACTGTGACTTTGTGTTGAACTCAGCTAAACATATCAGTGCAGATAATGTGGAGTACTGAAGTCTCATGCACGCAACCTCAACTGAATGTTTAGCAGATGACTTACTTGGGAAAAAGTTGTTCCTCGTCTCACTACGGTTTGTAATTTGTTTGTTTTTTTTAAAGAATGAGCTCATCTTTTATGTGTCTTTTTATTTTGTTGTGATGGATCCACTAGAAACTATGACTCACAGCAAGAGAACTAAACACAGCAGCTGTGAATTGTTAAGGGTTGCAGGATCAGATTGCAGACATCCTAAGGACAAATCATCATGCTACAGTTTGGAGAACAGTGGTAACATATAGATTTCAGCTACAATGCAGTGCATACTGGTGCTCTGTAATTTTGTGTGAAGATGTGAACATCATCCGGGTAAACGTTAAAGATTTAGAAGGCTCTGTTTATAGAATATAACATATATAATGTAATTTTTCATGAGTGTATACTCACCTTTTATATCTACATCTAGCTGCAGGTCAGAGTCTGTCGTGTTGCCCCACCATTTTTGCACATTTCGTGGCCACCGTAGTTTCTCCTTCATGAAAGGAGAAGATGAAATTACAGGCGAAACCAAACTAGTCCTTTAAAAGATCAGTTTTAAAACATTATTAAGAACAACCTTTAGGTTACCGAACCTAAAAATTCAGTCCTGATTGGCCCAAAGCTAGGTGCCACTTAATCGTACACGCTGGTCCTTTAATATTATCACATACTTAATCAGAGCCGAGAGCCCCAGGATGATTGCAGTGATTACATAACAGATACTTCAGACTCTGCAGTTCTCCTTCCATGGTGAAAATTTCCGTTAAAACATGTATATTCATTCATGACAATCAGGAAAGACACAAGCCAACTGAACCTGGACTGTTAACACGGTGATACAAACTTCTTCACGAACATGAAATGATTTTCACATATGATATCTATCATTAGTAGCTATGTAAGTCAAGTTGACATATGCAAACCATTACGTGTCTAAAGTCATGTTATTTGTAACCTTATAAAGGAAATGCAGCTTCTGAAGCTTCTCCTCCCTGACGTGACACAGACATGAATTAAACTTCAGGCAGCAGTACTAAATGTGGAAGTTATTATTTGACGTGATTCCTCCTAAAATGAGAGAAAGTTTGCCGTTTTTGGTCAGGCAATTTGGGGGTTCAGTATCTTGCCCAAGGACACCTCGACCTGCCTGGAGGAGACAGGAATCAAACCACCAATCATTTGATTAGTGGACGACCCGCTCTAGCTCCTGAGCCTCAGCCGGCAAAACCTTTGACATATCGGACCACATGATCACTTACCTTCTGAAAAATGCCGGCAGAAGATTCAGTTTGCTTTTATCAACTTATTAATCTTTTATTAATGGATGACCATTTTTCACAACCTGACAACCCCAGAACTAGCTCTTATTAAAGGTTCATAACTGATCTATAAAATAAATGATTTATCAGCATTCATATAGCCATTAGTTTCAACTTTACTATTATAAAGGGCATCATATCATTTCTGATGATGATGTTGTTGTTGACTGCTGCAGTCATTCATATTTGTCAGGCTCCTGACTGATGAGCATCAAGGGTTATTCATCCTATGGCGTTCAATGTAAGTGGCTGTGAAAAGTATAAACACTGAATCATAATAAATAATAAACATGATTATGGGTCTGTGGAAAATAGTTGTTTGCCAATAGACTAAAGTGTGCTCGAGGAAGGAAGTCTGTATTTCCTGCCATTTCCCGACCTGTTGAAACAAACAAGGTTTGGTGCCCAGTAGGATGTCCCTATCTCCTGTTTGGGAGCACAGACTGGAGTCCAAATAGATCTCACAGGTTCAGCCCGTTTCATGCCAGAGATGTTGTTACCCGTTTGTTGGCCACGTTTGCTTCTGTCTCACTGAACACTGACAAAAACTTCCTCAGTTGCTCGGGCCGGTGCTGGACACACAAAGCCCAATCTGTCTTTTCCTCTTCTGTTCGTGGCAAGCGAAGAGTAACTGCATCGCTCCCCAATTCTGAGCCGCCTCATTTATTTTTACGTAGCTGGAGAGAGAAAGAGAGAGAGAAAGATGGAGAAGATTAAAGATGGAGAGCGGAGCAGGGAAAGATGAATGAAATGCGAAGAGAGGAAGCTCAGCGAAACTGAGAGTTACATAAAAAGAGACGGAGGCAGAGAGAAGATTAGAGGTTTGGAGAGGAAAGTGGCAAGAAACGGGGGACATTAAGTGAAATAGGAAATGACAGCGACACAGTAATGAGATGGGAAAATGGGCTGAATATGTGTGAGATGAGAAGAGGGTGAAACAGACGTCATTTGACAACATCCTACTCCTGTGAGAGTGAGAGTGAGAGAAATATAAGAAGGGGAAGTAAACTTAACAACCACAGCCAAGGATTCAAAAACTCCTCCAACCAAATTCATTATTCAGTCGTCTTTAGGCTTTAAAGTCAGTTTCGATGCATATTGCCCGCTCCTGTCTGTGACTGATGCAGATGACAGGTTAACCTGTCGCAGCAGCAATAATTAATTGGTATATTTTTGGCATTTCTCAAGTGGTGCAGACGAATAAAACGAAAGAAGAGTGGCGGAGAGGACTTCTTCCTCACTCGCCGGATAACATACTCTGTAATATTGTTGTAAACACAATAATGTGCAGTGACAAATGTATCGAGGAGCCGAGTGGGGATTTCCAGCACAGCTCCAACCACAGCACATCAGTCAAAGTCCTCCTGCTGCCACACAAACAAATCGTACTGGTGAACAGTGCAGGAGTTAATGGCTGCACAGCAGGAAGCTCACAGGTATACTGACTGCTGCATTCCACACAGGGGAGGTCCTGCTGCTTCAGTGACACTTAATACAACTCAGCCATTCTTTCTATTTTTAGGTCATCACAGTGATGACACGGTGGTGGTGAGCCCAAATGTCCGCCGTGCAGCCAGCCCATTTGATATGTTAAGAAAATATAGTGTAGAGCTGCAAGAAGAAGAACTTTATTAATCCCTCAGTTGGGAAATCCTTCTTCTTTGAGCTGTTAGTTTTGGTGCCAAGCTCAACAAGGTGAACTCTTACCTCTCCAGTGAGCTTAGAGTATTTACCATTGTTGTTTATAATTACTGCTCCCTTTAATATATTTGTAATATTTAAGTAATTAAGTATTTGTAATACTTTGATCTGATCTGACTCCTCCAGTAAAATTGATTTACCTGCTCTGCATGTTCATAAAGAAGGTGTTGGTGAAAAAGCAAACAGTCTTTTGTTCATCTTGGTACTGTACACATCACGGACGTAGCATCCGTGATCCATGTTTCTGAAGAGATGTTGTGAAGCTCAGTGTTCTGGCTCTGAGCCTAATCCAACAATAGGCAAAGATGTGAATCATCGGTGGAACCGAGGTGGGCTGAACAAAGACTGGTTGCTCAAAGAAGCCAACTGTAACACCACCCACCTGTCAATCAAGGCAGCCACTCTTTCTGCATAACTTTAAGCCTTAATATAATTTAAACGGGTGAGTTAAGGCGCTCAGCAATGTGAAGGCAGAAAGCAAAACGCTTCACTCGCATTGAAAATGATAAAAAGTCGCCCCAGGCTGCTGAAAAGTGCTCAGTCTGATTGTAGCCAGTCAGCAATGTTCATGTTCAAGTTCCAAGTTACATCAAGTCTGTGCTTCCACTGCACTTCATTGATGATAGTGTAGTTTGAGTCCAGTCATGCAGACGTCTTTCCTCCTCCTTGCACTAGATGCTGACTAACATCTTGTGCAAACCATATTTTAGTTGTATAACAGTTTGGACCTCTCTGGCATGTATTTATGTCAATCCAAAACTGTAATCTGTCGCCGGGCTGTCTGTCTTTGCTCGAGATAAAACATCCTGCAGGTGTCTTTCACTTTCCTCACCCCGTCAGGGACAGCCCGCCAAAGCAAACTGTAAAAACAATACACACAGCAGTTTGTAGTTTTATCCAGCAGTCTGGTCGAAGAGGTGTGCAGGCCTCTGGGTGTTGTTCACTTGGTTGGAGTATCTGTGAACACACACACACACACACACGCACACACAGGAGTAAAGAAAAAAGTAGTCCCCAACTGCCCAGAAAGGGAAATGAACATCTGGGAGTGGAAGCTGTTTGACTCCAGGGGTGCAGGGGTAGGATGGAGATCCCAGCTGAAAAACATTTTACTCAATAACAAAACACACACCAGTGACCTCTCTGCTGCCCCAGAATTCCTTTCTCTCTTTTTTCTTTCCCAATACCTGCAGGGATTTCTGCCAGACAACACTGTAACGACGGATGTTTATCATCTATCTGCAACACATTTTACAACTTCTGACCATTAAACAGCTTTTGTCCTGCGTGATTATTGCTTCCCATCTCTGTGAGCGACGGAGTGAGCGGCAGCTGTGTTGTTGAGTTTAGGGGTGGGGGTGTAAATACCAGAGGAGAGACCGTCTGTTTCCATCAGGTCTGTCATCTGTCCGCTGTCACTGATTGGTGAATCTGTGCTTTTAGCAGGAAAGGACACAAGATGACCGCTGGCCTTTTCATTTCCTCACACACAGCCTTCACACACACACACACACACATGCACACCATGTAAGAATCCTCGACACATTTATTGTTTTAGGAATGGAGGCAAATTCACACAGAGTTCGACTTAAACACTGACACGCTCACTCACTCCCTAACAACTAAAGACTGTTGTGACATCTGGTTAAGATTTGCCGTCCCAGGCTGCCTCTGTACGTTTCTCACAGTTTTTTAAACCTGATTTTAAGAAGAGAGAAACAATAAAACTCATCAAAGCTGAATGAAACTCAACAATGAAAATGTGACCTTTAGTGCTGTTTCAGTTTAATGTTTTAGTCACATCCTCTTTCATATCCTCCTTTCAGTCCTTCCTGCTCTGCGGGAGAGAATCAAAGAAGTCGATGCACGATGTGTGAATACGCTGATGTGAGAGCTGCGGTATTGATCCGTTATGTGGCTTCACACACACACACACACACAGCTACAGACACACACTTGTCATACTCCAATGATTTTTGCTGCCTCGCCAACAGAAGTGCTGAAGACCACATTTGAAAGCGGCTGTGTCGTGCATTAAGTCATCGAGATTTCTATTATCTGCACCAATTACTCAAAAAACACGCCGCAGAATGTGTTTCTTTGTGTTTTGTGCAGCGTCTCCATGCCTCGTTTCAGAAGAAGCACTTGGTTGCGGCAGAACAAATGAACAATTTGTGACATTTTCACATCTCCGCATCAGTTCAGCCCATTACTTGCTCAGCTGGTAATTAAGCAACCCACACATAAATACATTACAGTCTCTGTGCTGCACTTCCTGGGTAAAAAACCTAACTTAACTTGCAGTAAGCAGTAAAATCAGAAAGTTGATTCACAGCTGCAGCGCAGAAACACCACAGTAATAAACAGTAACAGTGCATTACAGGCACACCTGCTGTTTCTCTGACCCTTTGGTTGCCTCTCTCTCGCTCTCCTCCAGATCCAGCCCTACGACAAGATCTCCGCTCGAGGCCTGCCGGTGAACGTGGCCGACTGCCTGAACAAACTGGTGGTGGTGAAGCTGAACGGAGGCCTGGGCACCAGCATGGGATGCAAGGGCCCCAAGAGCTTGATCAGTGTCCGCAACGAGAACACCTTCCTGGATCTCACTGTGCAGCAGATTGAGGTACGGGAATACTTCATGTGACTTGAAGAAAGAACCACAGCTTTACTGTCAGTCAGCTTTTCATTGGATCAGAGGTCATGACATAAGGCTTAGATCATGTTTGGCTTGCTGTGCAAAACTGCTTGAACACTCTTACACACACCAGGTGGACACAAACACGATTCAAGAAATGCTAATACTGCCCGTTTGACGTACAAATAAACTTCTGTTTGCTACCTACCATGATTTCCATGGCGGCACGGTGGTGCTGTGGTTAGCGCTGTTTGCATGTTCCCTTGTCTGAGTGGGTTCTCTCTGGCTTCCTCCCACAGTCCATAGGCATGCACTTAACAGTTTAACTGATGACTCTATAAGCGGTTACAAAAACACGTTTCCTGTGGGCCAATCAGGCACGTTTGTGTTGCATTTACGCTCTGTCTGAAACCTTGTGCGCACCAGACCTCCACGTAGTTTTGTGCATCTGCCAGTGTAAGACGTATTGTATGAGTTAGGTGGAGATCAAGACACAGCTTTAACCCTAACAGGCCAGAACCTTTTCACCCAGTCACCAAATCTCACTGGTGAACATTTCTTATAAAGTTGTGATAGATATGTTCATGCAGCTGTGACACTTTAGCTCCAGCTCTGTCTTCCTGAAGGTTCTTGTTTTTCCTCATCTCACCACACTTCTTAGTTGACGTCATAAACCTCCCTCCTCTGCTCGTGAATCAGGGGATAAACACTTTAATTTCAGCTCGTCACAGTCTTACAAGCACAGGCCTCTGTCACAATCCACATTCTTACCACGGCCCCATATTTGGCAGCAGGATCGACAGTTAGGTGTTGCCTAACTCTGGGCTGAGAAGTGGTGGCTGGTTGCCACCCCAGCGCACATGATTTGGCTGTAATATCAGAACGGGAGGGGCCGGCGGGAGCAGGAAGTGATGTATTGTCTGATGGGAAATAAACATCTTATTTAGTGTTGTTCGCTCTGATGCGGTGATGTCTGAACATTTCATTCTGCCTCCAGATTGAGGAGCTTTTCTTCATTACCTCAGGCTAGAAGAAGAAATTTATCAGATGCCTCTCTCTCCTTTTCATAAACTGAAAATTACAAACACGTCTTGTCCTCTCTGTGATGCTGCATACGGATCATCCTCAGGCACCAGCCTCTGTTACTTCATGTTTCGAGGTGCTGGGGGAGAGACATTCCTTATTTATTTATTTTTTAAAGAGCTGAAGGTCTCTTGAAAGGAGTTCAGTGTGATGTCTTGGGGGAGTTGTAGTGAAAGAGGATCTGTTGGTGTGCAGGCGGGCAGGTCTGCGGGGTTGGCACAGAAACAGAGAAGGCTGTGTGCTGGACGAGAGGAGCGTGTGTGTGTGTGAACATGTGTGTGTAGCTATTTGTGTCTGATCATACATAAAGACATGACATGTACGATTCAATGAATCCTGAATGAATTCAGTCATAAGCAGATAATAAGAGGAATCACATACTGAAGCAGCTGGAGTTACTTTGAGAGAAGTCTGTTTGAGATTATGACGCTTCAGCTTCGGCATGTACAGTATTGTGTAATTGAGTTTATACATGAGATGTATGGCTGCCTATGTATGTGCATGTGTTTCATAACAGCCTCATGGGACACTCATCACCTCCCAGAACACTGCGCTCTGTGTCGAGACACCGCTCTCCATTTTCTGCCCAGGTCTGGTCAGATTACTTCCTGACTGAATCAGCCTATTTAGAAAGAAAGAAAATGGACCCCCCCCCCCTCCATCAGCCACCACACCGTCTCAATGCACGTTTATTCAGCACAGAGACCTGAGCACACACAAGCCAGGTTCACTGGAACGGCGCCGCCTGGCTGCTGAATATTTACAGCTCTCACCTGAGTGACTCTCTTGTTACAACGTCTGTTAAGTTGAACAAGTCTAAAAGAGCGGTGCCTGTTTCAGTCTGTGAGGTACATCTTAAAGGTACAGGGCAGATTTTTGCACTAGAAGGCCATAGCAGCCGGTCAGTCCAATAGATCCTGGATTTATTTCAGTGAACTTTGGTATTGTGAGGTCCTGTGGGTTCTGTGCAAGTTCTACTTACTGTGAGGAGCTCTGTGCCGGTGAAGGTACCAATTGTGCTACGCCTGTCAGATCTACGTCAGTATAAAGATGAGAAGGAAACGAGATGGCTCGCTCGTTATTGAGACTCTTTAAAGCAAGTTCTGGAGCCTCAGCGTGCACTTATATATTTTCTCTTTTCACTGACAAATTATACATCAAAAGATGCATTGTCTTAAAACTGGCAAAGAATTCATAATGTTAATCAATAATTGTTTCTTTACTTGCACAAATAACCCGATGTGGGCACCAGATATACTCGGCCTGCCACATCAGCTTCTTGAAGGTCCCGTGTTTACATATGGCATAACACCACGCCATATACGTAACACACATAAAAAGCTGCAGTAACAACATATATATATTCAACAGCTGGTGCAGCACTGGTTGTTTGCTCACTGAACAAAAAAGTTCAAGGCGGTTTAATCACATCCTCTCCACACCTACAGTTCTTTCTTTTTTTTTTTTTTCATTGCAATGTGCAGTGTGTGTGTGTGTGTGTGTGTGTGTGTATGTGTGAGATAGCTCAATCCTGGAGTGTCATGACAGCTCCAACAAAGAGGTATGAGGAAGTCATACACAGTCACACATTTGTTTTCACTCTTGCAAATAAGAGATCAGGGTTCATTTATATCATGTGTAACAGTCAGGCAACACCCTTCCTGTTTTAGACAAATATGATCGCACTCCAGTTTCAAAGATGTGTAGTCTTTCCTTGTTTTATGTCACAACTTTTGAACAATTTGCTCACACCAACTTCTCCTCCCGACTGATTCATATCCTGCTTTTCATCTTTTCTCCTCGACTCCCTTTAATTTTCTCTTATCTTGGTAAAAAAAACAAAAAACTTTCATCTTTCCCCAGGTGTTACTTTCCTCCCATATTCAGTCTAATCGCACAATCAAGCTGCAGATATGTTGTCTCGCTGCCGTCTCTTGAGCTGTTGTTCTGTTTAGTATTCATTATGTGATATATTGATCCAGGAAAGTGTGTTTTGTTGTTGCACTCAGTGTAAGTCCACAGAGTGTCAGCGGACTCCTTTTACAAAACCACATGCAACCTCTGTAACTGTCAAATATGTATTTAAAGATGGACTGAAGCTGTGATTTTGGGATATAAATAAATCTCTAAAATAACCATGAAAAGGAAAGTATAAAGGATGTGGCATCGGCTCAGGGAACTGTTGTACTATTAATACTGAAAGGTCTGTACAGGTTTTGGAGTAACATATGCTGCCGTAATGATTAAATCTTTTTCAGGGATGTCCATGCTTATTTTAGAAAGACAAAGCCGAGCCGCATTCTGCACGTTACCGCAGTGTGGCTTCATAGTAAAACAATGTGGCTACTAGATTTGCCTGCAGTCCAGGCTTGGACTATGGAATATGACAGCGGAGAGCAGGAACAGCAAAGAATTTCACTTTCAAACTACAACAAGTGTCCTCAGTGTCTAAAAGCGCACTGCGTGTGGTAAACACGCTCCTTTCTCAACTACTATGGAACCTGTCGCACGGATCAAATTCACAATCCTGTTTTTTATTTATCTTTCGCACTGTGTCCCAACTTTTTGTCCCAAGTTTTTTCATTCAGAGCCTCATTTCCATCAGTTTGCATGATCTCTTGAACTTTAACTTTGTTACTCTCTCAATAACTGTCGCTAAGATACAGTTTAAAACGCAGGCATTATATAGTTTGTTTGTCTTTTAATGTCCCGCAGCACCTGAACAAGACATACAACACAGACGTGCCCCTGGTCCTCATGAACTCCTTCAACACAGATGAAGACACGAAGAAGATCCTACAGAAGTACACGCACCACCGTGTCAAGATACACACCTTTAACCAGAGCAGGTGAGAGAACACGTCATCATGTCGAGTGGATACTGAGGTCACAGATCGAAGCAGCGTGTTGGAGTACACAAAACATTTCAGTTAGCAGTATTGAACCCAAACGTACTGACTGAACCCGGCTTCCTCCCATAATGGACGGGTCTATATTCAGTATCTGAGCGGCCAGTGGACAATTCCCTGTTGTCTGCTTCTGATTCAAGAACAGCAGCCTCCAGACAAGACATGTCATGTAATGTATGGAGAAATGCATCAATATTTGATGCCTCCTATTTGTCAGTCAAGCAGAACTTGCTTTTTGCTATCTGCCTTGAATTATTTAGAGCACTCGTATGTTGTGTGTGTGTGAGAGGAGTGCAGTGCAAAGCAGTTTTGGACAGCAGCAGCAGTGGCGGTGGTCGGGGGAGCTGCAGGGTTTTAATGTCCGCACAGAGAAAGTGGTTCAAGAGTTGAAATGTCAATCAATAGGAGAACAAAGAGAAGTCTGCGGTCGTGAGTCATTCATACGAGGCGAATTATATTCACTGCTCATCACACTATCCGGTGTTCCAGCTGATGAGGGAAAGCAATTTGTTTTATCCGCCAGACCAATCCAAAAATTGTCCAGCAACTTTAATTATTTTTTATAGCCAAACAACACTTAGCTGTCAATGTGAAGAGCAGAATAAATAAACTTGACAGCTTCATTCAGAGGTCGAACAAGCGCCTGCTTGTTTTAGATTCTTTTAAAACTACGTCACCCGAGATACAGCACAAAGAAGACAGATATCTGTTTAAAACTCTGACGGCAGCCTGCAAAAAAGGCTAAAAAATGCTAATACAAGAAGGTGGTTTAAAGCTGAAACACCAACACGAGACGATCTGCGATACTCGGACACTTCAGCAAACCTCCAGGTGTGCTCATATGACATCAGCCAACCTAGACAAATACGGTGAGGCAAACAACATGAGAACTGCCCTCAAACTTGGCTACGCCTCAAAAATATTAATGTTGACAGTAGGGCTGCAGCTATCGAATATTTTGGTAATCGAGTATCGAATATTCCATCGATTAATGGAGTAATCGGATAAAATTGTTATTCTTATTACTTTTGCTTTGCTGCGTTCTCCTATAAACTGCTATGAAGGAGAGGGTGAGGTGAGGGAGTTTCAGTCAGTAACTACACCACTAAATATCACTAAATCCTGGACTGGACTTTTAACTAGCAATAAATGAAATATCTGTAAATGCATCAAAAAGATTGAGAGAGCGGTTTCTTCTGAGGCAGAAATTTTGGATCCGTGACAGGACAAACACTTTCGTGGACGTAACAAAATGTTCCAAGTCTTCTGGAAGTATCTGAGAGGTCCTAAAAATCTTTGAAGTCTCTGAGCTCGTATCAGAATCACTCATCTGAAACATCTTCCCAGAACAGTCGACTGGAATTAAAGCTCCGTTAAAAAAAAAAAAAGCCTCCGTGCCTCCGCTCTGAGGATCCTCTCACCTGACCAGCTCATCTGCACTCTGAAATATCCTCAATCTGCCAAAAACACAGCCAGCTCCGACCCAGCGCCGGTCCTCACGGCGAGGTTTGTTAACTCAACCTGACGCAGATCCTTCTTAGAAACCCTTTGATCAGTTTAATGCATGAAGCGATGATGGCTTGGGCTCTTCGGCTCGTAGCCTCGTCTGCCTCCTTGGCAAAACTTGAAAACTTCTTGATGGTGTTGTTTGAAGTCCTGCAGTGATATGAAAGAAGGCAACTTTTTGCAAAGTTTCCTGGATTTACCTTGACATGGAGCGAAACGATTTCACATTTTTCTCTTTGTACTGTTTATCTACTCACAGCTCTGCAGTGGGTGACTGAGATAAGTCAGCTACTCTGCTTTTTCTTTTAGAACTACAAACGTATCTCTTATATGTAAGAGACAGACTCTTGAAGGTTTTAATTTTAACCCTCTGGCATCTGGATTGCTCGGACCCCAGAGTCTTAACAACACATCAAACCATTTTCTGGCACAGACAATGATTAAAATACAGTTCTCCCATCTAATTTAGTGTCTTTCGGATCATTCTTTTGGTTTAACGGCTCCCAAATTTACTGTTTTGGTTCAGACTCTCTGCTCTCATTGGCGTCATTTTCAGAAATGAACGAAACTGCTGGACTCTTCTCACTCGGCAGACAAGTGGCAGACTTGCAAACAAGCTGGTGAACAAACAGTGGAGCATTTTAACATCTTAAGAGCCTGATATTACCCTCAGGAGTTGCTCTTTGGAGACCAAAATCAGCTAAAGAGAGTGAATATTGGACTAACTTGATTAACTTTAGGCTGATAGAGATCTGATCTTATTGATCTTGTTTGTTGCAGGTACCCTCGCATCAACAAAGAGTCCCTCCTCCCAGTGTCCACAAAGCTGAGCATGAATGGACAAAGCGCAGAAGGCTGGTACCCTCCGGGACACGGTGACATCTACACCAGTTTCTACAACTCAGGCGTGTTGGACCAGCTGATCGCGCAGGGCAAGGAGTACATCTTTGTGTCGAACATCGACAACTTGGGAGCCACCGTCGACCTCCACATCCTGCACCACCTGGTCAGCCAGCCCAACGGCAAGCGCTGCGAGTTCATCATGGAGGTGACGGACAAGACGCGTGCAGATGTCAAAGTACGTTGTTAACTGTTGATTCGTGGATTAATCATGTCACAGTATTTGATCTGTTTCTTTACACATGGATGTGATCTGGCTTTGTTTCTAACAAAACAAATCACAGTCAGTCAGTTCGTCCATTTGCAGTGTAAAAACAGCTGGCGGTGTTTTTCAGGGTGGCACGTTGATCCAGTACGATGGAAAGCTGCGCCTGCTGGAGATCGCCCAGGTCCCAAAGGCCCACGTAGACGAGTTCAAGTCAGTTTCAAAGTTCAAGATCTTCAACACCAACAACCTGTGGATCTCTCTGGCTGCCATCAAGAGGCTGCAGGAACAGAAGGCAATGGACCTGGAGATTATAGTCAACCCAAAGGTGAGCAGCCGAATACAGTCGAAAGGAAATGACGTAAACGAGACAAAGTCGACACCAAATGACAGAACAACTTGGATTTTTATTGATAACAATTGAGCTGATGCTCAGTTTGATATTTATAAAGGCAAAAATGTGTTATAAAAGTATTCACTGACAGTTATAGTAAGTAAAAACACAGGACCAGGAGAAACAAGAATAACTGAAAAATAGAAAATGAAGGCAAAGAGCCGATGATGACGAGTTCTGATGATAATCACCAAGTTTTTAAGTTTTCTTCAACATCAGAGTAATCCAGTGAGAGTTGTGTGTTCATGTGTTAATAGTGAATTCAGCAAACTTTTAATGTTACCAAAAGTCATACACATAAGACTATACTTCCTGTTTACATCCCCAGAACGCCCAATTTTGGGGGAGAACACAGTGTGTCCGGAGGGGAGTCTTCAAATGTCTTTCTGTTTCTTCCCTTCCAATAAATTTCGGACGTAAATGTCGTTGTCGCATCATCCAAGCCGGAATATTGAGTGTGCAATAGAAACTCACTTTCAATAACCAGCCAACCTCTTACAATAATATCATCTGTTTCCTGTTTTCCCACATCCATCCTGTCTTGTTAGAAAACACAGTTCTGGATAACCGAGCAGAGAGACGTGTTACGCCACTATCCTCCACAGAGACCGCCACGTCTGAATAAATCATGCTTCCAGCAGCAAAGCCTGTATTCTCAAACCTCTCTGTTTCTGCTGTCCTGCACGCTCGCTCCACTCTCAAACCACTTTTCTGGTCACGTCTCCGGTGGCTCATTTGGCCTACTCAGACTCACTTTGTGTGTGGGTTGGTATAACAGTGACAAATAAGTTTTACTTCCCACTTCACAAATAGCAGCAAAATTAATTAACATGATGAAAAGAATGTGTCTTTTTGTGATGTTCCATAGCTCTTGGTGACAGCGCGGTGCTGTTAAGAGCAGTCCAGTAAACAAATCTTGACTTGATGTGTCTTGATTTTGGTCATGCGCGCTCACACTGTGACTGCCGCCTCGGGTTATGCAAAATCTACAGCCAGCGTAATGAATTCCCCGCTGAGCCTCAGCCTCCTTTCTGATTATTGCTTTCCTCTGTTGATGTCATTTTCCAGCACTTGGCTACAGAATCACACAGTGTGACACAGCAGGCGTTACGTAACCGGTGATAAGTGTGCAGGGAAGTGTGTCTTTACATAAGTGTGTGGTTCCACCTAGGTAAGAGTGCAGGTGAATGTTACGTAACTCCTTCAGACATCTGATA
This sequence comes from Protonibea diacanthus, assembly GCA_028641955.1. Taxonomy (NCBI): domain Eukaryota; kingdom Metazoa; phylum Chordata; class Actinopteri; family Sciaenidae; genus Protonibea; species Protonibea diacanthus. The sequence continues at coordinate 2,698,878 of CM053989.1, forward strand.
CACAGGTTGTCCACATGTTGTCCTGTAAGTCTGATTTTAGTTGATCGTGTTCGCCTCAGGAAACCTCTTGAATTCTAAGAAGACTACGAGTCTGCAGCCTGCTAGCTGCTATGTGAAGCTGTACTTAGGCACAGTTCTCTGTGCTAACATCCTTTAGCATGTTTACCACCGCTAACATGTGCTAATTAGGACCATCAGCAGACCTGAGGTGGGCTCAGTAACACCTGCGTGCTCAAACAAGCCGCCTTTAATTGTACTTACCTCTTAGTTATGCATAAGAAAAGTCAGATGATTGCCAAAGTTTGGAGCACAAATGTACAAACTTTCACCGCAATAACCGCTGAGATGTTTCCATCTGGACCAAAGTGTCGCAGCACAACCAGAACTTCCCACAGACGTAACTGAAAACTGAAAGCACGTCCAGGATGTTTGACATTTCTAGAGAAATTAGTTTTTAATTGGATGAGATGACAAACATTTTTGTTCACAGTGAGTCACAGATGTTTTAGATGATGTGCTCAAATATTTGGCTGCTGCTGCATAGCAACTTCAATTCAAAACTCTTTCCTTGGCAAGGCTGCTCAGTAAAGTACAACATTAACAAACAGGTTGTGAAACAAGTATGTGAAATCATTTCTTAAGAAGAACGAGCCGCGCTGCCAGAAACAAAAACATTTGAAAGAATCAAGTTCATTCTCAACAACCACCCACGTGTCTCTTCTGTTCTTTCCATCGCTGTCAGACGCTCGATGGCGGGCAGAACGTCATCCAGCTGGAGACGGCGGTCGGCGCTGCCATCAAATGCTTCGATAACGCCATGGGAATCAACGTGCCTCGCAGCCGCTTCCTGCCCGTCAAGACCACGTCGGACCTCCTGCTGGTCATGTCCAACCTGTACAGCCTGGACGCCGGCTCTCTCACCATGAGCCCGAAGAGAGAGTTCCCAACGACGCCGCACGTCAAACTGGGCAGCTCCTTCACCAAGGTCAGCCTCAGCAGAGTCAGTGGATTTAAATGGATCTGAATTTAAGAGGATCCACGAGGTTTAAACTTTAAATGTCCGTCTGTGTTCAGGTTCAGGAGTACTTAACCCGCTTCGAGAGCATCCCCGACATGCTGGAGCTCGACCACCTGACGGTGTCTGGAGACGTCACTTTTGGGAAAAACGTTTCACTGAAGGTAAATGAAGCGCTGCAAACTCATCGTGTGGAATAAAATGGAGTTTTAAAAGGTTTAGGCAAGAAATTCAATTTGTATTGTCTCTAAAAGTGTCTTCAGCTGAGCGTTATAACAGGAAATCCATTGCATTATTTATTCTTGTGACCACATGAGATGGTGGAGACACCGTGGATATTAAAATCTCGAGTGATGTCTGACTTTTTAGTCTGAGACGAAGTGTTAAGAGACGCTCGGAGCAGCCCGAGGTGCCAAACTGAAGACATAAACAATTTAATCCCAAGATTATAACAAGGTTTCAATGTACAAGTCAAATTACTTTAAAGAAAAAGTCAGTTTTAAAAGTCAAACTATTAAATTCAAAAACAACTTTAGGCTAAAAATAAGGTGCCATGACGTGTCACTCCACAGAGCCTGTATGTCCACACCAACCATAAATTACTTTTCCATAGATGGCACTTGATTCTAAACAGTTTCAGTTTTGTTTTTTTGGACTCAAAATGTAGAGATGGTGGCCAGCACAGCCTTCAATAAATGATTTATTATAAGAATCAAGACAAAAAGCAGGCGGTGGTGGCTGAAGGCCGGCTGGTTGTCTCACGTGAAGTAAGACAAACAGATCGGAGGACTCAGTGGAGAACACTGGCTGAAGAAAGTGAAGCCAGGACGTGAAAAAGCACTAGAAAGGTACCGCCTGAGTCCAACAACACGCTGAAACACATGAGGGTCATACAGATATCACTGCAATCTCACTGACTATGACTGATTACACCACGGCGTGTCACTGACTGCAGCGAGTACAGAATAATCTGACCCTGGAGAGGTGTCAAGCGTAGGACTTTTATTGTGAAATGTAGCAACGAGCAAGACAAGAAAAAAACAGTAATGAGAGTAAATGTAATCTATTACTTCCCCCAATGTCAACAAGGATGTACCAGAAGCTCTCGTCAGTATCAGCTCCTGCTGGCAGGTGGCTGTCAGTGATTTATTGTTTTAATTAAACTGCTTTAAAGTGACTTCCTGTCTGTGACTGATCGCTCTTCCTCTTCCTCCCCACAGGGCACCGTCATCATCATCGCCAACCACGGAGATCGCATTGATATTCCAGCTGGCTCCATGCTGGAGAACAAAATCGTATCTGGCAACCTCCGCATCATGGACCACTAGCGCCTTTTAAACCACACACACACACACCCTTTACACACACACACACACACACACATAACACACACCCTCATGATGTGACCTAGCTGGCTTTATTCCAGTCATGTGACCTCCAGCAGATTGTGAAAGCTCTGTGTGTGTGTGTGTGTGTGCGTGTGTGATTGCATGTTGCAGTGATGGTCGGGACAGCTGGGATACACTGCCCTCTACAGGCTGTTTATTATATGATGCACACACACATTTAATAGTATTAATCATGAGCTATGACGTATATCCACGACAGAGAGGAAGACAACAAATCAGATTTTATTTTTTTTTCTATTTCTTCATTAACGTTGTGATTTTTTACTGTTTTTTGGCCAGAAAATAAAAAAAAACTGCCAAAGTGACTCTAAATAGATATTTAACTGTAGGAACATACTTTAATATTAATATTAACAGGGATTAACGGGACTTTACATAGAAGAACAAACAGATGATTTTATCTTCATTGTCATCTACACTGCTACTGCAATCACATGTGTGCTTCCACAGAGAGGTGAAGTCGTGTTTCTGAAGTTATTTCCAGCACAAAGACTCGACACGGTTCCACAGTTCAGCCGTGACAGGATACGTTCAACACAACAATAGTTACCGCGGGCTCACAGGTCGGCAGTCAGTCTGTCACAGGGACGCAGACAAACAAACAAGCAGCTATTTACACTGACAGGAAATGTATTTTAAACTCTGCCTGATGAAGGATGTGAGCCGTGCACTGAGCCACCAGACCAAATTTTATCTCTTCCAGATGAATTGTGGATGATATCAAGAACTGTTGCTCTTGTGTCTCAAAATCTAAAAATGTTTCACCATTATGAAGCCAGACAGGCGTCATTAGAAATCTGCCAATCTTTAAACACAACATGGACGCATGTTTATCATCTGTTCAGTTCAGAGTCCACGTTCGCTCTCCTTTTAACTGTTTTTGGTGTCAGTCAGCTCGTCGGGTTTCACTGCAGTCAGTTTGTCAGTCACCTGTTTTTATGAATTTTCATTTTGCGCCTTAAAAAAACCCCAAAGGAGTTTTTACATTCAGCTGAGGTGGAAACACACAGTTTGATTGGTGTTCTGATTATTTAATCACGCTGTGCCGCCTTCTAGTATCATTTTTAATTCATTTAATTTTAACAACTAACTGGACAATTTGTGCCAGTAGTGGATAAAAACAAACATTAATTTCCAGTCAGGACACTAAAATCACGACAGTAAATGATGAATTTGTGGAACCGTGTGGACTGAAGTGAGGTTTGTGCTGAGAAATAAAGCGATGACTTTGTTCCGGAAGCAGCTGTGACTTCCACTGTGTAGCGTCCAGACTTTGTCTTGACTCCGCTGAGTTTGTGCCATAGAGGAGAAGCTAACATGTTACCCATGTGATGCCTGAACCGCCTCGTCTCTGCCTGTTTTGGTGCCCTTGAGCCTCTTCTTGATATTCCTGGATGATCCATATCCACGATCACAATGCCGTGAAATGATGTGTAATAACTGAAATTATATCACTTTAAAGCAAAGGCCTTTATTTATGTTGTAGATGAGGAAAGGTTTCAACATTGTCGTGCATTATTTTTGTTTTTATCCCGTATGTTTGCTCATGTTTTGACCTTCACGTCGTATAAAACGTCATGTCAGATCTCTTCGTATAACTGTTCACCTTCATTCAATTCATTTCACTTCTTCACACACAGTGATACAGGAGGTGTAATACTTTCTGCAGTGTTGGTTTGCACACACACACATTCAGATTTTTAAAACGTGTATACAAAGATTCAGTGTGGGAATACTTGAGAAAGGTCTGTGTGTGGACCGGACATGTCTGAAAGCAATAAGTGTTGATCTATGACGGTGATGAGGTCTCAGCCCGGCCCAGTTCTGCCTCCTCAGAGCTGAATAAAGTGCAATATGAAATGATGAGCATGTGTCGTCGTCTGTTGTGTCTTCATCCATCAGTAACCTAATCCAGGACAGGAGTTCAGTCCCACAGCACTCAAACGTGTCATATTGGATACCTGCAGCATCTGCTGAGTGAGACTGCAGTTAGCATCCACACCACTAGATGTCACTAATCTATCACACATTGTTCCTTTAAAGCAGCGCTGTGATTTAGCAGTCCCAGTTTCAGAGTGTAACTGTGCAGCTGTACTTATGATCAAAAACATCAAGCAAGGTCAACAACTCATGACAGCCAGCTAATACTACTGATATTAATATTTCTCTTGCTCTGTATTTAGATTGTGTTTTTACATACATTGAAGATTAAACTGTCACTGACAGTCAGTAAATTAGTTTTTTATTTCTGTTATGAGTTATTGCTGTTTAAAGTTTTGGGGTTTTACTCTGCACACTTTTTTCATTTACTTGAAGTTCACTTGGAGTTTTGTGCTGTTAAAGGGTGAACTAAAGTGTGTGTGTGGATATTTTACATGTGTGTTTTACTGTGTGCTTTGAGTCACCTTAGCTTGCCATTAAAATGCTAAACTGAGTTCTGAGTTTTGATATGATTCAAATCGGTCAGATTTGTAGTGGTGGTTTAGTCATAATATGCCGACCTATTTGTGACAGTTTCCTCTTTTCATGTGTAACCTCACATCAGCTCCACTGACTGTGTCCCATGTTTCACTGATTTCATGTATTAACCATCATGTTTTTCTACAGCAAACTCTGGTTCCAGTTTATTCTAAATTTTCTGTAGAAAGAAGAGTAAATGAGTAAGACAGAAAAATCTTGAGAGTGCAGGAGGACGTAAAGGAAAGACGCCTGACTTACAAACCTGCTTCATGTTTGAGAAGATGAAGATGTGACGACTGTCCAGTGGAATAAAATTTAAATTAGCCAATGAGTTTGAGAATAAGAGATGAAATGACTGATTTTCCTCTGAAGTTGATGATTCCAACCATCAATCATCACACATAATCAATTAAATCACTTTTGCTGTAACTATTTGGGAATAATAATAAACTGTCTTCTGCTTGTCCTGTTTGGAACTTCCTCCTCGATTCAGAAAAAAGATTTTTCCTCTCGTTCCCGCTCACCAGAACAGTTATTTTCCTGCCACCACAGTGATGTTACTGTCCCGGTGCGACCATGGTTACAGTTGTGATGACAACTTACAGTATGAATGACCCTGAGCTCTGTTGCTAAGCCTCGTTCGTTTGATTTAGAACGGGCAGAGTGAGAGACGGCAGGACGTGGCCGGTGTCCAGGGGATTTCCGTGGCCTGTGATTGATTCCTATCTGTGGGGCTCAGAGACACATTGGCTGATGTGCTTAATGAGAAAACAAGGTGGAAAATGAGAGACAGAGGGATATTGTTGCTTTGAAATAATGGAGGAGCACAAAGGAGGAATATTTCTTCTGTTACAGTGGCCTCTGCAGGAGAAATGGGCTGATTTGTATAAAAAAAAAATCATCTCTTCATTCACTTTTTCTGCGCCAGGAGGTAAAAATCTGCTTCATCAGTCTGTAAACGACAGACTGAACTTTCACCAGTCTTTCACTAGATGGTAGCAGATCACACTGGCCTGCACCAGCAGCTGTTTTTCTTGGGTTGCTTTTATTTGTTGTCTGTCTGTCGTCCCAAATCATCAGGATGGGTTTGAATTTCCCTCAGAGGAAACATTCAAAGTTTACATTCGGCCTTCAGAGCCTCAGCATTTTGATCTGTCAGCCACAGGTTAACAACCTGTGGCTTTTATATGATTTAATCCCACTTATTCCTGCTTGAATGTCTTCAGCACTGATGGACACAAACAATTTGACAAAGAATAAAGATCAGACTGAAGAATGAATGTGCAGAAACTTTCATCCATTAGAAAAAAAGAAAAACAAACCTTCCTGAGAAATCCTGACATAAAAATGACGACGAGCGTCAGACTAAATTTGAAATGAGTTTATGGATTCAGATCTAACATTTATTGACTCTGGAGACATTTGTGCTGCAGCATGTCTGTGTTTTTTCTCGCTTTTGTGTGTTCAAACTTTATCATTTGTGCAGCTGGTACTGGATGTTGGATCAGGCCTGAAATGACAAACAATCACCAGGAGAGGTCAGCAGTGTTTAAACTGTGTGGTTTAAAGCAACTTCTGGATGTCTGACATGAAGGACCATATACTGCATCAACACTCAAACTCCAGCCTCATCCCTATTTTTCTACTGATAAGTGAAATCATAAATATTTGTATTTTTTAAACTGATATATGAAGGATTTAGTGTCATTATCTGGAGCTACTGTTTAGGAAGAGGACCTGTGGTGTGTGTAGATCTGAAAGGTGACAAAAACAAAACAAATCTTGTTTTTAGGTGATTAAACATTAAACTGCTGCCAACTGTAGCTGCTGTTAGCTCCGTTTGTTAGCCGGGCTCAGCTCAGAGCACCGGGGAGTGTTAGTGTTTGTACCACAGGAGGTTTGGACCGCCAGGGAGAAGAGGAGGTGGGGAGCAGAGGCAGTGTCGTGCCAGAATAGGAGCTGGGTAATGTAACCGGGCTCATGACAGAGGGGAAGAGAGTGAAGAGGACGTTGACAGAGGAAGCTAAGGAGAGAGTGACCGACTTTCCACTCGCTTGCACACACTGACACGTTGTCGTCTGATGCTTCTTGTGCTGCCCGTGCAGATAAATGTGTGCTCCTTTGTGTAACGTGTGAATCGCTGTCGGCCTTGTATACTGAGTCTGTCAGGTACAGTATGTTCCCGCTCTAATGTTGCTGCCGAGACACATTCTTGCACATGTGGATGGTCCGATCACTGAGCCGTTATTTAACCGTAACATTAAGCAGACGTCTGACCCTTTGTCTAATATTGTTTAAAGCAGGAGCATCGTGACAAATAAATCACATTTTGCCATTTGTGGCTCACGGTTTCTTCAGATTAGACCCTTGTTGGTATTCAATTATTTTAAAGTTGGTTTTGGAGACACACACCAAAAGTCAAGATGATCATTTCTTGACCAAATGTTGCCTGTGCTCCTCATTCTTCCCATGAAGATGCTCATCTAATGCATCTGCCCTCCATGATCACATACAAGGCAGCCGAACTGGCTGAAAAGATGCAGTTTCATGTGCATTGTTGATTTTAAGATGTTGTTTTTCTATAGACAGTGCACGCAGTTGTTGCATGGTCATGTGGTAAATATGGCGTGCAGTCATCTCTTCATCCATCCCCTGAGGTCCAGTCTTTTTACTGAGTTGGTGTTTATTGAGTGGAACATGCAACAGTTTGTGCACAAACAGGAGCTGGCTGGTTCAGAGGAGCCTTGCTCAAAGGCACCTTGATGGGATTTTTATTCCTCTGCTCTGCTCTGCTCTCCTCCAGCCCTGCTGCTCCTCCTAAACACCTCCCCTGTCTGGGTTGCGTCGCACTCCCCCGTCTGTCACACCAGGCTCCGAGAAATCTGACGTGTTTTTCGCATTTCCTGCACCAGAGAGAGAGAGAGAGAGACGGAGACGGAGAGCAGTGTCGAGGGGGGTGGACGGCAGCCAGAGGTATGTGCACGGGAAGTTAAGATCAACAGCAGTGGCTTGAAAGCAAGGCCGTGCAGTGGAGCAGCTGGAGCCCGTATATATACCTCCCTAACCTACCTAAAATCTGCCCCCCGCCCCTTTCCTCTCCAGCCTCCTGCTGCGGCTGCTACAAGCCGCTGACGGGTCGCAGCGGTCCGGCTCGAACATCCCCGATGCGCCGCGGCGACTGCCAGCAGGCATCTGGAGCCTCCCACCCGCCTCACGGTGCAATGCAACACAGACCCGAGCTTCCAGGGGGCCCCGCTACGGCTAACGGAGTTTTTTAACACCTCGGAGGTTGAAAAATCCGACAGACTGCTTCACATCTGGGGCCTTTGCTCGCGTGTTTTGTCGCCTGGTAGCTATTTATGGTTCTTCCGAGCACTTCCAAGGAAAGCTTTCCCCCGGGTTGACGCTCGTTTCTCGGCTGCGGTTTGTTTTTCTGGGGGGTAAATTTGTAGCACATTCGACAAAGTGTGGAGCTCAGGCGGAGGCTCCAGAGTTGGCGTTTTCTCCGTCATATTCAGCTGGGAGGAATTACAGTGTCCGCCCGGAGGACCACCGGTTGAACGGAGCCGTTATTCACGCCGTTACCGGAGTTAATTGTTGTTGGAGTGGTCGGAGCAGAGAGGTGGGGTCGGTTTGAAACCGGTTCAGAGTTCACGGCTTGTTTGAGGACCCTTCCCACCACCACCATGGTGATCTTCAACGGCCAGCTGAAGATCAAGATCTGCGAGGCTCTGGAGCTCAAACCGACGGCTTGGTCCCTGCGTCACGCCGTCGGCCCCAAGACCCAGACCTTCCTCCTGGACACGTACATCGCCCTGAACGTGGACGACTCCCGCGTGGGGCAGACCTCCACCAAGCAGAAGACCAACAGCCCCACGTGGAACGACGAGTTCACCACGGAGGTCCACGACGGACGCAGGATCGAGCTGTCCGTCTTCCACGACGCGCCCATCGGATACGACGACTTCGTGGCCAACTGCATCATCCAGTTCGAGGACATCCTGCACAACGGCAGCAAGCACTTCGAGGACTGGGTAAGACACCTCCACCTGTCTGCAGTGATCAGGGTCATCCTCCGGTCAGTCATCTGTTGTTTATGATCAGACACATTCATAACGTTCATCTGTGTCAGCAGTGAGCAGGACAGGGATGTTTTATTTAAAATATGCAAAAACATAAACAAAACTATCTAAAGCAGGGTCACGTGATCAGCATAGTTAATTAATATAGTTAATTTTGAGCATTAATGGGTGCATATTTCAAAATAAACCCCAACAGGTGTTTTGGTGCATAACAATAATAAACATAAACATAAACATAAACATAGTGTGAGGACACAACAGTAATCAAATTAAATTTAAAATGAGACAAATAGAAGAAGAAGTCTGTTTCAGTCCTTTAAAGGTCCGCTGTGTTCAAATACAGCAGACATGGAATATGTTGTGTTTTGTTTATTTCTTACTTCAGAATCAGACTTTATATTCACAGAGCAGCGGGTCCTCTTCTGTGTTAAAACACAACACGTTTCTACAGCAGCCCAGAGCGGACAACGCGCTAGGAAGGCGAAGGTCAATCATCACATCACCTGATGCAACTAGATCCTCCACACTGGACCTTTAAGGGTCACTTATGATAAGAATAATAAATATAAACGTAGCACGAGGATACACACACCTGAGAATCATCTTCATATTTAAAATTAAACCAAAAAACAAACACAAACATACGACATGTTATTTGACAGAGTTTGTTTAACCAGCATTTGAGCTTGGTTAACTCTTCTTATCTCATCTCTTCTGTGGATCGACTCACGGCTTCTCGAAGGTCGTGTCAGCTCGATGAAAAGTCGTTCGCGGATGCAGCAGCAGGAAAATGTGCGGCTCTGAATGGGAGCTCGTAGGAACGGTCCAAACAAATCATTTTTATGACTTATAACATCGACTTGTTTGACTCTCTAAGATAAGTACGATGTCACATCTCATAAAACTGAGCTACAATCTCACATTTTTTCATATTCATAGATCAAAAAAAGTGAAATTAGCAGCCCTATCTCATAATTATATCAATACACGTTAGTTTGTGAAGTCGTGCTTCTGGCCACGCTCTCGTTTGGGCCTCTGTGAGAGCAGAGAAAAGGGAAATCTCCGACTCTTTGGCTGCTGAATGTTCCACTATGTTCGACGGCGGTGGGCTGTGAAACCAAAACAATGAGCTCAAGAGATGGTGGGAGGCTCCGGCACATTGGTCTGCGGGGAGCTGTGAGTGTGACAGCGACTTCAACCATGGAGACGTTCAGTCTTTCACTGCACTCCGACACACAGACGGATATTCATATGTCTCTTTAAACTGTGAAAATTAATGTTGTTTACATGCAGGATTTCTGCAAAGCAAATGTCCTGCACACGGTCCTGCAGATGCATAACATGAGTCACTTTACACACACACACACACACACACACACACACAGTGTATAGATCCAGTTACCTTTGTTGTGCTCTTGTTAGATGAACCAGTGACCCACAACAGAGCTACAAAAGAGGCGAGAGTGGGTGTGGTTAGGCCGCACGCATGATACGCAGACACACACACACACACACACAGCAGCAGCACGAAGAAGCTGTTCATTGTTGTCTGAAGCTGCTGAAGCAGACGGATGTTTGAGTGTATTATTGATGAGGCCATCAGGTCCATTAGAGAGAGAGAGAGAAGATGAAAGAGAGGGAGATGATGAAACAGGATGGAGAGAAGAAAGTACAGCGGTGATCTTTATTTCCAGTTGAGACGGTCTGCAGAGGAGCAGCGTGATAATTCATGTTTGGACAGTGAAGACTCGACTAAACCTTTTGGAACGAGTTGAAAGTGACTCCTGCTGTCACTGATTCTGGTTCTGGTGGATTTAATAATCATTTTGTCTTATTTCTCTGAACTGTACAATCATACTGTGACCAGTGCTTAAGATTAGAGATGTCCCAGGACAGTTAAACAAGTTTCAGAGTGTAATCCCACTGTGGTAAATATGTTCAGCTGTACTCGAGTATTTGTTCTGATTACATTACTTATGATCAAAAACCAGCAACAACTTTGCTAACAGCCAAACATCAACACGGTCAACAGCAGACACAGCAGCAGCTAATATTACTGACTAGTCCAACAGCAGTCAGTCCAGCTCGGCGTCTGTCTTTCAGCCTTTTATTTCACCAAGCTCTCACCAACCACTAAAAGTCAGTCCCAGATTTACTCTTGTGCGGCAGCTTCTTGCTCGCTCACTCTCTCCTTTTTTCTTCTTAGCTTCCTCCGTCAGCGTCCTCTTTGCTCTCTTCTCCTCTGCCATTAAGAGGCTGCTGAGCCCAGTTATATTGCCCGTTTGCCCATCTCCAGTTCTGGCACGACATCAGCTCTGCGCCCTGTCAGCATTCCCCGGTGCCCCGAGCCTGAACACTAACACTCCTCTGGTACTCTGAGCTCACAGTCCCAACAGTCCAGCTCACAAACTGAGCTAACAGCAGCTACAGCTGTCAGCAGTTTACTTCACTGTCCATCATAAACTCTGTAAATCACAGAGAGTTGAGGCGGAGCAGCCGGAGGACATCAGAGGGAAAACCAGAAACATTTTCTCCATAAAATATGATCCAGTTTCACCAAAATCAGTGAAATAGTTGGTGGTGTGTGACTTAGTGCCGTAAAGCGTTACGTACTTCTCCCGACCCGGAGCCTAAAGTTACATAGTGTGAGAACAGACGTACGAATGACAGAGACACCGTTCACCTGATCACAGGTCAGTGTGGATCAACAGGAGTTAAAATCTGTTTCAGGACTGGAGTTGGAAGTTGGAAGAAGTTCATGTCGAGCTGTCTGAGACAAAACTTGGTGTTTCTAATAGTTCTTGTGGGAAAACAGTCGACATGTGGCAAAGTTCCCAGACGTTACAGCGCATTTTAATCCTCATCTGGATTTTCTAAACTCCTCTAACTGATTTAAAGCCCCTTACACTGGTGTCACTATCTAATCCGTTTTCATTCACCACAGTGAAAGGACTGGTGTGATTCGTGTCCTCGGAGCTTTGCACCTTAGTGTTCTCTAAGGAGCACGTTTAAAGGCACACCCATGGGCACTCCGGCTTCAACATGTCTCAACTTAAGCTGCATCACGCATTATGTCATCTCAGACAAAGACAGACTTGACGTGACCTTGAGGAAACCAAACAGCCCGTGTCGTTTCCCAGTGTGTAATGCTAGTTAATGTGAGCTACCGAGAAAACTTCATCATGAAAAGCTTTTCATCCTCTTCGAGGATCAGACGGCTAGTTTTCTGCAAATCCTCAAACACATTCCACAAAGAACATTTCATGAAATAAAAGGTTAGTTTATGTTTTTTTGCAACATATAAGATCAGAAAGTAACAAAACATGACAGACAGAGAGAGGGTGACTTCCATTAAAGTCGAGTCATGTACTGCAAAAATCAAAGATGTGTGCCGACGCGTCACCTGAAGACGGATTTAAATCAAGTCGTGAACTTTAAGATAACTTAGAACAATAAGACGAACAGCCTGGCAAAGTAAGAATCATCTTTCACGCGTGAAAAGACGCCCTGTGCTTTTTATAAAAGGGGTTTCTGTGATCCGAGCACCTGATTTCTCTGCAGTCGCTGACGCCCGTGGCGTTGTACTCGAGT